>CM076574.1:192295834-192984264 GCA_034641835.2 Pinus albicaulis | reverse complement strand
TTACTTCATTTTCTCAAAAAAAAAATAATTAAACCCTCATGCATTTATTCAATCACAACGTCGACACTAATTAACATTGATTCATTCAATTATATACAATATAGGTAAAACCCCAATTATAAGTCTTATTCATACATAGTTCACGGAGATCCAAAAAATTCTCACACAGAAATTAAATCAACCAATGCTCATGTAATACTGAAACAAATCCTTCCATATATATCTAAATGAAACCACTTACAAAATTCTTCATGTATTCGGCCAGATCTTCAAAATCAATGGCCCTTTCAATTTCTCGTGGGCTTAGGAACAAACTCTGTTTGCATTGGCGGAAGCACTCACACACTTTCTGTGACTCTGTCATTAGCACATCAGTATTTTGATTCCAATCCTTCAAGCAACTCTTGAGACTGTCAGTTAGTCTCTCCTCTACATCATCCTCTTCAAGGATGTTTCCTTGCTCTAGTTCATAAAAATGAACCTTCTCATTCTCATTCATCTCTGCCTTTACAATCTGAACACTTATCCTCTGTTCCAGAACACTTAACTCATGCCACAAATATGTCATCTCATCTGAGAAACTCTTTGTGCAATCTTCACTACCTTCACAAGTCAAATTTCCTGTTGTCACTACTTCATCCTCCATCAGAATAGAAGTCTGATCTTCCAACTCTACAATAACTTCAGTTGTCTGTACATCACTTTTCATTTGGCCATTTAATAAAGTAAATTTGTCATTATCATCATTAACAAAAAATTTATCATCATCAAACACAACTTCATTGAAAAAATTTCTTTCATAAAACAAGGAATTTATGAATTCCTTTTGCTGCAGTAATTCAATTTGATCTTCATATGAAAGATAATCATCATCATACTTTACTTGGAAACTTTAAGCTTCATTCATTACCGTTTCATCATATGAACTGTCTCTTTCAATACCTGCATTCACACAAATCTTGTTAGTTTTAAAACCATAAGACCCCATGGTCTCATTTGATGATCTGATCATCAAATCCTTCTGTTGTTCCAAGTCTTCTATACATTTCAGAAATTCTTCAATGGTCCTCTCTTCAGTCTCTTCGAGCTATCCAATTGACTGCTCAATTCACAACTTCTGGCCATCATCACAATTTAGACTTCCTCTGCTTCCAATGTATTGGAAAGTGAAACTCTCCCCCAACTGTGTATGGACATTTTCAAAATATCTGGTTGTCCCATTTTCTTCTTTTATGAAAATATCAACAATTTTTCCTTCTCCACATGTTCTTCCTGCAAACATACAAAAATCATCAGATGTAAAGTCATTTGACCCCTTGGTCTCACTTGAAGTTTCAGTCTTCAAGTCCTTCTCCAAATACTCAATCATTTTGAGTAATCTCTCCTTCAGCTGAGCATGTATCATCTGTTCTTTCTTCATCTGTAGCCTATGCCACTTTACTTTCTTCTTCATGAGCCAACCAACTCTCTATATTTCCTCTATCATCATCTTCAGTTTGTTGAACTGCTCCCTGATCTCAGCTACCTCTTTCTCATACTCTTTTTAACAATGTTACCGATCGAATAGGTAACCATGCTGTTACCTACTTTTTTTTGGTAGCATAAAAAGCACCCGATTTTGAAAAGTGGTGATCCAGAATCACCTCTTTTTTTTTTTAGCACATTTTTGACACTCTAATATTTTTATTTATGAAGTATGAATATTTGTTTTAAAATGTTAGTGATTTTCATGCTAATTTTGAAATGTATTGATGCAGTATCAATTTTTTTTTTTAGAGCGGTGATTTTCATGCTAATTTTGAAACGTATTGATGCAGCATCAACCTTTTTTTTTTAGAGTGGTGATTTTCATGTTGGTAATAAAACACAGAACTTAGATATATATATATATATATATAAACAATATAAAAAATCGATAAAACAAAAAAAACAAAATTAACTCGTAAAAATAAAAAATTTAAACAAAAATAAATAAATAAAACAAAAAACAAAATATTTGAAAATTATATACAAAATTTGAAAAAAAAACACATAATTTAAAGAAAAAAAACAAAAATTAACAATTAAAAAAAAAAAAAAACATCAAAAACATTTTTTTCTAAGTTATTAAAAAAATCCATATAATTAAAAAAAAATATTAAAATAGAAAATTTAAAAATAATTTAAATTACAAAATTAAAATTTAGATAAATAAAATAAGTAAAATACAAAAAAGAAAAATTTAAATTTAAAAATTTAAATTAAAAAAATAATAATAATAAGAAAACAAAAATACAAATTTTAAAATTAACCAAAAAACAAATAAAATAAAAAAACAAAATTTAAAATTGAAAAAGAAAATTATAATAAAAAAAACTATCATTAAAAAATAAAAAAATGAAAAAAACCACGTGCAAATAATTAAAAAACAAATATCCATAAATTTGTTGTTTTTTTTTAAATCAAACAATTTTAAAATTTTTAAAATGAAAAACCAAATAAACTAAAAGATTTAAAAAAAAAATTAAATTAAATTAAAATTTAATGAATTTAATGAATAAATTTTAAATTTTAAAAAATAATTAATCTAGAATATTAAATTTAAAAACAAAATTTAAAAAAAAAACAAAAAAAATTAAAACAAATTAACTTTAAAATAAAAAATTTGAATTAAAAAATAAATAAATAAATTTTTTTGAATTTAAAAAACAAGTAAGAAAAAAAAAATCAAATTAAAAAAAAAAAAACAAAAAAAAAAAAAAAAAAAATATATATATATAAAATAAAAGAATTTTTTGATCGTGGTGGCACCGCCAGTCGGCCTCCCGCCTACGTGGCGGTGGAGGCCAGGCACTGGGCGGGCGGGGGGCTGTAGCCCCCCGCCCGCCCAGTGACCAGCCTCCGCCGCCACCTGAGCGGGAGGACGATTCCGGGAATCACCCTCTCGCGGCGGGAGGCCGATTCCGGGAATCGCCCTCCCGTCGCAGGAGGCTGATTCCGGGAATCGCCCTCCCGTCGCGGGAGGCTGATTCCGGGAATTACCCTCAGGTGGGAGGCCAATTCCAGGAATTGCCCTCCCACGGCGAGAGGCCGATTCCTGGAATCGCCCTCCCGCGGCGAGAGGCCGATTCCTGGAATCGCCCTCCCGCGGCGAGAGGCCGATTCCGGGAATCGCCCTCCTGCGGCGGGAGGCCGATTCCGGGAATCGCCCTCTCGCCGCGAGAGGCCGATTTTGGGAATCGCCCTCCTGCCGCAGGAGGCCGATTTTGGGAATCGCCCTCCTGCCGCGGGAGGTCGATTCCGGGAATCGCCCTCCCGCGTCGCGAGAGGGCGATTCTCGGAATCGGCCTCAGGGAGATTCCCGAAATTGGCCTCCCACCGTAGGAGGGCGATTCCCAGAATCGGCCTCCTGCCGCAGGAGGCCAATTCTCAGAATCGGCCTCCCGCCTAGCGGCCGGCCTCCGCCGTCACTCCGGCCCCACCACAATCAAAAAAATCTTTTTTATTTTTTATTTTTTCAATTTTTAATATTTTTTTTTTAATTTGAATTTTTTTTAATTTTTTTTTTAATTCAAAAAATATAAATTTTTTGTTTTTTTAGATTTAATTTTTATATTTGAAATTTAATTTGTTTTAATTTTTTTTTTTTTTATTCCTTTTTTTTTCAATTTTTTTTTTCTAAATTTTGTTAATAATTTTTATTAAATTTTGTATTTTTTTTTATTTAATTGATTTTTTTTTCATATTTTTTTTATTATTATTAAATTTTATGTTTAGTTTTTTCATTTAATTTTTTAAAATTTAGTAAATTTTGTATTTTTATTTATTTATTTATTTGAATTTAATATTTTTTTTTAATTTTTTAATTTTTTATTATTATTTTTTTAATTACATAAAATTTTATATTTTTCTAATTTCAATTAAAATTGTGTATTTAAAATTAGATTTTTTTTTTTTTTAAGTAAAACTTAATATTTTCAAATTAATTTTTTTTTTATTTTACTTTTTCTTTAATATATTTTTTTTTATTTTTTTTTCAATTTTTCAATTTTAATTTATTTTTAAAGTTTTTTAACTTTTTATTTTAACAATGTTTTTTTTTTCTTTATATTTAAAATTTAATTTTTATTTCAAAATTTATTTCTTTATTCATTTATTTATTAAATTTTTTTTAATTTAATTTGTTATTTTAATATTAACATTTTTTTTTAATTTAATAAAATCTAATATATATATTTTTAATTTAAGTTCATATATATATATGATTTAAATTAAATATATTTTTTAAAATCTATTTGTTTTTTTAATATATATTTCTTTAATTTTAATATTTTTATTGTATTTTTTTTTCATTTTTTATTTTTAATTATTTTTTCATTTTTTTTACTTTTAATTTCAATAATGTTTTTTTTTTTTTAATTTTTTTTTTTTAAGTTTTAAATTTATTAAAATTTAATTCATTTATTTAAACTTATTTTTTTATTTTAATTTTTTTTTTTTTAATTTAATAAACATTTTCTTTTTCTTTTTTAAATTTAATTTCTATATTTTATTTTTTATAATTTCTTTCTTTTTTTAACTTGTTTTTCTTTTTAATTTAATATTTTTATTTTGTTTTTATTTTTATTTTTTTATTTCTATATATTTTGAAATTTTAATCTTTAATTTTATTTTTATTTTTATTTTTTTATTTTTTCTTATGTTTTAGGTTTTTTTTAATGTTTGAATTAAAATTTTTATTTTGTTTTTATTTTTATTTTTTTATTCCTATATATTTTTTAATTTTAAGCTTTAAAATGTTTTTATTTTTTAAATTTATTTTTTTCTTAAATTTTAGGTTTTTTTTAATGTTTGAATTTTAAAAATTAAAAAATGTTATTTCTATTTTTAAAAATGTCAAAAATATGACAATTTTTTTTTTTGGTTACTCCAACGTCAACTGGTTTTGTTTTGAGGGTGTTTTTTCAATCCTTTTTTCAAGAAACAATTTTTTTTAACATAATTTTATAAAATGTTGAAATTTGACCTTAAAAAAAAACCAAGTGCTTTCTGGAATACACTTTTTTTTGTTTTTGGGGTGTTTTTTCATGTTTTTTGAGTCTTTTTGGGCTAGAGTTCCCGTTTTGAGGTCAGGTTACCCATTTCATCGGTAACAGTGTTTTTTCTCTTAACTGTCTCTGTATGCCATCTATCTTGGCATCCTATTTCTTCATCTTCATTCTGTTGTGGCCTCTCTCAGAACCTCTTCAATCTCTGTTATGACTATCAGTAGCCATCTTCTCCTTCATGAGTTCTCACTCATTCATCACGGGCTGCACTAAAACCTCTGTAGTGACAAGTCCTCCTTGTCACAACTTACCTCACCAATCCTCTCTCTGGATCTGGTCTTTTGGCAAGTACAGTTCCTCTATCTCTGGAACCTCTTGAGCATTCTCTCTGCTCCTTTCAAGCTTCACTTATCTACACCCTCTCAGAACACATCCTTTCTCTTCTCATCCAACCTCTGTTGGGAATTCTCTAGGTTTTGCCACACTTTCTTCTTCACTTTAGAATCCTCTACTGGACTGTTTCATCACTGCTCTCAAAGCTGTGATCTGCTTCTGCTGAGATTTCTTCAATTGCCTACAATCTGAATTCTGCAAACAATTCTTCAAACCAGAGTTAAATAATGCCCTTCAATATTCTGTATAATCTTGCTTCTCCTTTCACCTGCACTGCATCTCTGTGCTGCAATTTTTTTATCAGTTTTAAAATCTGATTTCTTTTCATCACACATGCAATTAATAAAAACTTGAACCTTCAAAAAGAGCTATTGTTGTACTTTTCAAGCCTTTCACAGACCCCATGACCCAATGGTTTGACTTTATCTTACTCTATCTATTCTTTTTAACAAGAAACCCAACCAAACAAAACAAAACCCTATCATTTTAAGTAGCCTAAAATTAGCATCCTAAATCAATCAAGTTATATCTTTTATACAAATATAGAGAGAGTCATCTCTGAGTCTAGGAAGTCTAGGTCCTAGGACTCCAGTGTTGGTTTGATCTTACCCTTATTTATTTAGTCTTACCAATCTGACAAATTACATAGACCTAATATAATGGTGACTCCATGTAATATCCCCAAATGGGAATGCACAGCAGTGCCTACTGAAATAATGCACTTCTGGAAAATCTGTGCACAGAAATGAGTTTGCAGCCCTTGGATCCCTTAGATCCTTAGATCTGGGGTCTAGATCCAAAAGGAGAGCAAAAACAAATCAAACTAGGTGTGGTAAACAGATCTCCCACCACCTAGTCTAGCTAAAAAACACCCAATGAGAGGGGTTGCAGCTATGTACAACAAACTGCTTCAGAAATAACACAGTTTTGGAAAGCATGAGTAGGAGGCCATCAAATAAGATAAAATTTTGAATATACAGAAACAAATCAGATTTATATTTATGCTCTTACATTATACATCTGAATATAGAAGACAAGAAAGAAGGAAATCTTTAGAAAAGAAGGCTACAACACATGTATTTACTGAAAAATGGCTTAACAACGTTATTTTATGGAGCTGCAGTGGATAAATATTACACTTCAAATCTAGAGCAGATCTGTGTACAAAAGATTGGATCCATTTCAGATATGTACACTAGAAAGGCTCTATTACAAGATCCCCTTGGGGTTTTGATCAAATCATGCAATACAAAGAGTAGATCTGAGTTTAAAGTAGAAGATCTACAACATTATTCAAAATTTCTGAAGATGATTTTACATTAGAAACATATCATATCTATACAGAACATGGATCAGTAAGCTAATCCATGGATCACCAAAGTGAAAGGAAAAGCCCAGCACCAGAGATCTCTCATCAAAAAGGCGATCAAAACACCCTGCAAAACCTCCACTGAAAATAATGCAGTCCTGGAAGGGAAAATGTGCTGTAGCTTGAAGCACTGAGTTGGCCTGATGCCAAGATATAGATCTGAAGCTCAATAGATAACGCACTCTTCCAGGAGGATAAAAGACTCACTCACTGAGAAGAGGCACTAGTATGGTCTAGATCTGACTAGATCTAGCCTCCACTTGCTGTAGCTTACAAAAACAACTAAACCCTCACTGGATCTGCATTGCAGTTGGAAGTAGAAGCTTGGCCAAATGCCTGATAGTGGATGAAATTAGCAAGACTCCTCCAAGAAATCCTCAATGGAAGAGGTGGGATCCCTGCATACGAACTCCCAAGTGCTAAGCAGCACTCTTCTTAGCTAAACAACAGAGAATGGTATTTGTCTAAACAAACAAGATACTCATAAATATGCACAATCAAAAAACTTCTATTGTTGCCTCCCCCTTCCTTTTATAATATGAAAGCCTTGGCAAACCCTAAACCACCTTGATGAATTAGCTCCTTTCACATGAGGGGCCTCCATCTAGAACTGTGTTGTCCCTTCATGAGGTACATTGTATCTAGACAGAGCTGTAGATTTGGTCAAGGTTGACCCAATCTCATAGCTCAAACCCCTTTCACAACTACAAGTGATTTGTTTACATGGCCCAAATTTATCCTTGTTCATATGGGCATTGATTATTCATTATTTTCAGTAGTTTTACATGTCCTCCTTTATTAATTTATTCATGCGACAGAAAATGAGACAAAAATGGATATTCCTCTTAGCTCAGGCTAAGTAGGAATATTACAGTCCTCCCCTCCAAAATGTTGCTTGTCCTCAAGAAACTGGTGGGGTGAGTGTTGCAGTACTTCCCCTCCTTCATTGGTGACACCATCAAGGATCAGGTCCTCCTCATACGCCAAGTGTTCACCAAGCCAACACATCATGAATTGTTCCTCCAGGGTCATCATAAGATGTACATATTCCATCCCCATTAGGAGAATTTTGAAGTCTAAAATGGGCCTCCTAAGGATATAATCAAATAATAGCTAAACCAATAAAATAATATTTATGAATTTGCAATTCACTTTTTGCACCACAATCCATGTAACCATAGTTAAATTCAATTCAAAAGTTGTACTAAAATAAAACTAATAAAAAAATTGTATTGATGTGACTATAAATATGAATGAGTTTTTCAAGAAAAAGTCATTATCATTGAAAAACTAATGCATTTGTCCTTTGTACTTAAATAACTTAAAATAAAATATAAATATAAATTTAAAAATTGTTAATTAAATTATGTGCTATTAATTAAAATTTGTATTATTTAAATTGTATAATAACATGTAATTAATATACTGTATAAAAATAATATAATATAATATAATAAATGTGTAGGGATATGCATTGTTTCTTTCAAGAAATATGAAAGGATAAAAATATATTTTTATTCAAAAAGTGTGAAATGACATTTATTAGTAGTACTTTACTTTGACTTTAAAAGTACTTAGAGCACTACCATGGTTAACCATGAGTTTTTATCCACCATTGAGAATATGACAAGTAAGTACCTTTAACTCAAGCAATGCCACCTAAACCATTAGGGATGATGTCTTCCCCTAAAATGTGATTGGTTCTCATAAAGTGAATTTTGATTGTACATTTTCCTTAGGAGGCCCATTTTTTACCTCAAAATTCCCCTAATGCACAGGGAGTGAAAAATTCAACAGAAATAAACATGGCTGGAGAAATGCTTTCTCTAAAACATGTAGCATGAGGTACATAGAGAAGTTCCATTCCATGTGGTACATACAAACTACCCATCCTCCCTCCATACAATCCCATAAACAATAAAACTATGTCATCCAAGTATGGAATTAAAACTACAAATATACAAATAGAAATTTGAGCATGACGAGGTGCGTCAAAATCCCACATGTGATGCCAGCACAGTGCATCTCCTGCCTGCATTAGATCAAGGTGTGGCCAGTGGCATTTCCACCACACATTTTCTACATGAGTCATATTAACATAGCTGAAGATGTCAGATATGTTTGGTGCCTTTGGGAAGCACCCATCATGAAAAGGAATCTCCCTTCGCACAACAAGGGAGTGGCCAAGTTCAAAATTTCTATTGGCCCACCAAAAGCCATGAGATACACATGACCTCTCACTCCCTTTAAGAGTCATAGCCTGAAAAACATGGTAAAATAATGTGATAAATCAGAAAATAAAGCTTGCTCTGCATGATGAGATCCTTTCCTCATAGACATGGATTTGTGCATGGGCATTCCCCCTCTCTCAAAAGAAGCAAGAAATGCTAAAATGACTCTTACATAGATTCCATTGGCTGTCCCAACTACACATAGCTCATGGACTCTTGAAAGTGCTGATGCAGTTCCTCTCTCAAGCCTTCCCAATCAAATCTCCTCATGATCAAGGTGTAGATCTTCATCGACTGCATATGGCTAAGAAAGAATCCTTTGTGTGCCCCTTGTAGTATCTTCTGCTTGAGTGTGGAAGCTCTAGCCAAGAAGACCATACCATGATGATAGATGACTCCCCTTTGGACTAAGTAGCCCTCTTCTTGCTACATGTCATCTAGTATCATACATGTGTGAAGATCTTTGGAATACTCTACAAGCAGTTGAGATTTCCAGTACAGATCCACACTATTCAACAATGACAGCGCTGATGAAACATCCATGGAAGTACCGATGATGTTGCTGATCTCTTCTTTGACATATCTCATGCCAAAGATGTGTGTTGGAAGGCTAATCCTCCCATTCTTCACCTCCCACAGTGCAGATCTAGAAATGAGAGGGGGTGATAGTAATGGAGGGAGAAGATCCCCCTCACTCCTGAGTTGTCCCAAGCCCCCTAGCATTGTAGCTTAGCCTCCGATTGATCCAATCCCTCCTAGATCTAAATTTTGAGCAGCACTTTGTGAGGCCTCCCCCACAAGATCTAAATCTGGTGGCCTCCCAGGTGGTTTTCCACTAGATAGGAATGTCTCGTGCAGGATTCTCATGAACATAAGAGAGGGGACTGTGAGATCCTTGCTTCCACTACACAAATCCATCTCTGTTTTTTGTGTGGAAGTGTTAGGTGAAGGGTAAGTATGCATGCCTTGGATCATTTGAGGTTTACCACTCTTCATGTCCACCCATTCCATTTGCAAATCCTTCCCATCAGTGGTGATCTTCCCCAAGGTAATCAACCATTGGACACCCAAAATGATATTGGTGTCTAGTATGTAAACTACAAAAAGTGATCCACCAAAGTGTAGGACCCCATAGTGACTGAAAGTGATGGGACATAGTGCATGCATTGCATTTTCCTATCTCCTCAGACCAAAACAGAGAATCCCTCAAAAGTATCAGTGGGTATTTCCCTCCTTTGCACAAGATGAGCATCAACAAAGTTTTGGGTTGCCCCACTATCAATTAGTAAAGAAACCCTTTGATTCATGATTGAACCATGTACTCTTAAGGTCAAGTACATAGGTACTCCTCTCAAAGATGCAAGAGTGCCTCCTATTGGAGCAAAGGCTCCATTCCCATCTCTAGATGGTGTTGGATCTTCCTCAACGTTGTCAGCGCTGTGACCTCTTCTTGGTTCATCCTCTTCTTCTTCCTCCTCAAAATCTGAGAAGACTTCTATGTAGTGTGCTTTCCTAGCAGCATATCTATGTCCAGGTGCCCATGGCTCTTGGAAAGTGAAACATAGTTTCTTCTTTCTCAACTCCCTCCTGACTTCAATATCAAGAGGCTTCTTCAATGAGCTCTCCTTGGAAGGAGCAACTTTCTCTTCCTTCCCTTTAGAAAGGTAAGGTGCCTTGTTCTAACAAGTTGCCTTTGATTTTAGCAAGGCATCTTGGAGGTCTCTAGCTCTCTCAATGGAATCATGCAAAGTGGTGGGCTTGGTAGATTTAACCAACCCACGCAAAGGTTCATACAAGCCATCGATGAACATGTACACCCTCCTTGTTGTAGATAGATCAGGAACCATAAAAGATAATCTCAGAAACTCAGAGATATAAGTTTCTGCATTCCCTGATTTATTTAACTTTGCAAGGCTCATGAAAGGTTCTTCTGGATCCTTTTTGTCAAACCTCTCCACCAGGATTCTAGTGAATTCGAAATAGGTAGTCACATTGGCTTGGCCTAATGTAGACAACCCATGGAACCACCAATTGTGTGCTTCACCTTCAAAGTGTAGCACTGCAATCTTGATGGCTTTAATGTCAGGGACTTTGTTCAACTGAAAGTAGATATCCAACTTTTCTACCCATGCCTTAGCAGAACTGATGGATTACCCATCAAACTTGGGAAAAAATAATCTGCCCATACAGTGATGTCTATCATGATTCTGAAAGAATCCGTGATCATTATACTAGTGCCTTGGTCTTCTTTTGTCCTTGAGGTGACAAAAATCTTGAAAACTCAAGTGGTCCTTGAATCTCTGATTCTGAGATTCATATTCCTCAAAGTGGTCTTCAAGGGATGCTAGCTCTGGTGGCCCTTCATTCTCCATAGCCAATAAGGTAGGCATAGTAGAGCGTTGTGGAGCTTGTTGAGCTTGTGGCTGGTTCACTAGTTGACCATTCCAGTGGTGAGACATGCCAGAGCTTTCCCCAAGATGAAACCTCCCAGGAGATTCCTTCATCCTATCCATTCTCATCTCTTTGATCTCTCTAGCAATATCTTGCATGGCTACCAAAATATTTCTTGCAAAATCTTCTCCTTCTTTATCACTTTCAGTTTCAGGGGCTTTACCCTTGTCTTGATCCTCAATGGTGTAATCAAATTTCTTGTGGCTTCTATTCTGATACCTATTCTCCCTCTTAGTAAGAGGCTCATATTATTCTAAATGAATTTTGGCTTTGGCTTCTTCAATGGAATCACAGTTTGTGCCAATAAAGGAGCTCTGATACCACTATAATATCCCCAAATGGGAATGCACATCAGTGCCTGATGAAATAACGCACTTCTGGGAAATATGTACACAGAAATGAGTTTGAAGCCCTTAGATCCTTTATATCATTAGATTTTGGGTCTAGATCCAAAATTAGAGAAAAAAAAAATCAAACTAGGTGTGGTAAACAGATCTCCCACCACCTAGTCTAGCTGAAAAACACCCAATGAGAGGGGGTACAGCTATGTACAACAAACTGGTTCAGAAATAATGTAGTTTTGGAAAGCATGAGTAGGAGGCCATCAAATAAGATCAAATTTTGAATATGCATCAGCAAATAAGATTTATGTTAATGCTATTACATTATACAACAGAATATATAAGACAAGAAAGAAGGAAATCTTCAGAAAAGAAGGCTGCAACACATGTATTTACTGCAAAATGGCTTAAAAACGTTATTTTATGGAGCTGCAATAGCTGAATATTACACTTCAGATCTATAGTAGATCTATGTACAAAATATCAGATCCATTTAATATCTATACACTAGAAAGGCTCTATTACAAGATCCCCTTCGGGTTTTGATAAAATCATGCAATACAAAGAGTAGATCTGAGTTTAAAGCAGCAGATCTGCAATATTATTCAGAAATTTCTAAAGATGATTTTACATTAGAAACAGATCAGATCTATATAGAACATGGATCATCAAGCCAATCCATGGATCGCCAAAGTGAAAGGAAAAGCCCAACACTAGAGATCTCTCATAAAAAAGGGGATCAAAACACCCTGCAAAACCTCCACTGAAAATAATGCAGTCCTGGAAGGGAAACTACATTGTGGCTTGAAGCACTGAGTTCACCTGATGCCAAGATACATATATAAATTTTAATAGCTAATGCACTCTTCCAGGAGGATAAAAGACTCACTCACTGAGAAGAGGCACTAGTATGGTCTAGATCTGACTAGATCTAGCCTCCACTTACTGCAGCTTACAAAAACAACCAAACCCTCACTGGATTTGCATTTCAGTTGGAAGTAGAAGCTTGGCCAAATTCCTGATAGTGTATTAAATCAGAAAGACTCCTCCACAAAATCCTTAATGGAAGAGGTGGGATCCCTGCATACGAACTCCCAAGTGCTAAGCAGCACTCTTATCAGCTAAACAACAAAGAACGCTATTTGTCTAAATATACAAGATACTCAGAAATATGCACAATAAAAAAACTTCTCTTGCTGCCTCCCCCTTCCTTTTATAAGATGAAAGCCTTGGAAAACCATAAAACAACTTGATGAATTAGCTCCTTTCACATGAGGGGCCTCCATCTAGAACTGTGCAGTCCCTTCATGAGGTACACTGTATCTAGACATCATTGTATATTTGGTCAAGGTTGACCTAATCTCATAGCTCAAACCCCTTTCACACCTGCAACTAATTTTCTTACATGGCCCAGATTTATCCGTGTTCATATGGGAATTGATTTATTCATTCTTTTCAGGAGTTTTACATCTCCTCCTTTATTCATTTATTCATGAAATAGAAAATGAGACAAAAATTTATATTCCTCTTAGCTCAAGCTAAGTAGGAATATTACACTCTACTAGGGAACACTTATTGAAAATATTGGTTTTATATAAAGAACTTGGAAAACCCAAAAATATCAAAATATTGGTATCCAATTGTTGATGGTGGACAACAAACAAATCCTCAAAACAGTTAGCATCATCCACCTGGTGACTCCACTAGTCTTCAGTAGGCCTGCTGACTCCACTAGTTCTTACAGACTCCTCTGGGAATGTATAAATCAGTCCTAATAGTATAAATCCATGTCACATACTATGTGAATTCAATATTATTATAGATTGGTTTTGTTTTCAAACTCTTTTAAACTTTTAGCCTCTCTGTGTTGTGGGTCTGAAATCTGGCTTCACAATGAATCAACAACAAATCTCACCCTGACCTAAACCCTCCTGCTTTAGTTGATGACCTAGAAATAATCTTAGGAAAAACTTCTAGGACTGAGGATTCAACTATTGTCATACCAATTCACAAATCAAGTTCCTTTCCTAAAAACCTTACATCCTTGCAAAATACCCAATTTGACTTACACCATAGAATAAACCTATTCAGAACTAAGTCTCAAAGTTGGATAGGCCAGACAAACCTTGAGCCTACTAGCTTACAACAGAGTTCTAGTAGATAGGCCTCTCCTTCCACTCCTCCTGATCTTCAACTTCTCCAGCACTTTGACTCCTTTCATTCCAAATCTGCTCAATATCAGCTAGCTGGTCCAAGTACATCTGCTACCTGTTGGTGTCCAGGTATGAACGATTTATTCACCCTATTCCAACATTAATTTATCAATCTGGGTGCATATTATTTCAATGGAACGTGCAAGGTATATGCAGGGGAAAACGCGTAATCTGTTCTGGTCAAGGGTTAGTGGTTTAAGATTCAAAACATGGTTGTAAGATTAAATTAACTACATAACTTCAGAAATAATCATAAATAGGAAAGAACCGCAACAAAAAGCATAAACTATTAAATGACACACACACAAATACGTAGCACCTAATCAGAAGAGTGGGCCCAGCTCTCTGATAAGGGCTGCATTAGTCACGGAGAATATTGGAGCAGCAAAATATATGGTATTTTATTAATCTGTAACAAGTGATTACAATAGCTATGGGAGAAACCCCCATTCACAGGAACAATTTTCTTTTTATACACAACGAGGGAGATTAACAGATCTCCCTGAAACATGGTAACTGCATATTCATAATGTACATTAGTTGGAATGGCACCATCACCATATGTCTGAGATAGCAAAAAGGTCCAAGAATAGTTCCAGGGAATTGTGACTCCAGCTGTGTAGCCTCCTTATGGTTGGCCGTTACGAGATCTATTGCGAGATGTTGAAGCGAAGGTTCCTATTCTCCAAGCTATGGTAAAACATATGTTTTAGTACCGCGAATAGATAAGACTCAGCGAATTTACTTCATTAATTAAAATATTCCAATTGGAAAAGTTAGGGGTATTTACCTTGTAGGTTTAGCATAGCAACATAGGTAAATGAGTTCAAAAAGGTCAAAAAGTATAATAGAAATGGACAGAAAGATGGCCCAATTTGGTACCCAACATCTCCCCCCAACTAGCCTTCTGCATGTCCTCGTGCAGTCCGCCACCTACGCAAGTCTAGATTTTGAAGACTGTAGGTTTCATGAAGCTCGACAAGATCATATTCTGAGGCCATCTCTATTCCTGGAACTTTAAACCCATTTGAAAAGAGAACTTCCTCCACCAATCCTTTGGAACATCATAAGCTGGAGTGTAAATTTCTGCAGGAAACCAAAGAATAGGAAACTGAAACTGGATCCCCATCCACCGAAGCCCACATGCCTAGACACATGCCACATATCTGGGCACTCTGGTGAGCACTCATGCAAAATTTGGTTCCCCAAAAGGTTCCTTGTTCCGTACAACTGTAGGTGACATCATCCACCTTCTCTGACAGCAATCAAGGCCCTCTTTTTGAAATGTGGTGAGTTGCTTGACACAAATATCAAGACACCATCTTTGTGTCCTCACCATTCTATCTCTGCTCCCCCCAATTCCAAAAAAGGTGTTATACTTATTGAACATTGTGATTGAACTCTCATGTTCTCCTCTTACTATAAATGGCTTTGTAACTTGATTGGATTCAAAGGTGTTACAAGCCTTCTGCCAATGAATCTGATTGAAAGCATAAGAGGTAAGAACCCTTAAATGAATGTCCCCTACATACATAACCGGGTTAAAATCTCTGTCCACACGCAGTAGATACCCATGCAGGTAAAATTCACACATTAGATGTTGAGTTGGCACTTATGATTCCTCAAGATTCGGAGGAATTGTACACCATCTTCTATCTCATAGATGATCTCATTTTTTATGCTTTCCATGCAAAATAAAAGGAAACATTCATACAAAAATAAAGAATAACAAGAAGTAGGGGGACGAAATGTCATAACCTCTTGCATCAAACTGAACATCTGCTCCTTATTGGCCTTCAATTCTACCACTTTCTTTTCTAGCTACTCCATATTGAGTTGCTTCTTTGCATGCCTTAATCTCATAACATCTATGTGCTCCACATATCCAAGGATGGTTGTGGAAGCTCTTTCCTCGGTCCTCCTGATCTCATTTTTGTATTGAGCCGCAGTATATTTCCAAGACTATATTTCTACTGTTAAGGCATATTCCCGGTCTTCAAACAGTCATTCGATCGGGTCTATTTGAGTGGTAGTAGAGGTTGTGGCTATCAATTCCACTTGGGTTTTTTCTTCAACCTCGATGGTCTCAGACTTTTTGGCTTGCCACTTGTACTTTGTTATCTATTTCTACATTCTTTGCACCTTCTTTCTCAGTTTCCTTACCTCCACTTTGAGCCGCATTGTCTCCCTAAACTATAGCTGATACTTTTTCTTAAATGGAAGTCTTCGCTGCTCACATAGCTATATCTATTCCTTCTTAATTAGTACTTCCTCTGTTTCAGCAACTGCAGGTAAATCCCATGAAACCTCTTCTGCTATGCCCACTATCGGGTTTTCCTCCACTGCCTACCTTTCTTCAATTATTTCGTGCTTCACGGCCTTCTCACCAGGCTGTGTCGTTGGCTCATTTGTCGAGACCGCTTCACTTGGTCCCTCCTCTTCGCTAACGGCAATTTATTCTTTTTGCATGTTTGCCGCGACCGATGATGCCCTGGCAAGATGCTCTCCTGCTACTGTGCTTGTTGGGATCCTTTCCAGTTCTTCAGCCTCGAAATTCTCTGTCTCTTCTCTCCTTTATGACTCTGAGGTGCCTGCCACCTGTGTAGCATTCACTCCATATGGTTGTGGCCTTTGTGAAAAATTCAGAGCCATAGGAACAACGAACTCTTCTTCTTATTTCTGTCATGGGGAGCAAGTTACCCTTGCTCCTCTTGGGATAAAGAAGGAAAACTAGAATGAAACCTCAACATTTGGCCTTGAATTTGACGTTGGTTCTTGTGGGTCAGCGTCATCCTCACACCCTGGTTCTCTTGGCGTTTCGTCCACGGGTCCCCTAGTTTCCTTAGCTCTGGGCCCTTCTTATCTCTGTTCCCCCTCTTCAATGGGTTCTATGGTCAGAGTGGTCATGACCTCCTCCATCAGCTCCATGGTGGCAGGAGATCCTTGTGGAGTACCCTCGGTCACCATATCGATCGCTTCATCCATGCTGGCCTATTGTGGGTCTACTTCCGTGCTTTCCATATTATCAACTTTCTCTGCTAGTTCCATGGGCGAGGCTGGTTCTTATGGGACAGCCTTGGTCGTGGTACTAGTGGGCCTTTCTATATCAATGCCCACATCTGCCATTGACTCCACAGTTTTGGCTTGCTCTTGGGGACCCGCCTCATCTCCAAGTTCTTCTATTTCCATCTCTTGTGTATCCTCCTAGTCAACATAATCATCAGCTCCTGCATCCTCCTCCATAGCTTCGGTTTCTTCTGTCCTGGTGGCCACAACAACTGCTATTTGTTCCTCTGTGGAATCTTGAAACAACTCCCATGGAATCGGGATTTGTCTAATGGCATTCATTATCAACAGCTGAACCAACCCATGGTGAGTGGTGACCGCCAATATCTGTCGCGACCCCTGAGCTGAATGTGCCATTAAGTGAAGGCTCCTTAGTAGAAAATAGGGCACATTCATTGACAAAGCTTCTGCATGTGGAAATCATAGGTGAGTTAGTATGCGGAGATGGTATTTGAAGATGGTGGAGTATCTTCCTTCTCACGTCATATGTTTTATGAAAAACTCTGCTACTCCTCCCCATGGACGTGGTAGCAAGTTTCTATCGTACCCCCAACCCTTCTGTGTAATACTCTCGCCTGCTTGTAGAAAGGCCTCGCGGAATTCTGGAAGGGTGGTCCTTCTCGAAAAACCATCACTTCCCGACTTGAGGAAGCCCACTGAATTTCATGATGATTTCCTCCATTATATGGATCTCAATTCCGGGGACCCGAGAACCTCCTTCTCCCAATTTCATTGCAAATTCCACCGTCATTTCTTCATTCGACCCCCTCAACCTGACGAAATAAACATCCCAGCCTATGTTCTTGAAAACCTGCCACACCTCCTGATTTTTCCGAATTCCCCTTGTATTCTCAGGTTCATGTCGAATAGATCGGCCACCCATTTTTGTAGAGGTGAAATCAGCACGATGACTGCAGTTGGCTAGCAAGGGAGAGTGACAGGTCTCCAAACCATTGGAAACTGAAATAACATCATGGTTGATTTGGAACCAACGGATGAACAGTACTGGTACGTTTGGAAATGATGAAAAATTAAGGTGGTATTGTGGGATGTTTCTAAAATTTAATGCACCGTGTTGGGAGGGTGACTGATACAACTCGGCGTGTAAGAATACACATCCCAACACATCGAAAGTATGATTACGGAGTACTAAAATTATTAGATTTGGTTAGGTAAATATCATGTGTCATAAATTCTTTTTCAAGGTATGCCATCATTCATTATGATGGTTCCCCCCCCCCCTCCCCAACTTAATGACGGTCATCCACGGCATGTTTTAATGTCCTTTTTGGAATATTTAATCAAATCCATAAAATCAACAGAGACATACCTGTGGACCTACCTTATGGTGGAGTAGCAGAAAAATGTCTGACGGAGTAGCAGCAACAACTAGTAATAGTACAGGGAGTAACAACAACAGTTTATAGCAGCAATAGTGAGTAACATCATAGGGAGTAACATCGACAATGAATAGTAGTTGCAAAGTAACGGCACTGGTAGAGTAACAACATTTGCGAAGTAACGGCACCAGTGGAGTAACAACAATGGTAATGGAGTAACTACACTTAGTGGAGTAACGACACTTAGCGGAGTAACGAAAACTACAGAGTAACGGCAGTTATGGAGTAACGGCAGCTACGGAGTAATGGCAGTTATGGAGTAACAGTTGTTAGTAAAATAACATCGCTTAGTGGAGTAACAAAACTTATTGACACACACCAGTGAAATATAGAAATAACTTCATGACAACACTGGTGGAGTAACAGCACCGAGTGTTACTTTTATCCTTGCCATATTTCTTTGTTATTCCTGCAAAAGACAAACAAGTAAGTAGCAATGGTGTATATATATATATATATATATATATTAGGATAGAGTGAGAGTATCCTCTTTTCCAATGACCATTAAATCAGATACAGCAGAAAGATTTTTAACAAAGGCATCTTTAGAGGCTGGACGGTGGTATAATTTTAGATGGTGTCTGTTTACTAAGAACGAGGTATGGTTTAATCTATTGTACTCATTCAAATTGTTCCATTTTCAAAAACTGTGTCCACTTGATATGGATCCATCCAGCGAGTGCAGAGCTTGCCTTTAAAATCCTTAAATCGGGAGTCATACATTAACGCCCAATCCCCCAAATGCAGCACCTTAGTTTTGATAAATTTATCGTGCCATTTCATTCTCTGCTGTTGAATAGCAGTAGTTTTCTGGACAGCTACTACTCGAATCTCGTCCAACTCATTTAGCTATTCCAGTTGGTGTTTCTATGCTTATGATATATCTAGGCCTACTTCTAGAGCTGTTCTAAGTGTACTACTCTAAAATTCCACCAAAAACAAGGGGAATTTCCCATAGACTAATTCAAATGGAGAAAACCCTATTTTATTCTACCATGTTGTTCTGTATGCCCATAAAGCTTCTGGAAGTTTCTATGCGCAGTCCCGGCGATGGCTTGTTACTATCTTTGTCAAGATATTTTCCAATACCTTTTTGTGCTTTCTACTTGTCCATTTGCCTGGGGATGATAGGGGGTTGTCACTCTATGTTTGACCCCATATTTCTGCATCAACTTTTCTATCATATGAGATGTGAATTGTGATCCACCGTTTGATACAATTTCCCTTGGAGTCTTGTACCGGGCAAATATTTCTTCAAAAATAAAATCTGCCAGTACTTACTCTGTTGCTCTCGTGACTACTTTAGCTTCCACCCATTTAGTTACATAGTTAGTACATACCAAGATGTAAGCTTTCTGATGAGAAGGTGGGTTGAAGGGCCCAATAAATTCAATAGCTCATTTCTCAAATAGTTCAAGGACCATTCGGGGCTGAAGAGGCATTTCATCTGCTTTCCAAGGTTGTCCCATCCGTTAACATCTATCACACCTTCAAACATAATCCCGAGAATCACAAAAGATGGAGGGCCAATAATATCCCATTTGCCACACCTTATAACCCGTTCTTTTATCTGAAAAATGTTCTCCACGGGGTCCATCATGTGCAACTTTTAATATCTCAAAAATATCATCTTCTACCACACAATGCCGAATCTGTTGGTCAACCCCTGTAAGGAAGAGATATCCTGCTATGCATGAATATCGGGTACTCTAGGGAATGATCTTCCTTTTCTCCTTATAGGACAGATGACGAGGCACTTTACCTATAGCAAGATAATTAGAAATATCTGCATACCACAGAGTGTTAGCAGAAATTGCAAAAATATGCTCATCTGGAAAGTTATCTTCAATTAGTGTATCCTTACCATCATGTTCTATCCTAGATGAAAAATCTGCAACCACATTATCCTTCCTTGGTTTATCTACTATGGTAATATCAAATTCCTATAGTAGCAACAACCGTCTTGTAATACGACCAGGGGTAACAGGTTTGTTCATTAGATACCTAATGGCTGCATGATCAGTATGCATGAAAGTAGGATACCCGGTAATGTAGTGCTGGAACTTATTGATGGCATAAATGACAGTGAGGAACTCTTTCTCATTCACCATGTAGTTTAATTCAGCAGGGGAAATTTTTTTACTAACATAGTAGACTATGTAAGGTACCTTATCCTCTTACTGTCCCAATACTGCACCAATTGCTGCTTGAGAGGCATCCGTATGAATTTGGAAAGGTAATGCCTAGTTTGGTCCTCTAAGGATCGAAGCACTGTAGACTAATTCTTTAATTTTTGTAAAGGTTGCATCACAGTCATCTAACCACACAAATTATGAATCTTTTGTTAGTAAATGAAATAGTGGGTGTGCTACTTTTGCAAAATTTTCTATAAAACGTTTATAATAACCAGCACAACCAATGAAACTGTGTACCTATGTGGGCATCTTAGGTGTTGGGAAGTGTAGAATTACCTTTATCTTTGCTGGGTCCATCCTGATCCCTTCAGCTGAGATCAAATGTCCCAGAATGATTCCCTCTTCCATCATCATGTGGCATTTTACCATACTCAGAGAGACATGCACTTGTATACACCTTGTGAGAAATTTTTCCAAATTTTTCAACCCCTCCAAAAATGAGTCCCCATATGGAGTAAAATCATCCATATAGATTTCAACACTGTCATCTATCAAGTTAGATAATATTCCCATAATTACTCTCTGGAATGTTGCAGGAGCATTACACAAGCCAAAAGGAAGGACCCAGTATGAAAATGTTCCCCAAGGGCATGTGAAAGTGGTCTTGTCATGGTCCTCAGGAGAAATATAGATCTGGTTATATCCACTAAACCCATCTAGAAAAGAAAAAAAATTATTGCCAGCCAATGTGTCTAAAACTTGATCAATAAATGGCAAGGGAAAATGGTCTTTCTGCATCACCTTATTTAACTCTCGATAATCTACGCAGATCCGCCATTTTCCATTCTTCATGGGGACCATTACTAACAGTGAAACCCATTGGATATCTGAGATAGGATAGATAAAACATACATCCAATAATTTCTGAAGCTCTTCTTTCACAACATTTTTCAGTGCAGGGTTCATTCTCCTCTGAGGTTGTCTTATAGGACAAAAATATTCCTTGATATATATGTGATGGGTTCATAAGTTGGCAGGGATCCCGTTCATATCTGCATAATCCTACGCGAAGGCATCTTTATGTTTCTGCAGAACGTCTACAAGTTGCTTCTTCTGGGATTCTGATAGATTTGGATTAATATTCAAAGTTTTCCCAGGTTCCAATTCCACTTGAACACTTTCATGGGGTGTATCAGCAGGTGGCTCCTCTAATCCTTCTGTTGTTTCCATAGTTTCCTAAGTCTCGTAGCTTAGGATAGATTCTAGGATCTGCTAGTTTGGTTCTGAAATGGAACAAGGATCATCTGTAATGTTCCAAATTTTTCAATAAAGTATTTGGAACATTAATCTTGCTTTTATTTTAATAAAAGGAATAAAATGGGTTAAGGAACCCATGTAGAAAATTAATAATCACTCCTATGGTGCAAAAATTCACTTAAGTGGCTTAAAATAGCAGCCCCAAGTGTGAAAAGGGCCAAAAGCAAGTGAGCTAGACCATGGTTGACTAAAGTCAACAACGTACCCTAAGAGGGGAATCTTGCACAAGAATATTGTGTAGTTGGAGTGGAGGGAAAATTTGAAATGAGAGAAACCCTAATGTGAGTGGGGTCCATGCATGATTTGCATAAAAGATGAAGGAGAGCCATTATGGAGATCATGCTTGAAGATAGAATTCGAAGTTGAAGCTCTCTTCAACTTGTTGCTGTTTAGCACAAGAGGGATTCCTGTTCAGGAATTCCCTTCTCTTCCGTGGGAGGCCATGGAAAGATTCTACTTCATCTTCCTCACATGATGGCTTAAGGCCAAAGCATTCATCTACAACTACAACATTATTCTTGCAGCAAGAGAATGCTGGAGTTGCTAGTGTTGCAGTGAGGGACCTTCATAATCTCACTTCCGGAGTTGGTTAGTAGAGGGGAAGCTCATTCCTTCTCTAGGAAATCAGCAAAGGAGATTTCCAAAGCTAATATTGTAGATTTGGCATCAGGCCATGTGTATTTCACACATGCCCAGCGCAGTCCCTTCTTCTTACAACGTTATTTTCAGAGAGGGTTTGCAGGTGGAGCTTATTTTGTGCACTAGTGAGTGCAATATTCAGTAAGGGGATCAGCCCCTTCACTTTGGAGATCATTGGAGGAGGGTTCATGGTTTATTGCAGCATCTACTTCCTTCTCCTTTGTTGTATTATATTTTGAGCTGCAGTAGCTGCCCAACTACTCTGGCATTTTCTATTTTTATGTATTTTAGCCAATCCCTAAGAGGATTGATGCAATAATGTTTTATGGGGTTGAGATATTTCTCCCCCTTCTTATTTGAGCATGTATTGTTATATCTTCTCATATATATTAGTTTGCAATCATTTTCCCTCACAGACTACGTAGTAATAGAGTAGCTGGATTTATGTAGCAATGTATTCTCAAGTTTCATGTACATCTCCTATTGAGGCTGATTTGAGCTACCTTGAGAGGAATTTTCCTCAAGGGATTTGTATTACATTTGATGTTGCACATTATTTATCAAATTTGTTCTCTTCTGGCATTACATGTTGCGTTCTTTCACTGTTGTTCATATTGATGTGTTCATGCTTCTACAGATTCTTGTGGGAGATCTGAATAACCTGCTTAAGGTTATTTCTTTATGCTTACATTCTGCAGGGAGTTTGTACCAGAGATATTCTAAGGAATCCCAACATTGGATTGCCTTATTTTCACATTAGCTTCCTTATACAACGTCCTCATGGGCTGTTAGTGCAAAAATTCCTTGAAGGGAATTATTAGCTCTTGACAAGTTCTATTGGCAGAGTCTGCTAGAGGGCCAGGTAGCCTCTGGATCTCATTCTTCCTTATGAAGATGACATATCCAGTAAATTCCCCTGCAGTAAATCTCTGAGATAGTTCAGTGTTGATTGTTAATACTCTCAGAGATGGAAATTAGGAATATCTTAAAATATTCCCAGCAAAGAAAAAATTTCCCCATTTGGGATATTACATCATCCATGAAGGAATTGATTACATCATCTTCTGATTCCATTTTCAACTAAAGGGCATGTCCAATAGTGAAGACTGGTCTCACTTCTTCATCTTTCATTTCAGCCTCTACTGCAGATACAACTTTCTTGCCGCCTACTAGTTTTATGGGTGGATTTGGTTCTGCTGGTGGATATAGCACTAAATTCTTAGTGTTATGTCCATTATAAATAACTATATTTCCTGAGCGACACCCAATATAAGTGTCTGTAGTGGCCAGCCATGGTCTACCCAAAATCAAGGGATGACCACCCATTGAAGATTGTGTATGTAATACCAGGAAATCTATGGGGTAATGCCATGAATCCACTGAAATTGTCACATATTCCAACTTCCCTACAGGTTTGACTATAGATCGATTTGCTAGTTCTAATAATATAGGTGTATGCTTCAAATTGTGAAGACCTAACGCATGTATGGTTTCACTGGTGATGACATTGATGGCAGCACCTAGGTCTACCAGCACATTTGGAATCTCTACCCCATTAATTTGTACTGTCAAAATCGGGTTCCTCGGATCTCCATATTTCACCGGCATTGATTTCCCATCATAAATTCTAATAATTTTCCCATAACATGTATAGTGAAGGGATCTTTAGTTTTCTTGGCAGGTTTCTTTGAACAATATTCCCTAAGAATATTTGCATAGATTAGCACGTCCTTCATAGCTTGTGGCAAGGG
Source organism: Pinus albicaulis (assembly GCA_034641835.2). Taxonomy (NCBI): domain Eukaryota; kingdom Viridiplantae; phylum Streptophyta; class Pinopsida; order Pinales; family Pinaceae; genus Pinus; species Pinus albicaulis. Next base: position 192,959,931 of record CM076574.1, on the reverse strand, counting down.
AATTTTAACAAATAAGTTATGCAATTCTCCTAATAAATCAAATTCATATTGAGGGCTTGTTTTACTCATAAGTAGTCTCTCTGGGTAAGGTGGTTCAGATTGATGTTGTTTAACAGAAGGTGCATGGTTTCTATCAATTTGTTTTGGCTCTTTACCAATCAGTTTTGCCTCCTTACCTTCACTATCGAGTTGTTCAATGATAACTGGAGGAGGTTGGACGTTAACTATCTGACCTGATCACAGATTCATTTCATACAACTCTGCAGTGGAGATATTATATGAAGGTAGGTTAAGAACATCATCTTGATGAGCTCTCTTATTGTTAGGATTAGGGTTAGGTTGCATTGGAATTTGAGGACGAGCAGGCTGGTTACTAGGAGGGACATTGGAGGGCAATAAGAGCTGTTGCTGAGGTATCTGTTGAGGCATTTGCTGAGGAAAATAACCAGGAGGGGACCCTCGCCAAGTTGGAACCCATGAAGTGCTCGTACTGGCTTGAGGGTTCCATTGCTGCTAGGCTGGATACTGGTATTGCGGCCACATGGGGGGATAAGGCATGGTCTGAGGATTTATATTGCAATTATTGAAATACTGAGATGGATCCGGGTACATAGCTTCATTTCCCATTAGTGGTTGAGGCTGCCATGGCTTCCTAGATCCCATGAGGTACAGTTGCTTCGTGTCCTCCCCCGTTCCTTGAAATACTACTTTCAGGCCTAGAAAGGAAGGGCATGAGCTTTTCGCATGATTGAGCTCACAGATCACACATTCATCAATGGAATTTAGCAGGCATTCCATTTCCAGGTGCTTCTTCCAGCACTTCGGAAAAAATATCACCATGGTCCTGTCCAGTTCCAGCTGCTTCTGTTTTACTTGCAGAGTGTTCATTTGTGCTGAGGATATCTGCCCTCAAGTTGTCTAGTAGATTTCCTATTTCTGCTTTTGTAACATCCTTTCCAGATCCCTTTGATGATCAGATCCCAAGCTTATTCCTTGCAAGCCCCCTTGAGCACTGAATACATAACTTGCAAATATATTCAAATGTCTCCTTAGAGATGTCTCCCTTTCCCACAATGTTCGATAGTTCTATCGAGCCCTCTCAAAAGGATCGAAGGAGGATAATCTTTAAAATTTCCTTATCCAGGGTAGAATGACCTGACCTCTGTAAGGTGTACTTGAACCTTTTCACACAATATTCTAGGCTTTCATATTCTTTCTATGTGAACTTGAAGAGTCCCTCCTTGATGTTCCGGGATTTACAGTAATCCTGGTATTTCTCCAGAAAAGTTTTTTTCATATCATCCCATGTGGAAATGGATTTTCCTCCAAGGCCCATGAACCATTGTAGAGCCATTATTTTAGTGTAGAAGGGAAAAATTTTAACTTCTGGGCATCTGTTGTGTAGTCATACCCCTGACACACTATGTCAAACTCGAATATAAATGTATCGAGGTCTTCTGAAACAAGCCCATGAAAGTTTGGTAAGGTTGCCAATGGAATAGGCTTTGTAGGTGCGCGAGCTCCCAGATCCCTGATTAGAAAATCGATGGTGGACGTTTTGGGAGCCATAAATATCTTCCAATACTCGTTGGGGATTTCAGCAGGCTCTATGGAGGGTGGCTGAGGATTCTTTAGTACTGGAACTTGAGTTGGTTTAGTAACAGTTCCCTGATCTCTTGGCGATGCAAGCTTTTCCTCATTTCCTTCTCCCGAGGCCTGATGGCTTGACCACTCGGCTGCAACTTCCTTTCCCTTACTGGAGAAATCTAACCTTGTCGATGTTCTACTTGAAATTCCTTCCTCTGCTATCACCAGTGCAAGATTCTCTAGATCAGGTCTACTGCTAGATATTTCTTCCACTGCTAGAGAAACCTGTGATGTCGAATCACCAAAGAATGCCATAGCCAACACTGGCTGCTCCACTGAATATCCCTCAGACTTCACTCTCCTTGTCCCTGGTCTTGCAGCTGCACGAGAGGATGCTTCTGATTCAACCTTCACTGTGATCTGTTGAATATAGGTTTTTCTTCCCAGATCTGGTCCTCCCCTCTTTAGGGCTCTCCCTCTACCCCTCTTATTTGATTCTTTATTCATAAAAAATTTGGTATGATGGAGGGTCTTGGTATGAACCTATAATGCTTCAATCTTGGAGTAAGGTGTCAAAGGACCATTCCTTCCCCAAGATGAAAGAACTCACAAAAATAAAGGTAGCTAACAAAACAAAAATCTAGGGTTTCAGGCCCAGAGCAGGGCGTCAAAGGACTCCTCCCTCCCTAGGACAAGAACCAGAAACAAACACATGCCATGGGAAGCCCTAATACTTCTAGATCTGAAGCAGGGTGTCAAAATACTACTCCCTCCCCAGGGTAAAAGCTAGGGTTTTCCAAAAAAGGAAACACACAAGCATTAAAAGGAAGTAAATCTTACTCAGGGCCTGGAGCAGGGCACCAAAAGACTCCTCCCTCCCCAGGACAAGAGAATGGCCCAAAATCAAATAGAAAAGAAAAAATAAATAAGCAGAAAGAATACCTACACTCAAGACCTGAAGCAGAGTGAGAAAACTCGTTCTCTCCCCAGGATGGGAGATTGACCCTCTAGTTGTTCTGGATCATTGTTTGCACCTTGTTAGCCTCCCTGGTAACGGGGCAAAAATGTTGGTTTCCAGGTATGAATAATTTATTCACCTTATTATGACATTAATTTATCAATCCAGGTGTGTATCCTTTCAAGGCAACGCGCAAGGTATATGCAGGGGCAAACGTGTAATTTGTTCTAGCCAAGGGTTCGTGGTTTAAGATACAAAACATGGCTGTAAGATTAAGTAACTACAGAACTTCAGAAATAATCATAAACAAGAAAGAACTACAACAACAAGCATAAAATATTAAATGACACACACACAAAGACACAACACTTGATCAGAAAAGCGGGCCCAACTCTCTGATTAGGGTTGTGTTAGTCACAGAGAAGATTGGAGCAGAAAAATAGATGGTATTTTATTAATCTGTAACAGGGGATTACAATAGTGATGGGAGAACCCCCATTCACAGGAACAATCTAAATTTTATACACAGCGAGGGAGATTAACAGATCTCCCTGAAACATGGTAACTGCATATTCAGAATGTACATCAGTTGGAACAGCACCATCACTAGATGTTCGAGATAGCAAAAAGGTCCAAGAATAGTTCCAGGGAATCGCAACTCTAGCTGCACGACCTCCTTATGGCTGGTTGTTACCATATCTGTTGCGACATGCTGAAGCGAGGGTTCATGTTCTCCAAGCTGTGGTCAAACATATGTTTTAGTAGCGCAAATAGATAAGACTCTGTGAATTTAATTCATTAATTAAAATATTCCAATTGGACAAGTCAGGGGTATTTACCTTGTAGGTTTAGCATAATAGCATAGGTAAATGAGTACAAAAAGGGAAAAAAGGATAATAGAAATGGATATAAAGATGGCCCGATTTGGTACCCAACACTAACCCCACTCATACATCCACTGTGAAAACCACTCCATTTCATCCTCCACCTCCACTCATAAACCCTCCTCTTATAAATCCTCATTTAGTTTCTTTACCTCAAAACATGGCAAAATGGTATGCCCCATTGGTACTACCACAATCTTTACTATCTATGCCACAGGACTATCAATCTAAAATCCCTCACTTTAATGTGATTGATTCTACAATTGTCGAACAACATGTAGACAAAATGAAAAATGCTTTTGACTACCAAGAAATAAAATATGAGACCATACAGATGAGAATGTTTGTCCAAAGTTTAGGGGGATAAAGAAATAAATGGTTCAAGAATTTAACTCCTAATAGCATTCATGATCTCCCTTCCCTTTAGAAAACATTCATAAACAAGTGGAAGACTATGAAAAATCCTCTTCAAATATTTTTAGAGCATGAAAACCTTAAGAGAAATGTTGGGGAGAGTGTTCAAGACTATTGCAATAGGTTCAATAGTGTATATAATGCACTTCCTCCCCACATGAGACCCTAACAAGGCCTGGCCCTACTAAAATCTCCAGATGGATTTGATCCTGAAATGGCTTACCAATTAAGAGAAAGAGATCTCGTGACCCTAGAAGACATGCAAAGGGCTAGAATGGGAGTGAGTGTAGAAGCCAATCTGATTGCTAAAAGGGCTAGAATGAGAACATAGAAGAGGGTTACATATAAAGAGGAACCTATGGCCTCCACATCTGATGCTAAAATTGATAGTCTATCTAGAATAATGGAAAGGATGATGGAGAGAATTAACTTAAATGAAAGAGCACCCCCTAGGGAAAAATAAACAAATCCTCAAAACAAAAATAGAAACCAAAACTTCAGAAGATATCCTCTTCAAATAAGACAAAGAGAAATTGACCAGCAAATCAGACCTCCTTTCCGAGAAAACTATGTAGATGAAGAGAAAAGAGAGACAGAGGAGCCGAAAGAAAACCATCTAAATCTAATAGGCTCTGATACTGAGGATGTTGTTTTCCTCAAAGAAGAAGAACAAGGTTTTTTTTCCTCAAACCAAGCTGAAAGAACATATGAGGATTCTGAAGAATACAAATTAGGGTTTGAAAATGCTATCATGGAGGTTCATAGGCAGTATGACCTCAGAAGTATGAAAATCCAAGATATCCCCAAGAGGAACAGATTAGAAATTTCTGTTAAGAACACCCTGATAAACATTCCTAAAAAGACAGCAGAAAATACAAACACCATGGCCAAGAATTCGGATCAAGGCAAAAACAAAATCAGCCAACACGATGGTGACCAAAGTTTCCCTACTACATCAACTAGTGGCCCTAAAAAAACTTCTTTAACTAAGATTCCAAATAAAAATCAGCAAGCTAAATTTGCTGAAAAAACCATGTATGATAAAACTAATCTAACTCTGCCAACAACACAGACACCATTTAGTATTGACAATGAAATTTCCAGGATAAAATTAGCCACACCCCTTACCGAATTAGTGACTCAAGATGTATATATATCTCAAGTTTTGAAGGCTTTAAACATAGGAAATTACATTGATACTCTAAATCTGACTGATGAAAAGACAAAATTGTTGTTTGGACCAGAGGTAGAGGGAAAGTTTCAAGAGGGAGTTGTGCCTCCATTCTATGTCAGTTTGAACATCCATGAAAAAATCCTACACAGTGCCATGCTAGATTTTGTTGCTTCACATAACCTCATGCCAAAGGTAGTGATGGAAATATTAGGCCTCAAAATAACCAGACCATACAAAGACTTGCACTCTTTTGATTCAAGTAGAGTTAAATGCCTGGGTCTAATCAAAGATCTATGTGTCAATTTGGCACAAATAGCAGCCAAGAACCTTGTCATGGATATTTTAGTGGCTATCATTCCACCAAAATATGTCATAATTTTACCTAGATAATGGGGAGCCAAACTCCAAGCAACCCTCCAAATCGACATGATATATGCTACCATTCCATTGTTTAACCAAACAAAAAGACTGTACAAATAATCTGTTGTGAAACTAGCTAAAAAAATAGAAGAAAAGAGATACCAACGCCTTAGAAATAAGCCACTTCGAGGGGGCAACCTCCAATACATTACATGAATGAACAATTCTTGGATGATACAATTGACAAAACCTCCTTTCTATATATAGGAGTCCATGGGGCCACAATGTAATCCTAGTGGGGCCATAATGTAATCCTAGCCGACCTAACAATAATAATGTAAGGGCAGAATAATAACAATATGGGAGTTACAGGGGCACAGTAATAACAATAAGGGGGTTACACTAACAACAATAAGGGACTATTCTAGTAATATAGGAACCTAACATGCTCCTCTCCTTAAAAAAAGTGTTTTCCTCAATGATTGAGTAGCTCTGGTTGCTTTTTTATAAAATTATCATCCTCCCATGTATAATCTTCAGTGGGTAAGTTCTTCCATTTGATGAAATACTCTGAAATTGATCAATTTTGTAGCTATCGAGTTCTTATTTCCATGCCTGCTTCAGGTTCCAATATGGTTTTTCCTTCCTCATCAAGTTTTGGCAATATTGTTTAAACTGGAAGTTTGTCCCCTGTAACCTTTTTTAAGCATGAAACATGGAAAATTGGATGCACTCGCAAAGAAGCAGGAAGCTCCAATTTGTATGCCATAGTACCAATATTTTGCAACACCTTGTAAGGACCATAGTACTTTGGAGATAATTTATTATCCTTATTATCTTTCTTGAGGGAAATTTTTTTGTATGGTTGTAGTCATAAAAATACCTAGTCTCCCACATCAAAACTTCTCTCACTGCGATGTTGATCGTCCTATTGTTTCATTCGATTTTGTGCCAAATTTAGGTTATCCTTTAAGAGTTGGAGAACTTCTTGTTAATGCTCAATGTGATCCTCCACTACTTGAACCCTAAAATTTTCCCTTAAAGAAGATATGATGGACGGTGGATAACATCCAGAAAGTGCCATAAATGGGGTCATTTTTGCTACAGTATGGAAGGAAGTGTTATACCACCATTCAGTGAGAGGTAACCACTTGACCCATTGTGCTTGCTTATCAGATACAAAACAACAAAGATATCCTTCCAAAAATTTATTCACTATCTCTTTTTGACCATCAGATTGGGGATGATAAGATGAGCTATGAGTTGGTTGAGTACCCAAACAAGAAAAATAATTTCGTCCAAAAATTTCCTTTAAAAATGGGATCTCTGTCACTTACAATAATCTTCGGGTTTCCATCTGGCTTTTGAATTGTTTCCATAAATGTTGTAGCAACTGTACTTGCTTTAAATGGATGATATAATGCACAAAATTGTGCATACTTGGTAAGTCTATCAACTACCACCATGATGAAACTCCTTCCTTTTGACTTAAGTAAACCTGTGATAAAATCCATTGAAATCTCCTCCTAACGTTGACTTGGAATGGATAAAGGTTGTAGAAGACCCGGGGTCTTAATTGTCTCAACTTTATTTTGTTGGCAAACCAAACATTTTGCCACAAAATTTTGAATATAAGATTTAAGGCCATCCCAAAAAAATTCTTTCTTCACCCTATGGTAAGTTTTTAAAAATCCCGAGTGTCCTCCTAAAGGAGAAGTGTGCAATTCCAAAAGAATCTTTTGTTTTAGTTTGGAATTCTTGCAAATATATAAGTGATCTTTGTACCATAAGGAATCATTTTTCCAACTAAATGTATTAGATGTACTAGGATCTTGCTACAAATTTTGGATGAGTGTCCACACTTCTTTTTCCTTCTTCCATTCATCCCTTGCTTCGGTTGTCCAATCTAGTTGGATAATAGAAATGGTACAAATCAATGCTTCCACCTCTTCATCATTTCTTGAGAGTGCATCTTCAATGACATTTAGCTTCCCTTTTTTGTAGATGATTTCAAAGTCATAACCCAAAATATTTGTGACCCATTTTTGCTGATCTTCTGAAGATAGTCTTTGTTCCAAAAAGTGTTTAAGACTATCATGATCAGTTTTTACCTTGAAGTGTCTTCCCATTAGGTAACGTCTCCATTTCTTTAGTGCCTGTAGTATTGCCAACATTTCCTTCTCATAAATAGCCTTTTGTAAATATTTTCCTTTGATTGAAATACTTTCGAAAGAAATGGGTCTTCCTTCTTTCATTAAAACAACACCAATTCCATTTCCTGAGGAATCACATTCCACGATAAAGGTTTTTGTGAAGTCCGACATAACTAAGACTGGTGCTAGGCACATTACCTCTTCAAGTTATTAAAAGGCCTTAGTTGCTTCAAGAGTCCATGAAAATTCGTATTTCTTCAATAGTGTTGTTAGAAGTGCTACTATTCTCCCATAGTTCTTAACAAACTTGCGATAATACCCTGTTAACCCGAGAAATCTGTGCAATTTCTTTATGGTTGTGGGGACTTTCCATTCCTTAATGGATTCAATTTTGTTAGGGTATACCTTAACACCCTCATGAGATACAATATGACCCAGATATTCCACCTCTTTTACTCAAAATAAACATTTGGATGTTTTTACATATAATTTTTTCTCCTCCAATAATTTGAGCACCCTGTCAACATGTTGAACATGATCCTTCCAAGACCTGCAGTAGATTAATATATCATCAAAAAATACTAACACAAATTTTGTAAGGAAGGGTTTGAAAATGGAATTTATCAACCCTTGAAATGTAGAAGGTGTATTGATAAGGCCAAAAGGCATGACCAAAAATTCATAATGACCCTCATGAGTTCGAAATGCAGTTTTTGAACTATCTTCAGTCTTCATTCTAATTTGATGATATCTTGAATGGAGATCCAACTTGGTAAAATAAATTGCTCCATGTAATTCATCCAATAACTCATCAATCATAGGAATGGGAAATTTATCTTTAATAGTGATCTTATTGAGCTCTCTATAATCCAAACACATGTGCCATGATCCATCTTTCTTGTGCACCAATACTACTAGAGCAGAGAAAGAACTTTGACTATGTTGAATTATACCAGCCTCTAATATTTCTGCAATCATACGTTCAATTTCTCTCTTTTGGACATAAGGATATTTGTAAGGCCTGATGTTTGGAGGAACACTTCCTGGAATCAAATGAATAGCATGATCATGATCACGAATAGGTGGGAGTCATTTTGGAGTATCAAACACCTTGGAATGATTGTCCAAGACTTTTTGGAGATCTGGAGAAATAGACGATTTTGATGTTGGAACTTCTAGTGAGCATAATTGTGCAATTACACCTCGTTCTTCTTTCTTCAGAAGCTTTGTCATGACATTAGAGCTTATTATATTTCCTGGCTTCCCTCTGATACCCCATAATTCAATTTCTTTTCCTTATGAAAAAAATTTCAAGAAAAATTCTTGAAAATTAAACGCTATCGTCCCCAAATATTGTAACCATTGTACTCCTAGTACAACATCAACACCTCCCATTGGGATGGAAAGAATTGGAATATTAAATACATATTCCCCCATGGCTAGGTTGATATCATGGCATTTTCCAAAGAAATTTATAGTTCCTCCATTTCCAACCATCACTTGACATTTTGGTGCTGGGTATAGGAAACAATTCAATTCATTGGCTATCTTACAATGAATAAAATTATGGGTACTACCCAAATCAGTCAATACTATTACCTTTTTATTCTTGATATGTCCTTCTATCTTGAGAGTTTGAGGAGTGGTAATTCTTGCCAATGTATTACATGATATGGTCGGACTCATTTCTTCTTATTCTAGGGTTTCTTCCTGGTGTATATCCTCTACTTTTTAAGTTTCTTCTTCATTTTCTTGCTCCTCTTCACAATCTATGTAAAATATTTTTTTCTCAGTGCACTTATGACCTTTAGTGTATTTGTTATCACAACTTTAGCAAATCCCTTTTTCTCTTTTTTCTTACAATTTTTGTGGGGTCAACCTTGTAGGTTGTGGAAGTCTAGGAGTAGCAACACTTCCATCTTTATAGATGTGAGTGGTAGGCTTGTCGCCATAATTTTACATTCAATTTTTCTTGCTACCTGAATGGCTTCTCTAATGAATTAGGTTCTCAAATGCGAACTTCATCTTGGATTTTATCCTTTAAAGTCCCTATGAAGACATCAATCCTGTGTTCCTCTGGAATATAAGTTACCCTTATATTCAATTTTTGGACGTCCTCAATGTACTCTACCACTAAACCCTTTTGTTTGAGATTTATCAATTGGCTAAAGAAGGTATTTCTCTTTGTATCTTCATAATTTTCTATCATTTCCTCTGTAAAAATTGACCAAGTGACAATTTTTTTTACGGAAGAAAAGCCATCGATACCATACAAATGTATTTTTCTCTAAATTTAAAGTTGCAATGCGTACCTTTTGTGTGTTTTGCACATTATTGAGATCAAAATATTGCTCCATCTGTAGTATCCATGTTACGGGATCCTTGCCATCAAATTTCCTCCTATCCATCTTTGGAATATGGTGGTTCTTCAATCAAACATTAGAGTTTATGAAATCATGATTAACATTTCTTTTACATTCAATTTTTCTTGCCAACCTAAATGCCTTCTCTAATGAATCAGGTTCCCAAATGCGAACTTCATGTTGGATTTTATCCTTTAAAGTTCCTATGAAGACATCAATCCTGTTTTCCTCTGGAATATCAGTTACCCTTATATTAAATTTTTGGAAGTCCTCAATGTGCTCTACCACTAAACCCTTTTGTTTGAGATTTATCAATTGGCTAAAGAAGGTGTTTCTCTTTGTATCTTCATAATTTTGTATCATTTCCTCTGTAAAAATTGACCAAGTGACAATTTTTTTTACGGGAGAAAATCCATCGATACCATACAAATGTATTTTGTTCTAAATTTAAAGTTGCAATGCGTACCTTTTATGTGTTTTGCACATTATTGAGATCAAAATATTGCTCCATCTGTAGTATCCATGTTACGGGATCCTTGCCATCAAATTTCCTGATATCCATCTTTGGCATATGGTGGTTCTTCAATCAAACATTAGAGTTTATGAAATCACGATTAACATTTCTTTTGTCCTCATCATGATTTTCTTCTATTATCTTTTCTCCATTAGGAATCATTTCTTGTATCAACTTTGACAAACCTTCCTTCAAACCTTCCATGTCTTCCTTCAAACCTTCCATTTTTTCTTCCATACCATCCTTCAAACCTTCCATCGTAGCTTCCATACATTTCTTCAAACCATCCATCTTAGCTTCCATGCTTTTCTTCAAAACATCCATTTCATTTTTTGTTGCTCTTTGTGAGAGCAAAATTTGGTGCATTTTCTTTTGTAATTTTGTTATGTCATGTTGCATTTCTTCATCTTCATGAGCCATAGTAGAGCTTTCTGAAGGCTTAATGGGTGATGAATTATTTTTAGGGGGAATTTTAGAACCCAATACTGATATCTATTCTACAATATTCCCTTCGAGTCAATTCAAATTGATTCTTCAAACAAAACTTATGCAATTCGGAAAAAAAAATACACACCTTTTTCTTGATTTTGAGGAGCTTGATATTGAAATTGAATTCTCTCTATGATTACGGATTTTCAATATCTAAAATTTGGCCCTGAGTTAACCTTTTTGAATCCTCTATCAAATGCCACAGGTCTGACTTGATTTGGATTCTTCAAGTCAAAGTTATCTCTAATCTCCCACAATGACCTAATTATGGACTAGTTCAATAGAGCAAAATTGTACGACTTGCCACGTGTCACTGTTTGAACTTTTGTCTCTGAAATTGATATACTAGTAACTACAGTCTCTTTAATTCTAGCCACTTTTTACATAATTCCAATTCGATGCTCAGACAGAGAGTTATGAGTATTTTCCCACGATCGCCTATTTGAGATGAAATTCGAGAGCCTGAAAAAGACCTAACTTCCACAGATCATATCTCCGAAAATATTGTGAAAAAAGCTCTAAAATTTTGTGATGATCTTCCTCAGGATTTCAGCTTCATGATCTAAAAATTTTAGCTTCTAAACTTTCATATAAAAAAATTTATAGCGAAAATTCCACGATGACATTTTGGTGCAGCAAAACCCTAGAATCCAAAGCTCTAATACCAAAATGTTGTGAAACCAGCTCCAAAAATAGAATAAAATATATACCAAAACCTTATAAATAAGCCAATTCGAGGGGGAAACCTCCAATATATTACATCAATGAAGAATTCTTGGATGATACACTTGACAAAACCTCATTTCTATATATAGGAGTCCATGGGGCCACAATGTAATCCTAGCCGACCTAACAATAATAATGTAAGGGCACAATAATAAAAATATGGGGGTTACAAGGGTACAATAATCACAATAAGGGGGTTACACTAACAAAAATAAGGGACTATACTAGTAATATAGGGACCTAATAGAATCTCACATGAAATACATGGTAAGCATCCAAGAAGGAAAAATAACACCACTCTCTATTCTACCCATTCAGACCTCGATTCGTTTATCTTGTACAATGAATATGAAATTAATGAACAAGTATATAGAAAAGAAGAAGAGAAAGACCTATCAGAACAGTCAAACCAAGGAAAAAATGAAGAATGCCACATTCAAAACTCTAACAACCATGAACAACAACACAATGGCCAATCTAAACTGGAAACTCTTTGGAACATGAGCTTTGATGGCTCTTGTGGAAAATATGGTTCAGGAGCGGGTGTTTGGATACACAACACTAATTAAGGTTACTCTTAGAAGCTAGATTTTCAATGTACAAACAATATTTCATAGTATGAAGCTCTTCTCCTAGGGTTACAATTGCTGAATAATATAGTAGCTAAGAGGATTTCCATTCAGGGAGATTCTAAGATAATTATTACGCAAATTAAAGGAGAATATTCAGCCAAAGATCCCAGGTTAAGAGAATATAGAAATGCTACCTTATACCTCCTAAAAACATTTGGAAAATATGAACTTACCTATATCCCAAGAACTCAAAACAACCTTGAAAATGAACTAGCATTTGCTGCCAGCACTTGCCAACTACCTCATGCCAATGAACAATACATGGTAAAGGTTAAAATCATACTAACAGTCCCTAATAACATAGATTATTGGAAATTTTTTGAAGGTAACAAACATACTGAAGACTTCCAGCAGTCCAAAAATGAGTTTGAAATGCGAAAATGGGACTCGGCTCATGAAAAGAACTACTCTGCTGAGGAACAAACATACAAAATAGAGCCACCTAATGCCACTGATATAAATCTGTTAGAACACCCTCATGAAGTAGAATTGTGTTGAGATACAGACAAAATGGACCTTGAGGTATTGCAATATAAAGACAATCTATTTCCAAGAGGACTTTCCCCCTTAGAAGAATTCTTTGATTTCAATGATGTTGCTAGGAAGCATAAAATAGAATCCACTGAAACATATAGAGAAGAATGCAACATAGGAAGTGAGGAAAAACCTAAAACGATAAACCTATCCAAAACACTACCAGATCTTATGAAATAGAAATACATTGAGCTATTTAAATAATTTAAGGATGTTTTTGCATGGGGCTATGAGGACTTGAAGTCCTATGATACCAGCATCATTAAGCATAATATTCCTCTCAAGGAGAACCAGAAACCATTTAAGAAGAAATTGTGTAGGATAAACCCTGTCATATTGCCTCTAGTTGAGAAATAAATTTAAAAAATGAACGATGTTGGAATAATGGTCCCACTTAGGTACTCAGAATGGGTCTCAAATCTTGTATCAGTGAGGAAGAAAAGAGGGGAAATTATGCTAATAGACTTCAGAAATTTAAAAAAATCCTCCCTGATCGACAACTACCCTTTACCTAATATGGATCATATAATTTAAAGGGTGGTAGGCTCCAAAACAGTATCTCTTCTTGATTTTTTTTAGGGTATAATCAAGTGCTAGTACACCTAGATGATCAGCACAAAACCACCTTCACTACACCATGGGGCACCTTCATGTATGTCAAAATTCCTTTTGGGTTAATGAATGTCGGGGCCACTTTTCAAAGAGCCATGGAAATTGCTTTTTCCAAAGAAATAGGTTACTTGGTTGTGATATATCTTTACGACATCACTTTCTATTAGGAAATTGATGAAGAACACCTAGCTCACTTAAGAAAAGTCTTTGAAAAGTGTAGAAAGTATGGTTTATCTTTGAATCCCAAGAAAACTTTGTTTCGCCTTCAAGAAGGAAAAATTTTAGGCCATATCTTATCTGAATAAGGGATTAAGATAGACCTAAAGAGGATTGAGGAGATATTATAGATCAGTCAACCTAGGAACATCAAAGAGTTGGAATATTTCGATGGAAATATCAACTTCTTAAAAAGATTCATGCCAAACCTTGGAGAACTCCTAAGAAGCATTACAAACATGATGAAAAGAGAAATAGGAGTCAAATGTAACCAGAAGCAAAGAAACCCTTCAACCAAGAAACACGACGTTACCCAATCACCGCCCAATTGGCCCCGACTTTACTAAGGACTTTCTTCATCTTCTCATTTGCATCAGAACACACAATTGCTGTAGTATTTTTACAAAAGAACATAATGGGGCAAGAATATCCCATAGATTTCTTCAGCAAGGCACTAAGAGATGCACCTATGAAATATAACATTATGGAAAAATAAGCTTTTTCCCTAATCAACGCATTAAGATATTTTAGAGTATACATCTTGCATTCACATGTAATTGCTTCTATTACTCATGAAGTTGCTAAGGACATACTAACTCAGGATCCTGATGGTAAAAGATGTAAGTGGATTTCTGTCATCTTAGAGTATGATCTAGATATCAAGCCCACCAAGCTAATCAAAGGGAAAGGACTGGCCAAACTCATGGCTGAAGAAAACATTCAAGCACCAGACATAAACATGATAAATTCCTTGGATGAACAAGAGGAGCTGGCAACTCCACCTATTGAAGAAGAATTTCTGAACTCACTCTGGTATGTTGATATATTATATGTGACTTTTAATCTAAATTCTCCTCCTAGTTTATCAAAAACAAAGGCCAGATTCTTGAAACTAAAAGCTGTAAATTTTTGCATTCTAGATAAAGCTTTATATTGGAAAAATTCTATTGGAATCTTGCTTAAATGATTACTTGAATAAGATGTATATAGAATCATGAATGAGTTTCATAAAGGAGAATTTGGACTCTTCATATCTATTGGAAAACCACTGCCAACAAAATCCTTAGAGCCGGTTTATATTGGCCCACTCTTTTCCCTGATATCCACAAGCTAGTAGTGACTTGCCATAAATGCCAAATCTTTGATGGAAATAGAAAAATACTTCCTTTGCCTTTACAAACTATCAATGTTGAAACTCCTTTTCAACAATGGGGTTTACATTTCATTGGAGAAATCCACCCTACCTCCTCTGCCCAACATAAATGGATCCTCACTGCAATTGACCATTTCACCAAATGGATAGAATCCATCCCTTCAAGGACTGCCATTGACTTAGTAATCATCAAATTCCTTGAGACCAATATTCTGTCCAGATTTGGTTGTCCAAGAAAAATCATCACTGATAATGTTGCTTCATTTAAGTCCAAAATAATGGTGGAATTTTGCCACAAGTACCACATTACATTATGGCATTCTACAGCTTATTACCCTCAAGGTAATCGGTTGGTTGAGTCCTCTACCAAAATTTTGGTAAATATCATCAAGAAGTTGATGGAAGAAAATAAGAAGTCATGGCACAGGAAATTAGTGCATGCACTATGTGCAGACAGACTAACAAACAAAAAATCAATTAATATGTCTCCCTATCATCTAGTGTATGGCATGGATGCAGTTTCTTCAACATCCTTGAGAGTCCTAGTGATGAAGCTTATTCAAGAGGTACAATAAAAGGATAATGATATACAAAGGAGGCTGAAACAAACCATTCAATTGCAACAATCAAGGGAATAAGTATACAACAAAACACAAGTAGTACAAGAGAATATCAAGAAGCTTTTTGATATGAGGACAAAGAAAAAATATTTCCAGATTGGAGAGAAAGTGTTAAAGTGGGATTCAAGAAGAGAGAATAAGGGCAAGCATTGGAAATTTGACAATCTGTGGAAAGGTCCATACATCATCCATTTAGCAAGAGGTAACAATGCATTATTTCTACAAGAAATGGAAAAAACAGAGTTATTTGGAGGTCCTGTCAATGGCTAGATGCTCAAGCATTACTTTTTTCGAAGTTCTTAGTTTGAAGCTTTATTCATTGGACATAACATTTCTTAAATAAAATATCAAAAGAATAAAACACAAAAACAAAGAAAAGAAGAAAAGAGGGCAGATAAAAAGAAGAAGTAAAGCCCCATACCAAAAAACAATGTTTCTGAAAGTGTGCAAGTCCAAATTCCACTACTTTTGAGAAAAGAAAGTATTTTTCAGTCAAGAAGCCTAACCATGATTGAAAATGTTTTAAATTTCTGTTGATAAGTCAGAAAATGAATATTTTCCAAATGGTTTAAACTTGGCTTATTAGTAGACTAGGTTAGGAAAAGATATTGGTTCCCAAAGCTAAAATCTAAACCAAAGAGAAAAGAGAGGGATGAATGAAAAATTAAAAATTATAGCCCTCAGTTTGTTTACTTTGTGCAAAAATAAATTTTGTGTGAAAACTGTCCAAAATTCCACAGCTCATGATAAATAAAACTTCTTAACCTTGATTTGGTCATATTTTTAATTTTATGTCGGTAGATTAGAGAATTAAAAGCTGTCAAACTGTTTAACCTTGATAGATAAGTAGATTAGGTAGAGAATAAAAGAGCTCATCAGTCTAATCTAATCCTTTGGATGATATAAGGGTAGAAGTCGATAGTTTGTTCTTTCAAAAAAAAAAAATTGATGTCCAAGGTTTGCCAGTCTAAATGCACCCAAATGAAGAAAAAATGCTAGGAAAATTATGGTGGGTAGGTAGAGTTGATGTTGAAGAAATCATGTTCTTTCAGATTTTAAGACCACAGCTTCAAGGAACAACAACAAGATCAACATTGAAAAATGAAGGAAATCAGCAAGCATGTGAGGCATTTCATCTGCAAAATCTAAGATCTGAGGTTCTTGACACCTCCTGAAGGATCTGCCCTCCCCAAATGGAGCCAGTGTTAGTCATTATTATTTTTCACTATCTTTGGATGACTATAGAATGGTTATAGTTTTTTGAAAAAAATATTCCTTGAATATCTTGAGTTTCACAAATATCAATGCCTTCATTATCTTAATAAAACCCTTTTTCCCTATCTATCATTTTGCCATCTTAAAGTCACCCTGTTGCTCTTAAAAGACTCCTTATGGGTTTATAATTCTCATTTTTTTGTCCTTCTTTTCTCCACCTAAGAACTCATTTCCTGGGCCTACTTGTCTGACTGCCTCACTTTACCAAGGACTTTCATCTTCTCAGTTTGCATCAAGACACAATTAAGTCACAGATTATTACAAAATAACATAATGTGGCAACAATATCCCAGTGATTTTTCAAAGAAGGAACTAAGAGATGCAATGAGAATATAACATTATGGAAAATAAGCTTCTTCTCAATTTACCATTAGTTATTATTTTTAGAGTATACATATTGCATTCACTTATTACCGTCAAGCATTTTACAGGAAGTCATATGACATACTAACTCAAGATCCGACAGTAAAGACAAGTGATTTCTCACATCTTGTATATGATCTTAGATATCAAGCTCCAACAAGCTAATCAGCAAGGATCGTCAAACTCATGTATCAAGAAACAATATCACACCGTATAAACATGAAATTCGCTTGATGAACAAGTTATAGACATTTTTGCAACTCCACCTCAAGAAGAATTTCTTCAACTCACTTGCAGAAGTTAATATATTATATGTGACTTAATTCAAATGCTCCTCCTCGTTTAATAAAACAAAGTTGCATTCTTTGAAACTAAAAGTTTCGTAAATTTTTTGCATTCTAGATAAAGCTTATACAGCACTCGTTGGCATCTTGCTTAATGACTATTTAAATAAGATGCAGATAGAATCGCGAATTAGAAAGTTTCATGAAGGAGAATTTGGGACTTTTCATCTCTATTAAAACCACTCATTAAACAAAATCCTTAGAGCCGTTTCTATTGGCCCACTTTTTTCCCCGAGATCCACAAGTTAGTAGGACTTCACATAAATGCCAAATCTTTGATGAAATAGAAAATACTTTCTGTTTTATAAACTCAATAATGCGTTGAACTCTCAACAATGGGCTACATTTCATCAGAGAAATCCACCTCACTCTACCACAAATGATCCTCATCGACCGACCATTTCTACTCAAATGGATAGAATCCATCCATTCATGACCACTATTGAATTTAGTAATCATCAAATTTCAAGAATTCAACATTATGTCCAGATTTGGTCGTCCAAGAAAAATCATCACCGATAATGTTGCCGCATTTAAGTCCAAAGAACAGGAATTTTGCCAAGTACCACATTACATTACTTACATTCTGCCTTATTACCCTCGCTGCAATTGGAGCACATTTTAAGTCCCTACCAAAATTTTGCAAATATCAATGCTAGTTGATAAAGAAAATAAGAAGCCAAGCAGACAGAAATTATGCATGCACTATGTGGAGACATTAACAAACAAAAAATCAATTAATATGTCTCTATCATCTAAAGGTATGGCATGAATGCAGCTTCTTCAACATCTCGAGAGTCCCAGATGAAGTCATTCAAGAGGTACAACAAAAGGATAATGATATACAAAGAGGTCAAACAAACCATTCAATCGCAACAATCATTGAAATATGATACAACAAAACACAAGTAGTACAAGAGGAATATCAAGAAGTTTTTGGATATGAGGACAAAGAAAAAACATTTCCAGATTAGAGAGAAAGTGTTGAAGGATTCAAGAAGAGAGAACAAGGGCAAGCATGGGAAATTTGACAATCAGAGTAGTGTCCATACATCATCCATTTAGCAAGAGGTAACACCGCATTATTTCTCATAAGAATGGACAAAACAGTTATTTTGGAGGTCCTCCACAATGGCTAGATGTCACAAGCATTACTTTTGCTCTAATTTTACACAGTTTGAAGCTTTATTCATTGTACATAACATTGCTTAAATAAAAAGATCAAAAGAATGAAACACAACAAAGAAAAAGAAGAAAAGAGGCGTATAAAAAGAAGAAGTAGCCTCATACCAAAAAACAATGTTTGGTGGCAAAAGTCCAATCACTACTTTTGAGAAAAGAAAGTATTTTTCAATACAAAGCCTAACCATGATTGAACATGTTTAAATTTCTGTTGATAAGTCAAAAATGAATATTTTCCAAATGGTTTAAACTTGGCTTATTAGTAGACTAGGTTAGGAAAAGATACCTGGTTCCCAAAGCTAAAATCTAAACCAAAGAGAAAAGAGAGGATGAATGAAAATTCAAAATTATAGCGCTGTTTGTTTACTTTAGCAAAATAATTTTAGAAAATCACGCAAAATCATACACCATGATAAATAAAAATGCTTAACCCTGATTTGGCTATTTTTTAATTTTTATGCCTGAGATTAGGAGAAAAATTCAGAAATCCACACAAACTCATGCTTAACCTCGATAGATAAGTAGATTAGGTAGAGAATAAAAGAGCTCATCACGACAGGATCCCTTTGGATGATATAAGGTAAAAATTCACATAGTTTGTTCTTTTCAAAAAAAATTTCAGATGTCCAAGGTTTGCTAGTCTAAATGCACCAAATGAAGAAAATGCTAGAAAATGATGGTGGTAGGTAGAGTTGATGCTGAAGAAATCATGTTCTGATTTTATGACCATGTCACAAGGAACAACAACAAGATCAACATTGCAAAATGAAGAAATCACATGAGGCTTTATCCGCAAAATCTCAGGTAGATCCGAGGTTCTTTACCTCTTGAAGGGTCTCATTCTAATGGGTTTCATTGTTAAATACGTATTTTTCACTATCTTGGATGACTATAATGGTTATAGTTTTTTGAAATATCTTCAATATTCTGAGTTTCACAAATATCAATGCCTATTATCTTAATAAACCCTTTTTCCCTATCTACTGCTTGCCATCTTAAAGTCACCCCTGCTTTCTCTTAAAACACTCCTTATGGGTTTATAATTCTCACTTTTGTCCTTCTTTTTCCCACTGCAATATCCTTATTTCTGTGTCTCCACCTATCAATAAACTCCATCCTCCCTCTAATATTTCTTTTGGCTAACTCATTCCCATGTCCCCTTGAGAACAACAACACTTTTGGAAATTATCTTTTCACTTGAATTTTTTAAAGTAAAATTTCATTCAAAATCAGCTCAAAAAGCACTCCCATTATGTCATTAAGGTTTAACATTTCTCAAGGTCATTCGTGGATGCTTCAGGCACTGATTTTCCTTTTCTAGAATCTAGCTCAGATGTAATAGAATTTCAACAGATGGTTATTCAAGAAGGGCCTAAAATTTCCAAGGAGAACTATCTTCTCAGTTTAGAACCTGCAAGTAAGAAAAATGGGATAAAGTTTAGCACTTCTGCAAGAGTGTTGGAAGATTTATCTATAGAAAGTATTGATGATGTACACTATCTACTCCTGAATGAAAACGATTTACAATGAGGGAAAGTGATCCAGATTTTATGCAGGAATGCAATAGAATACAGATATAACCATAGATACAGAGATGCAGCAGAAATAATGCTTCATTTTATTAATAAAAGAATGACTGCAATAAGCTTACAAACATATTGGAAACAAGCTAGGGCGCTGGTAGCGTATCTCTGAGAAGAGATGTGGCGTCCGCAGGCCTCTGAACTATGTTACATTGAGGCTCGCAGGCCTATTACAGACATAATGGAAATAAAAGAGCTATGGTACTGGCAACGTATCCTTGAGAAGAGATGTGGCGGCTACCAGCCCTTTAACTGTGTTACAATGTAGACATGATGGAGATGTGGCGAGCTAGGGCACTGGTAGCGCTTATCTCTGAGAAGAGATGTATCAGCTCCCAGCCCCCTAAACTGTATTACAATGAGCCTCGAGGGCCTATTTATTGTTGAGAAACAACGTAGAATCTGAAACGTCCAAAACCCTAACCGTAGGAGATAAAGCGCCAAAACTGTGGGCCCCGTTTGGGTAAATCGGTGGTTCAACTTCCCGAGGACGTAACTTTGGCATCCGATCTCCGTTTGATGCGCTCAATAGCTCGTTAGAAATATCTTTCTGAGGAGTACAACTTTTGAACAAGCCTCTCTGTTTTCCCAAAAAACGTCGTTTAGGGCCTCAAAACAGCTCTGGAAGTTTACGACCCGAAAAACTGCTAAAAATAGTAAGTTGTGCCGAAACTTACAAACTGAAATAACTGATGGTGGGGGTTCAAATGGACTCGATGGGTGGCCACCAATATCCACCTAGATTATTAATGCCCCAAAAAGGCTCCGGGTGTGCAGGACCTCAAAACCTGCTATAAATAGTAAGCTGTGATGAAGCTGAAAAACTGAAAGAATTGATGCTGCGGGTCCAAATGGAATAGGTGGGAGGCGACCGATATCCACCTAGATCAGAAAGGAAAAAAACCTAGTCTTGTAGATGACAAGTGCTATAAACTTGATTATTCATTTGAGTGCCAAAGTAGTGATTACTTGCAGGAAAATAACATAGAGAAAGCACACAAGGCCAAACATGAAGAAAGTCTATCAAAAAATATTGATGGAATATGGAAAAAAGGTAAGGTGAACTCAACAAAAATGAATAAACTTGAAAGGGATATAGAGAACTTAGAAGACAACATTGATGATTGTTGTAAAGAACTGCAGGCACTTAGGGTTTTGAAAAAGGTGGCTAGAGGAGGTGGAAAAGATGAGTTGAAATTTATGGTGTAAACTATATAAGGTTTTGACTATGCTACTTTATGCAGAGGATCTGCAAAAAATTAGAATACACACACAAAATAGACATACCAATGTTTTCATGTAAAATAACACGTGAATAACTCTCAAATTGGCCACCATTTATAAATTCACATACATTGCGGTCAAGAAGTTCAACCCTGCGACTTGATGGTATCATCTACTGCAGAACATTTAGTATATACATTGTGTGGCAGAGGTCAAACAATATATTTTAACATAAAGTGAACATAACCAAAATACTTGCATAATTACAACAAGAAATTTCAGATTCAAACCCTTATTTTCCGAATATTACATTTGTGGGCCTCTCGACTCTCGCCCTTTGCATAAACTCTTGCCCCATTTATCTCTATATATATATCCTCCATCCTCACACAAATCTCATATTTATACCTGATTGTGGATTTTTTGAATCCATGATTTCCTCCAAAAGTAAGTCAACCAAATTCTAAAATAGCATTATCCCTCCTTTAACTCAACTAAGTTCCATTTAAGGAGTTCATAATCCCTAAAATATCTATACAACTCAACTCCAACTCATATTATCAATTTATTAAGAGAATATTTAAAATATACCTCACACTCAAATTTTCCTCTCAATTTATTTAAAATGTTCATAATTTATAAAATAATTAAAAAAAACATCACCCACTAAATCACCCAAATACGAAATGCAAAATTACGCAGGATGCTCCTGCATCAAACTCCCCATGTAGAGAAGTTTCCATAGACTCCTATCTGTGAGGTGTGTCACTTTTCTGTAATAATGCGATAGCCACAAGTACCAATGACTTGCTAACTCCAAGATTCCAAACTCTGTTTTGTTGCTGGTATTTTAAAGTATCAACTCCATTTTGTAATTTTGCACATAATTCCCAGAATAGTATTTTCAGAACACTATTGAATGTAACTCTCAGTTTTCCATACCACACCATCTTTATTTCGGGAATTATAGAATTGCGTAGAAATACTAATACCCATTCTCCTGGTCTCCAAAATTTGAAATAATCTCGAACTGGATGTACATCAGCATCACTCATTCTATCAACCAAATTCCATCGGCCTCTCAAACAATTTATTTTGCCAATTCCTCGGAGTAATTTCTGTTTTTTTTATGCTTCCGTCTCCAACTGTGTTGAACACTCAACTTCTTGAAATGAAGAATAATCAATAACTTCTACTTGATCACAACTATAATCATTGAATATCCCTATAGTAACGGATTTATCATCTGGTGTTGTACTTGCATTCATCAACAAATTATTAGTTTTAAAAATACAAGACCTTTCGGCCTCTTTTGATGCTACAAGCACCAATATCCCATCATAGACCTTCTAGATTTTAGTAAATCCTCTTTTGAATTACTGGCTTCTTTCATCTTTATCCTGCTGGATTAATACTTCTGTTTCCTTTATGTCTCTAAGGACATAACTTTCTTGTTGCTCCTGATCTTTCATCTCATCTTCAAATACATTCTTCTCAATTTATTTGATTTCGACATCATATTGATTAATGTTTCCTTCTGTACCTACAGCCACATTATTATTTGAAAATTTAAAACATTCACTTAACTCTATAAAATTTAGAAACATTTCATCCTTATCATGTATGGTAACTACAATATCTTCTGTATCAGGTTCTGCAAGCTTCATTTCTCTTTCAGGTTTCTTGACCCATTTTTCCAAGAACTCTATTTCCATGTGAAATATTTCCAGCATTTCATCACAACATTCATTCTCAGTTTCATTCTTCTTCTAGAAATACTCCTAAGTTATCCTGTTTTTTGTATCATTGCATTGAAATTCTTTTTTCATCAATTTCATTAAACAAATTCACTTGTTTACCTCCTTGGAATATCACTATGGCATTTTCATTATGCTTCCGCTTCACAACAGCTTCAACTGGCTGTCTTACACCAAACAAGAATTCATCTATGAATTCTTTCTGCTACAATAAATCAATACCTTTCTCCTCTGAAATGCATTCTCCATTATACTTCACCTCAATAGTTTCATTCATCTTTGTGAGAGTTTCACCAGAGTTTCCATCATCTTCTGCACATCCTGCAAACACACAAAAACTATGAGATTTAAAAATGCAAGGCTTCATAGCCTCATATTCTTCCCTTGTCAACCTATCTTCAAATTGTTCTGAACTATTCCAATAGTCCATGATATTTTCCTCATTATCATCTTCTACCATAATTTCACCCTGTTCTGATCCACAAATGGAAACTTCCATATAAAACTTAGCTTCTATGATTTCTTCATGTCTCAGTTGCACACTCATCATCTGCTCGATATTTCTCAGCTCTTCTGTTAACTGCATATTTGCCTGTTGATTCCTCTTTTCTTGTAGTCTCTACCATTTCACTTTCTTCTTCATGGTCCAATCATGTCTTCGGTCTTCCGTATTTTCCTGTAACAATTCCATTAATAACTCAAGATGAACTGCTATCTCAGCATTCTCCCTCTCATATTATTCATCTGTCAATTTCTTCCATATGTCGTTTTCCTTGGCCTCTTCCTTCTTCTTTATTCTATTGTGGTCTTCCTTAGAACCTCTGAAATGACTATCAACAATCATCTTCTCCTCCTTTGCGAAATTCATCTGTTCACTTATGGATTGCATTTAATCTCCTTTTCAGCAAGCCTTCATACTTGCCATCCAACAATGCAAGCTCTCTTCCTGCACTTGACTTCTTGGCATCTTTTGATTCTCTATATTGGAATCATCTCTAGAAAATCTCTTGCTCCTGTTTGCTACAAACAACAACTGTAGTAATTCTTGCGTTACAATGACCAAATCTTTGGGTGTCGGGCTCCGCCGATCATGCACCCAATTACATTCAAACCTTTGACTTAACTTAAGACTCTTTGACTCTAGACTTGACATCAACTCTTCATATTTGATGAAAAATGCACACTTTTGTACAATAACTAAATGGTTTAACTTGACTCAAGCTATCCAAATTTCTTCATTTTACCTTAACATCTTATTTGACTTCAAAGTTTGACCTAATAATTACAATAGTGGATATTTTCACTCTAGTTCAAGTTATACAATATACCAATGAAAATCCACCCTAAAAAATTCTCATGATGTAAAATATTCACTCTACCAATTCTCTTTCATACTCCATTCTTATGATAATATCATAAGTCACTAATTATATCATCTCCCATTATCACTTTCTTTTACTCACATGATACTTAAGCCTTTAAATCAAAATACAATCCAATTTTCCCAGGATTTATTTTATGATGAAAATAAAATAAACCATTTAATTTTCAACATTTAAAATACCTTTTGAAAATGAATTTTCATACCTTACGTTCCCTTCAAGGTTATTTAATAAACCTTTTCTTTGCAATCTCAACTCTCTAGATTTCATGTCTCTATGTCATTCTTATCACTGTGAATATTCATATGCCCTTCATCAACATTGTACAAAAATATACCATAACCTCTTCAACACCCTCACCATCTTAGCACAAACATTTTTCTTGCACTTCCATGCAGCTCCTTCTTTGCAATGACAGTTCTCATGCAACACTATCTCTCTTCAGTGCACAAAAACAATTCCTTCATAGGAAATTTCCAAAACTTTATTTTAACATGGTGGCATCAACATATTTCTCCAGAAGCAACAAACACAAACTACACTATCTTCTGAGCAGAACAATGTGAACACTTTCACACATGCCACAAGAAATGATCAATCATGATCTTTTAACTCATGGAAATCACAGATTCCCCTTCACAGGCTTGCTCCTCCATGTAGATCTCAGTTATCACAACCTCAAAATGATATGTCACAACCATGTTAGCTCACCACTATTCTGCTGTGATTGGGTTCACTACTTTCTCCCGAATTGCCGCCAACATATCTCAATCAACAAGGTCAAAAAACTTCTTAAACAGTTCATTTTTCTTCATAATTTGTAGGTATCGTGAACATATCACTTTAAAAAAACTCACAGAAATCATAACACAATTCGCAGGAAACAATACCACTTCTACTTGTTCGATTTTAGCACTCAACCCCAATAATTGATTGCAATTACACATCAATTGAAACTATGCATACCTTGATAAATGGATACAAATGTGTGCAACAGATATACCGTATTTACTTCATTTCTGATATGATTTCTCATACCAACAACGCTCAAAAAAATTATGCAAACAATGTATTTTCCTTACCCCTTCAATTACATTGTTCAAAAATGTTATTACAGCTTTAATTAATGGAGGCGTGCAGCTGATTCTCTAGGCTCTGCACATAATCCTCTTATTCTCCCTTCTGAATTGCTTTTCAAACATGCATTTGACCTGTGAATTTGATCTTTTCTCACATGCATGTGACTTTCTCTTCACACGCAGGCTTTCATCCTTTGAACACCTCACCTTTTTCACAAAAACTGTGATGCAAACAACAAAGGCACACTTTAAATGTTCAATGCAATGACAAATTGAGTTATACACAAAACACTGAACTCTGCAAATATGGATAGAGGTTATATGCACTATAGATTTTTCAGTAAAGAATTTATACATCAGATATCTCACTTTCAAGGCACAATTTGAACCACTGACAAGATAAAAAATATACAGGATGCAATAGATATACTTGAGAGTCTCTATCTCGGATTACTAATTTGTATTTAACGACCCAACACATAAACAATGATTTTTTTACAATTTTGACACCGGGTGGAAGTTTATTACAGCTTTAATTCTACAACGATTTATTTTTGCTTTCCCCATGGATAGGCTCAACATATGCAGTCAAATACCAACAACACCACAAAAGCTCGGTTTGTTTCTATTGTGCATTACCACAGTCAAATTCCACCCCAGAGCTCGGATCTCTCCACTGGATTTGTGGCTCACCGCAGAGGTAGATCTGTCAGTATCTAATGGAATAGCTCCAGAGTCAACTGGAAACACACACGTAGCCTCACTAGTGACGATTACGAGCCTAAGACAAGCCTTGAGCTCTGAGCCTTGGATCAGTTAACAACACTGCACGGAGGAAGGCTTAACTCTCCACACAGATCGACTTTTTGATATAAGGTAGATCCACAAAGCATATCGGTCAAGAAAATTGATCGATCTATGATATATTGACTCTCCAAACATGAAAAATCCTAGACGATGCACCAATCCACCACACCTTACAAAAACTTTACAACTGCTCTCACGCAAGCCAACATCTCTTACCAACTCCATACTTCACCAAATCCACAGCATGAATACGCAGTGCCTTCATCAATTCATCATCCTAATGCTCATCACCATAGGCACCAACAACCTCCAATAAGGTCTCCACCCAACTTCTGCCTAAGGCTTTGATACCAAAATTATGCAGAGGATCTACAACAAATTAGAATAAACGTGCAAAATAGACACTACCAATGTTTGCATGTAAAATAACACTTGAGTAACTCTCAAATTGGCCACCATTTATAAATTCACATACATTGCGATCAAGAATTTCAACCCTGGGACTCGATGGTAGTATCCACTGCAGACAATTTAGTATATACATTGTGTAGCAGAGGTTAAATAATATATTTGAACATAGACTGAACACAACCAAAATACTTGCATAAATACAGCAAGAAATTTCAGATTCAAACCCCTCTTTGCCGACTATTAAATTTGTGGCCCTCTCAGCTCTCGCCCTTTACATAAACTCTCACCCCATTTCTCTCTATATCTATGTCCTCCATCCTCACACAAAGCTCATATTTATACCTAATTTTGGATTAATTTGTATCCATGATTTCATTCAAAAATAACTCAATCAAATTCTAAAATAGCTTTATCCCTCCTTTGACTCAACTAAGTTCCATTTAAGGTGTTCATAATCCCTAAAATATATATACAGCTCAAATAGAACTCATATTCTCAAGTTATTAAGGGAATATTTACAATAAAACTCACACTCATATTTTCCTCTCAATTTATTTAAAATTCGCATAATTTATAAAATAATTAAAAAAGCATCACCCCCTAAATCACCCAAAATACAAAATGACAATTAAGCAGGATGCTCATGTATCAGTACTATGTGATTAAATCTCAAAGTTGTCAAAATGAACTTATAATGCCTTAGCAAGCAAAAGAAAATCCAATTCCATGATTTAAAGCCCATTTCACACTTCAAGAGAACCACTGTTACCTTTCAAAAGATCAATAGCATTCAACAAGGAAGATTTAGTGGGTTTTTTGAGTGAATTCAGGAAACATTTCTTGGCGATGCACATTTGCCTTGGCGTATCGCGCTTGGGAGTTGGTGTTGTGCCCTTGCCCATTTTGCTCAACACATTTTCTGAAGCCGTTGCGTGCCTCGGAGTTGGCGTTGTGCCCTTGCCAAAAGGAACCTATGCTAAATTTCCTTAACACTACACTCTTAGAGTCTGGCGTTGCGCCCTCAGCCATTAGCACTGCACGCCTAGACAAAGGAGTTTTCCAAGCATTGGGGCATCCAAATCACGTCAAATTTCTATAAAATATTTTCCAAATTCCTCCAAGCACTCCTGAAGGGTATGTACATGACATGAACCTTGCTTTGAATCTATTTGATCACTTCTAAATGAATGGAAATGAAACCCTAAAGGAAACCCTAAGTTTTAGCTTGAAATCACTGTTTTATCTCTATTTCATCCTCCTTAAAGAAAATTAGTCATAAACAAGGGTCATTACAGTGCTTGAGGGTTTTCATTCATATTTTTTTCCCCTTCACTCATTCCCTTCATTTTTTTAAACTTCTTTTTCATTACCTTCCCCTCATCTCATTTCATTTCAACCCTAAGGTTTCCAAAACAGAGTTTAAAATGCCTGAGGGAGAAAATAGTGATGTTGAGGCAAAACGATGAGGATAAATGATCATAAGGGAGGAAAGATAAATAGGTTTGAACCCATCAATACAAGGGAACTCATTGCCTCTACTCTCACTGTTTATTTCTTTAAACATGTGGGTTGCTTTGAGTTTTGTGAAAGAGTGCAACAAGTCCAAAATCACCTGGATCTGACAAGACTATTCATCATAAATCTACATGATAAGTAGTTCAATCTTGCTGGGGTTACATTTGAGATGTCCACTAATTCCATTGCAACTGCTACAGGGATACATAGTGTGGGAGAGAAGTGGTTCAAACAAGAAAATCTGGACATGAGTTACTTTGAACCATACCTCAAACCGAGGTATAAAGATCACCACAAGTCCATATTCCCTTTTTCTCATCTTCTTAATAGATATGCACCCATGATGAGGATAATAATGAAGTATTTCACTTTCGAGGTAAGGTTTTCCCACCTATACTCATACCATATTCGTCTTCTTATGCATTTCACTAGAGTTAGGATGTTGCATTTACCATATTATATTTTCTGTAGCATTGAGAAAATGGCCTAAATTGTGCAAAAGAGAGAATATAATTAGAAAATTTAGAGCCTATTTTATAATTCACTCATCAAAATGGTGGTCATGCATCAACTTCAGCAGAAAAACATTTCATGGGATGCATTCTTTTCCAATGAGGTTTTCTCTACTCCACTTGACCATCATCAGGAAGATATTCCTTCACCTTCTCATCCTCCCATATCCACTTCTCCATCACACCCCGCTATTCATACATCAGCATCCACTCACATCCATTCACCTCAAGTTGATCCCTCCTCATCATATTTCCGCCACCCTTCACCATCACATCATGATAGCAGAGCCTCAAGTAGTGAAAGGAACATTGAAACAACTGGCACTAAAATGATTGACATTGAGCCATTACCTTTGACCTATCAAAGAGGCCACAAGAATGTGTTTTCTTCACTTGATGTGAAAGGGGCCGTGCCTTCTTCATCAACAAAACAGGTTGATAAGGGCAAGGAAAAGGTTAGAGAGCATATCATTGTTAAGGAGGAGGAAAAACATGAAACTAAGCAGGAGTTTCAGTTGATTTACCTTGAATATGAGGATGAGGAGAGAATTACCAATATGTTGATAAAAATAAAGGATGACAATATTAGTGAGCTCTAAGCTAATCTCAGTAGGGAAAAGAATGTGATTAACGTTTTTGAGCTAGAGAATCAGTAGTTGAAGACAAAGCAGGCCATCAGTGAGGTCAGGGCAATCAGAGCTCAGAAAGAGGTTGGAAAGGCCAAGGCTTTTCTAGATGAGACCTTGGGCACTTTTGATGGAAGTGATGATGAGGAATATCATCTTCCTAGATAGAGGCCAAAGACCATTGGGCTAAAGAGGGCTTTAGCTCACGAAAGGAAAAAAGAGGCATAATTGGTAGAGCAGTTCACTCCAAGTGAGTTGCTTGCCATAGAAATTAGTGAGGATAGAGAGTCTTGGCTAGAGAGAGCCAATTTAAATTTAGGGGGCCAAAAATAGAATAAAAGAGAGACACTAACATGTAGAGGAAGATGTCTAGACATTATGCCATTAGAAACAGGATTGCAAGGGCCAAGCTCAAAGGAGCCCATGCAAAGATTCAGGCTTTGACCGAGGCAAAAGAGAAATATAAGCTCAATATCCTTGCTAAGGTGTCCCTCCAAGCCTCCAAAACTTGATAAACAAGCTAAATTCCAATTTTGGCTCTTTTGTGCACATTTTGAATTTTTGATAGTTTGACATGCAAAAATTAGGCCAAATGTGCAACACCACTAGCACTGCGCTATTTTTTGGGCCATCCAAAGGGAAAACGGTCAGCATCCTCATGTTCCTAATGGAAAATACATTAACCTTGTAATGTTTCAGATGATTTGGAGAAAAACTGGTCCCTCAAAAGGGCCAAAAACTACCAAAAAGTCAGCTTTCTACCATCTTTTTGGCACTGGCGTTGCGAGTTTAGAAGTCTTGGGAGAAGTGATTTTTGACTGAGAAAATTAGCACCATTTTGGAAACTGGAAGAATATTTGGAAAATAGTCTCACATAACTTTCCAATGATCCATCATGGAGCTCATTTGGACATTGGGAAGGCCTCCAAACGTTAGCTGCAAAATAGGCTATTTTCTTAGTCTTGGAGCTGCACGTTTGTAGTGGCGTTGCGCCCCTATGCCTTGGAGCTATGCCGTTAGCAGGAGTTATTGGAAAAGATATTTTTAAGCCTTAAATTCAAACTTATTCCAAAATTATCTCAGTATTTATGTTAGAAGTTATTATTTCAATGAATGAGTTTTAGATATTTTTCCTTGGGCCATGAACGGTCTCAAAGATCAAAATGCATTAAATATGTAATAAATGACATTTGAAACCCTAGCTAGAGTTCACCTCCTCATTTTGAAGATAAAAACTACATGTATGCTTCATATTTTTTGTTGGTTGATTGTTGAGCTGAATATTACATAGACTTTGAGTTGTGAAGAAGTTGGCTTTGGGGTTTTGTAACTGTTTTGGACTGAATGTTAATGGAGCAAGCACATTCACAATATTCATGAAATTTGTTAAATGGTTATTTTTTTCTTATCTTATACTTGTTTCCTTCTGTTTTCATATTGTTCATCCCTTCTCATATAACAGAGCATAAAATTTAGGTTAAGATATGTTGTTAGAGGCACCTTAAGTCTGTCTACACTCTATTGTTTAAATGTTTTCCTCTGCTGGGTCTGATTGGATTCTTAATTTATTTTGGATTCTACCTAGCTTGTTGTCTTGAAAATTATTTAATAAGAGTCAAACCGAAGAAGTATATGGTATTACCTATCCTTTGGTGTAGATTGAAACATTGTTTTTAAGGCCTTTCCTTGAAATTTACTTAATTGGGTTTGGATAAAGAAGTTTATGGTTTTCCCTATCCTTTGGTCTATCTTGAATAGTCACTTTGAAGGTATTTTAAGTTTGATTGGAGAATTTAGGAGTTCCCTACTCTTTAATCATTACTGAAATTTTATCTTAAATGTTTTCTTTGTCTAAAAGTGAATATCGAGAGAATTTAGGAGTTCCCTGCTCTCTAGGGTTTGCTAGATTGTTGTCTCAAAGTTTACTTGATAAAGCTAGTCCAAAGAAGTTTATGGTGTGCCTTGTCCTTTGGTTCTTTCTTAATAATAGTGATCTTAAAGACTCTTCTTGTTCTATTCTATGTTGAAGGATTCTTAATTTCCCTTTAAACCTACTAAAATCACAATTTAATGTTCATTTCACACCCACATAAGCTATTAAGATTCATTTGGCTTTGTTAACTTGCCCTATGAAACACCCTTGATTTATTTTTGTACTTTTCAAGCCTTTCACAAACCCCATATCCCAATGGTTTGAATTTCTCTTACTCTATCTATTTTTTTTAACAAGAAACCCAACCAAAAAAAACAAAACAAACAACCCTATCATTTTAACTAGCCTAAAATCAACACCCTAAATCAATCAAGTTATATCTTTTATACAAATATAGAGAGAGCCCTTTCTGAGTCCAAGAAGGCTAGGTCCTAGGACTCCAAAGTTGGTTTGGTGTGTTTATTTGGTATTACCAATATGACAAATTACAGGGACCTAGCAACTAGTATAACCTTATAATATCCGCTTTCACTTTACATTGAGTGGCGGGGGGTTAGAACCTTTAGGTAGGTTTTTCTTCCAGAGTGGGGGTCCTGCTAGTGTTCTATTACCACTTTTGTGGACCGATTGGCGATAACCACTTCGATTTGGTTTGCTAATACTCAATGAAACATAAATTTGAAGAATTAACACAGGGGTTCAAATAGCAACATGAACTCTATAGATTTCAGTATATATTAATTGTCTCTAGTGTTGCTCCACTACCAATGAGCTTGAATAGTACCCTAATAGAGTCACTGCCTAGAAATAATAATGTTTCTCCGCTTCGAGTGAGCCTGGGCAGTACCCTTATGGAATTGTTGCATCACCTCTCTGTGTAGGAAGCCTTTCTCAATCATTTTTCCCTTATTTATTTTCATGTGCTTATAGCACTTATTTGTGTGTTCTCATGGAACCTATTCTTTGTGGTGATTATTTTCATGGGCGGATGAGGGATCCCAACTTATTTTACTTTTCAAGGGAGGTTATTTTTGGATTTTATTGAGAGACATTATTATTTTCCTGATTTTTTTTTGCCCGTCGAGTTTGTTTCTTTCCACTTTTTTGAGTTTCCTGTATCACCAGTTTTTTTCAATGAAAAATCAAGTCACATGCTAGGTTTAGCAACTCACACGAGGATGTCCTGATCTAAATGATTTCCCCACTAAAAATGGAACTCAACCTTCATCCCTAGTCAAGGAAGACGACTGAATAAGTGAAAGTGTAGATTAAGGCACAATTTAGCTAGTTGTGTAACAACTGCATAAAGGCTTAGAGTTTTAGACATTTAAGAAATATTTCAGAAAACCTACTTAGGGTAAACCCTTTATTGAGAAGCGGAAAAAAAAAATGCAGAAATCGTGAAAAAAAGAAAAAAACACACGGAAGGCATAAGGGAATGGAAAAAGAACATATGTGAAAAGCAAAAATAAATAGAATATGGTATAGGGTGTGGTAGGAGGCTCTAGGGCCACTAGGTGAAGTATAATTTGAGATCATGGCCATTCACAAAAATGGCTTCAATCCTTCCCTCTAGGGTTTGAAACTTGTAAGTGTGTTGGCCAATATTCTATCTAACTTGAAACACCCCTATCCACAGGGCTTGAAACTTGGTATGATTTCCTTTGTCCTCATGGGGCTTGTCCCATTTGAGAACTAGGTTGTTGACATTGAACTCTTTATTCCCAATGGATTTCTTTTCAAACCACCTCTTGATTCGGCTTTGATGAATGACAAACTTCTTCTTAGCCTTTTTCATTTATTCTTATCATTTAAGCAAGGTGTCAATGTAGGCCTGCATAATGGGGAAGGGGGCACCACATGATTCCTGAGACAATTTAAGGGCAAGTAGGGAGAGGTTAGGGGGAAGAATATTTTCCTTCCTATATACTAAGAAAAAAAAAGAGGATCTGAGATAAGGTTTGGGTGTGATTCGGTCGACCCATAGGACATTATTGAGAGAATTGTCCTAGGTTGGGAGAGCAAGGTTTTCTTGATAATGCGGATTAGTTTCTTGTTGGTCGACTCAGCCAACCTATTTCCTTGAGGGTAATAGTTAGAAAAATGTTTCAACACAATACCACTTTCCAAATCGAAATCATATAACTTTAAAGATGAAAAATATGTAGCATTATCAAATATGAGGGAGGTTGGAACACCGAACCTAGTCATGATGTGATGATTAATGAAAGATATTGCATCTTGGTCGTTGATCTGAGGTAATGGTTCCACTTAAACCCACCTCATGATATAATGAGTGGTCTTCAAGATATATCGGTTTTATTTCGATTAATGTGGTAAAATTCCAATGACGTCCAGACCCCATTGTTGAAATCGTTCTTCCACTGTAATAAACTGAAGTGGGGAAAACGAGTGGGCTTCCTTGCCAATGCACTTTTGACACATGGGGAATTTATGATCGTAAGCGTGATCATCCCTAAATATGGTAGGCCAATAAAAGACAGCCCTCGTGATATTATGTGTTCTGGTGTCAACTACAGAATTTCCCCCAACTGTTCCATCCTGAAGCTCCTTCATGACCCGTTGCACATCCTCAAACTCCAAACATTTCAGCAGAAGACCATTTTGGTGTTTGAAGAATAATTTTCCATGTAATAAAGGGTAGGATGCGGCCTTAAGCCTCACAGCTCATTTCCTTTTGGTAGACAAGGTCGGGGATAGAGTCCTTATTCATACATATTCTGCTACCTTTGAGTACCAAGATGGCGGGTCCGAAGTCGTTACATATTCTGCTTGGTACATTTCAATATTGTGATCCCAACTTCCTGAGTCATAATTATACGAATCTGTTGCTTCGACGACCAACTTACTTAACCCATGGACTTTGACTGTATGTGTAGGCTTAAAATCAAAGTCGTATTCTTAAATACATGCCATCCAATTACCCCTTCACTCACCAAGCTCTTGTTGTATGAAAAATTACTGGGCTACATGGAGAGGGACAAACATCGTCACATGGTATTTCATAATGTAAGGCCTAAAGTGATTTACTGCTTTGTATACAACATATGCCTACCTATCTATGTCCAGATAGTTTAGCTCTGTGCCTTGCAAGCCCATGATCATGAATGAAATGGGTTGCTCGTCATGACCTTCATGGTTTTGTGTGAGCACAGATGCTAGTGACAAATTTGAGGAAAAAGTGTACAAGATGACGTCTCTACTAAAATATGAGCTATATAGAATTGGGGCTTCTGCAATGGCCTTCTTGATATGGTCAAAATATTTCATTTCTGCCTGATTCCATTTAAAAACCATGCCCTTCTTAATCATTTTTTATAAAGGCTTTACAATCTGGGCGAAGTTTGATATAAACTTATGGAGGAACTTGATCTTCCTGAGGAAAGGTTGAATATCTTTCTTGCCACTTGGGAGGGGAATATAGGCTATAGATTTTACATGGTCCAAATCAATCATGATGATGTCTTTAGTTATCATATGGCCCAATAAATTCCCTTCTGAGACTGTGAAAATAATTTTCTTGGGATTTAGTGAAATCCCATATTTCCGACATCACTCAGAAATCCACTTGAGGTGTTGAAGATGATCGGGTCTCCTTTTTGAAAATACTGTGATGTCATCCAAATATACCACCACACTTTTTCCCATTAATCCTCTAAATGTGATATCCATTTCCCTCTAGAAGGTTTCTCTAACATTGATTAAACCAAATGGCATGCGCCAGAAGATGAACATTCCCCACTTCATTCTCAAAGTTGTCTTTAGATGGTCGGGTTCAGCAACTAGCACCTAGTTGTAGCTAGAAAAACCATCTAATAAAGAGAACATTGCTGACCCAGGCACAGTTTGAATAATCCGTTCCATGAAGGGAACAAGGTAATTATCTTTTTTTGTAGCCCGGTTGAGGCTTCAGAGTTCAACGCACAATCATATTTCACCAGATTTCTTTCATACAAGAGGAAAATTTGAAACCCACATCAAATATTTGAATTTGAAGATAATGTAGGCATCTAGCATTTTCTTAAATTCCTTATAAATAAGCCGCTCTAGAGTGGGATGTACCTTCCTTAGTTTTTTTTGGAATGGTTTGACACCTTTCATTGTGATTACGTGTTGGATGATCCTGATGTCATATGTTCGGAGCTCATCATAAGTCTAGGTGAAAACATTTCAATACCTCTTAAACAAGTTGATGAACGATCGCTTCTCTTCGGGTGTACATTTGATACCAAGGTTGAAAATTTTCATATTGGCATCTGTCCCGATGTTGATCTTCTCGTGTGATAGGTTGGATATTTCCACCTTGGTATTAGGCATCCCTCGGAACCAACTTTGCAAATCAAAAATATTCTCCAACAAGACAGCCACTTTGGGCAGGGGTTTACCCTTGCGTTCATCCACCTATTTTTGCAAAGCCTATTCATGTTCCTCTTCTTTAATCGTAGCGTCCTTGAATATGCCAATGTTCATCATGATATCCAACACCTATTGATCATCATTAAAAGCACGCAAATTAGTTACGTTATCTAAAACTGAAGGTTTATATAAAATTTCAATAGAAAGTTCATCTCTTAATGGTGTAAACCTAGTGGCTACATTAGCTAAAGTATCAGCCACAATGTTATTAATCCTAGGAACTAATTTTATGCCAAAAGTGTCAAAAGAAGAAAATAAACGACATACCTCCTATTGATAGCCTTTCAGATGTGGTGACAAGAAGTGAATGGTATTACGTACCAGTCTAATGATGATTTCAGAATCAGTGACTACATTCAGGCATTCGACCTTGAGACTAATGGTTTTCTTGAGTCCAAGGATTAGTTCTTCATATTCTTTGGTATTGTTGGTACATTGGAATTCTAGCCTACAAGAGATCATAAATTTACTCTTCTAGGGTCTATCAGGATATAGCCAGCACCGACCCCATCCTGGGTCTTGGACCAATCATAGTATAAGGTACAAATTTCACTTTTGGTTATGTCTAAGTTATATGTGTTTATATCTTAGGTACCTATATTGATAACACTAGTTGGGGAACAAATGAGAAGTTCTAGCTGGGTGTCCGGAGCGACCGGTAATGGAATATCCTAGTAGCACCTGAACTTGGCCTCTAAGAAACACATCCCAAGCTCTTCCTCAGTGAAGCTAGTAGGATCATTGATCACTTCAAGGTATGTGACACTTTATTTCATGTATGGTTCACTATTGACCCTAATTTAGTTATTCATTCCTTTATACAGGATCCACAAGCAGGACCAATCAATGGAGAAGTAGCCTTGAAGTTTTCTTGACCAGACCCTTCTCAGAAATAAGTTGTATGCCTACGGAATGTCAAAAAAAATGACTTCAATGCACTGGTGCACCCTATAATATATGTATATCTAGATTATTACATTTCTTAATTCTCCCACGACGGGGACATGAGATCGACCCATTCAGATGATTCTAGCATCAACTTTTTCCAGTTGAATGTTCTATTTCTTGCACATGGATATGGGCATAACATTAGTCTATGCCCTGAATCAATCAGGTAGTTATGCACATTGAAATTGAAAATTTCAAAATATAAGAGAAACGGGGGGTGGAGCATTGACTATATATTAAAGGTCGATCATGGTTCGATATGGCATGGAAAATCGTGCCTTTGGGGAGGGGAGGATTTTCTTGTCGAGGATGTGGTGGAAAAGGATTTAAGGATAAATTTGTGCTCATTGGCTATCCTGGCGAGCTCATAAAGTGAAATTTTGGCCCGAGTTTTCTTCATGTCTTCAACAACGTTATACGTGAGCTCTGAGGGGATGACGCCTTCTATGGTCGCATGGGGAAAAATGGGAGACTATGCATCTTTGGACATATTTTATGGAGTAGTGAGATTGGCTTTCCCTAAGGTAGGGATCACGGCTTGGCTCAAATTTTTAGGAGGGAGGATACTCCTCATCAATCCTTTTCTCTTCTCCTCGAGGGTGGGGTCAGGTACTAGACCCTTTTTTCTGAGTTTGTATGTATTTGGAGGTTTGGGTTGGGGGGCATCAACCACATTGGATTCCACGAAGGATTGGACCTCTTCTCTGCGGATGACTTCGAAGGCCAAAATAGTCGATCCTACATTCTCGTTGGGAGGGAAGGCTTTCTCCTTAGAAATGTCAGCCTCTTCTTCAAGGTCCCCTATCATTTGATCTTCGAGGAATTGATTCACTACAGTGGTCATGCCATGGATTCATTCTAGGTAGGTCTTCTTCGAATGGGAGGCCTCGTGAAAATAACATAAATTTTCTTTGTCGATCTCTTCAACGTTGAAATTTGTGTTTGAGTTATGAGGGGGGCGATTTGGGGTATTGCTTCTCTTTATAAAATCTGGTTTGGGGTGTTTTTTACTCGAGGAATCATCACTCGTCTTCCTTTTTAGATCTAAGACTTTATTCATTAGGAGGTTCAAATACTTAGCAATGCTTTCCAAATCGAAGGTGTATTTATCCTTATCCTGTGGATTATGGGTTGAAGGTTGTGACTTCTTGTTTACATACTTGAGGGCATCATGATTGTCATGATCAAGAAAACTTGTGGAGATCATATCTTTCTCAATGGAAAGGGTTGTCGTGAAATTTTTAGCTAGGGTAACCTTTGCTTCATGTTTAAAAAAAAAAATGATGTCACACGGAAGTGTCCTTGTGTAATAGTCTGTGGCGATGGAATCATCAAGGACCATGTTCGGGGGGGGGGGGGCGATTTATTCAAGATAATGGTAAATTGATGATTGAAGTCTTTGACCTTTTCCTTATTCTACCATTCAAAATGCTAACCTCCATAAAGAGC
Source organism: Pinus albicaulis (assembly GCA_034641835.2). NCBI lineage: Eukaryota > Viridiplantae > Streptophyta > Pinopsida > Pinales > Pinaceae > Pinus > Pinus albicaulis. The sequence continues at coordinate 192,921,715 of CM076574.1, read as the reverse complement.
ATAGAAAGGGTCTTATCTTTTGAGAATTTCTCATGAAATTTCCTTTGAAACTCTTTCCATGTCTGGATAGAAGCAACAGGTAAAGAGTGATACCAGGTAGTGAACTTGTTCTCTAGGGTGTGGGGAAACAACCAACATACTTCATAGTCATATTGAACTCTCATCATCTACATGGATAAGTAGAAACTACAAAAATGGTCTTCGAATAACGTGCCCCTCTCAGGGTTGAACTTGGGTAGGTTCTTCTCAAGGTTTTGGGGCATGTCGTGGAGAGGGCCTCAAATTTCTAGAGGGGAATCGACTATCCAGACCAGCGGTTGCACCTAGTTAGCTCTAGGAATGGGTTGGAACATGAAAGGATCAGCATTAGCTTTCAATTCATATCTAGTGCCTCACCTGGAAGTGTCACCATCATGTTGTCGATTCCTATCATTGTCTTGGTGAACTCTAACATTTTCAAGATCCCTGTAGTTCCTCAAGTTTCTTAAAACACCGAAGTTCCTATTAATCAAAAATTTTCATTGGTTCTATGGTTGGTTGAGGTGGTAAGGGTGATCTCTATTTCAAACATTCTCATGATTTCTAGTTTCTTGAACCACCTCAGGACCCCTCCTAAGTGGGGGGTCATTTATCAAGGCATTTTCGGGCAAAGGTTGGTTATTCAGTAGAACATTATGTTTTTGGATTGGGTTGGTGACCCTGGTAGCAGTGCTCCTCGGGTCTTCTCTTTCAATTGTATGGGATATTTCCAGACCTTCAATCAAGAGCCTCTCAACTTCCTCCGCATAGTCTTCTAGCATTAGAATTATCATGTGGGGCACTATATTCACCAGGATGCCTTCACAGGTGTGTTGTGGATCAAAAGTGCGTGAGTTGGGAAATGAGATTGTGGAAGGGATGCATTGTAGGCCCCTCATGAATTGTCCGATGATTGGTCGCGAGGCTCTTAATTTATTGTTTGTGACTTCATAAAAATGAGTGTCTTATTCTAGAGGGGCATCCTAGAGTGGGGGGGGGGGTTACGAAGTCTCCATGCTCAAGATCTCCAAAAGGTGAGCCCATGCTTGAATGTAGGGGAGTTTGAGGAGAGGCAAGAAGAAGTGTGTTACTAGCTTGTTCAAAAACTTCTCAACAAGGGCATGTATAAGCGCCTACCATCAGGCCCTCCTAGTGCCAAAACTATTGACGAGCTTGAATATATCGCCAAAATTAGGGGATATCCCTATTGCAAAATCCTAGTTAGACTCTACACCATTTGGTTTAGAGGTCTGATCTGGTATGTAGGCTCAGTTGCCATCAAGTTGTTGAAGATAGGTTTCAGACAAGGAGGGAACTTACTAAGTGGATAATGCATGGACTTTGAAGAAACACGAGTTGGTGATTAATAAGCGCCCTGCAAAACACGACACCATGAATATAAAAATGGATTTCAAAGCCTGAAAAATTAGAAAATAATTGTTAGAAAAACCCTTACTTAGATAACACTTATGAAAATATTTATTTAACAAATAGGAATTATTTCATGGTGACTAATTATTTCATCTATAACATATGCACATTACAACAATGATATAAAGAAGATATCAAGAAATAAATTCATTGACATAACTTAAGGTTAGAACATCATATACCATCCACATGTTGCAAGGAAACTCATAACATCAGGAAATACATGAGTAGAAAATGCACCACAACCTTAAGAAGAATTTATTTGCTTGAAGAGACAATATTCACAGCATCACCACCCAAAAGGAAACAATATATCTCCCTCAAAAGTCCAAAATACCAAAATCCCCTTTCAAAATGACTTGAGGGTGTAAATATAGAATGGCGGGTGACCCTTAGGTTTCTTGTGACCTTTGGCCTCCCCATGACTCTTCATATTCCTTTCAAGGGTTTCTTGTGCATTTCGAGCCCCCCTCATGTTTCTCTAGAATCCTAATTCGATTTTCCTATTCTACCACATTGTGCAACAAAATGAAATGATCTTTCAAATGTAGTAACCCTATGCTAGTGATCTGATCATCGACAAGCTCAAGGTCTCAATATGTTGATGATCTCTTAGATATTTCTTCCATGCTTTGTAATCAACAACTATTGGAGCTAGTTGAGACATTTCCTTACCATGTCTATGCATGCACTCTAGGGCATGAAGAATTAGCGCACCCTTCTTGGTGTTGATCTGATTTGAGAAGGTAGCCAATTTAGTGTATATCCTAACCAGTTCTACTATATACTACGTGATATTCTCTTTGGTCACATACAAGTCACTAGAGTTGGAGGCTTCCTAGATTGGGTTGATAAATGATTAAATCTCCTTCAATACCTATTTTTTGCCTTTTGTTTCTCCCATTGTCTCGATGGAGGGTGTGTGATCAAATTCAGTCATTGAATCTAACCCGCTGAGGATATCATTGTAAGACGATTGAACCTTTTCCACATCCTTGGATAAATTGTCCCAAGATTGGATCCTTATGCACAATTTCACTTTTTCATTCTGAGTGGTGATACAATCCTTATTTTTCAAGGCATATAGAGCTTCAGGATACTTATCATTCCACTCAAGGATGCTACCTAGTGTTGTGGAGGCCTCCTTCAACCTAGATGACTTCTCCCTTATATCTGATTTTATAACTACCATAGGAATGACCGAATGGCGTAGCTTCATCATCTATTCATAAACTAGTAGCATGGATCCCCCTAGAGTTTCGGTCTTGCTCTTGATTGCATATTTCAGTTCACTTGCATTGGCATGATTTAGTCGTAGCGCTTTATTGTCCTCCTCCAGAGATTTATTTTCTTCTTCTGCCTTAGTGGCCCTTTGTTCAACTGCATGGAGTCTGTTCTGTAGTTTTTCAATATTCTTGTTCATCCTCCATACGTTCATTTTGGTCATGACTACGAAGTGGTTCCTGCTGAAATGATCATCTCAGAATTCGTTGTAATATCTTGACCTATCTCCTTTTTCATAGATATAGACAAATGTTCAGACAGGTTCCTGGAAAAGTATTTTCTCCTCTCTTGCATGATTTTATGGCTAAATCGATCGAAGGTGAGCCCAGTTAGGTCTAGCACTTCATCCTCCAACTCATATGGAAGGCCTAGCTCCGAGAGGGGCATATGACCTCCAATAATGGGATTGGAAGGGGGAATGTCTAGTAGGGGTAGTTATACTCATTCATCAAGATGTTGTTGCTATGTACTTGTCTTCTTGGCCCCCCTACTTGCTTCTCCTTAATCCCTTGTGTACTCTTCCTCTCACCCTCATGCCTTTGATTTTCCTACTCTTCTTGTTTCTAACTTTATTCTTGTGCTACCTGCTCCTACCTCTTCTCTTCTTCCTCTTCTTTCCTTCTCTTCTCTTCGCCTACTTTATGATCTTCTTCCCTTTGCTTCTTTTGTGCCTCCTCTTAATATTTTCTTCTTAATTACTCTACTTGTTTTATCAAATGTTCTTCCTCTTGTAGTTTTTTCTGTTTCTCTTCTTCTTGCTTCTTCTAGTTTCCTTTTCCTTATCCTTATTTCCCTTTTTTCTGCTGCTAACCCAGGTTCCTTGCGACCCTTTGATCTCTTCCTCACCCTTCCTATTAAGTTCTTATTTTTTCTTGCCAAGGATATTTTCCTTTGTTCTAAAGTTTCATTGTCTCTTTCCCCTTCCTGACTAGTCAAAGAGTCCTCGGTTGTTGTGTTCTTTGTTTTTTTTCCTTGGAAGAGGATCCCCCTATCTATGTCTTCCTTTTCATATATTTTGACCTTTCCTACAAGCTCACGTTATCTTGGGAGTGTTCCTCTTGCTCCTCCTTTTATTTGAACTCATCATTTTGGCCGAGCTTTCCACCTGCATTTTACCAATTCCTAACTTCATCCTCGTGAGATTCCTCTGTATGCTGATAACACAAGTTGAATTTGGCCTTTTAACAGTGGGAATTTACTATCCTCTCGGGCTCATTGGATGAAAAGTGTAGAAATATGAACAGGAATCCTTTGATATGTTTGTCTTCCACCTCCAATTCCTTGAAGTTCTCTACAGTGTAACCTCTAATGGTAAGAGAAAAATTCGATGAGGGCTTCTTCCTTCCTTTTCTCAGCATCTTTGAAAACCCACCATTCATTTGATAGAAAAAATCCTGTAATAAAAGACAATCAGTGATGAACCTTGGTAGAGTGTGGGTGGTTTGAAAGAACCAAAGACCCTAATATACGTTCCTTCTCGGATTGAAAACCAGTGTGCCACCTTGGTTATTATCTCCATGGCCCTCTTTGACATACAAGGATGATCTTCCCCATGTAGTATTTGATACAGTGAGGTGATAAAGGTATTTTATATAGTGTCATGATCCTATTTGTACTTTGAATCTAAAAATATCTATAAATCCTTATGTATAGGCCCTCCTGTCTTCGTCTTCCAGTTGTGGGGCCAGCGATAAAAGTGGCACCTAGAACAGACTGCATTCAACTAGTATGAGACCATGTAGGATTCAGACTCTTTGCCTTCTTCTGGGACCTGTGCCACGACTATGTTCATCGTCAATGTTGATACTAAAAGGTTGGCCCAGTTGAAGAGCGTACCCTTAGTGTTGACCATATGCATTATAGGGACCCACGTCCCATGGAAGGTGCTAATGTCTTCCCTCGTATACAATCGACACATCATATTTGCTATGTGTTGATATACCTTCTCGAGCACCTCTATTTTATACTCTTGGTCTTTCTTTCCCCAAAACATAGAAGGGTCTTGCCACTAGTCCCTGATCGTATCCTAAGTTGGGATCTTGTGTGTTGCTTACCATCTGAAATTGAAAGACTCCTCCTTTTCTGGTCACCCGTAGTATGTTGCGACATCTTTAGAGTGGATAATAGTGAATCACTTCCCTGAATGTTCTCTTATAAACCATGTTGTAGAATCCAAGTTGTGTAGGATCCAGTCAATTACTTTCCCGTGAGAAGATAGCTGGGTGTGTTGCGACATGGTGTAGCTTGAACCTTTTGACATTTATATATACTCGCACATCCTCTTGGTCCTCTCGAATCTCTAGGTTTGAGAGCTCAACCTAGATGTTGTACCATGTCAACCTGGTAATTCTTTTGAGGACACAAGCGGTATCTCCGTAGATAGGTGGTGGTGTGATAATTTTGGCACAACATAAGCATCTTGCTATGTTTGTGTGTTTTTGGTGTTAATTTTATTGTGCAAAATGAGGAGGTGAATAGAAATATTTTATTGTTGTAATGTGAGGTATTAAGAAAATTTTGGTGAAGTTGAGTGTGGAGAAAGAACAACCAAATTGATATGTTAATATTGTGCAACTCAGGGAAAATTTTAACGATGGAAGTTCATGTTAAAGTTTAGAAACCTTGGCGAATCTTAATGGTCCCTAATATCCAAATTTTAAAATGTTTGATGATAATTTTGTAAAAAAAATTTGGATTACTAATTATTTTATATTAGAAAATATATAATATTGGTGATTTTTAGGGTATAATAATTTATACTATAAAATTTGGGCGAATTCATTTTTAGAAAAATGGAAATTGGCGAATCTTTTTTTTGGAAAAAAACATGGAATATTAGCCCACCTGCGAATATTAGCCCTAAAATTTTCCCTAGTGCAACTTAGATTTCCTCTCTGTACACTTTCTTTATATATAATATTGCAATTTTTTTTTCCTAACTTCCATTTAGTTAGGCAACTTAATTTTTAACCATCAACCAATTATTTCTAATATAATATATAATTTGTACATGCTTAATAAAATAAAGTTAAATTTAACAACCCAAATGAAATGGATAGCTAATTGGATGTTGTTGATTGATGGTGTCACTTGAAATCTAATAAATTATATATATATATATATATATATATATATATATATATATATATATATAATTTATTCTCACAATATCTTTTTCAATATATATATTTTTTTAATTATTTACATAATCAGAGAAAGGTTATAAATGGAATGACGTATAAATAAATTTTTTTCATGGCTATGATGCTTCTTAGTGCTCCTGGTTCTTGTGGCTCTCACCATCTACTCATAATTGAATATTTGTTGTTTGTTTTACAACATATTTAGAGTTATTGGGGAAATGTTTTCCTTTCCATCTATATATTCATATAATTATGAATGGTTATTTTTCACTTATTTTGGTAATACAAGGATTTTATTGTGTTTATTTGTTTGAGGTTAATTTCATAGTTCCAAGTGTAGAGAAAGTTTGCATTGTAGGAGTGTGAGGTGCAAAGGAAGGTTTAGTTGTAAATTTATTTGAGGAAATTGATATATTTATTTTATGAGATTTAGATTTCTCACTATGCAATTCTTCATATATAATAATATAATTCTAAGTGTTTATGTGGTATCTCTTTAATCTAAATGGGTAATTTTTCATATCTTGATAAATTCTCGGAAAGTGCTATAATGATTGCAAAGTATGCATATCATAAAAATTAGTAAAACTATGTAAGTGTCTAAAAAACTTTAATTGTAAGCTGTACACAAATAAGACTTGTGAAATGAAAATAAAACATAGTCACATAACCAGAAAATATAGACTCTCACAAGAAACAATAACTAAACTATGCAAATATTACTCCTCTTAATAATACTAAACCTTAAAACCCATATGCAAACTCTTCCTGATAATATTAAACCTTAAAACTTGCAAAATGAAATATTGCATGAGTGAATTTTAAACTTTTCATTTTTATGTGTTTTTAATAAAATTAAACCCTAAAACTATATACACACGAACATAAGAGTGAATTTTAACTTTTTATTTTTTTACCAGTAATAAAATTTGGCTGGGGTGAATAATTGATGGAATGAGCCCATAATGACATAACACTAATTATTTTGAATAATTAATACTTTATTTATTTTAATATTACCTTTACAAAATTTATAAAAAAAACATATTAGGAATTATTATTATGGTATGCAACCACTATTTCGATAAATAAAGCAAGTTCGGAATTATTATTATTGTCTGCAACCAAATTCAATTCAATTCAAATTTGATAAATCATGGATATGAACCAAATTCAATTCAATTCAAATTTGATAAATCATGGATATGAAAAAATAATCTATAATATAATTTTTTATTTATTTTTATAAATTTATAAAACATTAAAAGCACATTAATTTACACCTGAAAGGATCAAATCGTGGTGCCAATGTAAGCTTGTTAATTTACACCTAAACTGATCAAATTGCAGTGCCATTGTCGGCTTTTATACAATCAAAATATGTGAATGTTTATGTATATATAAATCAAACATCTATTCTCAACAAGAATCCTGGATCTTGTTATATGGTTGACCTGCGCTAAAATTCATATATCTGATCACATCTATTATTGAAAATTCTATGGTATTTGAGTTGGGGTGATTGGGAAAGAATGGAAGGAGGTAACAGAAGCAATAATTATAGAAACAGTAACAATAACAGTAATGTATTAATAGACAACGAATTTGACTGAAAACTAGTTCTAGTTGACTGAAAAAAGAACTATATAATAACCAGTACATCAAACTGGAAAGATCAAAGTTGTGTAACCAACTACCCATAGATAATATGAATGGGAGCAGACCCTGTTTAAAACAAAAACAGTATGATCCCATCATAACATGTTCATCTCAAAAATGAAATGGCCGAAAACTAGTTCTAGTTATTATGAGATGTTGAAATGATAATTTCAACTGCCCTATACAATCAGCCGCATGCTATTTTGTGTTTAAAGAATTCTATCAAAATCTTCTTGTTATTTTTGTCTCTGTGGTTTCAAACAAGACACCATAGTTTCCAAATTGTTGAACAGTCGTTTTTTTTTTTTAAACCTTACAGTCCTTTCATAGTGAAACAGAGGTAAAGTTATTTTTATTTGAATAGCAGGCCGCAGGAGTTTGGTGGTCCCACAGACCACGCCAAGTCAGAGGACACGAGGAACATTTTCATTGGATCGTACTTTTATTTGGCCCATCCGCAGAGTTGAAGAACCGGACCCAAAGATTCATTGAGGTGGGTTTGATAAGTTTTCGGGTTTTATTTCGGGTTGTCAAAAAACCTCAAATCGAGACCCAAAGAATTTATTAAACCGTGCTCATAAACTTTTTGGATCACATTTTGGCCCTAAGTCAGCAGCCCGATTCGTAATGCGAATTTGGTTTGCATTACAGTTAAACGTGTTTTGAAATCCTGCGGGCTCCACCAAGGTGAAAGAATTCGTTCAAGGTTGTGAAGTTTGTATTATGTTATGTTTTACATTTTATTATGTTTTATATATATCGCGCATTGAACATGTATTATAAAAATTTGTTCATATATATATATGTTTTAATAGATATTAAAACATATGCGCTTTATTGTAAGGTGGACCCCGCAAGCCATACATACATTAGTTTTAGTTATATGCTTATGTTTTTTTTGTTATTTTACCTGTGCTACGTCATAAAGGAATATAAAAAGCCTAAAGGCTAGTGTAATAAAAAGTGTATTGTTGTATACACAACAGTGTAGTATTTTATTTGAAAAGCAGAGTGTTTTGAGAAAAAAAGAGTCTTTTGAAGAGCACTGTTGTGCAAATTTTGGTGAGACAGAAAGAGAGTTTTTGGCACTGTGTTTGCAGTAGTCCATTTTGTAATCCCTCTGTGAGAGGAAGTTTATCTTGTAACAGTTTGTTTTTAAGTTAATGAAATAGAGGTTTTCAAGTGTACAAACTCTATCTACCAGCAAGTAAATTTTTTTTTAATTCTTTGTGTTTAGAGGAGAGTATTATTCTCTCTGAGTTTGTTCTAGAATTCTTAGAAATTCCAACATGGTATTAGAGCTAGTCTAGGCTCTTTGAAGGTGTCAAAGAAGCTGAAGGAAGGATTTTTTGTTGCAGCAACTTCTCCAGCAGAGTGAAGGCTCAATCAAAAGAATCCAAGGTATTTCTCAAGACATATTTTTTGTGTTACTGTTTGAAGATAGAAAGTTTAGTTTATACATTCACAGTCAAGTATTTGAAGCATAGTTCAAAGTGCTAGGCATGGCAGGAGCCAGCACAAGCATGAGTATTGGTAATGCTGAGCTCCCACAATTTAATTGGAAGAACTATGATTATTGGGCAATCACCATGAGAGCCCTGTTTGCCTCTTAAGACTTATGGGAACTTATTGAGGATGGTTTTGAAGAACCAATAGATGAAAATGAGTTCAATGTCTTAACTCAGGTAGAGAACGACTTGTTAACGAGCAATAAGAAGAAGGACTCTAAAGCCCTCTTCTATTTGTACCAAGCAGTACATGAGAGTGTGTTTCCATGGATAGCAGCAGCTAAGAAATCCAAATAAGCATGAGAAACTCTCAAGATAGCCTATTAAGGCATGGAGAAAGTGAAGACAACAAAACTACAATTGATGAGGAGATATTTTGAGACCCTCTGCATGAAGGAGTCTGATAACATAGACTCATTCTTCACACATGTGATTGGAATGGTCACACAGATAAGGTCTCATGGAGATATAGTTGATGAAAGAAGGATTGTGGAGAAAATTTTGAGGAGCTTACCCTCAAGGTTTGATGTAATAGTCACCACCATAGAAGAGACAAAGGATCTCTCAAAATTTTCAGTTGATGAGCTTCATGCATCACTGATGACACATGAACAAAGATTAGGTAGAAATGAAAACTCATATTTGGAGCATGCCTTCAAGACCCAAATGTCCTTTGGAAGAGGAAGATTTCAAGGCAGAGGAAACAAGAGAGGAAGAGGTAGAAGCGAAAACAGAGGTGGAAGAAACAGCCCAGCAAATGCTCAAGGAATGGGCAGCAATCAAAATTACAACCAAGGCCAAAGCAGCAGCCAGCAAAGTGGAAAACAACATGCTCATGGACAAAGGTATGATAAATCCAATGTCTAATGTCATTATTGTAAAAAATATGGGCATTATGCAAATGAATGTAGGAAGAAGCAGAATGATATGGGTAATAGACCCAGTGCAAACTTCACAAGAGAAAATATTGGCCAAGATAAATTGTTTTTAGCATGTAATATCGCTGAGGAAAAGAATGAATATTTATGGTTTCTAGATTCAGGTTGTAGTAACCATATGATAGGAAACATAGCCATGTTTTCTATGTTAGATGAAAATGTCAATTCTCAAGTCACTTTGGGAACAAACAGTAATATTTTTGTCACAAGAAAAGGCATAGTAAATGTCTTGACAAAGAAGGGAGAAAAGGATAGCATACTTGATGTATATTATGTGTCAGGTATGAAATGTAATGTGTTAAGTATTGGACAGCTTGTTCATAATGGGTACAATGTTGTCTTTGAAGATGATATATGCACCATCATGGATAAACCACAAAGAAAACAATGTATTGCTGAAGTGAAGAGGACAAGGAACAAAATGTTCCCTCTCAGGATGAGGGCAGATTTGAAGAATGAAGAAGAAATAGCAGCAGTGAAACAAGAGGCTTTCCAAAGAGAAGCAAAAGAGGAGAATTGGTTATGGCACTTGAGATTTGGACATCTCATCTTTGGAGGTCTTAAATTTTTGCACAGAAAAGGAATGGTAAGAGGATTGCCATTGATTGAGAAACCAGACAGCCTATGTGAAGGTTGTATCTTAGGTAAACAACACAGAGAAAGTTTTCCATCTGAGAAAAGCATAAGGGTAAAGGCACCCTTAGAAATTGTCCACTTAGATCTATTTGGACCAATGCAAACACCATCACTTGCAAGCAGCCACTATATGTTAACTTTTATTGATGATTTTACAAGAAAAACTTGGGCTTATTTTAAAAAAAAATAAAAGTGAGCTGTTTGAAAAATTCTGCAATTTCAAAGCACTTGTGGAGAACCAAAGTGGACTGCATATCAATGTCCTAAGAACTAATAGAGGAGGTGAGTACATCTCTAAATAATTTCTACATTTTTGCAGAGAAAATGGTATACGCAAGAAATTTACAACAAGGTACACTCAACAGTAAAATGGAGTTGACAACAGGAAAAATAGGACAATCATGGATATGGTAAGGAGTGTGCAAAAGACAAAAAAAATTCCAAATTATTATTGGGCTGAAGTTGTACATTGTGCAACATATATATTGAATAGATGCCCAACAAAAGTAGTCATGAAAAAAGTTCCCGAAGAGGCATGGAGTGGCACAAAACAAGGAGTCACCCACATGAAAGTTTTTGGTTGTGTAGCTTATGCAGACATTCCAGATCAGCTAAAGAAGAAGTTTGACAGCAAAGGGGAGAAATGTATTTTAATTGGATACAGTGAAGAATCCAAAGCTTATAGGTTGTATAACCCATCCACCAAGAAGTTTATTGTGAGAAGAAATGTTCAGTTTATTGAAGAGGAAGCTTGGGATGGAAGCATTGAGAAAACAATGAATGTTAAAAATTGTTTTTCTCATGAGGAAAATGATGAAGAGATGGCTGAAATACATCCCTCAATAGCAGCACCAACACAAGGATAGCAAGGGACACCCTTGAGGAGAAATTAGAGTGCTTCTCCAAGCACACCACAAGGAGGAGATTCGAGTGCTTCTTCAAGCACTTGTACACCAAATGAAAGAGGAACAAAGTTCAGAAATTTAAATGAAATTTATGAGAAAGAGGCAGCAAATGAAGGTATGAACTCTTTATTTGCTTTGTATTTTCATGTTGATGATCCTATTCATTTTGAAGAAGCCATTAAAGATAAGAATGGATAGAAGTTATGGATGAAGAGATTAATGCCATAGAAAGAAACAAGACATGGGATTTAGTTGAACTCCCAAAAGGTAAGGAAGTCATTGGAGTTAAATGGGTCTACAAGACCAAAAGTAATGTTGAAGGAAAGATTGAAAGACATAAGGCCAGACTTGTTGTCAAAGGGTATAAGCAGTAGCATGGGAGAGATTATGAGGAAGCTTTCGCACTGGTTGCAAGAATGGAAACCGTGAGAGCAGTGATGTCCATAGCAGCACAAAACAAGTGGAAAGTTTACCAAATGGATGTGAAGTCAGCATTCTTAAACGGAGTGTTAATGGAAGAGGTTTATATTGAACAACCCCTAGGCTATGAGAAGAAATGCTAAGAGCACAAAGTGTGTAGATTGAAGAAAGCTCTTTATGGGCCTGAAACAAGCACCAAGAGCATGGTACAGTAGAATAGATTCCTATCTACTAAAAAATGGGTTTGAAAAATGTGAGGGAGAACCCACCTTATACATCAAGGAGAAATATGGTAAGATGCTCATTGTTGTGTTATATGTTGATGATGTGATTTTCACATGTAATGATGATTACCTCATTGAAAATTTTAAGAAGGTCATGAAAGATGAATTTGAAATTACTGATATGGGTTTGCTGAAATACTTCTTAGGAATAGAAGTAGAGAAAAATGAAATTAATATTTTTATTTCACAAGCTAAGTATGTTAATGAAGTTTTGGAGAGATTTAACATGTAGGATTGTAAGGCAGCAATTACTCCCACAATGATGGGATTAAAACTCAGCAAAGAGGTAAGGATTTTGATCCTAGTTTGTACAAGAGCATAGTTGGCAGCCTCATGTATTTGATTGCAAATAGGTCGGATATTATGCATGCTGTTAGTTTGATTTCAAGATTCATGGAGAGGCCAAAAGAAGCACATTGGCAGGCAACAAAAAGAATTCTGAGGTATGTTAAAGGAACTAAAAGATATGGAATTTTATATACTACTTCAGAAAATTTAGAATTAATTGGATACACTAACAGTGATTGGGCTGGAAGTATAGATGACCAGAAAAGTACTTCTAGTTATGTTTTTCACATGAGTTCAGGAGTCATTTCATGGGATTCTATGAAACAACTTATTGTAGCATTATCTACAGTAGAGGCAGAGTATGTGGCAGCTACAGCAGCAGCATGTCAAGCATTATGGATGAGGAAAATGTGGAGGAGTTTATATCAAGAACAGGTAAAAGGCACAGTAATTTATTGTGACAATAGCTCAGCCATAACATTGTCTAAAAATTATGTGTTTCATAAAAGGACAAAGCACATAAATTTTAAGTTTCACTACATCAGGGAGTTAGTGAACAATGGAGAAATTATTTTAAAACACTGCAGAACTCAGGAGCAGTTTGCAGACATTCTGACCAAGCCATTAGGGCAGAATAGTTTTGAATATTTGAGGAAATGCATGGGTATGACTGATAACCCAGCAGTTGAACTTAACGGGGAGTATTGAAATGATAATTTCAACTGCCCTGTACAATCAGTCACTTGCTATTTTGTGTTTAAAGAAGTCTGTCAAAAGCTGCTTGTTATTTTTGTCTCTGTGGTTTCAAATAGGATACCACAGTTTCCAATTTTTTGAACAGTTGTTTTTTCTTTAAAGAACATTACCATCCTTTCATAGTGAAACAAAGTAAGAGAAAACAGAGCATTTGTATTTGTTTTGCTTGTACGCGGTAAAGTTTTTTTTATTTAAATAGTAGGCCGCAGGAGTTTGGTGGTCCATAGACCACGCTAAGTCAGAGGACACAAGGAACATTTTCATTGGATCGCACTTTTATTTGGCCCGTCCACAGAGTTGAATAACCGGACCCGAAGATTCATTGAGGTGGATTTGATAAGTTTTCGGGTTTTATTTTTGGTTGTCCAAGAACCTCAAATCCGGACCCAAAGACTTTATTAAACTACGCTCATAAAATTTTTGGATCACATTCTGGCGCTACGTTAGCAACCCAATTTGTAATTCAAATTTGGTTTGCATTACAGTTAAACATGTTTTGAAATCCGGCAGGCTCCACCAGGGTGAAAGAGTTCGTTGAAGGTTGCGAAGTTTGTATTATGCTATGTTTTATATATGTCGCGCATTGAACGCGTGTTATACAACTTTGGTCATATATATATGTTTTAATAGATATTAAAACATATGCATGTTATTGTAAGGTGGACCCCACAGGCCATACATACATTAGTTTTAGTTATATGCTTTATGTTTTTTTTGTTATGCCTATTTATCCAACATTCATTATCAATCCAATAACGAATTTTTGTTTCAACAGTGTACTCAGTCTGAGGCTACAATTCAATCTAAGAGTAATGCTTTGCAATATGTAGTATAGTGTTCTAAATACAAGAGTAAACGGATGCTTGGAAAAGAAATCTAACTACAATGACATGAACTTAAATGCTTGAAAATTCAGTCATTCATTCAACAAACATTATTCAAGGATGCAGTAATGATAACTCTTTCCTTTAGAAACTGATGGAATTGAAATCAAACGGGAACAAGACAATCAATCTGAGAATGTAGGTAAGCAATAACCAATATTCTTTACACTTGATAATCCTATATTAAAGAAATTAAAAGGAAATATAAATTAAACTAAAAGATGCTAATGAAAGTAAACTGGGAAAACTCTCAAAACCAAACTTTTTGCAATCTGTAAACTAATTAATCTGAAATGAATAACAAACCTGGAATTGAACAGCAATGTAAATGAACAACAAACTGTAACTAGAAGAATTGAAAAACAAATTCTATTTAATGAATTTGAACAACAAATTCTAACTAATGGAATCAAATAAAACTTATATTAAACAACAAATCCTATTAAGCAGCAAAACCTGTCGACAAAAAACTCTCTTGATCAACACCCCGAAATGAACACGAAATAACAAATGGAACAGCAACTGAAATAGAACATGAGATACTGAATAGCAAGGTTATTTTAAAGCATAACAAGATAAATGATACAGGAATGAAGATTCTTGTTATGACGAAACAACAATGCAATTCATCAATGTAACACACCGATATCAGCAAGGAATTAAATAGTAAACCAATTAACTTACAAACTATAATGAAAACAAATACAAACTATCACGCAACGATAACTAAAAAGTAATGATACAAGCAATAGATCAATCTACCAGAGCCGGGCCCTTAACCACCAATGAAATACCACTGGGCTTTACTCTAGAATTAAAAAATGGAATGAAAACAAGATCTTCTATTAATTAGAAAAAATAGTGTTTACAAAAGTCGCTCTCTGATCACGAGAGTGAAGAAATTACAGAGTTACAAAAGGAGTGTTTAATCATAAATAATTTTCAGTCCCCCGATTTCTAAAGGCACTGCCTTTTATAACAATTCAACTAACAAGACAAGAAACAACGATAAGATTGAACAACAATCCCTCAGGATCGAAAGATCCTGAGGGATTCGCTTCTTTTCTCTTTTTAGCTAGAGATTGGTCTTCTTAGGCTATAGCCGTGCTGTTCCCTATCTTCCTTTAGCTATATGTTTTGATTTCCTTCTTATCGTCTGGATACGGTCTGAAGGAACAGCGGTTACTCCTATTTTAGATCTGCCTCTCAAATGATGGTTTACTTGATTTGTTTCCTGTTTTTAGAACAAAAGGAAAATTTTACTCAATTTTCACAATAAACACGAGTGTTTGCAATTCTATCATAATCCTCCAATAAATCATCTTTCTAGAATAAAAATAATTATGTTTAAAGGAAAAAGATGAGAAAATACATGGTGAATCCATACCTTTTCCAATGCTCAACACCTTGGTGTCCTCTTTGCTGGCTCAGATATTTTAAATATATTGTGAAATCTGATATGCTTTAACTTATAGTCTTTAAATCTGATTTCTTTTAATCTGATACTGTTTAACCACTGATACCTTTTGACTTATGTAAAACTATTTTTTACTGCTGTAATAAAAAATATGTTTTGACTAAAAATCAGCCAACTCTTTTCTTCATTTTATCTGCTTTTTAACTGTCACAGTAAATCAGTAAGTGACTGCCAAGTTTCTTCATCTCGAATTTGTATCTTCTTCAGTTTTCTGAGGTTTTCATCTGCCTCTGTATATCTGGAAAAATTTGGTTTTATAACAAACAAATGTCTTTATAGATCATGTTGCAAATAAAATAAATCCGCAAAACTTCTGAGTAAGACTTTTCTTGTAGGGATACCTTGTCCATTTGTCTTGTTCACCTGTTCTTTTTCATATTCTCTGATATTTTTGTTGTAATCCTCGTGAGGCATAATTTTATCATTGATGACCAAAATGTTAGGCAGACTTCTTTGCCTAAGATTTTCAAATTTAACCATGAATTTCGTTACGGTTATGTTCATATTCTCACACTCTTCTTCGAATTGTTTCATCAAGTTCTTCTTGGTGATGACTTTCCTTATTTTAAGTATTGTTTTAGTCCTGTTAGTAATCTCAATTTCTTCTAGATCATGCTTGTTTTTGTTGTTAAGAAACTTGATCAATTCTATTTCTTGCTCAGGTTTTTTATCAAACTCATCTTTAGTCTTTTGAATTTCTGCTAGTTCTACCTATAGTAAATCTCTTTGTTCAAAGATCACCTGAATTGAAGGCCACACGTCATTGATGGCTTCAATGACCTTGTTCCATAAATGGTTTTCACCTATGAAATTGGATCCTTTAAGGTTAAATATTTTTGTAGCTTCTTGAGCATGATTTTTTTATGTTTGTACTTCTAGATCAATATTTTTGTAATCTGTAACTGTATTTGGAACCTTCATTGTAGGCTATAATACTAACACGATGAAACTTTTATTTGAGTAATCAAATGCTGATAAAAGTTTTTTTTGAAGAATTGGTGTTTGTTTCAAATATTGAGATTAAATCTCATTTTTTATCTCTTCATTCTTTGTCTTGATATTTTTATACTTTTCCTCAATATCAAGGTCCTTTTCCTCTCCTGTCTGCAAAGATGATGCTTCAATATTATGTTATTTCTCTATCAACTATGCATTTGAATTTTCAACTTGTTCTTCATTCACATTCTCTGTAACTGGCTCATTTATGATAATTGTAGCAACATCTGTGTTGGTAACTGGGATACCTATATCTTTAGCCTCAATGGTTACCCTCTCTTTACACACTGGATTTAACTTAGGCTTCTTATCATATCTTAACTTGAACCTAGTTTCATTAGTGGTTTCACCGACATAAGAACCTTCTTCTCTAATTCGTTTGGTGGTTTTCTTTGTTTGATCTGTAGTTTGTAAAGTGTGACTAGTATCACTTTGCTTTACTGCATCTATTAAAGTGTTTTCTATCCACTCAGTCTGATTAGCATACTTCTTAATCTCTGGTTTTTTCTCATGAATGTAGGGTGTCAGTTTACACTTAACCCTCATTTTACTTAAGATTCCTTATGGATCATAATTCCAGGAGAAGCTCTCTTCAAATCTGTATTATAATAACTGTTTGGTTGCTTCTATATTTGCATCTCTATGATTACAAATGAATGGTCCCACTTGATTCTTTAACTTAAACTATGTTTTATTATTTGCTACTAGAAAGTTAATTGAATAAAAATTTAACATTTTCCTGATATATTCCAAGGAAAAAACCCTCATTGGTACATATTTTGTTAATTTGTATGGAAAAAAATTGGATCCAAAAGCTCTAATATTTGTGTGTTTTTCATACAAATACCAATCTCCAGTCTTGGTTTGCTCTCATAACTGTAAAATCTTCTTCATCTAATCATTTATCCTTGTCTATTCAGTATTTGTTAACATTTTTATGAATGGATGGATGAAGAAGTCTGAAAAATATGCATAGGTAAACTCCGTGGACTCTTTTCTGATTAAAAAGGTCCAAAAAATGACTGAAATAGGATTTCCTTCTATTTCAAGCTTCTGTAAGGATATTGGAAAATTATCTTCTTGAAAATGCAAGAACATGTGGAAAAGGAAATATATGTATCTAAACACTCCTTCAGTTGGAAACTTAACCAATTGGTCATGAATATTGTCAACAATATACCCAAAATAATTGAAGATAATAGATGGAGGTTGTCCTGGTGTGAAAGTGGACAAAAAAAGCTAAAATGGATTCATCTGTATGTTCATCAGTGAAGTATCCTAGGATGAAAGATAACATAGAAATTACATGCCTTGAACATTCTGGAAATTTTGAAGTGGAGTATGGAGGATTGATTTGGGGAATTTCCACATGTAAGGGCATGAATATTTGGAATATCTCAAATATTTTGGGAAAATCCAGGCCAATATACAACTTGGTAAGAGCTTCTATGGACAAAGGAACTGCTCGAGGATCAGGTTTGAGCTGTAACATCTAATTAATGGACTCAGCTGTAACGGTAAAATGTACTTCTTTGTTTGCATTTACTATGGCTCTTTTTTAAGGCACATAATAATTTTGACATAACCTAACGACCTCTCGGCATGAATGAGTAACTGGAAAAAAAATATTTGGGCAAGTTTGATTCCCAAATTTTAACTTCTTCCACATGATCTAAAGACTTTTCAAAACTCTAATTGTGAAGTTCCAACAAATTTAGTTTTTTAATTGGGTCCTCTATATTGTGGTCAAATCTGCTAATGGGGTGTGCTCAATGTCTACAACAAGGGTTTGTATAGGATACACAACGTTAGCAGTCTTGGAAGATGCAGCTCAAGTAGATTTAGGCATTTTTAGGCTTTTTAGACTACACAAACTCAATTTTTTGGTTTTTTGGCTACTTCTATAAGATTAAAGAATTTACAGAAGTATTCTTTCACTTTGGGAGGGGTTCTTGAATTAAAACAAGAATACTATGTTATTTTCATGGATTTTTGCTTTAATTTTTTACTTTCAACAATTCCAGACTCTCACTGGTTAGAAAAAAAGAAACAAGTGTTTCTTGGACTTTTTCAATGGAAAATTGGGCTAAAATTTGTTTTGATTTAAGGCACAAAGGATTAGGCTATCTTCAGAGGATTTATGGGATAAAATTAGAGTTTTATATAATCTGAAAAACTAGGAAAAACTCAATATTTTTCATTTAAAATAGTGCGTAGTATAGAATAGGGTTTCTAAAAAACTTTTCCAGGGTTTGGCCTATTTTTTGGATCCTTTAATAGGTTTCCTTGGATAATTTTAACTCTGAATGTGTTTATTCTTCATCAAGGTTATTTTTAAATTGATAATAGGCTCGATTTCTTGAAAATTACCTGTTATACACAGGTACGGGTCATTGAAAATGGATCTGAGGATTTATAACAGGCTCTGTGGTATCTTTTCTAGTTTTTGTAGTAATTCAAGGCTTCTCTGCAATATTTAACAGTGAATGCAAGCTTTTAAAATGATTTTGGGCACGAAAGAAATATAAAATTTTCTTTCTTTTGAGTCCAAAAGGTAGATATAGCCAATAATCACAAAATACAGGAATAACAATGTGTTTCAGGGTTTATTTAGGAAAATTAAGGTTAAATTAGGCCTGCAATAAATGGCGGTCAAATCTAGAAAATAGGTGGTTTTCGGCTTCAAAGGGAAGAAACCACAGGTGGTTATCAAGCAGGTTCTAAGTGGTAAGTGGTTTTGAACGAATCGAATGTGATCCAATGAATGTAAGCCACGTAGAGGAGGGATAAAAAGGCAAAACTGCCTATTTCGCATAGGAATGGAACTGTTAAATTCGCACAACTTTATTTGACATATGGGTTTTCCGTCATTGGATTAGGAAGTTCGATTGTGAATGGTCAAGATTTGATCTAGAAGATGATCGTTATTTGGGAGTGGGGTCGGGGTTTCTCAATGCGACGGTGTAGTTTTGAAATTTATGAATAAATATTTATTAAAGTTAAAATCTTGGGTTATAAGATAGGTAGGAGGGTAATGTTTATATATGTTTTAATTAAAACATTACCAAATGTTTCAACCAATATATTGGCTCGGGTTTTAATATTATATGGTATAGTAAACCTTTGAAAAGTGTTTAAGAACCATTGGGGAGAGGGATATATTTTTAAATTTTTGATATGTTTAAACCTATGGGATAATGGGAGGGATTTTTTCATCACGTGGGATATTTAACATAGGTTAAAACTTTAAAATAGTTGGTTTTTTGGGTTATTTAAAATATAAAGGGTTTGATAACATACGAGAAAGGTATAGTTTAGGGATTTAATAATATAAGTTATAAATTAATATGAAATAAAGGTGTAATGTATGAAATGAATGTAAAATACATAATTTAACGCTAAGTAAAGTGTCAATATAGACAGTTAAGCATAGCTTGTCTCACACTTAAACTTAGGATACATGCATTTTGTAGGTTTCTGAGTGTTTCTAAATGGAAATGAAATTAATTATGTAGGATTTTTATTTTTATTAAGTAAAAATGGGTTTTTACTTAGGAAAAGGGATCATGATTATGGATGAAGGGTAAATGTTGGTGAATATGGGTTTTTTGTAGGAATTCAATATTTTTAACCAATCAGTCATTGAGCCTTGGGTCCAGTCCCACTAGAAGTCAGAGACATTCTCTGAGCCTTTTTAACTGAAGGTTTAGAATACTGAATTGTTGAGGGGGATGGGTAAATTAGTAATTTTTTCCCAATGATTCTTTATTACATGCTTACATTACTGCTTTCTACCTACCTGTCATTATTTCTAACATTTTTACTTCATTTTCATGGGTGCATTTAGGCTTGCAACCCTAAATCAATTTTCTTTCAAAGCATAAAAACTATCTAAGTCTAACCTTATTTTATCTGAGGGCTTAGATTAAATTGTTGAGCTCCTCATTTATTCTCTATCTTATCTATTGATTTGTCAAGTTTATACTACTTCACATATCTTTATTCTCTATCTAAAAGATGAAATTCAAAGCATGGAAACTTAAGGTTAAACTGTTTAACTGATCATGGATTATGGCATCTATTGACAATTTGCACATAGTCATTATTCTTGTAGTAAAAGTAAATAGTAGTGGCATTTTGAATTGTTGACTTTCGTGTTTTATTCTTCTCTTTTTTATTTTTGGGTCTATCTTTTTTCTAATTCCTTCGATATTTCTCTTAGGACTTTTACCCTCTTTTCATTTTTTATTGTTTTTCATTTTCAAGATATGGGAAAAAAACTTGTAGAAAGCAGGGTATGTACATAATTACAAGACTATCAAAGTCAATTCAAAAATTATGAACCCTATTATTATAGGACCCTAACAGTCGCTCCACATGGGGATGGCATTTCTGGGAGAAATGTCAAGAACTTTAAGACTAGTCGCTTTTGAATCTTGACTATGATGATCTTGTAAGTATCTTTTGATCTTTGAAATTATTATTACTTATGACATTTTACCTCTCAAAGCTTAGGGCCTTCTCTCCAGGCTTCAAATTTGTTAGGAAAACATCCAATCCAATCTAAAATTTTCAATGTATATCTACAATGATCAAAGTAAATGAAACTGAGTATTTGTTATCTCAGAGGAGTAGTAGTGCTTCAAAATTCTACCATTTACTGGTCTATATAGCATAAGTGATCCATCCACTTCTCTTATAAAGGAACCATTGTTATCTATATATCCATAAATAACATAAGGTCCTCTCTGCAGAAAATCGAATTTTCCATCTTTACCTTTGTCTTCTCTTCTTGAATCCCATTTTAACATTTTGTCTCCAATGTAGAAATCATCTTCTTTACTTTTTCTGTCAAAAAATTTCTTTATTTTAGCTTCGATAACTTGATACTTGATATAAACTTCTTCTATTGTTTTTTGCAAGTGAATATTTTGATTAATCCTTCTTTGTATGTCATTTGTTTCAACTTGTAACTCTTGGATAATCTTCATCACTGGTACTCCTAAGGAGGATGGAAAAACAACATCCATTCTATAGACAATCTAGTAAGGGGAGGTACCAATAGATTTCTTAGTTGTAAGTCTATCTACCCATAAGGAATTGACTATTTTTTCATTCCAAATCTTTTTCTTTAATTCCAGTAACTTTTTGATGATGTTTACAAGGCTTTTATTTGAATATTCAACTAGGCCATTACCTTGAGGGTAATATGCAGTAGAATGACCTAGGGTAATATGGTATTTATGGAAAAATTCAATCATTTTTTTAGATTTGAATGCTGCTTCATTATCAGTAATTATCTTTTGGGGATATCCAAATATTGAAAGAATGTTACTTTCAAAAAGGGAGGTAATGATAGTATCTGTGGCTTGCCTAGATGGTATGGCTTCATTCCACTTGGTAAAATATTCAGTGGCTCTTAGAATTCACTTGTGTTGTGTTAATGATGGGGGTTGAATTTCACCAATGAATTCAAGACCCCATTGTTGAAATGACATTTCTATTGAAATGACATTTCTATTGAAATGGGCTTTAAGGGCAAGGGCAATAGATTTTTCTTACTCGCAAAGATTTGGAACCTATGACAGGAGGTCACATATTTTTTAACATCTACAAACAAAGTAGGCCAGTAAAACCCAGCTCTCGGGAATTTTTCTGTAGTATTTTTCCAATATAGATGTCCTCCGCAGTCACCTACATGAAATTCTTCTAATATTTTGTCAGCTTCTTCTTTTAACAAACAATTTAATAAAATCCCACTTTCATGTTTCCAAAAAATTACATTGTCTAAAATACAAAATCTTACTGCCTTTAGCTTTAGAAATCTTTCTTTTGTTCTTGATAAACTAGGAGGAGCTTGTAAGTTTAGTGATAGAAATATAATATCTGCATACCATGGTGAGTCCAAAAAGGCTTCACTAATCTCTAGAGTCACCATCTCTTCGTGATCATCTAATTCGGCAATAAAATTTATGTCTAGGGCATTAAAATTTGATTCAACCATAAGTCTGGCTAAACCTTCACCTTTTATCAAATTTGTGGGTTTTATCTCTATGTCATATTCTAATATAGTGGAAATCTACTTGCCTCTTCTTCCATCAGGACCATCTGAGTAAGAATGTCTTTTACTACAACATTCGGGACATAGTAAATGATGTGAGATTAGAGAATGTAAACTCTGAAGTATTTAATGGATTTTATCAAAGATAGGGCCTGTTTCTCCATGATATTGTACTTCAAGGATGCATCTCTAAGTGTTCCTCTAAAGAAAGCTATGTGTTGCTCATAACCTTGGTCATTTTTCTGCAGTAAAACTACAACAATGGTGTGCTCTGAATCAAATGAAAAAATGATGAAATTCGTTTTGAAATCAGGACTTATAAGGACTTGAGTTTTGGTTAAGTCCTCTTTGATGGATTCAAAAGATTGTTTGGCCTCAACAGTCCATTTAAGAACTGAATCATTTTTAGTATATTATTGAATTCTCTAATTATCTCAAATAAATTGGATATGAATCTTATTAAAAAGTTAATCTTACCTAGAAATTCTTGTAACTATTTTATGTTTCTTGGTGGATTGATGTTAAGAATTGCTTCTATTCTGGGAGGGTCTATTCTAATTCCTTCCTTACATATTATTTTTCCTAGTAACTTTCCTTCCTCTAATCGAAATAAGGTTTTCTTAGGATTTAATGAGATTCCAAACTTTCTAGATTTTATAAAGACTTGCCTAAGATGATCCAAGTGTTCATAATCAGTATTAGGAAATATAGTTATGGAATTTAGGTAAATTACCAAGAATTCATGAATTTCCTTTGCAAAGGCTATATCCATATCTCTTTGAAAGGCTCCCCCTGCATTCGTTAAACCAAAAGGAATTTTTACATACATAAAACTTCCCCAAGGAGTAGTAAAAGTTGTTTTGGCTTGATCCACTCGTTGGACTCAAATTTGGTTGTATCTTGAAAATCCATCTAAAAGTGAAATCCTAGAAGAACCGACTACCCTTTGTAAAATGTGATCCATTTTTGGTAAAGGATAATTATCTTTTAAGCATAATTTTTTTAGATTCCTAAAATCAACACATATTCTAATCTCTCCTGTCTTTTTTCTAGTTGGAACTAGGTTAGAAACTCAATCATAATATCTGATTGGTGCAATATTCCATGCAGCATACATTATTTTTACTTTCTTTTCTATTAAAGGCATAAAAACTGGGTTGATTCTCCTTAACTTTTTCTTAAAGTGCTTTTGATATTATTTTATAGGAATTTTGTGTTGAATTATGTTGGTGTCATAGGATTTTAGGTCCTCATAACTCCAAGCAAAAACATCTTGGAATTCCTTAAAAGGAGCAGTATATTTTTCCTTTTCCTGTTGAGGTAAGGCTTTGAAAATTTTGATAATTTTTGGTTTCATTTTTATGCCTATGTTGCATTCCCTAATGTCAGATCTAAGTGGCTCCATTTTGGGTTTTCTACCATCATCACTTGAGTCAAATAAATCTTCTAATGGAGTTAAATCTTTTGGTAAGTAATTATCTTTGAGATTTAATATATCAGATTCTTCATCAATTATCTCATCAATTTCTACTCTCCCCAATTTATCTATATCTGATTGATTGAATTTAGTTGGTCTAGAAAACTTTAATTTATTTACATCTACATTATTCAAATCAATGTTACTGTCTCAATCTTGATATATGGTATAATAAGTATCTATTTTATAGTTTTTAAATTCACCTTCATTGTTCATAAAATGGTAAATTTGTTGATCCTGTGAGAAAATTTGCCAATATTTGAGGTTGTTTGGAATTATTGGTCTATGTTTTACTTCTGCAGTATACATATGATTGGGCTGAAAAGGTAAATTACAAGTGCTAGCAAAGGTTGCTAAAGAGTGTTCTTGTAAATTTTTCCTTCTTGGTATTGCAGAGAAATTACATTCCAACAAATCATCAATAAAATATAGTATAGTCTGTCTATATCATCCTAATCTAGGATTGCAAACAGAATATTCACCTTTAATTTTTTTTACAATAAACTATGAATCTACCATTATTGCTATTCTTTTACCTCCGAATTTTTTGATTATTTGGAGTCCTAAATTGAGGGCTTCATACTCAACCATATTGTTTGTAGATTTTAAATTTAGTCTGAAAGCATGGCCTTCTACTTGATTTTTCTCTATATTAGTTATCCATACTCCTGCTCCTGCTTCTAACTTGTTTACTGAACCATCAAAATCTAAATGCCATAAATATTCATGAAAGATATTATCATTGTTTTGTGTTTTTTTTTCTTCCCTTAGTTCAGTCTTGATTTCATGATCAGTTTCAGCATTACATAGGATGAAAGAATCTAGGTCAGTAGGTGTGGTATAAATTGGGTAATTTATTGACCTTTTAGCACTACTCACCATATATTTAATTAATGTTTCCCTGTATAACTTCTTAGGTTTACCAAAAACTAATATAGTAGCATAAGACATGTCTAATTGTAGAGATCCCCATAACTTTGCTCCCCATGAGCGAGATAATAACATTCCATCCAATTGTAGAGATCCCTGTAACTTTTCTTCCCATAAGCGAGATAATAAATTTCCATATTTGGGTGGGATATCAGCTACTAAAATGTCCATAAGTATACTCTTACTAGGATATTGAACTAATGTTACACATAAATCTTTGATTAAACCTAGGCATTTTACTTTTCTAGAATCAAATGAAATTTAATCTTTGTAAGGCTTTGCAATGTCTAATTTTAGGGTTTCCATTATAGCTTGGGCATTAGATTATGTTAAGCTACCGAATCTACCATTGTGTTGTGCAAGATTTGATCATGAATAGTTAAACTGATGTAAAATGGAGGAATTGATCCATCTTCATGCTTTCCATTTACATCTAGGCCAAAAATCAACTCTAGTTGATCATCATTTAAGTTTATGGAGTCTTCTGCATCATTTATGTCTAATGTTTCAGGTATGGTTGATTTATACAAGTCATGTTTTACCAATTTTGTCAAAGGAATTGGTATTTTTAGCTTTGCAATTTTAGTTTTTATATTAAATGAAGGTTGATATTTACTTATTTGAATTAACTCTTCTTTTGTAACTGTATTTTGTGTTGGTTTATCTTATTTTTCTACAATTATATTTTCACTTTCAGTTTGCTTTTCTTCTGTCTTACTGATCGTTTTATTTTTAGGATGGTTTTGAAGCAGTAGATGTTTTTTCAGATTTAGAATTGTTAGAAGTTGTTTTTGCAATGGCATATTTTGGATCTGCTAATTTTTTATCTGCAGTGTTTGTTCTAGTATCTAAGTTTGCTATTTTAACAGAATTAGATGCTTTTGCAGCAGCATATTTTTGTGAATCTTTGGTAGTTTGAGTAACTTCATCTGTAATTTCAACAATATTAGGGCTTGGTGAGATTTTAGGATTGGAAACTTTTTGGGAAGAACTAGAGTTTTGATTATTTTCCATAGGGAGAATTCGTAGAACTTTTGTTATTGGGGCTTCTACTATTTTCTTATTTTCAATTTGTTTTGTTTTCTAAGTAGAAGGTCTAGTATTTTTCTTACTCCAAAGGTTATATTATTTATGAACTTCATTTATGGAAAAATCATAACCTTGTTTATAATTGATTGACTCACCTAAATCTAATTGGAGTTGTTGGAGTTAAAATAACTCTTGATCTTTGAGTGTGAGAATGATAGTTTTATTATCATCTATTCCCATTATATTTATGGTATCCTCATCCTCATCATTGTTTTGAGAACTTTCAGCATAGTTCTCCTGAAATGGAGGTCTTATTGTCTGGTCTAGGGCTGATTCTTTTCATTTTCCTAAATTTGTGCTTTTTCTAAAATTGGGATTTCTGATTTTCTGTTGATTATCCCATTTAGGTCTTCTTTCTATGTTGTCTAATCTATCCATCATTCTCTCTAAATTCTTAGGTAACATATCTATTTTTCTATCTCAACTAGAGGCTTGTTCTTTCATGGTTACTCTCCTTTCATTTCTTAATCTTACCTTTTTATCTAGAATGTTTACTTCTACACCTACAACATCTGTTTGCATTCTTTATAAATTTTATGTATTTCTTTCTCTTAACTAATATGCCATGTAAGTGTGAAATCCATTTGGGAATTTGAGTAAGACAGAGTTAGGATTGGGTTTTAGGTTTGCAGGAATTGAATTGTAAACATTGTTATATCTAGTGCAGTAGTCTTGTACTGATTCATTGGGAGCTGTTTTCATTGTATCAAATTTAGAGAATATTTGTAGGGTTTTTTTCTTATTTTTCCATTTATTTAAAATTAGCCTATGGAAAATAGCTAAATTAGCTATAATACCTATAGTAAGACCTTTGAAACTTTTTTAAACTTCTCTATATGATCTGAAAATGAAACTATTTGTATCTGTTGTTCAAAGTATCCATTTCCATTTAATTAATTGTGCAAAGCAAAGTGTTTATCATGTCTTGCAAATTAAAAAAACGTTTTTTTGGTAACTTTTTTTGAGTTTATGTGTGAGTGAATGTTAATTAAAATTGTTGTTTAACATCTTGAATCAGAAATACACATCAGAATAACTTCCCCATAACAACACAACAACATGATGAGGAAGATCACCCCTCCTGGGCCACATCTGCCGAGTCCAAGGTTCCGAATGGTCATCTCCTTTCTCTATTAAGTTGCTCATGTTCGTTTTACAGTGAGAAATAAGCCTAAAAAGGCTGAAAAAACTGTGAAATTGAATTCATAATAGATAAATAAGCTAATGATGGCTTTTATTTCACCTCAAACTGTGAACTATAACCTAATGCAGCTCCATTTCCCTCATGGCCCTAATGGCTCTCCAAGCTTCC
The DNA here is from genome assembly GCA_034641835.2 of Pinus albicaulis. Taxonomy (NCBI): domain Eukaryota; kingdom Viridiplantae; phylum Streptophyta; class Pinopsida; order Pinales; family Pinaceae; genus Pinus; species Pinus albicaulis. The sequence continues at coordinate 192,894,219 of CM076574.1, read as the reverse complement.
CTGAACAAGAAATGGCTGACGGATACCTCTTTTAGCTCTGAAACCTATCCCAATGACTCCAAGATGCTTAGAACACCAAAAATTGATAAAAATTTCGTCCAAATTGGTTCAATATTGGAGAAGTTATGACTCTAACACGTTTTTGCGTAGTGGCCCTAGAAATCCTCCTCCAAAACTAGAGGTACTCTATTTAGAGACACCAAATTAGTCAGACAACAAAAATTTTTGGAACCACACGCTAAGTTTGGAAAAGGCAATAAATTTCACTGCCAGTTAGGTGTGTGTCCACATGCAGGAATCACGGACAATTTTCCGCTGGTGGTTAATGGATTAGCTCCCTGCCCATGGTCATGGGCGTAGGTCTTGTGGTGAGGGCCAACCTTAAAGGAGATAAACCCCAAAATTTACCACCCGTTCAAAAGGTTTTACCAAATGGTTATGCGTCTGGTTTTCGAACTTTAACCCATAGCCCTGAGCGCTAAACTCCATGTTTTTCGCTAGTTCATCATATGAATCGACCAATAGTGACCCTTTTGTGTTTAGGTTGGGTAGTACTCCACCCGATTGACCCAAATGCATTCACACCTACACGAGGCTGCTATTTGATGACCCAAATGCGTTCAAGGTGACCTGACTCCGTTCAGGTTGGGTTGGGTCTGCCCACCAAAATGTTTTTCGAACAAGACTTGAACCTTGGGTCTGGGGCCATGTGGTACCCTCTGATAGGGCCCCAGAAACCATATAAAAAAATAAAATTTGGTCACATAATTTTTTCTAAAAATGATAAATTCTTGTGTTCAAAAGTCATGTTTTGAAGGTTATTGGGAAACTTCAAACTTCAATATCTTTCGCATATGACATCGGATTTGAGTCATGTTCATGATTCTAGAATTGCAGCGACAAGGTCTATCTAGTCGTTCAGTTTGCAACCAATTTTGAGTAGTTCCAATTTTGAGCATTTTTTTCCCCTTAGACATGATCACTTGATCACACCTCCCCATTGGGAGCTTTTGGACCCCAAAAGCCTTCAATTACCTGTTAAAAATATGAGGGTATGGATCCCTCACCTTTTCCACCTCCATCCATTTTTCCTTACTCGGTTTTCTTCCTTTAAGAGAAACCCGAACATAATCAAGATTTCTCCTCCTCGAAGTGCGTGTCCTTCTGTCAAGGATAGCATCCTCTTTCCACTCATCAAAAAATTCTGGCAAGAAATGCTCTATGAATGGTAGCTCAATTTCACTTTCATAATCAACAATTAAAGGAGGTTCATACAAATGTAAATTTTCCACATTCACAACGGAATACATTTACATATATGAAGGAAAATCTAGTTGAAAAGCATTATTTCCAACTTGTTTAAGGATCTTGAATGGACCATAATGAATAGGCTTGAAATTTCTACCTTCTCCTTGCATTCTTTCCTTACTAATATGCAGCCATACCTCATCTCCTTCTTGAAACTTATGATCAACTATATGTTTGTCATGCCTCTCCTTGTACTTGCCTTCACTTTTTTCAAGTTGTTCTTGAACCTGCTGATGTATGAGATGAATTATTTCAATGAGCTTTTTCAATGTCACTATTCCCATCAATGGCAACATCCTTCTCAAGAATTAAATCTAAAGGTGACTTAGGCAAATACCCAAAGCAAGCTTCAAAAGGTGAAGTATTTGTAGAAGAGTGCTTGGTCTGGTTGTAAGCATGTTGAATGTAAGGCAAGTGTTCATCCCAAAGCTTGGGATGCTTGCTACAATAACCTATCAAAAGATGTACAATGGTTCTGTTCACTACCTCTGTTTGGCCATCTATTTGCAGACGGAAAGCAATACTCTTCTTCAACTTGGTGTCCATCATCTTCGATAGATTGAATAAAAAATTCCCAACAAATATGGAATCCCTCTCACTAAAAATAGAATTAGGCAAGCCATAATGAACCCATACATTATGAAAATATAAATCAGCAGTTTTTTCAGTAGTTATAGATTTCTTACATGGCATAAGAATACACATCTTTCTGAATCTATCAACTACTACATAAAGATATTCATGCTGCTTTCTAAATGATGGTAGACTTCCAACAAAGTCCATAGAAACACTTTCCCATGGTCTACAAGGTACCGTAAATGGCATATATAAACCAAGATTCCTATTGCTAGGCTTGCTTGTAGCACATAATGAACAACCTCTAATGCAACGTGAAATGCAATCTACCATGTCAGGCCAATAACAATACCTCTGTAAATGCACCACTATTTTTCTTACCCCGAAATGCCCAGAAATAAGAGAAGAATGAGCTTCTCTCATGATGCTTAGTCTCTCCCCCTGTGTTATACATAACTTGCCCATATGAAATAGCAAATTATTATGCAAATGATAATCATTCTCCTCAACATGATTCCCTTCACTCAAGTTAGCATACACATCCTTAAAATCAACATCTGATGCATATTGTTCTATGTAGCTCTCATGTACAATAGAATCATTCTTAAGTAAATTCGTAGCACTAATAATAAGCCTTGAAAGCATATCAGCAACTTTATTGAAAATACCTTTCTTGTACCTTATTACCAGGTGAGATTGTTGTAGGAAACCCATCCATCTGAAATGTCGTGACTGTTGTAATTTACTTTGCACCTAAAAGTACTGTAAAGGCTGATGGTTGGTATGAACAACTGTTTCTTTGCCCATCGAATAGTGTTTCCACCTTTTGACGCTTTGTACCAAAGCATACAACTCATTATCATATGTAGGATAATTCACAACAACACCATTAAATGTCTCATAATGAAATGCGATAGGCTTACCATGCTGTAAGAGAACTACACCCATGGCATAATCACTAGCATCGGTCGGAATCGAAAATGGCTATCTCAAGTCCAGTAATGCAAGGACTGGAGCTGAACTTATCTTCACTTTCAAAGACTCAAAATATTTATGTTTCTTTCCTCCCCATTTGAAATCATGCTTCACACTTGTCACTGCATGCATAGGAGCTGCTATAGTAGAGAAGTTAGAAATAAACTTCCTCCAATACTGAGTTGCACCCAAAAAAATTGTTACCTCTGTAATGGATTTGAGAGTAGGCCAATTCAAAATGGCTTATACCTTAGAAGGATAAATTCTCAAATAACCTCCTCCTACTATGTGTCCCGAGTAAACCAAAGAAGTCTTTCCAAATTCACACTGACTTTTTAAGAAACAATTGAATTTTCTTCAAAATATCAAGTACTTTCTTAACATGCATGACATGCTCTTCTCTAGTCTTGCTACAAATTAAGATGTCATCGAAGTATAAAATAACCAAATCATCAAGAAAAGGATGTAATACATCATCCATTACCTACATGAAAGTTGCAGGTGCATTGCATAAACTGAACGACATAACAAGCCACTCAAAAAGTCCCTGTTTGGTTTTAAATGTTGTCTTCCAAATGTCACTTTTTTCACTTCTAACTTGACGATAACCACTACGTAAGTCTAACTTAGTGAAATATTTATCATCTTTTATCTGATCTAACAAATCATCTATCCTTGGGAGTGGGTAACAATTCTTTACAATTATCTTGTTCAATGCCCTGAAGTCCACACACATGTGCCAAGTTCCATCTTTCTTTGGAATCAACACTATCGGTGACCCACATGGTGAAGTGATTTGTCTTATGAATCATTTGTCCAACAAGTCTTTAATTTCCTTCTTGATTTTAGCATTCTCCATGATATACATGCAGTACATGCCTATGTTAGAAAGAGGACAATCTTGATGTAACTAGATTTCTTATTGAATCTCCCTATTAGGAGGTAAACATGTCGGTTCCTGAAACATCTCATGATGTCCACCAACTACATCATATAAATCTGATTTAAGCTTGGAATCACAATTTTCAAATGACTCATGATTCACATCAACCTTGGGATTAACCATAAGAAGTACAAAACTCTTACTAGAATTCACTAGCCTTTTTACCTATCCCGCATTTACCATCGCTATATTTTCCTTCTTGCAATGTGCTTTGGAAATGAACTCCTTGCCATATTTAAAGAGATGATACTTATTTTCAAGGCGATGGAAGATCACTTTCCTGTCAAATAAGTAAGGACTTCCCAAAACAATTCCTGATATATCAAGCAGTAATAGATCAAGTTCAACTGTGTCAATAAAGTGTGTAGTAATCATGAAACACAATATGCACTTTCTTGAGACTTGTAAGTTTTCATCCTGGCATATCCACCCAAGTGGATAAGGATTTGGATGTGGAATGGTTTCAAGTTTAATTTTTTTGACCAAGTCTTCTAATATGAGATTTGTTTGTGACCCACTGTCAAACAGTGTGTTAGTTTTTGTATGTTTTGAGACTAGCCTCATTTGGAACTTATACATAACAGTTTGAAGTACTAGTGTTTGTCTTAGTTTCAGTTTCCTTTCCCTTCATACTCTTCAAACCCATGGCTTCAATTTTGGTTTCATCACCTAAATCATCACCTAAGTCTTGTGGTGTAGTTGTAGTAGCTACAATTTTCTTCTTTCCTTCTTTTTTGTTAAACTGAGTTATTTTTTTAGGATGTAGATTCCAATAGTTTTTCTCTTCATGGCCTTCTCTTGAACAATGTTTACATATCACTTTCTCACCCTTTTTTTTGACAGATGCATTATTTTTTCCTTTTCCCTTAAAGGTTTTATCTTTTCTTTTCCCCTTAAAAGGCTTGTTTCTACCCTCATCAAAAGTGTTTTTTCCTCTAGCCTCTAAATGCGTAGATTGTACACAAAATTTGTCTAGAATAGTAGGATTGAACATAAGGATGGTATGTATAAGGTAGCTGTGCAAACCACCTATATATTTCAACAAAGTATCTTGAATTTGTAAGTCTATCCCTAATAAGAGTGCTCTTCTCCTAAACTCTTGGGTGTAGTCTTGTACATTTTAGTCCCTTAAGCTATCTGAAGTTTTGCCAGTTCATGTTAGCCATTTGAAAATGAGCTACTGGATAAAATTTATTTTTAATTACAGTAATAAATTTAGTCCATGATAAAGTGATCTTACCATGTTTTTTAATTTCATCCTTGGTCTTGGCTTCCCACCATACCAATGCTTCTTTATCCATTCTCGAAGAGGCTAACTGTATCCTAGTGTCATCATCATGAATTTTCTATATCATCAGGTAAACTTCCAACTGTCTTATCCAATTGTCAAGTTTCTCTGCATTGACTTCACTGTTAAACATAGGAAACTCAAATTTAACATCAAGCTTTAAAAATCAAATTTTACCAGTGGTTTTAGACCTATGAGATTGATTCACTGAAGTTGAGGATGACAATGTAGAGGAAGAGGGTGAAGATGGGGATGGTGGATCACCATTTTCTCCATGTCCTTTCTTTGACTTGTCATCACTTTTCCTTCCTCCTGAAGAACCCTCTCCTTATTTTTTATTTTTAGACCCTTCTCCAACAAGCCTATCATTCCTTTCTGGGTAGAGTATCCTCACCATCTCTATCATATCGAAGAAAGCCTTTCGGAACACTCGTTCCTCTTCTTTGGGATCCATATCTTCAAGAGTTTCTCCCTCTCTTAAAGACATGCCTAAATATGCTTCTATGGCTCTTGGAGGTGGCTCTTTGGCCCTTCTTGGTTGAGGATTACTTTGTGCACTAACCAAGTGTCATTCACCTCTCTTGAGTTTAAGCCTAGTAAGCATCAAAATTTTCAAACAATCAACTATATCTTTGCACAAAACTAATGTTGAGTTAAAATCTAGCTCTTAAGGCTCAAATCCTTAGCTCTGACACCATCTGATCTGAAAATGAAACTATTTGTATCTGTTGTTCAATGTATCTATTTCCATTTAATTAAGTGTGCAAAGTGTTTATCATGTCTTGAAAATTAAAACAAATTGTTTTTGGTAATTGTTTTTGAGTTTATGTGTCATGTAATTTTAATTAAAATTATCGTTTAAGATCTTGAATCAGAAATACATATCAGAATAACTTCACCATAACAACACAACAACATGATGAGGTAGTTCACCCTTCCTGGGCTACATTTGTCAGGTCTAAGGCTCCCAATGGGCATCTCCTTGCTCTATTCAGTTTCTCAAATTGATTTTACAGTGATAAATAAGCTTAAACATGCTTAAATAAATGTGAAATTGAATTCAAAAGACATAAATAAGCTAAGAATGGATTTTATTTCACCTCAAACAGTGAAGTGTAGCCCAATGCAGCTCCATTTCCCTCATGGCCCTAATGGCTCTCCAAGATTCCCTGAAGCAAAAATGGTTAAAGAGCACTTTCGTTATCTTTGAAACCTATCCCAATGACTCAAAAATGCTTATAATACCCAAAATTGACCAACCTTTCATCCAAATTGGTTCAATATTGGAGAAGTTATGACTCTAACACGTTTTTTCCCAGTGACCCTAGAAATCCTCCTCCAAAACTGGAGGAACTCCAGTTAGAGTGACCAAAATAGTCGGACAGCCAAAAAGGTCAGAAGCGCATGCTAAATTTGGTGGAGGAAATAAATTTCACTGCTAGTTAGGTGCGTGTCCACATGTAGGAATCCCGGACAATTTTACGCCAGCGGTTAATTTATTAGCCCCCTACCTATGGTCATGGGAGGAGGTCCTGTGTTGAGGGCTAACCCCAAAGGAGATGAACCCCAAAATTTTCTACCCATTTAAAAAGTTTTAACACATGTTTATGCATCTGGTCGTGGGGCTTTAACCCATAGCCCTGAGGGCCAAACTCTGTGTTTTTCGCCGGTTCAACATCAAACGACTCGGCCGATAGTGACGCCTTTGCATTCAGGTCAGGTCGTCCTCCACCTGACTAACCGAAGTGCATTCACACCGACATGAGGCTACTATTTTCTGACCCATAAGGTTCAGGGTGACCCGACTCCGTTTAGGTCGGGTCGAGTCTCCTCACCAAAATGGTTTTTGAACAAAAATTGAACCTTGGGTCTGGGGTCACGTGGCAGCCTATAGGCAGGCCATGTACCCTCTGATAGGTCCCCAAAAACCATATAAAAAAATAAAATTTAGCCATATAATGTTTTTTGAAAATGACAAATTTTTGTGTTCAAAAGTTCTGTTTTGAAGGTTATTTGGCAACTTCAAACTTCAATATCTTTCTCATACGACATTGGACTTGAGTTCCATTCACTGTGCTAGAATTGTACCGACGAGGCCTATCCGGTCATTTAGTTTGAAACCAATTCTGAGTAGTTCCAATTTTGAGCATTTTTTACCCTTGGACATGATCACCTGATCACCTATTAATTTTTGTGCAAACAACCTCATTTCTACATCTGAATTGTCTATTACATGGAGTTCAATGTAATCTATCATTTTTTTTATCTGTTGTTGTGCAGTGTACTGTGTAGTAGCATCAAATTGTGGCATCTTACTTTGTCAATTCTGAGGCATGTCATGAAGTTACTGTGCAAGAACTAGGAGAGCATACCTAGCATCCATAGCTTGAATTATAGCTTGGCTAGGAGGTAAAGTATAAGTGCTTGGGGCTGAAATGAAAGTAGTTATTGATATAGTAACAAAAGTAAGTAATGAAACTGGAATATAGGATGCTGAACTTAAAAAAATAGTGGATGAACTAAATGATGAAGTTGAGGTACTATGGAGTGAAACTAGAATATGTATGGAACTACTAGGAAATAAGAATGATGTGCTTGAAAAGGTAGAAGGTGAACTAGTGGATGCAGTCGATGTAGGGGATGAAGTAAATAATATTCTAGGTTGTTAATGTAATCTAGGACTAAATGGATCTGTAGATTGTATGATAGTAGAAACTATAGATGATGTAGTGGTATCTAAAAGAGGAATACAACGTTTAGATTTATATGCCAATAGTTGGGCTAATTCAATAACTTCATCAATTTCCTTAAGGTTATTAGCATTAATCTCTTCAAGTTTGTCTTATTTTTTAACTTTATTTAATTTAGATTCTATTGTAACATTTTTATGTTTTTCTTCCAAAAATGAAGTAAAAACAAGGTCTAAAACACCAGTAATTAAATTACTTTAGATTTTCTTCTGAACAAATAATTTTCAAATTTCAAATCAATCTCTATATCTTGCAGACTTACTAACTCTTTTGGTAATGAATTGGATTTTATTAATGGAACTTTAGCATCTAAATCTTCTATCTATTTTCTATTTTTCCCAATTCTATCTAGGTTTTCTACTATACCAGTAGGTTTAGGATCCTAGTTAGACCTAGTATAGTAAATTTTCCTAGAAGCCAGAATTACAGTTTTATATACTCAAAACTTGTCAAACAATCTTAAAGGCAAAAGGATGATAAAAATAATTTCCTTTAAGGCCTATTTCACAACTAAGGATTAGTTAATTCCCCAGTATGGTCGCCAGTATGTTATCACTCTAGCAATTATTAAAGTTGTGAGGTTTTGATTTATAGTTGTAAGAACTCTAGAGGTAACCACAAACCTACTTTTATACTCTAAGATATAGCCTTCTTAGGGTTTAGAGAGGGCTCTCTCTATAAAATTTAACTTTTCTTGATTTATAAAATATTAGGCTAGTTATGATTGTGCAATTTGGTTTTGGATTGATTTATTTTGTAGGAAAAAACAATTAATGATATGGATAGTGGGAGATTTGTTTTTCCATTGGGTTGAGGAGTCAAAATCCAAGAATAAAAAGCTAGGATCAAGGTCAAAAAGTCAAATTTTTTCAGGGCAATATAGATAGCCCTTTGAATATCTTAGAAGGCTATTTGGTGAGGTGATATGATCGGGATAAAGAGAAATGAAGGGTTCTTTTATTTGGAAAAGACATGTAGTAGGTAGAGGTCTAACAAAACATGGAGTAATTAAGAGTTCTCTACTCTAGAAATCAACAGAAAACATAGCAATGAAAAAAAATAAAGACAGGGTGCTTTTCAAAAATCCCGAAGTAATACTCTTGTTTATTCATTCAAATTTGGAACACATATATGGATGCTTGAAACAAAGAAGATAAACAATGACAAGTAGAAAATACTTCACTTCAATAGCTCATCACATGAATCTTGAAATATGATGCTAATCGATTCGATATTGTCTACTACTAGAAAATTGCAATACAAAAGCCTTCAAGTCCAGTAAAAAATGACTATAGAAATCTTCAGTAATTTATTCCACAATAATACTTCAAAGTGTGAAGTATTTATACATAATTGTTTACAAAATATCCTAGAATGCTTCTAGGAATTATCTAAGGAAAATAGAAATATCGTTAGAACAAAATAGAGACAGTTGCTTAACAAATCAGTAAGTTGTCCTATCTATCCAAATAAAATAGAAAATAATTGTGGATTAACTGCAGATGGATGCCTTGGTGTCCTCCTTGTTGGCTCAAATATTTTAAATTTGTTTTGAAATCTGATCTGCTTTATCTTATAAAGTTTAACTCTGATTTATTTTAATCTGATATTCTTTGACCTCTATAAAACAGTTTTTTACTGCTATAATAAATCTGTTTTGATTGAAAATCAGGAAACTGTTTTCTTCATCTTATCTTCCTTTTAACTGTCACAGTAAATCAGTAAGTGACTGCCAAGTTTCTTCATCTAGAATTTGTATCTTCTTCAGTTTTCTGAATTTTTCATCTTCATCTGTATATCTGGAAAAAGTTGGTTTTATAACAAACACATGTCTTATCTCATGCTGCAAATAAAATAAATCCTCAAAAATTCTAAGTAAGACTTTTCCTGTAGGGATACCTTGTCCATCTGTCTTGCTCATCTGTTCGTTTGCATATTATTTGATCTTTTTATTGTAATCGTCATGAGGTATAAGTTTATCATTGATGACCAAATTATTATGCAGACATATTTGCCAATGATTTTCAAATTTAACCATGAATTTCGTTACGGTTATGTTCATATTCTCACACTTTTCTTCAATTTGTTTCCTTGGGTTCTTCTTAGTGATGACTTTCCTTATTTCAAGGATTGTTTTTGTCCTGTCAATAATCTCAATTTCTTCTAGCTCTTTCTTGTTTTTACTTTTAAGAAACTTTATCAATTCTATTGCTTTCTCAAGTTTCTTATCAAGCTCATCTTTAGTCTTTTGAATTTTTTCTAGTGTTGGCTTTAGTAAATCACTTTGTTCAAAGATCACCTGAATTGAAGGACACACATCATTGATAGCTTCAATTACCTTGTTCCATAAATGGTTTTTCACATATGAAATTGGCTCCTTTAAGGTTAAATCTTTTTGTATCTTCTTGAGTTCTTGATTTAATCTAGTAGCATTTTTCTCATGGGTTTTGGCATGAATTTGAACCAACTTCTTTTGATCATCAAGATTTTCAATCACCTATTTCAATATGTTAATTTCAATTGTCTGAAGTGACATTTATTCCATGCCTTTTATTAGCTTTTTGGCCTCATATGAAGGGTGAGATGTTGTATTTGATGAATCTGTAGCTAATGTCATTGGCACTATAGTAGCCAGGGGTACTTTGGGTACCAAACCTTCTACTAGAGTTGATGGCACAATTGTAGTAACCATAGGGATAACTGAAGCAACTTCTAGTGTTTTTGTTGTTTCTCTTTCATGGACAACCTTACCCATTTGAATCTCCATTTCTTTGATCTTTCATGTTAATTGAAAGAATATGTTCATCATATCATCCTCCTCATTCTGTCCTTGTATTATTTCTTTATATTTATGATTTTCAGTTAATGGCAATTTAAGTTTCTTACTCAATTTTGCAATGTCTCCATTCTTTTTCTTTACGAACTGTTCTGCTGCTTTGACATTTGCAGGGTCATAGCCAACCTACAGGACCAACTTTTCTACAGATTTAATTCTAAGATCTTTAGCATATAATGATGCTTTGTCAAGTTTCATTTGACTTTTTGTATTTATGATTGTGTTTTGAATTTTCTGAACACTGATAGCTTTGGTTGTAATAGTTGAATACAACATCTCTAAACTTTGTCTATGAAATTCTATCTAATGAAGTGCATGAATAATCTTTTTTTGTACTTCTAGATCAATCTTTTTGTAATATATAACTGTCTTTGGAACCTTCACTCTATGTTGTAATACTTACATGTTCAAATTTTTATTTCAGTAATAAAAGGTAGATAAAAGTCTGTTTTGAATGCTTGGTGTTTGCTTTAAGTATTGAGAGTAAATCTCATGTTTAATCTCTTCATTCTTTAACTTAATTTGTTTGTACTTTTCCTTTATATCAAGGTTCTTTTCCTCTGATGCCTGTGAAGATGATGTTTCCATGTTTTTTTGTTTCTCTATCAACTGTGAATTTTCATTAGTAACCTGTTCTTCATTTACCTTCTCTGTAACTGGCTCAGTTACGATAATAGGGGCAATATATTTCTTTGTTACTGGGACATCTGTGTCTTCAACTTCAATAGTAACTTCATGTTTGTCTACTAAATTTAACTTAGGATTCTTATTATATCTAAACTTGAACCTAGTTCCAGTAGTGGTTTCAGCAACATAAGAACCTTCTTCTTTGATTCTTTTGGTGGTTTTCTCTATTTGATCCACAGTTTGTAAAGTGTGACTAGTTTCACTTTTCTTTACTGCATCTATTAAAGTGTTTTCTGTCCACTCTGTCTAATTAGCATACTTCTCAATCTCTAGTTTTTTCTCATGAATGTAGGGTGTTAGTTTACACTTAACCCTCATTTTACTTAGGATTCCTTTTAGGTCATAGTTCTAGGAGAAACTCTATTCAAATATGTATTATAATATTTGTATGGCTACTTATATCTCTATGGTTACAAATTAATGGTCCCACTGGATTATTTAAATTTAACTATGTTTTATTATTTTCTTCTAGAAAGTTAATTGAATCAGAGTTTACGGTTTGCCTGATATATTCCAAGAAAAAAACCCTCATTGGTACATATTTTGGAAATTTGTATGAAACAGATTGGATCCAAGAACTCTAATCTATTTGTGTTCTTCATACAAATACCAATCTCCAGTATTGGTCTGCTCTGATAACTATAAAATCTTCTTCATCTCATCATTTATCCTTGGATGTTCAATATTTTTTAACATTCTTATCAATGGATGGATGAAGAAGTTTGAAAGCTCTGCATTGGTAAAAACTGCATAGGTAAACTCTGTTGACTCTTTTCTGATTAAAGAGGTCCAAAAAATTATTGAAATAGGATTTCCTTCTATTTCAAGCTTCTGTAAGGATACTAGAAAATTTTCTTCTTGAAAATGCAAGAACATGTGGAAAAGGAAAAATGTGTATCTAAACACTCCTCCTGTTGGAAACTTAACCAATTAGTCATGAATATTGTCAGAAATATACCTAGCATAATTGAAGATAATAGATGGAGGTTTTCCTGGTGCGAAAGTGGATAGGAAACCTTAAATGTATTCATTTGTATGTTCATCAGTGAAGTATCCTAGGATGAAAGATAACATAGAAATTACATGCCTTGAACATTATGGAAATTTTGAAGTGGAGTATGGAGGATTGATTTGAGTAATTTCCACATGTAAGGACATGAATATTTGGAAGATCTATAATCTTTTGGGAAAATCTAGGCCAATATACAACTTGGTAAGATCTTATATGGACAAAGGAACTTGTAGAGGATCAGGTTTGAGTTGTAACATTTGGTTAATGGACTCAGTAGTAATGGTAAAAAGTACTTCTTTATTTTCATTCACTATGGATTTTTGTTCAGGCACATAGTAATTTTAGCATAGCCTAATGACCTTTCAGCATTAATGAGTAACTGGAACGACATATTTGGGAAATTTTGATTCCCAAATTTGAACTTCTTCCACCTGATCTAAAGACTTTTCAAAACTCCAATTGTGAAGTTCCAAAAAATTGAATTCTATAATTGGGTCAGCTATCTTGTAGTCAACATCTACTAATGGGGTGTGCTCAATGTCTACAACAGGGGGTTGTAGAGGATTCACAATGATGGCAGTCTTGGAAGATGCAGTTGGAGTAGATTTAGGCATTTTTAGGCTTTTTGGACTACACAAACTTAGTTTTTTGGTTTTCTCGCTTACTTCGTAGGATCAAAAAAGCTTACATAAGTATTATTTCACTTTTGTAGGGGTTCTTGAATTAAAATAGGCAGAATATGCTCTTTTCTTGGATTTTTTTCTTCAATTTTTTTACTTTCAACATGTATTTTAGACTCTCACTGGTTAAAAAAACAAGAAACGGGGGTTCCTTGGACTTTTTCAGTGGATAATTGGGTTAAAATTTGTTTTAATTTAGGCTACCTTTAGAGGATTTATGGGCTAACATTAGAGTTTTATATAGTTTAAAAAATATAAAAACTCAATATTTTTCATTTAAAACTCGTGCATAGTATAGAACAGTAGTCTCAAAACAATTTCTAGGGTTTAGCTTTCGTTTTTTGGATCTTTTTAATAGGGTTCCTTGGATAATTTGAACTCGAATGTATTTATTCTTTATCAAGGTTCTTTTTACACCGATAAAATGCTCTATTTCTTCAAAAAATACCGTTATAAGCAAAGGTACGAGTCTTTTGAAAATGGATCCGAGGCTTTATAACGTACTCGTTTGTGGTATCATTTTTAGTTTATGGACTAATTCAGGGCTTGTCTACAATCTTTAATAGTGAATGCAGGATTTTCAAATGATTCTGGGCACGAAAACAATATAAAATCTTCTTTATTTTGATTCCAAAAGGTATATACAATCAATAAACATAGAAGAAAGGAATAACAGTGTGTTTCAAGGTTTATTTAGAAAAATTAAGGTTAAAATAGGCCTGCAATAAATGGAGGTCAACTTGGGAAAATAGGTGGTTTTTTGCTTCAAAGGGAAGAAAACATAGGTGGTTATCGTGCAGGCTCTAAGTGGTAAGTGTTTTTGAATGAATAGAAAGTGATCCAATGAATGTAAGCCATGTAGAGGAGGGATAAAAATAAAAAGCTGCCTATTTGGCATAGGAATGAAATTGTTAAAGTTGCACAAATTTATTTTTGATATGGGTTTTACGTCGTTGCATCTGGAAGGACTCATGTGAACAATTAAGATTTGATCTAGAAGATGCTCGGGATATCGGAGTGGGGACAGGGTTTATCAATGCGACGATGTAGATTTTTATCTTTATAAATAAACATTTATTAAAGTTAAAAACTTTATATTATATGTTATGCGGAGGGGTAATGTTATATATGTGTTAATTAAACCATTTACCAAATGTTTCAACCAATACATTGGCGTTGGTTTTAATATTATATGGTATAATAAAACTTTGACAAGTGTTTAAGAACCATAGGTGGGTAGGATATATTTTTATTTTTCTTATGTTTTAAACCTATGGGATAATGGGCAGAATTAATTCATCACGTGGGATATTTAACATAGGTTAAAAATTTAAAATAGTGGGTTTTTTGGATTATTTAAAATATAAAGGGTTTAATAATATACTGGAAAGATATAGTTTAGGGATTTAATAATATAAGTTAGAAATTAATATGAAATAAAGGTGTAATGTATGAAATGATTGCAAAATACATAATTTAACACTAAGTAAAGTGCAAACATAGACAACGAACAATATGTTGTCTCACACTTAAACTTAGGTTCAATGCATTGTGTAGGTTTTTGAGTGTTTCTAAATGGAAATGAAATTAATTATGTAGGGTTTTTATTTTTACTAAGTAAAAATGGGTTTTTACTTAGGAAAAGGGGTCATGATTATGGATGAAGGGTAAATGTTGATGAATATGGGTTTTGTGTAGGAATTCAATATTTTTTAACCAGTCACCACTAAGCCTTGGTTCCGGTCCTAACAAAAAGTCGTAGAATTTCTCCGAGCCTTTTTACTCGAAGGTTTAGAAAAATCGACTTATTGAGGGGGGAGGGTAAATTAGTAATTTTTTTCCCAATGATGCTATATTACATGTTTGCACAACCTATTTCTACCTACCCATCATTATTTCTAACATTTTTTACTTCATTTTCATGGGTGCATTTAGGCTTGCAACCCTAAATCAATTTTCTTTCAAAGCATAAAAAACTATCTAAGTCTAATCTTATTTCATCTAAGGGCTCGATTAAACTGTTGAGCTCCTCATTTATTCTCTATCTTATCTACTGATTTGTCAAGTTTATACTGTTTGAAATATCTTTATTCTCTATCTAAAAAATGAAATTCAAAACATGAAAAGTTAATATTAAATTGTTTAACTGATCATGAATGATGGCATTTATTGACAATCTACACATAATCATTATTCTTGCAATAAAAGTAAATAGTAGTGGCATTTTGACTTGCTCACATTCGTGTTTTATTCTTATATTTTTTCTTTTGGGGTCTATATTTTTTCTAAGTCCTTGATATTTCTTTTAGGACTTTTACCCTCTTTTCATTTTTTTATTATTTTTCATTTTCAAAATATGGAAAAAAAGTTGCAGAAAGTAAGGTATGTAGATATTTACAAGACTGTCAAAGTCGATTAAAAAATTATGAACCCTATTATTATAGGACCCTAACAGGATCAATGGGGATAAATTGAATTTAAAAAACTTATATGAATGATCCAATCCATTATGGAATGTGGTCAACAGGTCTATATACTTTTCACATAGAACGACCCATGGAAAACTCCCTAAGCGTTGGGCCAGAATTGTGAATTATGGATAAAACATGCTTCCCTAGACAGATGACAATCTAGAACAACATATTAACGACTATATGAATACCTTTCCTAACTCAGAACAGACACTCAAAAAGGATTAGAGGCTTACTTCTAATCCAAGCACTTCTAAATGGCTCCTTATGTCGCTTCTGTTGTAGCTTCAAATTCAGGCAGTTTGTTCGAAATGCTTCCTGCAAGAAAGAACACTAAAACAATAGAAGATAGAAATAATATAGATGTCTATTCAAGTTAGTAAGCTAAATCAGTAAATCATAAACAATATACATTGACTAAGATCTTGCAATATGGAAAATAAAAGCCAATACATATGCATATAGGGAAAATTAAGTTGTATTCTTTATTGATGATAGAAGGAGAGGTTACAACCAAATGAATGATTTGAAGTGACCATTCCAACAACGATCCTTTGCCCCATCACACTATAAATCTCTCCAGTAGCTATTACACAAATATAACTCAATTGAAAATCCTACAACATTTCTCTACTCAAATTATTCCTTCTCAAACACTCAAATTTGTAATTTATAGATGAACTGGAGGTAGTTTTGCAATGAATTTATTTCCAATAATAGGGAAAATATGTTCCCATTCATGTAGATGTCAAATGGACACTTGGATTTGAAGCTAGACACATGTGAACTCTTCTAGAAGGCACTGGCCAAGTGGAGATTCCATAACAATAATAATTTCTCTCCTAATGTGACCAACGCACCCACATATGTCGGGAAGTGATTTACATAGCATCCTTGCATGGTGCTACCTGAATATGAAATGCACTTAGTCCCCTTATAGGCAATTTTGGTGAGCTCCCACATGTTATATAATAAACATCAAAACTTGGAAACCTTTGCTTAATGAAAGTCATGCTTGATTTGTCTTGTTCTTGCCTTAGGGCATGTAGCAACTTGAAATGATAGGGAATGATAGACCCTTAGCCATTGGTCCTGAAGATGATGTCCAGTTAACCAGGTCATTGGGAATGATGCCCAAATTGAGCTATAACAATTTCCTCCTAAAGCATGGGGTATAAATAATAAAAACATTTGATTGAGATGATTTACACTGTGACGGGATGGAGACGAAGCAAAGTGGTCACCTGCATCAATATTACAATACATTACATCATGATATATCCTCTTTGATCATAATTGTTGAGGGTAGGCATTCCCATGTTCAACACATAAACAATCTAATAACATGTACATAATTCAGAAAATTGTCGACACTAGAATGTTTCCCAATGTAGACATGCCTAAAGATATAGGCCCATGTTTCGATGATAATATGTATGTAAGGTCACCACATAGATGATGTGTACAACAATCCTGAAATTGCAGCCCGAATGGCTAAAACTATATCCGGGGCCTTCTTATCTCATTCACTCGATCATTCAGGTACAAGTATAGCCATGCGAATATATGATTTGTCGTCGAACATGGAAAGACATCATTTGATTACTATCCAATGATGTGAATTGTTAAAAAACGTGGGATAAACACTATCAATTAAAATGGCCCTTAAGGTACTGCAGTACATTTTGTAAGTCGTGAATAAATTATTTGATGTCAAATGCAAAACAAAATCATTCAGTCAAAGGTCTGGAAGCGAGGATCTTGTTGATGATGTAACAAGCCTCATGGTACTGGAATCTGATGTTTCTAAGTGAACTTCCTAGATATTTATTTGTCTTCAACAAGAAGGCACCTTATTGCGAAACGGGAGTTACTGATTTCAAAGACAAGGGTATGACATGATATAGTAATGTTTAGGGATGACTGTCATGCGAATGAATGTTGTGTAACCAGCTTCAAAAATAGAAGAAAAGAGATATAAACGCCTTAGAAATAAGCCACTTCGAGGGGGCAACCTCCAATACATTACATAAATGCACAATTCTTGGATGATACAAATGAACAAACCCTCCTTCTATATATAGAGTCCATGGGGCCACAATATAATCCTAGTGGGGCCACAATGTAATCCTAGCCGACCTAACAATAATAATGTAAGGGCACAATAATAACAATATGGGGGTTACAGGGGGACAATAATAACAATAAGGGGGGCTACACTAACATAATAAGGGGCTACACTATTAATATAGGGGCTTAACATGCCCCTCTCCTTCAAACAAGTGTTGTCCTCAACGCTTGAGTAGCTCTGGGTGCTTCAGTATAAAATTATCATCCTCCCATGTAGAATCTTCAAATGGGTAAGTTCTTCCACTTGATGAGATACTCTGAAATTGATCGATTCCGTAGTTGTCGAGTTCTTGTTTCCATGACCACTTCGGTTCCAATATGATTTTTCCTTCCTCATCGATTTCGGCAATATTGTTTGAACCGGGAAGATTTTCTCCTATAACCTTCTTTAAGCATGAAACATGGAAAACTGGATGTACTCGCGAAGAAGCAGAAGCTCCAATTTGTATGCCATAGTACCAATATTTTTGCAACACCTTGTAAGGACCATAGTACTTTGGCGATAATTTATTATCCTTCTTAGCTTGTTTGAGGGACATTTGTTTATATGGTTGTAGCCGTAAAAATACCCAATCTCCTATATCAAAACTTCTCTCACTGCGATGTTGATCTGCTCTGTTGTTTCATTCGATTTTGTGCCAAATTCAGAGTTATCCTTTAAGAGTTGGAGAACTTCTTGCCGATGCTCGACGTGATCTTCCATCGCTTGAACCTTCAAATTTTCCCTTAAAGATGATGTGATCGATGGTGGATGATATCCATAAAGTGCCATAAATGGGGTCATTTTTTGCTCAGTAAGATGGAAGGAAGTGTTATACCACCATTCGACGAGAGGTAACCACTTGACCCATTGTGTTTGTTTATCGGATACAAAACAACGAAGATATCCTTCCAAACATTTATTTACTATCTCGACTTTGACCATCGGATTGAGGATGATAAGATGAGCTATGAGCTAATTTAGTACCCAAACAAGAAAATAACTCGTCCAAAAAATTTCCCGTAAAAATGGGATCTCCGTCGCTCATAATAACCCTTGGGCTTCCATGTAGCTTTTGAATTTCCGTCCACAAATGTAGTAGCAAATCGTACTTGCTTTAAATGGATGAGATAATGCACAAAAGTGTGCATACTTGGTAAGTCTATCAACTACCACCATGATGACATTCTTTCCTTCGGACTTAGGTAAACTCGTGATAAAATTCATTGAAATCTCCTCCCAACGCCGACTTGGAATGGATAAAGGTTGTAGAAGTCCCGGGGTCTTAATTGTCTCCACTTTATTCTGCTGGAAAACCAAACATTCCGCCACAAACTTTTGAATATCAGATTTAAGGCCATCCCAAAAAAAATTCTTTCTTCACCCCCGTGGTAAGTTTTTAAAAATCTCGAATGTCCTCCTAAAGGAGAAGTGTGCAATTCTGTAAGAATCTTTTGTTTTAGTTGGGAATTCTTACAAAGATATAAGCGATATTTGTACGATAAGGAATCATTTTTCCAACTAAATGTATCGTATGTACTAGGATCTTGCTGCAACTTTTGAATGAGTGTCCATACATCTTTGTCCTTCTTCCATTCATCTCTTGCTTCGGTTATCCAATCCGGTTGGATAATAGAAATGGCACAAAGCAATGCTTCCACCTCTTCATTCTTTCTTGAGAGTGCATCTGCAACAACATTAAGATTTCCTTTTTTGTAGATTATTTCAAAGTCATAACCCAACATCTTTGTGACCCATTTTTGTCTGCTCTTTCCGAAGATAGTCTTTGTTCCAAAAAGTGTTTTGACTATCATGATCGTTTTTTACCTTGAAGTGTCTTCCCATTAGGTAAGTTCTCCATTTCTTTAGTGCATGCGTATTGCTAACATTTCCTTCTCATAAATAGGTTTCGTAAATACTTTCCTTTGATTGGACGACTTTCAAAAGCAATGGGTCTTCCTTCCCTGCATTAAACCGCACCAATTCCATTTCCCGAGGCATCACATTCCACAATAAAGGTTTTTGTGAAGTCTCGGCGTAGCTAAGATCGGTGCTAGGCACATTTCCTCTTTAAGATGTTCAAAGGCCTTAGTTGCTTCGAGAGTCCATGAAAATGCATCTTTCTTCAATAATGTTGTTAGAGGTGCTGCTATTCTTCCATAATTCTTAACAAACTTACGATAATAGCCTCGTTAACCCGAGAAATCCTGCAAATCGCTTTATTGTCTTAGGGACTTTCCATTCCTTAATGGCTTTAATTTTTGTTAGGGTCTACTTTAACACCCTCGTGGGATATAATATGACCCGGATATTCCACCTCTTGTACTCCAAAGAAACATTTGGATGCTTTTGCATATAATTGTTTCTCTCCGCAATAGTTTGAGCACCCCGTCAACATGTTCAACATGATCCTTCCAAGACTTGCTATAGATTAGTATATCATCAAAAAATACTAGCACAAATTTTTCTAAGGAAGGGTTTGAAAATGGAATTCATCAACCCTTGAAATGTAGAAGGTGCATTGGTAAGGCCAAAAGGCATGACCAAAAATTCATAATGACCCTCATGAGTTCGAAATGTCGTTTTTGGAATATCTTCGATCTTCATTCTAATTTGATGATATCCCGAACGAAGATCCAACTTGTAAAATAAATTGCTCCATGTAATTCATCCAATAATTCATCAATCACAGGGAATGGGAAATTTATCTTTAATGGTGAGCTTATTGAGCTCCCTATAATCCGGACACATTCGCCATGATCCATCCTTCTTGTGTACCAATACTACAGGGAGCAAGAGAAAGAACTTTGACTAGGTTGAATTATACCCGCCTCTAACATTTCGCAATCATGCGTTCAATTTCGCTCTTTTTGGAAGTAAGGATATCTATAAGGCCGGATGTTTGGAGGAACACTTCCGGAATCAAATGAATAGCATGATCATGATCACGAATAGGTGGGAGTCCTTTGGGAGTTTCAAACACCTTGGAATGATTGTCCAAGACTTGTTGGAGATCCGTAAATAGATGATTTTTATGTTGGAACTTCTAGTGAGCATAATTGTGCAATTACGCCTCGTTGTTCTTTCTTTAGAAGCTTTGTCATGCCATTAGAGCTTATTATCCTTCCCGGCTTCCCTTCAATACCCCGTAGTTCGACTTCCTTTCCTTCGAAAAGAATTTCAAGAAAAGTTCTTGAAAATTAAAAGCTACCGTCCCCAAAGATTGTAACCATTGTACTCCTAGTACAACATCAGCACCTCCCATAGGAATGGAAAGCATTGGACTAGTCAACACATATTCCCCCATGGTTAGCTTGATGTTATGGCATTTTCCGCAGCAATTTATAGTTCCTCCATTTGCAACCATCACTTGACATTCGGTGTCAGGGTATAGGAAACAATTTAATTCCTTGGCTACCTTACAATGAATAAAATTATGGGTGCTACTCGAATCAATCAACACTATTACCTTTCTCTTCTTGATTTGTCCTTTTATCTTGAGAGTTTGAGGAGTGGTAATTCCTCGCTCGTGCATTACACGATATGGTTGGATTCATTTCTTCCTCTTCTGGGGTTGGTTCCCTGGTGTATATCCTCTTCTTGTTCATTTTCTTCTTCCTCTTCACAATCTATGTAAAATAATTTCTTCTCGACGACACTTATGACCTTTAGTGTATTTTCTATCACAACCGTAGCAAAGCCCTTTTGCTCTTTTTTTCTTCCAATTGTTGTGGTGTCAACCTTGTAGGTTGTGGAAATCTAGATGTAGCCACACTTCCTTCTTTATAGAATTGAGTAGTAGACTTCCTTGTTGCCATAATTTTACATTCAACTTTTCTTGCCAACTCGAATGCCTTCTCTAATGAATCGTAGTTCCAGAACACGAACTTCATGTTGAATGTTATCCTTTAAACTGCCTAAGAAGAGATCAATCTCGTGGTCCTCTCGAAATATCGCTTACCCTTATACTCAATTTTTGGAAGTCCTCAATGTGCCGCCCCACTAAACACTTTTGTTTGAGATTTATCAATTGGGTAAAGAAGGTGTTGCTCTTTTGTATCCTCATAATGTGCTATCATTTCCTCCGTAAAAATTGACCAAGTGACAATTTTTTTACGGGAACAAAGCCATCGATACCATACAAATGTATTTTGTTCTAAATGTAAAGTTGCAATGCGTACCTTTTGTGTGTTTTGCACGTTATGGAGATCAAAATATTGCTCCATCTCGTAGTATCCATGTTACAGGATCCTTTCCATCAAACTTCCTCATATCCATTTTTTGGAATATGGTGGTTCTTCCCACCAAAATTCGAGTTTATGAAATCATGATTAACATTTATTTTGTTCTCATCATGAGGTTCTTCTCCTATATTTCTGCCATTAGGAATCATTTCCTGGGTTTTAAGCTTGTCATCAAGCCTTCCATGCATGCTTTTAGATCATTCTTCATGTTTTCTATGTTGTCTTTTATGTCATCCATCTTAGCTTCCATGCCCACTTCCATGCCATCCATCTTAGCTTGCACACCATCCATTTTAGCTTCCACGCCTTTCTTCAAACCTTCCATCTTTACTTCCACGCCATCCATCTTAGCTTCCATGCCTTTCTTCAAACCATCCATCTTCACTTCCACACCTTTCTTCAAAACTTCCATTTCATTTTTTCTGTCGCTCTTTACGAGAGTGAAATTTGTTGCACTTGTTCTTGTAATTTTGATAGATCATGTTGCAATTCTTCATCTTCATGAGTCATGGTAGAGCCTTCGAAGGCTTGATGGGTGTTGAATTCTTTTTAGGGGCCATTTTAGAATCCAATATTGATATCTATTCTACAAGATGCCCTTGGAATCAATTCAACTTGATTCTTCAAACAAGACTTATGCAATTCGGAAAACAAAATACACACCTTTTACTAGCTTTTAGGAGCTCGATATTGAAATTGAATTATCTCTATAGTTGAAAATCTTCGATATCTGAAATTCAGCCCTATAGTAGATCTCTGAAGCTTCTTTCAAATGCCACAGGTCTGACCTGATTTGGATTCTCCAAGACAAAGTTGTGTCCAATCTCCCACAATGACCTAATTCTGGACTGGTTTAGTAGAGCGAACTTGTACGTCTTGCCACGTGTCACTGTTTTGTCCTTTGTCTCTGAAATTGATAGCCAAAAAACTTCAGTCTGTGTACTTGCGACCAATTTTTACGGCACTTCAATCCAATGCCCAGAGAGAGAGTTATTGAAGTTTTCCCACGATCACCTCTTTGAGATGAAATTCGAGAGCTCGAAAAAGCACTACCTTCCACAGCATCATATCTCCAAAAACTATTGCGAACCAAGCTATGAAATTTTTTTGAAAAATTTCCTCAGGATTTCAGCTTCGCACCATATGAATTGCAGACTCTGAACCTTCGTACAAAAAACTTTATAGCGCAAATGCCACGATGACCTGTTTATGAGCTTGAAAAGATACCTAACTTCCACTGAATGATATCTCCTCAAATATTGCGAACCAAGATCTGAAATTTTTAGACAACCTTCCTCAAGATTTCAGCTTCGCACCTCTAGAAAGTTCAGCTTCTGAAGCTTCGTAGAAAAAAAAGTTATAGCGAAAATTCCACAATGACCTCGTTTGGAGCAACGAAAACCCTAGAATCCCAAAGCTCGATACCAAATGTTGTGTAACCAGCTTCAAAAAATAGAAGAAAAAGAGATATAAACGCCTTAGAAATAAGCCACTTCGAGGGGGGCAACCTCCAATACATTACATAAATGCACAATTCTTGGATGATACAAATGAACAAACCCTCCTTCTATATATAGGAGTCCATGGGGCCACAATATAATCCTAGTGGGGCCACAATGTAATCCTAGCCGACCTAACAATAATAATGTAAGGGCACAATACTAACAATATGGGGGTTACAGGGGTACAATAATAACAATAAGGGGGGCTACACTAACATAATAAGGGGCTACACTATTAATATAGGGGCTTAACAATGAAGGTTTAAAAGTATTGCAGAAGGATAATTTTATTCACTAGATGACTTCTCTTGAACATATTAGCGAGACTGTGATGAGTTGGCAGCATTGACCCAAAACTGAAGTGAATGTATGATGAATCATAGGTATGAATGAACCGTCAATATGATTACCCAACCCAAACAGTCATGGACACGGAGTGAAGGAAGTGTCATGTTCAATAGTGACTTGCTGCCATAAATAAATTTTTCTCATTTTTCCCAAATTTTCCCTGGTGATTTTTCGACCAGTACCTCTTTATTTCTTAACAATATTAAGGAGGATAACATTTTCTTGATCTATAATTCAACCCTTCGAGCGAATAAAGTATCACTATTTAATAATTTAACGAGTCTAGTGATGAATGAAACTCAATTCTTGCCATGATCGACAAGCCCATTTTTATTTTATGTTTTAACGAGATTAACAATAGTGATAGCCCAATCCTTTTTCATATTTAGAGATTTTGAAAAAGTGGACGAAAGAAAAATCCATAAGTAATTTTTCGTAATTTTTTCACTCAGATCTGAAAAGGTCTAAAATAATATCTAAGCAAACCTCTTTGGTAATGTTTAACCAAGGTATTCCATTTTCGTAAATAATCTATCTCAGTCCAGAAAAGGGTTAAACTTATACTGAGTAGATATCAATTCATTTACTTTTATGAGCTCGAAAAGAGAAGTGCTTGGCAATATTTTCACATTATCGTAGTCTGAAAAGAGCTGAAAGAAGGCTACAGGGGTTCCTTTTTCACTGTTATAGAAGCTCGAAAGGAGATAAAATTTCGCTTCAAAATTTTTTCATTTCTAACAAAGCTCGAAAAATAATGAGAAAAATTATGCTTTGGGGTCAAGTCATTTTATGAAATAAATTTGCACAACTAATATGTTCATCAGTTGTATTTCCTATTCAGAACAACATGAAATGGATTAAAAATAACTGTTTCATGATAAAAACAAAATAAAACTATAGTCATAGTAATAAATTCAACTTGCAAATAATTAAATGATTATTTAAATGTATTTTCACTATTCATTTTTACCATTCCATATTTACCATTTGTATTTTTGAGCTTTGAAACTGATTTTTCCCCCAAACTTCAGCTATTGATTGCAATCATTTCTGTGAATAGATTTCATTGTTGTTTGATCTAGGTTAGTGCCATGGACCTCCTCTTCCATTTGGTATTCATTTAATTTCCAATTTCTGCAAATTTTTATGGTTTTAAGGCCCCTAGGTTAAATTCTACCAAAAATGAGGGCAACGCACCCCTGAATGTCAAAAACTGCATTGCATAGTAGGTATAGTGAAGTGTACTTTCATGTGTAATGCACTATCTCTTGTTAGGGAGTGCGTTGGGCACAGTTTAAGTTTTTTATTTTCTTACCATGCCCAAAATTGACTTAGTTTTTTGAAATAAATGGAATCTAATGGATCTTATGGTTTTATTTTAGGTTTCCATCAGATTATAATGACAATTGCATGGAGGGAAAGAGAACATGAATAAAAAGATATGATTGCTTTGAATGATTCAGGTACTGTAAGAGCCCTAAGATATTGTGGACTACTTAAGTACTTCAAATTGTCTGGGATGAGGCAACAAATATAACTCTTGGAGTTCTTAGTTAGAGCATGGGATCTGGAAATAGATGAATTTCATATTAAGAACCAAGTAGTTCCTATAACAGTTGAGGATGTGTATTTTCTCACATGTTAGTCGAGGAGACGTTTTCCCATTTCGCTCTCAAGGTCTACCGTTGGAGGAGAGAGAGTGAGGGATTATATTGTGCAGTATTGTTATCCAGGGGTAGAACCTAGCAAAGATGGAAAAATAAACATCCGAGATGTCAGATATTTTCCTTTGAGAACTATCATTTTCACAATGGCTAAACTTGTTGGCACCGTTACACTCCATGTAGTGAACATATCATATATGTAGTATGCACTAGAGTGTATCGAGCCAACAATGTTCAATTGGTCTGAAGTTGTTTTATCTCAGATAAAGGAAAAAATGACCAAAGAAAAGGAAGGAAGGAAGAAGAATTTCAATTATTATTCTATCCTTATATCCTTCACCTTGGAACGGATTCCACTGATGCAACCACAACATGTGACACTGGATATAGCTAGTCCTAGAGATCCTCAGATGCAGAGATGGGTAGAAATCATGGGTCGGCATGCTGACCAATCAACTATTGTGTTCTCTACTGCATTATTTGTGTGGTTCTAATTACAGATTGTCACTATCAATGAGTATGCATACGCAGGTGTCAGTTTTCGAGGAGATCCAGGTTTAGCACTACCAAAAAGCACTCAGTGGGGTGCAATAGGTAAGAATGTTTTGACCATGTTTTTTATTTTCCTGAGGTTTATACAATGTTTTTGTGTTTTAATTTCTTTCCATGACTAAAATAAATTTTTGATGTAATGCAGATGTTGGTCGCATTCAACTAGTAGTGGAACTGAAGCGCAAAGCAGATGTGCCAGCAGAGAGGGTGTCGAGAGAGAAGTCCTTCAGGATCTTGATCTGGTTGAGATTCCGAATGAGCTTCAACAACACATAGAAGGCTTGACCTTCGAGATTTCATATTTCCAGATCTAAGAGCTTCCTATGTGACTACAGCAACACACTATTGGGTTTCCAAACCATTGGATGCAGTTACTTCATAGGATAGCTAGATCTATAACATGTTAGCATGAGCACCACTAGTTTACTTATGAAATTTTGCATACATTTTGAGGTCAAATGACCAATGTGTCTTGGGAAATTTTTTTGTAAACACCTATAACTATATATCTATATTATTTCAGAGTTTTTCCTATGTTTAATGTGCAATACTATTCAATTTTGTGAATCTTTTCTTTACCTATGTTGCAAATGTATGTCTAAAACTTGATTAGATAATGAATTAGTCAATGTGTTCAAATTTCTGGAAATGTGTTGATATTGAATAAAATCAAAATGTCTTTCCGAAATTCGAACTCTTAGCAACAATATAAGAAGTGTTGGATTTCTAATAGTATAAACACTAGTAGGTTGTAATACCACAAGTTTTGAGTCGAACCTTATGATTATGTGGTTAATACAAAATGAAATGGCATCGGAGAGAATTTTGATCAACGCACAATACTCAGCAATATTTTTCATGGATCTAATAATACAAATCCCTTGAAAACTCACTAACTCACCGTTCGAAGCGAAAATGACCCATGCTGCAGATGAGAGATTCTGCATACTACAATTGGCACCATCAGCATATCCAACAAATGGTTATGAAGATTCAGACATGTGCAATGAAATGTAAAGCAGATTACTAATGTCAAGAAAGCTCTAAAAAAAAATTAGGTTAGTGAATGCAAATCAACAGCATATATACAATATAATACAAAAAATTACCACACCCATGATTAAGCATAGTAACATTTCAAATACAACCCATTTCTAGGCTGTGTCAATTGAATTCCATCGTAATCAACTAAATCATAGGCACCTTTAGCAAGAACTCTTTTGAAAATATAGGGGCCATGCCATAATGGCTCAAATTTCTCTGTACCTATTACATCGGCTTCTTGATCGTAAATAAGGACTAAGTCGCCCTTTCAGAAAATGCGAAGCTTGAAATTTTTATTGTATTGCGCCTTTATACGTCTCTTATGCGCTTCGTTGGTCAATTGGGCTTCACGATGCATTTCATTAAGATGGATGAGGTTAAGGAGATGTGATTCTTCTTCTGAGATGTCAGGTAACAAGTATATTGCAAGTTTTAATGATGATATTTCTAATTGGATTGGTAAGATAGCTTCCAGACCATACACCAATTGAAAGGGAGTAAATCCGGTTTCATTACTCATCGAGGTTTGATACACCCAGAAGGTAAAGTACAGGACCAAATGCCAATTTCTTTTACGAACTCTTATCATTCGTTGAAGAATTTTTTCTAAGAATTTTGTTAATAGCCTCAACTTGTCCATTTGATTGTGGATAATAAGGAATACAATTATCATGTGACAATCCTAACTTGGTAGTCAATTCAGACATCATGTGGTTGCGAAAATGCTTCCCAGGATCTATAACTCTAGTCTGTGGGATCCCAAACCATGCAATAACGTGGTCAAAGAAAAACAATGCAGTTGTTTGTCATGTGTTGTTGAATGTAGGCATCGCTTCAGCTCATTTGGTAAAATAGTCAACTAAAAAAATAATATAACCATACCCCCCAAATGAAGGATGGTTACGGGTCATGAAGTCAATACCCAATTTCATAAATGGTCCAATAGAGACAATAATATGCATTGGCATTGGCCATTTACGAATTTTACGATAAAAAATCTAGCATGCATGACAACTTCTGACCGCGAGGATGCAATCTCGAAAAATAGTAGGCGAAAATCGATCAGCGCGGAGTATCTTCTGCGTGGTAGCGTCCAGATAAGTGTCCACCACAAGAGCCAACATGAAAATTATTTAACACTTTTTCAGCCTCCTCATGACTGAGGCACATCCTTAAAATGGTATCGACCCATGACGGTAAAGTGCATCACCAAGGATCAGATAATCTTTGGCTTGGTATCGAATACGTCATTTTTCAGAGTAAGAGGTATTAAGTCAAAAAGATTGGGTTCGGAGATAAATGATGAAATCCCCATAGCAAGGATTAGATGATCTGATCAGAAATAGAGACTCATATGGAAATGATGGTTCCAACGTAGTTTCAATACTATCACAGGGGAGTTCACAGAGAATCTCAACCAAGAATAAAGACTTCTTTGACTTGGATTTGATAAATTCCAAATCAAATTACTGCAAAATGAAAATCCATTTTGAATGTTTCCCCCTAGCAATTGACGTGATAAGATGTAAGTCATGGGGTTGCAATCTCAAATATATATATATTTTTTTGGCGAAGGATATAATGTCGAAATATTTGGACATCTTGAACAGCTACCAAGGAAATATTTTCTACGTATGAGTACTTAACTTACAGATCATTGAGATTACGACTCAAATAATAGAATGGATGTTAAATTCCTTCTTCTACTTGCACCAATACCATATAAATGGTCATTTCAGTCGTGACTATATATAGGAAATAATTGTTTTGATAATTAGGAGGATACATTAATTGTTGGCAAGATGATGCTAAATGTTGTCCTTGATGGAAACCCACTTGATGAAGATGATGGAAACCTATTATTTGAAGATGTTCTTGATGCTTGATGAGTTTATTAATGATGTAAATCTGATGTTCTACAAGTAGCTCAGAAGTAGCAGAGAAGGAAATCTCAGTGAGGGCCAAAGCAATAATAAAAAATGTGTGTTTCAAGGAATACGTGGGTTTGTAAAGGAGAAAGCGCGTATGCACGCGGAAAAGTACGTGCCAAGTCACGTATGGTATTTTGCGCTCCAAAATTAGAATACCAAGAGACATTACCTTGGTATTGACCCATTGTATTGAGCGCTGGATTTTCTATTTGATCCTGTCCAGGAAAACCATCGGAAGTAATGTGGTTTTGACTCATGGTATTGAAAAAGGCTAAATATATATAAGGAGAAGAATTTCATTGTGCAATGGGTGTGCATGTGTCTGGGCTTTAATGAATACTTCACTCTGAAGTATATCTGCATGGTTGAACTCTTTTCTTAATTGATAGATCTGAATCTATGATGCATCTATGAACATGATGAAGGTTCAAGATCTCTAGATCTTGAAATGGTGAATCTCTTGGATGATCTGAAAGGAAGTGCTGAAGACCTGGCGCAAATCTGTTGAAGAAGTTGAAGAAATCTCGGTAAGTTCATAGATCTGGTATGTTCTGCAAATATTATCTTTTATAGATCTATACGCAGCTTCGTTTCATGGAAGGCGTGTGTATACGCGGATCTGTTTCAACAAATGTGTGTATGACTTGTTAGGGTTTTTCTAAAAATTTGCATGAATATATATGCAGGTTTTCTTCATTAAAAGCGCGTATATACGCAGATCCGTCTAAAGAAAAGCACGTATGATATCTGAACTAATGGTTGCTCAAGGTTGAATGTGTTTCTGCATATTTATTCTGAAGTCTAGGTTATCTCTAATATTCTGGTTACAGTGGTTTCATTGTTCTATTTGAAGCATTGGGAAAAGTATGTTTGTTGATAAGTGAAGGGTTGTGTTGGAGCTGTTTGATCCAGTTTGAAAATTGATGAAACGTGGTCTGCAAGTGGCACTAAGGGTTGAAGCCTTCAGTCTGATAGTAGAATCTTTCTATCAGGAGAGGCTGTTCTAATATTAGGGGTAGTAGCTCCCTTCCAGGTGAGGCTGGTAAACGTGAGCAGGGGGTTGTAGCTCCCTTCCAGGTAAGGATGGTAAACAAGAGAAGGTGGTAGCCTTCTGTAGGTGGGTGCCTGCGTGCTAGTATAATTCTGCACCAGTACATGATTTTAAGAAGTTTTTCTTTATAATAAATATTGAAGACTAAGATGGAGGCAGCGGTGGTTTTTTCCCAAATTGGGTTTCCACCTAAAAATCTTGGTGTTCATGTGTGTGATGTTTCCTGAAATATCTGATGAATGATTAATGCAATGACCTGAGTTAAGAATTGAATGCATAATTAGATCTCTGTTCATATGTGAGTTCTGCAAAGGATATCCACGTATATATGCTAGTTGGCTTCAACGAAGTAGCGTATGGGTTTTTAGAAAGGAAAAATAAAAAAATTTATCGTCTGCATTAAATTCTGATTCACCCCCCTCTCAGTATTTTTCCCAACAATTGGTATCATAGCAGGTCCTTCTGAAAAAACTTAGCCGCTAGAAGGAAGATCAAGCAACATGAGCAATCATGAGGGAACAGTGTCTATCAAGCCCCCGCTCTTCAACGAGAGCAATTTAATCTTCTGGAAAATGAGGATGAGATCCTATCTTTAGTCTATGGGAGCTGATGTATGGGCCATTGTTGAACAAGGATATCAATATCTAGCCGCTACACCAACAGATCCAACTGAAAGGAAGAATTATGAATCAAATGCAAAAGCGGTCAATGCTATAACATGAAGTCTAATTGAATCAGAATTTTTCAAAGTCATGCAGCTGAATACAACAAAGGAAATATGGGACAAAATCATTCTAATTTATGAAGGCGATGCAAAGGTAAAAAGTGCAAAACTCGAAACTCTCAGAATTGAATATGAAAGTTTAAAGATGCATAGTGATGAGAGTATTGCCAGTTTCTTTTTACGTATTGATGATGTTGTAAATCGTATGAAAAATCTGGGTGAAACAATATTTGACACTACTGTAGTTGAGAAAATTTTACAATCGCTAACGGCAAAATTTGAATCAAAAGTTTCTGCCCTTGAAGAAAAATAGGATATTCAGAATCTTTCCATGGTGCAACTTCATGGCATACTGAATGCATATGAAATGAGAAGAGGAGGACCGTCTGAAGTCAAATAAGCTGTTTTTAGAGCTTCTACAAAAGGGAAAGAAGTGCAAGGAGCAGAAGGATTAGGATATATTTCGAAAGAAGATGAGGTAAATTTTGTAAAGAAACTTCAACTTGGTACAGGACGGTTTAGAGGTAAGCTTCCTTTCAAATGTTTTAATTGTGGAAGAGTTGGTCATTATGCTACTAAGTGTCCTTACAAAGAAACACCTGCAAAAGGAAAGGAAGTAGCTAGAAATGAGAACCGGTCTAGCGCTAGAAGAAGTTACTATACTCATGATGACAGTGATGGAGTATCTGATAGTGAGGAAGAATGTGAACAAGATCTTAGACTTCTCATGGAATTTGAATCTAAAGAAGAAAATGATACTTTCGTGGATGCTCTAGAGGACAATGATTTTCTTGAAGAGAACAACCAACTCAAAAGATGCTTAGAAGAATATAAAATTCTCTTAGAAGAAATAAAAATAACCATCGAGACTCTGGAAAAGCAGGTTGAAGCAAAGAAACACAATGAGAAATTATAATGTGAAGTGGTAAGTGTAAGAAAAGAATTTGAGAAAGTAAAAACTCTGAATTTTAGATTTGCTAAAGGATCTGAAACCTTAGATGAGATTATCAAGGTTCGACGTTCTCCTCTTATAAAGACAGGTCTTGCATACACTGGAGAGTCCTCTCAAGCTTCAGCACCAAATTATCTAAAAGCAGCTACAACTGGTTTACAAAATTCTCCCACTCAGCCAGGGAATAAACAATCTTTACAGGTAAAGCATGATCATCCTAATGCAAGGAACACTAACAGGAATATCTTTAAAAAAGGCACCAATCAACAGGTAAATTCAAATAGAAGATTTCATGATCGCAGAAATTTCTTCTTCAATGGAAAATGTTTCTCATGTCACAATTTTGTTCATAAAGCTGCTCAATGTGTTGCATATAAAACTATCATGACAAGAGAAGCAAGAAAGAAAAGGATTGATGTTGAAACCAAGAAGAATACCTATAACAACTTTTCTCCTCTTCTTAATGAAGTAGAATGTGCTTATTGCAATAACTTTGGCCATGGAGATTCTGAGTGTAGGAGCAAAATGTAGCCAAGAGAGCATCTTCCCTCAAAATCCAAAATATGGAAAAAGAAGGAACCACTTGTTGAAAATTGTGGCATAGCATTATTTGCGGAAGGTGAAGAAAATCAATGGTACATTGATAGTGGATGCTCAATACACATGACAGGTGATAAACACAAACTTCGTGCATATAGTGCTCTAGAAAATGAAAAGAAAGTTACTTTTGGAAATGATACTCCTACTGTAATTAAAGGAAAAGGGTCTGTGTTTCTAAAAGAAAAGGTGAAGGCTAATGATGTCATGTATGTGGATGGATTAAGGCATAACCTGTTAAGTGTAAGTCAAACATGTGATCAAGGAACTGAAGTTGTCTTTAGTTCAAAAGAATGTGTGGTGCGTTATCTTGATACAGGTAAAACAATTATAAAAGGAAAAATAACTCCAAGAAATTTGTATGTATTGAAGAATTGCAAAGAACAATGTTACTTGAGTAAATCTTCAGAAAACTAGCTATGGCATAGAAGGTTGGGGCATCTAAGCTTCTCTTAAATCAACAAATCTAGCAGACTTAATGCTGTTCGTGGTCTTCCCAATATTACTCTGCCTGAAAGTATCATATGAAAATCTTGTCAATTCGGTAAGCAAACCAGAGTGCAATTTAATGCCAAGGAAGGATCATCAAGTAAGCCTCTTCAACTCATTCATACTGACATATGTGGACCTATGAGGAAAAAGTCACCACGAGGTGAAGAATACTATATCTTATTTATTGATGATTTCTCTAGAATGTGTTGGATTCGGTTGATCAAACACAAAGATGAAGCATTTGAAAAATTTCAGATCTTCAAAGCACTGGTGGAAAATGAATTAGATCTAAAAATCAAGTGTCTTAGATCTGATGGAGGAGGAGAATATACATCAAATGAATTTTTTGAATTTTGTGAACAACATGGTATAAAAATACAGTTTTCTATAGCAGGCACTCCACTACAAAATGGCGTAGCAGAAAGAATGAATAGAATGATTCAACAAATGGCTAGAGCTATACTTGATGATTCTAGAACACCTGACACTTTTTTGGGAGAATTAGCTCACACAACAGCAAATATTCTTAACAAGGCACATGTTCAGGTAAACAGTGATAAAACTCTGTATGAACTATGGTATGGTAATCCTCCTTCTGTGAAGAATTTTAGAGTTTTTGGAAGTAAATGCTTTATCAAAAACAATGATGAAAAGCTTGGCAAGTTTGAACCCAGATCAGATGAAGGAATATTTCTTGGTTACTCATCTACAAGCAGAGCATACAAATGTTACAATAAAAGGCTTCGAAAGATTGTTGAATGTATTGATGTTGCTATTAATGAGTTTCCTACAGCTCCTAAAGAATAAAAACACACAACAGATGAAGATGATGGTGACTTTTGTCCTTCTGCATCAAATAGAAATGATATAGACAAAGGATTCAATGAATAACTAGAAGATGATGTATCTAAAAAATCTCCATCCAGATATGTTCAAAAGAATCGTCCTGAATCCCAAATTTTGGGAAATAAGGAATCAGGAGTACAAACAAGGAGGACTCTTGTGGGATCTTCTAGCTATCTGGCATTTCTATCCACAATTGAACCACACAATGTGAGTCAAGCTAGCAAATATGAATGTTGGATTCAATTCATGAATGAAGAGCTTGATCAAATTGAAAAGAATCACACTTTGGAATTGGTACCAAGACCACATGACAAAAATGTCATTGGAACCAAATGGATATTCAAGAAGAAGTTAAATGAGAATGGGGACGTTATAAGAAACAAAGCTAGACTAGTTTGCAAAGGGTATACTCAAGAAGAAGGTATAGAATTTGAAGAAACTTTTGCTCCTGTAGCTATACTTGAAGCCACAAGAATGTTTCTTGCTTTTTCAAGTTCTCAACAAATCAAAGTTTATCAAATGGATGTAAAATTTGCTTTCCTCAATGGTGATCTAGAAGAAGAAGTTTATATAGAACAACCAGAAGCATTCATTTTGGGAAATGATGAAAATCTTGTTTTTAGACTTAAAAAGGCTCTATATGGTCTCAAACAAGCTCCAAGGGCATGGTATTATCGTCTTGAAAAATATCTTCATCAACAAGGATTTTCAAAGGGATCTGCCGATAGCAACTTATACACAAAAATTGAAAATAATAAACTATTAATTGTGGTGGTTTATGTTGATGATATCATTTTTGGGAGTAATGAAGAATCTATGAGTTAGAAATTTGCTTCTGTCATGCAGCAGGAATTTGAAATGTCCTTACTTGGGGAACTAACATTCTTTCTTGGCTTGCAAGTGAATCAATCTACAGATGGTATATTCCTATTACAAGAAAAATATATTAAGCAAATTTTGAAGAAGTATGGCATGGAAGAATGCAAACCTGTAAGTACACCAATGATAACCGGATGCAATCTCAGTTCTCATGATGATTCTCCCACGGTGAATCAACCAGAATAAATATGAATGATAGGAAGTATACTTTATCTCACTGGGACTAGACCAGACATTATGCATGTAGTTGGGATTGTCGGATGATTCCAAGCTAATCCAAAAGAGTCTGACCTTCAGGCTGTCAAAATAATATTCAAATATCTACAAGGAACTCAAGATTTTGGACTATGGTATCCTAAGAATGCTGATCTTACTCTTCATGCTTACACTGATGCAGATTGGGCTGGAAATGTTGATGATCAAAAAATAACTAGTGGTGGTGCATTCTATATGGGGCCCCGATTAGTATCTTGGTTCAGTAAGAAGAACAATTCTATTTCTTTATCTACAGCAGAAGCAAAATATGTGGCTCCGCATCTTGTTGCACTCAACTCCTTTGGATGATGCAAACCTTTCAAGATTTTCAAATCAAATGTACACCTCCTATCTCCATTATGTGTGATAATACAAGTGCCATCAATATCTCAAAGAATCCTGTTATGCATTCGAAGACCAAGCACATTCCCATCAAGTATCACTTCCTACATGAACAAGTGCTTGAACAAATGGTGAAGTTGGAGTATGTTCCCTCAAAGGAAAAAATTGCTGATATATTTACCAAACCTCTGCCCAGGGAAGCGTTCGAATATCTCAGACAGAAGTTGGGTGTTGTTTCTGCCTCTTAGCAGATCAAATCTGATTAAATTCATAAGATTAAATTGGATACGCGGGTTTCCTAAAAGACAGTCACATATATACGCGAGATTAATCACATAAAGCCATGTATGGTTGGTTGCTGGCATTTTTTGGTTTGGGGTCAGCATTTTTCAGCACATCTGCAGTGTTGTTTGGTATATTTGATGTTGTTTGGAGTCACTGGTGGTATTTCAGCTCTTATATTTCTGTTTCATTCTCTGTTTTTGGGTGAATATTCCTTGATGATTTGTTGATGAAAGTGTTCAGGATGCACAAGAAAAAGGGGAGCTTTGGTCATATAGAAAAGATGCTTGGATACACATTTTCAGGGGGAGCATTAGTATTACTGAGTATAATGTATTGCTGGCATTATGATGGTTCTGAAATGTGATCTCTCTTGAGGTCTTTCTTGTATTGGTCATAAAAAAAATCATATTTGTATTTTTAATGAAAAGGTCTTGGTGCAAACTATGATGTACAATTGTAATATTCAGTCATGTAAGGACCTGGTCAAATATGTAAACCCACTTGGTTGGGTACTTGAGTCAAAATGTGTAAACCCTCTTGGCGGGGTATTTGAGTCTCATATGTAAATCCACTTGGTTGGATCTTTGATGTAAGTATGAGTCGTTGGTGATAGGAAAGGTCATAGAGTCATATACTTCATTGAAAAATATGTTTGAAGATTTAGCATGAATTCAGGGGGAGCATGGTAACTTCAGTGCACATTAGATCTACAGTGCTCTTCTCGCTACATGAGGAGAAAAACCTTGTGTTGGTTTTGATCCGCCCTTTGCCCTTGATGTCAAAGGGGGAGAGTGACATGGTTTTTGAATAGGAGGAGAATATCATTCTGCTTAATGTATTTATCTGTTATGGTGATCAAACACCATCATGGTTGCCATCAAGTCCAAAGGGGGAGATTGTTGTCAATATGATGCTAAATTTTGTCCTTGATGGCAACCCACTTCATGAAGATGATGGCAGCCTATTATTTGAAGATGTTCTTGATGCTTGATGAGTTTATCAATGATGTAAATCTGATGTTCTACAAGTAGCTCAAAATTACCAGAGAAGGAAATCTCAGTGAGGGCCAAAGCAATAATGAAAAATGTGTGCTTCAAGGCATACATGGGTTTGTCAAGGAGAAAGCGCGTATGCACGTGGAAAAGTATGTGCCAAGTCGCATATGGTCTTTTGTGCTCCAAAATTAGAATACCAAGGGATATTACATTGGTATTGACCCATTGTATTGAGTGTTGGATTGTCTATTTGATCCCGTCCAGGAAAACCATCGGAAGTAATGTGGTTTTGACTCATGGTATTGAAAAAGGCTAAATATATATAAGGAGAAGAATTTCATTATGCAATGGGTGTGCATGTGTCTGGGCTTTAATGAATACTTCACTTTGAAGTATATCTGCATGGTTGAACTCTGTTCTTAATTTCTAGATCTGAATCTATGATGAATTTATGAACATGATGAAGGTTCAAGATCTCTAGATCTTGAAATGGTGAATCTCTTGGATGATCTGAATGGAAGTGATGAAGACCTGGTGCAAATCTGTTGAAGAAGTTGAAGAAATCTGGGTAAGTTCATAGATCTAGTCCGTTCTTCAAAGTTTATCTTTTATAGATCTATACGCAGGTGTTTTTCATGGAAGGCGCATGTATACGCGGATCTATTTCAACGCAGGTGCGTATGACTTGTTAGGGTTTTTCTGAAAATTTGCACGAATATATACGCGGGTTTTCTTCATTAAAAGCACTTATATACGCGGATTCGTCTAAACAAAATCACGTATTATATCTGAACTGATGGTTGCTCAAGGTTGAATGTGTTTCTGCATATTTATTCTGAAGTCTGGGTTATCTGTGATATTCTGGTTACAATGGTTTCACTATTCTGTTTGAAGCATTGGGCAAAGTATGTTTGTTGATAAGTGAAGGGTTGTGTTAGAGTTGTTTGATCCAGTTTGAAAATTGATGAAACGTGGTCTGCGGTGGTGCTGA
This sequence comes from Pinus albicaulis, assembly GCA_034641835.2. NCBI lineage: Eukaryota > Viridiplantae > Streptophyta > Pinopsida > Pinales > Pinaceae > Pinus > Pinus albicaulis. Next base: position 192,856,889 of record CM076574.1, on the reverse strand, counting down.
GGGTTGAAGCCTTCAGTCTGATAGTATAAGCTTTCTGTCAGGAGAGGCTGTGCTAATATCAGGGGGTAGTAGCTTCCTTCCAGGTGAGGCTGGTAAACGTGAGCAGGGGGTTGTAGCTCCCTTCCAGGTAAGGCTGGTAAACAAGAGAAGGTGGTAGCCTTCTGCAGGTGGGTGCCTGCATGCTGGTATAAGTCTGCACCAGTACATGATTGTAAGAAGTTTTTCTTTATAATAAATATTGAAGACTGAGACGATGATAGCGGTGGTTTTCTCCCAAATTGGGTTTCCACCTAAAAATCTTGGTGTTCATGTGTGTGATGTTTCCTGAAATATCTGATGAATGATTAATGCAATGATCTGAGTTAAGAATTGAATGCATAATTAGATCTCTGGTCATACGCGATTTTTGCACAAGATATCCGCGTATATATGCTAGTTGGCTTCAGCGAAATAGCGTATTGGTTTTTAGAAAGGAAAACTAAAATTTTTTATTGTCTGCATTAAATACTGATTCACCCCCCCTCTCAATATTTTTCGCAACATTAATGACGCTCGGACAAGAGTGTCCTTGACAGCATCAAAAGAAGCTTGCACAACTTGGTCCCAATGGAAGGGAACCCCCTTTTTCAATAGTTGAGTAAATCCTTCAGCCATTTCAGCATAATTTGGAATGAACCTTCTTAGGAAGTTAGCCTTTCCTTGAAGTTTCTATATCTGAAGTATGTTCTATAGCACAGGCGAATCAAGAATTCCTAAAGCTTCAAAGGGTCAATTCGAATCCCTTCTTTTGAGACTACGAATCCAAGAAAACAACTAGAACCAACACAAAATGCACATTTATGTGGATTGAGGCATATGTTCTAGTGTTGGCAGCGTAAGAAAATGGCTCTCAAATGCATCGGGTGATCAGTCTGATTTCGTGAATGTAGTGGTAAATCCTCTAGATATGGTTGAATAATATGCTTGATGTCATTGAAAACATAATCCATTACTCTCTGAAAATTTTCCCCAGTGTTCTTTAAACCAAACAGAAATTTCATGTAAGTGAATTGGCCTCAAGGACAGATGAATGTTGCCTTATGTTGATCATCTAGGAATATATTGATATGATTGTAGCTGGAAAATCCATCAATGAATGAAAAGATTTCACATCCAGCAAAATTGTCAATAGTCTGGTCAATAAAGGGAGTAGGATAGTTGTCTTTTGGAAAAGCATGATTAACATCCCGATAATTGATGCACACTCTAATGGTTCGTTTTTTTTTTGTGATAGGAACAATATTGGAAACCCACTCAGTTAGCAGAACAAAGTAAATGAAACCATCATGCAAAAGTTTTTCAACCTTCGCTTTAATGGTAGCGGCTTTCTTTGGATGAACAAGATGAAGCTGTTAATGCACCTGTTTGACATCAGGATACATATTAATAGCGTGTTCAACTATACTAGTATCTATGGCTGGAATTTCCTCATAATACCAAGAAAATTCGTCATGAAATTCACGAAAAACAGAGCGAGAAGATTCGAGTTTTGATGGAGAACAAGATACACCAGCATGAATATTCTCTACAATGCCAGGTTTGGTTGAAATATCATTAGAAATTTTTGCTTTGATATTTGAAATATTTTTCTCGAAGTCGATTGCATTAATGGGAAAATAATTCAAAAGAATGTTTTGAAGGATGGGTGATATAGTTCACTAAGATTATTTTATTCATAATTAGGAAGATGGGAACGATGATGATAATCTTCCAATGGTTCTCCTTCTAACATCATGGCCTCCAAAATATTCTTATCTGTCAAGAACATTGAGGAAAGCAGATCAGATGGGTTACCAAAATATAATGAACAATCAACCCAAACACTCGGCGACGTTGATTTCAGATTTTCCACCGAAGCCAAATAGATTGATTTCTATGCCAGCTCAATAGGGTTGGACGACAGAAACTCATCCAATGTAGAAATATCATAATCACCCATACTCTTCCTTAAGCTAGATAGAGTGGAAGAGATCATGAAGTAGGTCTCTATGCTTGCAATTTCTGCTGACGTTGCTGGTGGCGGTAATGCAAAGGTTCCCATAAGAGTTAAATCCTTTAAGAGTCCTACAACAATGTTCTAAAGTTCTAGTTGGGGTATTTGAACGACTATAATGTTTCCGGTTACCTGTGAAGAAGAGGCAAAGAAGGATAGTTGATTAATGACTATAATTGTGCCTTTATTTGGAAAGGAAATCATTCTAAAATATGTAGAAACAATAGTAGTCATAACATATACCCATGGCCTTCCAAGTAAAATATTGTAGTCAAGGGTTCCGTCAGCAACCAAAACATCAATATTCATTTTTCATCCCTAATTCAACATGCAGGTTATTAATAATACCACAAGGTTTATATGTGTGTCCATAACATGCCTTCAACATCATTGATGATTGTGATAAGTGCGGTGAGCCAAGTGACTTATAATAGTCTAGAGACATAATGCATGTAGATGCTCCCTCACTAATAATAGTGCGATGGACAAGGTGATTGAGAAAATTTTACCTGTATGGAGAATGCCAATTCTGCTGGTAATTGCAGCACATTTCCCGTATAATTAAAGACGATAAGATTAGAATAATTCAGATCAATTCCACCAATAGCCGACAATAAAGCTTGTTTTTTGGAGGGACAATTTTGTAATACCTCAAGAGTAGACATAGATGAAGGGAATTGAGCTAAATCTTCAACTATATTATAATTTTGTGCAGCTCTTGCTCGAGGATTATATGTCGATTTATGAATTACTCCCTTTGGTGGCTTGATTGTCAATTCAGGAATAGCAGTAGGCGGTATTGATTTTGTAGATGGATTCGTTGTCGAGGTAGCAGGTTGATCAGTCGCCAGACTACCATAATCTTTATTCCATGTCGACACAAAAATATCCATTGAAGGTTTTGTGACAGATAACATTAACACTTGGGAACTAGGAGTTGGATCCATAGCAACCATATTTGTGTCTAGATTTGGAAATGGGTCTGTCAACAGAGCTGACGCATTAGAAGTCTTGACGATTTTTGAGACTTTAGCGTGGTGAGGACAATCCCTAACAAAATGTTCCTCATTACAGATTATGCATGGATAATGAGGTTTCTGAGGTCCAGATGATTGATGAGATGATCTTTCCTGTGGGTTAGAATTTTTCTTTCTCTTTTATTTCCCCTTTTTCTTACTTCTTGGTTGCTTTTCACCTTTTCATTTTTCAACTGACATGGCCTTAATTTCAGAAGTGGGACTAGGATCATATGCAGTAGTGTGGTGTGTGTTTGCAATGCCTATCAATCCGTCTCTAGCATGAGAATCCTTTAATTGATGAGGAACATTGAAATTCGATCTTTGCACATTAGGGATTTTTTATAGAGTGTGCCAGACTGAGTGTAAATCAAGTCTAAGTATTGTGCATGAGTGATAGCTTGCTCTTCTGTGACGATGCCACCCTTAGCCACATCCTCACTTATGGATGGTAATAGGGACTTACTGAACCATTCAACAAGAAGCTAATCCGAAAGAAAGGTCTTAACCATTCATCGATGATGATACCACTCATGAATATGATTAGAAATGTGAGTAGCATTAGTCTACTTGAAATTAGTCAAGAGTTCTATTCCAGTTTCATATCTGATGGGTAATTGTAAATGAGTCAAAAAGATAGTAGCTAGGGCTGTGAAATTGTCAAAAGAATCTATAGGTAATTCAATATGCCATTTTGCAGCCAGACCTGTGAGGGTACGTTGGAAAAGATGTAGTTGAATAGAATCATCATTTAGGGAATTTGATGAACACAATAAATGATAAGTCATAACATGAGTCGACAGATCTTCTCTAGGGTTTCGATTGAACTTAGGAATATCCAAGGGTAATTTGTGAGGTATCATCAGCCACCAAGGCGCATAGTTGATTGGATCATTGGTTAACTAATTTAAATCTGGCAACTCTAAAGTTGCAACAAAGGGAAACTATCTATCAAGGACAGGTTGAGCATAGTCAAGGTAAGAGGGAATTGCTTGAGAAATTGACTTTTGAGCACCAGCATAAAGAATCTACTGCAAGTAACCCAGATAGGGGCTTTTTTGCATATAAAATGCTTGAGGATTCTGTTGACCAAAACCTCGATATGATACTTGTTGAACAGAGGTTTGAGCCATTTGTGCTTGTCGCTACTAAGGGGTCTGTCCACTAACGTGATAACCAAAATTAGGATAACTTGGATTCGTTCGATATGTATAACTCGATTGCAGTTGTGACATCCCATAAAATGGTAGAGCAGCTTATGAATAAATAATTCCTTATACAGGTTGTTTTAAATTAATCAAAGGATTTAAAGTTTGTGGACCCAATATTTGATGATATTGAGTTGAAGGACTCGTTTGATAAGGTTGATGATGTACAATTTTATTTTTCTGTAACAAGGTTATAGATGTATTAACAACTGGTAATGAAGTGGGAGTAACAGGTTGAACTGATTGATACGAGGGTACAACCATTTGTGGTTGGATAGGTAGAGTGGGCTTCCATTTGACAAACATTTGTTTCAACATTAGATTGACCAAAAATTGACTGAGTATTGTCATATTGGGTGACCAAAGGTTGCCCCCAGCATGAGGAGGATAATAAGATAGAAAATATTGCTCTCCAAATGTTGGGAGTCTAGTAGATATGGTACTTGAAGGAATAGACCCATAAAGACTAGCTTGATATTGCCCTGATGATGTGTATAATGAATCAATTCGTTTATTACTTACGATAGGATTACCAGTTAAAATACCAGATGATGACATTGGTAAAGACCATGGATTTGAAGATGCACGAAAGAAAATTATAGATAATGATTTGTAACCTGATGGGACCATAGGGCCTCCATGAAAATATGACTCTGGTGAAGTGGTAAACATCGATGGAGTAGGGAGGGTAGGAGCTGACGTAATTGGAACAACAGGCCCAACCAAAGATGTTGGTTTAGACATGGTTGTTTGACCAAATGTATACCCTTTTGAATCATCAGGGTGTTGATTGTGAAAAATACTCATACAGGTAAAGATCCTCCCCAAAATGGGTTGGAGTTAAAGGTGTAGTGTCTTGTGGGATTTCTTCAATTGCAATTAAACCAGGTGGAATAATTTCACTGTCAGGCCCAAGGTATATTTCAGGTTGTTGACTGTGTGATATGGGGGATCCAATAGCTACAAAAATTTGTGGGATGACCATGGTAGGAACAACTTCCAGTCATTCGACTTCAGGATTCAGATATTCTGGAAAAGAAGAGACAGGATTTGGATCAATATTTGGTTCAACAACGTCGGGTCCAGGAGGTATGTTCTCACTAACTGGATGGATCTCGACCACGGGTAGCTGTTAATACTCCATTTAGAGAAAGGTAGATGAACTAGGATGTGTGGAAAAAACTTGAGTTAACTTTGGTTTATTAGAAAATTATGTTTCACCAGAGGTATAGATTGTACTTGACTTAGCAGATCATGATCGCCTTCACCTACCAGAAGTGACTTCTAGTGGTAAAGGTGGTTTTAAAGCTAATCTACGCTAATGGCAAGGGAAATGATTTTCTTCTTCCACGATTACTGATTAATTTTAACCAAAAAAAAAAAAACAAAATAAAAGGGTAATGCTAGGAAAAAGGGTTTACCAAAAAATTGTGAACTGCAGAATACCTCCTGGCGAACCAAGAAGTACAGGCAGGGAATCTCCCCAAATGTTGCGTTCGGTGTACCATAATTTACAAGGTGGCCAAATCTGTTCACCATGGATGGATAGCACCTAAAATTTGTCCTCCCAAATATACCCAAAGGTACATGGAGGCTCAAGTTCGTATTAGCATTGTCTGATGTGAAACCACACAGTGAGAGCACCCCTTTGTACTTATCGTACTGTAACACCACCCGATATACCCGAAATTATGTGTACGATCTATGATATACTTAGGTACGTGGAGTGAGGTATCACACTCAAAATGTATCATAGACAAGTTAATGAAAACTGCTATGTTTTACAACACCAGAACACGTCTCTAGCATAGACCTTCTAAATGTTATTGTTATGGTTCCAATTCATTTGTTAGGTAAATTGAGATTAATTTTATGTTGATATTTCTTACAATTTGCCTTTCAAAGGTTCACCATGATGATTTATTTCAAAATTCCTAAAATGAAACTAAAAATGATAAGCAATCTTTTACTTTCAGGTCCTTCAATGAAAAGCCTAGCTACTAAGGTAAGAGAGCAAATAATTTGTGAGCAAACAAATCAATAAGAAAAACAAATCAATGATCACAAACTAAATGTAGATCTTAATGTTCCTTTTTGCAAAACACACAAAAGTCCTATATGCAAATGAAAGTTTTTCTTTTTATTTTCCTTCATGTTATCAATGCAGAAAAGAAAATAGGCGCACTAAATAAACAATTCAAATGCCTTTTACTTTCATGAAATGAAGAATACAAACAAAAATTTCTCTTTTGAAGGAAAAATGAGGATTTCAACAACAATTTCTCCTATAAAGGAAATGAATATTTTACAAAAAATTCCTATTTCGAAAGAAAATGATTCCTAATGCAACCATAAAAAACACTTTGAAATCAACTTGTCAATGATAAAGAAAAACTTTTTAAACAAACATTGAAGAAATTTTTAGTCAAAGCAGGAAGAAGTATATAGAGTCGTTGTTCAATATGAGGATCAAACTTTTCAAAAAATAGCAGAAAACAAACTGAAGAAAATTGCAAAGGAAAATTCAAAGGAATCTGGGTGGTTTCTGGAGTCAACATAGTCTCCAACAGAAGATAGTGCTCTGCAACGTAAGCCTGAAAGGGAGACGGTGCTATGAAAAGCACTGTGTCCTATCTAAGGGTGCGTTGGGTGCAGCGTATAAGGGAAAACACTATTTTTTAACTCACTGTCTTCGCAAATTTTTCTTTGAAAAAGTTTAATATTTGTGTGTAAGAAATACTGTGTGGATAAACAAAGAAAATCATAGGCTAAGTCACCTAGATCTAAGAGAAATTCTCCCCAGTGGAATCACCAATTTGTTGGGCCAATGTTGTGAATTACGAATAAAACATGCTTCCCTAGAAATATGACAATCTAGAACAACATATTAAAGACTATACAACTACCTTTCCTAACTTATAACAGACACACAAAAAGGATTAGAGGCTTACTTGTGATCCAAGCACTTCTAAATGGCTCCTTCTATCACTTTTGTTGTAGCTTCAAATTCAAGAGGTTTGTGTGAAATGCTTCCTGCAAGAAAGAACACTAAAACATCAGAAGATAACAATAATACAGATGTATATTCAAGTTAGTTAGCTAAATCAGTAAAGCATAAACAATATACATCAACTAATATCTTGCAATATGGAAAATCAAAGCCAATACATATGCATATAGAGAAAATTAAGTTGTATTCTTTATTGATGATAGAAGGAGGTTACGACCAAATGAATGATTTGAAGTGACCCTTCTAGCAACGATAATCAGCCCCATCACAGTATAAATCTCTCCAGCAGCTGTTACAGAAATCTAACTCTCAATTGAAAATCCTCCAGAATTTATCTACTCAAATTCTTCCTTCTCAAAAACTCAGATCTATGCTCAATTTATAGATGAACTGAAGGTAGTTTTGCAATGAATAAATTTCCAATAATAGGAAAGACATGCTTCAAGTCACGTAGATGTCAAATGGACACTTGGATTTGAAGCTTGACACATGTGAACTCTTCTAGAAGGCACTAGTCAGGTGGAGATTCCGGAACAATGAGAATTTTGCTCCAATTGTGATCAAGACACCCATAGATGTCGGGAAGTGCTTTTCAGAGCAAACTTGCATGGGGCCACCTGCATTTGCAACACACTTAGTCCCCTTAGAGATAGCATTGGTGAGCTCCCTCATGCTATATAATGAACTTCAAACCTTGGAAAATTTTTCTTGATGAAACTCATGTTTGATTTGTCTTGTTCTTGCCTTAGGGCATGTAGCAACTTGAAATGATAGGGAATGAAAGACCCTTAGTCATTGGTCTTGGAGATGATTTCTAGTTAACTAGGTCATTGGTAATGATGCCTAAATTGACCTATAACACCAAGGGCATACGTTGTTGTATCTAGTCCCTACATATTACCAACTCAATCAAAATAAAATAAATCTAGGGTGTGGGAAACTAAGTCATCCATGATGCACAAGTGAACCCTAAGTCTAACCATCTCACAATAAAAATTAAATATATTTTTTCATAAACAATGAGCTAGGGTACAGAAAAATGTAGATAAGCATGCAAGACTTATTTTATTGTGAAAACAGTTCGAGGAGAACCTATCTTGAAAGCATGAAAAGGGCCTTTATAAAGGGTTACAAAGAAAATATGCTTAGTATAGAGATGTTGAGTACATAAAATTTGAACAGACTTGACACACTTACCTATTGTGTTTTATCACACCAAAAATAGAGAGGTGCACAAGAGTGCAGGTGGGATGGGAAGCCATCAACACTTTCTATTTGTAGCAGGTGTATGTAGCAATGCACTAAATCTAAACAATGTATTGGGCACAAAAAAATAGACACCATAACATAACCATGCAAAGTTGGGTGTCTCGTATGCATATGGAGGTTACAAAGGCCAATGATGAATATTAGAAAAAGAGTGTAATTTCAGGCATGAAACCTTAATCAAAATTGGGTCTAAATGGAAACAAATAACTACCAAATAAGGAAACATTTATTGACATATGTCTTGTATATACACCAGTAGATAATAGGTATTCCACATCCAAGAATGTCTAGTGTTGTATTGCTCAGTGGTTATATTAGCACTACTGTGGTGATGTAGATAGGTCCATGCAAATATAATCCAATTTGTGTCATGGATCTTGGGATCATTCCATGTGTTATTTCTTATCCATCCTTCAAACATTTTTAGTATATATTCACAATGTACGCCATTAACTAATAAAACTTGATTCAAAATCTTATTGAGTAATTGTATTTAAATATTTGTTACAGACAGTTTTGGGAAAAATTGGAAGCTAATCTAGGTGTTGGTGCTACTACGTAATTTGTAGATTTTTTTTTGAGCTGGATTTATTAACTTTTTGGTTATTGGGCTAAAAATAATTTCTCATTATTTCTTGGGTAGTGACTGACTTACAGACCTTCTATTATTCTGGTTCATCCACCTATGATTTCACTTAAGGTGGTTCTAGTGACCTAGGATTCTTCAAATAACATGTTGCAATCATAGACGAGGGGAGTAGTTCACATTTTCCTTTAAGAGAAGTCAAGCCCTACTTGTGTTGTGTATTCCCTAGTTCATTTGTGTAGAATATGGAATCCTTAGAATGTCTTAGGGTTTTGTCTGTCAAAACCTTTACATGGTTGAACTTCATTAAAAGTGACAAATGGGGTTCTCAAATCTAATCTCCTTTCATGTGAAAAAGAGAAGGTAGGGTTAGAGGAATTTGAATTTGAAAATAACTCAAAAAAATGGTTGATATGAAAGTTTTCTTCTCCCATATACGCAATAGTGAATGTAACTCCTTTAAGTTATATCGAGCATATGACTGAGCAAAAAATGCCATAGGTTCTATATCTTTGACATGTATGTTCGTTGTTTCTTGCGATATTTTGAGGAGAATGAGAAAAATTATATTTTTTTCCCTAATTTATTTATATATAGGTGATCAAGCGTGAGTTGTGAGCTGCACAAGTCAAAATTGTTGAGTCAATATGACTTATGAGTTCAAGGAAAAATTAGAATAACTCACTTGGTTTTCTCAAAGAGTAGATTTGACTTTGATTCTAAGAATGTGGTATCACAAAGAGTATTGTGTCTTCGTGTATTTTAAATTCCCCAATTCCTTGTTCAACATTTCACCATTTTCCTTAGTTTATATTTGGGATGTCTCTAAAGTTGTCATTTCCATTTTGTTAAGTGTTTTAGTATATTTTCTAGTAGCTACCTACATCTATTAGTATTATTATTGTAATATTTATAGTGTCCTCCCAAGCCCAACATTTCAATTTGTAGATGCATATGTTGTTGGGAGAAGCATTCTTGGCTTATTAGGAGGAAAGTATTGATGTGGAACACAATCCCAACATAGGGATTTGTAAATGTATTTATAAGACTTGTCAATTAGAGGAAATTTCAACTCAAATATAGTTACATAAGAATTAAGAAATTAATAAAATAATGCATATAGACAATTTTTTAGTCTACCATTTTTATTATTTTATTTTTATCAAAATTACCCATATACATATCACATTTATCAATATATATATATATATATATATATATATATATATATATATATATATATATTATATTTAAATTAAGTTATTAACATAAGATTTAATTAAAAAAAATAAAATTAAAATTACTTACGTGTGCACACTCAACCCATGATTTATCGTGCATTAAACATATTCTCGATATTATAGCTTTTATAAATTAAGATATTAATTTTATTTTTAATATTTAATTTAGTTCCGGTTCACTTGGTCACCATTCACGTTTAATATAGGTAAATTATATTATTCAAAAAAATTGTGAGTGCCTAATAACACATGTATCTCTTTTAAATTTTGAAGATTGTAATTGGCTTACACATTATGACATGGAAATTCAATCTTAATGTTTTAAAATCAATTTTTCTCTAATAAGTAAAAAATTTGCACATCCCCCAGATGTGGGTGCTTAAATCAATACAACAGGTTGCAGATCTGCTACGTGGCACATGGCCTAGCCGCATCGGCATGCATGGGGCTTGTCCTGCAGCTCATAAATTCATCAACTGCTTGCCTCACACAAACATTGTTGTCTTTGCCTCTTGCCTTAATGCCCATCTGAACCATAGGCCTAAGAACTACTTCATGGCATTGATCCCTTCTCCGTTGTCATTTGCCTCATGTAGCCTCCATTTCTTAGCTCTCTTAGCTCATATATTCTCTTCGCCCTCCAAGATCCTCTGGACCTTCATCTTCAGCTGGCCTCATTTCCTCTGCACTCCATCCACCCCATTGCCTCGATGCCTCTACATTGCACCATTCCCATTGTCTCACCCCTTGCTCGTTCCTGCTAAAGCATGCCACGGAGGCATAGGATGCGATGTCGAGAAGGTCATGGCAGGGGCTAGTACTCATGCCAACCAATCTCAATTCATGAAGAAAATCGCTCCACTCCTCCTAAGGACAATTATTATCAGTTTCATTACGATTGCACCCTAGAAAGACCTTGTATCACTGCCACCATCACTTTAAGCTTTAAGGAGATGCCTTCAAGCTCTAATGGCGTTGGTTCTAGAAAAAATCACCTGAAATCAAAAATTTCTCTGGCTCACCCTCAGAACTTTCATAATTATGAGGCACTTTGTAACACCCCTAGTTTTATGCTTTTCAAGTTCGACATTTGAAATTAAGTCAAAATGGGAGTGGACCCCAATGGATAATTGTTGTGTGGATGTAGTTAATTATTTATTTATGAAAAATAAATAATTTTTTTTGTGTGCACTATGACCAAATGGGAATTTTGAGATCACTTGCCTAATTCAGGAGGTTATGGAAAGAGGTTAAGAATTTCCCCAAAATCTTTCAAAAATCCTTGAAAGAATTTATTTCTAATTTAGATTTTTGAGGAAAAATCTAAATTTCCGCAATGATGAGGAAGGTAGTCAGGATGAGGTAAAAAGCTAGAAAAGAAGAAAGCAATTTTAAATTCCCTAAATAAGGGAAGCCTGAGCAAAAAGGAATAAAAGAATCCTGGAATTTTGGACGCAGAAATAGAAACAGGCTTTCGGGGAGAACATAGCTTAAATAAGGTACTCCATAACAGATTGGGGTTGGTCTGTTTTGGGGACGAATCTCAGCTCGGGGGTGATTTATGGAGGTAGAAGAACTCTAAGGTTGGGAGGACTGGTCATCAGAAGGAGTGGTATGCACACTAAATTTTTTTATGAATGGTTAAAATACATTTTGTTGTACAATATTGATAAATGTTGTAGCTGTTATTTTGAATTAATTTTTCTGAGATTTTTTATTCCTTACATTTAACAAAAAATTTTAGAAGAAAATAATCCTCTAAATTCTGTATAGTTGTAGGAATAGAATTCATGGGAAATATCAACCAGAATCTCTAAACCAATTATTGGTTTAAATATGGAGATATATAGTACTCCCATAAATAATTAAAACATGTAACTTTAATATGCTATTTAATGTACAGATATATCTATGTTTGAAAGACAAAAAATTAGATTTATATAATGATAAATCAACTATGAATTTAAAAATAAATAAAATATACCGGTTTCAAAATTGTCTCCTTAGGTGGAAAGATGTCTAAATGTGAATTCATGTTAAATTCCATCATGATTACAATTTAATTAATATTGCATCTAGGCTTATTAGAAAATAACCATAATTGAAATAACTTCATAATTTCTACTGCTGTTAGATTATATATATATATATATATATATATATATATATATATATTTACTGAAGCATGCAATAGTGTTTAAAATATAAGAGTAGAAAGATAGATTTCATTTGAATAATATAGGTGGATATCAATTATACTAAGAATCTGAATAATACAAAAAAATTATATCTGTAACTGAATTATCTTCTACTGTAGATCCAAGGAAATAAACTGTTAAATAACTAAGTGTAAAGTAGAACAATACCATTCTGAAACATAGCTATCACTGTAAGGATTTAACTGTTAGTATTATCTAGATAGATTTAGTGAGTATGCATCGGTATTTAACTTCGAATCTTGTGGAAACCGACATATTGAAAGCACAACTAATATTATATTCATAAATAAACTGGTGACCGAAATGGCATATTGTAATATCTGTCATAAAAATTTAACAAAAGAGTAATATTATTAAATTAATGGGGATCTGTTACAAGGGAAGTGAGAAAAATATACCTCACAGTTAGCTGTGGGATATCTTAAAAAAAAGAAAAGGTAAACTAATAACATATACATATTAGACATCTGTAAATATCCTGTGAGATAGTTGTTTATTTTAGAGAGTTATCACGAATATATTGAGGAGATAGAACTATGAGAAATACTACAAATTGTACTGAAATAACAACTTAATATGCAAACTGGTGAATACTTATGATTTCATCAGTTAGTTATATTAACTCTCGGCAATCATAGCACTATTTCTATATATATGGAACTTAGATGGTTAAACCAGCAGAAGGTCTATGATAACATTCCATCATTTCAGATGATTTTGGAATAAAATAAAACATGAAGATCGCGTGATAAAATCCCTAGTAAGGAAAATAAAAAAATTAAAATATCACTTCTCTCGAGTAATAGGAGAATAAGTTACATTGTTATAACTACACTACTTAGCGGCATTGCTAACAAAAGGCGAAACCCTCTCTCTTTAAGTTATGGAAAATTGTTAAAAAAAAAAAAAGCAGTGGATGAAGAAATCGTTCCACTCTAGTCCAAAGACATTTTATGGTAAAATGCTGAGAGCCTTAAAAATTTGACGTGACCAACCTGTAGGTAGAGAACAAAATTTCATTTAGTTCGAATACATCAAAGAATGGAGAAATAGGTTAGCTGTAGTGGAGACGGGTGAGATAGAATACATGTAATCAACAAATGCAGAGATAGTTAAATAAATCTCCCAAGAAAAGCATTAAGTTAACAGTGAGAAAAAAAAAATCATTCGATCACAAAAGCCCAAAAGGAAGACGATGAGTTACCTAAATGCAAAAAAGCTTGAACCACATCCCAAAATTGAATCTCATAGATAGAGGGAACCTAGTAGTGGTTTTCCTAATAGTAAGAGGAACGATTTCATGGTAACATGAGAGGTTGAAGAAAAAGTTAACCATTGATAGAGATTAACAATGAATGCATATAAGTATTGAATACAAAGGGATTTTCTTACGCAATCCATGCCTAACTCTGCATCATGCACAGTTGTCGACATGGAAACCCCTATACAACCAAGTCTCCGAACCGATAAGTTAAACAAATTTCATTGGAAGTATATTAGAACAAATCCGAAAGATGCAATCTCACATAAACTAAAGAAATGGATAGAGACATCTATTATGCAACGAGAACGAAATGTAAGAGAGAAACCTTTAGGAAATTTCACCAACAATATGATTTAACCCCATAGCATTCGCCATAAACTCAAACTTCAACTCAATTAAAAACTAAGTATGGTCAATAACAAATTGTGTTACCTGTAGGGCGTCGCACCAGAGGAGGTGCACTTTGGTTCTTGCCACGTTCTAGCTCGGTGACAATCGATGCGGTTACGCATGGTGAATAAACCCTCTTAGAAGAATATAATGAAAAAATTATATTGTGGTTAAAAGAGGGAGAGATGCCATAAACAAACCCTAAGGACATACAACTCTACACTTGTGAAAGATCGGTCGACTCGTCTCTCTGATCGAGAGGGGATGAATTGATATGTCAAAACCTACTTACATTAAACTCGGTTGTACTCTGACAGATCAAAACATTTAAAATGAATCCATGGTAGGTCAGATAAACGTATAAATTACTATTCATTGCGTGGCTCTATGAGATAGCCGTAGATTGATATCACTTTCCAATGTACACCTGTAAGTCAAGTTGGTGCAATGAAGTCTCGTGTGCCAGTTATATAATGAGGAGATCCATATTTCATACAACATATCCATATGGAGTACCAACACCAATATGAAATTCATATTGATGCATAAATCATAACGCAAATGTTGTAAAGACCCCATTATTCTTCATGGGCCGAGAATAGGATCATAGGTATACACTTATATAACCATAAAAATATCAAATACGCAAGGTTTGACAATGTGCTTGATGGGTAGAAACCACTTCGAATATATATTGAGCAAGGCTTTCATTCAACTGCTTAGGGTGAAGATTCAAAGTAGAATTATGTAAAGTCAAGAGAGTATTGAATCGACTTATAACAAATTTAGGTAGTAAAGGTTATACTATATTATAAGATGTGTATAGACAGAGGAATAAGGTATAACAATTATGAAGAGAAAGAACAATATTCATACTATTGTTATAGACTTGGTATTGTAATGGAAAAACTAAAGTAATAAAATGTATTAAAGGAGAAGGAATGATGTCCACGGGAATAAATCGACCATTAGAAGAAAATATTATGAACTTGAGAATTAAAAATAGGGAAAAAAATGTGGAAAGGAGGTATGTTATAAATTGTATCAGAGCCCATGTTAGAAAAAGCTGGGTTGTTGTTGTGCTCACTGCATAAAATAAGTTTTTTGAAAATTTCTATTGTTACTGATGTTGTTTTGTTTTAGTGTACAAAGGTACTAAACTGAAAAGTCAATGGCTGAAGAAGATGAACTCTATGTTGATCTGGGTGGTAGAGATAATACACCAAATCCCAATTCTCCTTTAATGGCTATGTTTCATAGGTTGCAATGGGATATGGTCGAGCTAAGAAGCCAGAATGATAGGATATCATTAGCTAGTGAGGAGCAGGAAAAACTGATAAGAGAACTAACTTCGTGGAAAAGCCAAGAAGGTGAAGGTTCTGGAAGGAGGAGGAAAGGCAGGTTCTCAAAGGATTCTGAGGAATATGACACTACTAGACATCAGTCCAAACCGAAGAAAGAATTACAGGGTGAATTCTGAAAAATTAGACCTCCCTCCTATAATGGAGACAAGGAGGAAGATGTGGAGGCATGGCTATTGAATATGATTAAGTATTTTTAGGTCTACGAATATGAAAGCAATTTGAGGGCTAGATTAGCTATCTACTAGTTGCAAGGCAAGGCTACCTTGTGGTGGGAGGAGACAAAAATGGTTCATGCCATTGATGAAAAAGCAGTGACTTTGGAAGATTTCCAAGTCAAGTTTAAAAACCGTTATTTGAACGAACACTATTTTGATGATAAAGCAAAGGAGTTTCACGAACTTATATTGGGACAACTCACCATAGATGAGTTTGTCACCAAGTTTAAAAATTTGTTAAGGTATGTCCCTTATATTCGTGAAGAGAAAGAAAAGGTACAAAGGTTTTTGAACTGTTTCCCTACTGTGTACAAGGAGAAAATAGAGTTAGATAATCCAAAAAATATGAATGAAATGGTGATGAAAGCTATATTATGCTACCAGCAGTTTAAAGGAAATAAAGAACATGGGAAAAGCTAGATAAACAAGGGTAAATTCAAAGGAAAGAAACATAAAACAGCTTACTTGAAGAAATTTGGTAGGGATCATCAGCGAAAGAAATTTAAGAAACCAAAGGAAAGTCAAACTGCTCAATCCCAAGTTGTTTCAAAGCAAATAGATGGGGATAGTAAGAAGCAAGGAACAGTTAAAATGAAGGAGCCTTTGAAATGTTCGGGTTGTGGAGAACCTCATATGTTGAGGGACTATCCACAAAGAAATATTTAGATGGTTCTAAGAGATAGAGAAGCTACCACAGTGAATGATATAGCAAGGAACATACCCACTTTCAGTGCAGCATTGGAGAACCGACAAGGAGAACATCAGTCTACTATGGTCGAGATGGAAGGTAAAATATCTAATCAATCTGTTACTATATTAATTGATCCAGGTGATTCTTTGAGTTATATTAGTCCACAAGTTGTAGAAAAATGTAAACTCAGAACAGAAAAGTTTCAAAAGCCTTGGTTGGTACAATTAGCTACTGGAATTAAACACGAAGTAACTCATAAGCTACCTAAAACAACTATTAAATTGAATGAATATCAAACAGAAGTTGATTTAAAAATTCCGCCATTAGGTTCTTATGATTTATTGATAGGAATGGATTGGTTAGAAAAGAAAAACACCAGGATGAATTTTTTGGTAAAAACTCTGCACTGCATAGATGATGAAGGAAAACCATTCATACTGAAAGGGAAACCGAATTCTATTTCTGTAAGGCAAATCTTCTCCCTTCAGCTAAAATGAACAACTAGAAAAGGATATCAAGTATATGTTATACATGTTGAAGAATAAGGACAACAACCTGAAGAAAGTCTGCTAGACACTTTACTAGTGGTAAGAGAATTTAAGGAAGTTTTTCCAGATGAGATTCCTCATCTTCCCCCCAAAAGAGAGATTGAATTTTCAATCGATTTGGTGCCAGGAGCAACACCCGTTTCTAGAGACCCTTAGCGGATGAGCCCCCCTGAACTCATGGAGTTAAAAATGTAGTTACAAGAATTTCTTGATAAAGGTTACATCAGACCGAGTATATCTCCTTGGGGAGCACCGGTGCTGTTCATGAAAAATAAGGATGGAACCTTAAGAATGTGCATTGACTACCATCAACTGAATAAGTTGACAATCAAAAATAGGTATCCGCTGCCAATAATAGATGACCTTTTTGATAAGGTGAGAGGAGCTTCAGTATTCTCTAAGATTTACTTGAGCACTAGTTATCACCGACTCAGAATTAAAGAGGAAGATATCAATAAAACAATTTTTCAAACCAGGTATGAACACTACGAATTTGTAGTGCTACCTTTCGGTTTGACAAATTCCCCTGCCACTTTTATGTGCTTAATGAATAATGTTTTGAACAAGTACTTAGATAAATTTGTACTAGTGTTCATAGACGATATTCTAGTCTATTCAAAAAGTGAGGTAGAACATAAGGAACAACTTAGAATTGTGCTACAGACTCTCAAAGAGAATCAGTTATATGCCATGTTTAGAAAATGTGAATTTTATAAGGATAAAATTCAATATCTGGGGCATATCATTTCTGAACAACAATTGGCTGTTGACCCTGAGAAAATAAAGGCTATTAGAGAGTGGCCAGTGCCGACTGATGTTTCAGCAGTGAGATCATTTATGGGGATTCCAGGTTATTATTAAAGGTTTGTAGAAATATTTTCTGCAATAGCATATCCCATAACTTCACTAAAAAGGAAAGGTAACAAATTTGAGTGGACTGAAAAATGCCAACATAGCTTTGAACAACTGAAATTAAAAATTATCACATCACCTATACTGAAGATTGTAGATCCCGATAAAGAGTTTTTCGTGTGTATGGATGCATGTAGAGAGGGGTTTGGAGGAGTTCTACTGCAAGATAATTCTATCATTTCATATGAATCTATAAAACTTAAGAAACATGAATAGAATTACAATATATATGACCTGAAATTGGCTCCCGTAATTCATGCCTTGAAGATGTGGCGACACTATCTTCCTGGAAAAAAATTTACATTGATGACAGATCATATCAGTCTCAAGTATTTCTTTTCTCAAATAGATTTGAATTCTTGACAAGCTAGATGGCTATATTTTCTGAGTGAATTTGATATGGACATAAAACATATCAAAGGGAAAGAAAACAAAATTGTTGATGCTCTAAGAAAAAATGCTTGTAAAATCATAAATAGCATTGGGAGTAGTGCTAGTTTTGACTTAGAAGAATTAGTTAAAAAGGTAGCATATCAAGATCCCAACTATGATAATCTACAAGTGAAAATGCTGAAAAAGGAAATGGCTGAATACACTGAAAACCAGAAAGGGTTGATCTAATATAGAAACAGATTGTATATCTCGAATGTGGATTCTTTAAAAAAATAAATCCTATATGAATATCATTAACAACCATATTCAGGACATCTTGGATATCAAAAAATTCTTACAGCCTTGAAAAAGAATTTTTTTTGGCCAGGAATGAAAAAAGACATAGTCAACTACTAAGCCAGATGCATGGAATGTCAACTAGTCAAAGTTGAACGTCAGCATCCAGCTGGTCTTTTAAATCCCTTGCCAATTGCAGAATGGGAATGGGACACTATTTCTATATATTCCATAATCAGGTTACCCAGAAAAAAGTACCAGCATGACTTAGTGATGGTAGTGGTAGATACCTTAACAAAGGCTGCACATTTCATACCCGTAAAATCTACTTTTGGGACAACCCAAGTAGAAAATTTGTTCCTAAAAGAAATAGTAAGGCTACATAGGGTCCCAAAGATGATTAATTCATATAGAGATGCTAATTTCACAGCAGCCTTCTGGAAAGGTCTGTTTGGGGGCATGGGTACTAAATTGAATTTTAGCACTGCTTATCACCCTTAGACGAATGGTCAAACAGAGAGAAAAAATCAGATTTTGGAGGATATGCTGAGAATGTATGTGATTGATAGGCCATAAAAATGGGAGGACTACTTACATTTAGTTGAATTTTGTTATAACAACAGCTATCAATCCTCCATAAAAATGAGTCCATTTGAAGCACTTTATGGAAGAAAGTGTCGTACTCCTTTAAGTTGGAGCCAGCTTGAGGATAAGCTAGTAATAGGGCTAGATACTCTACAAGAGATGGAACGGATTTTCAAACAAATACAGAGAAACATCAAGACAACACAAGATCGACAGAAAATCTATGGCGATAAGAAGAGAGTGCACCGTGAGTTCAAAGTGGTTGATCATGTGTATCTGCGTATTAAACCTGAAACGAGTACACTTTATGATGGCAGCTGTGAAAAATTGGCTCCTAGATACTGTGGGCCTTTTGAGGTGTTAGAAAGGGTGGGACCAGTGTCTTATAAACTAGCCTTACCTCCCCATGTTAAAGTTCATGATGTGTTTCATGTTTCATTATTAGAAATATATGTACATGATTCTTCTCATATTGTTGATCGGAATGTGATACATGTGGAACTAGAAGGGGAGTTCCTTCCAGAGCCGCTTCAAATATTGGAGCGAGAAGAAATTGAATTGAGAAATCGAACAGTAGCCAGAGTAAAGGTGTAGTTGAAACACTTTACTCTGAAAGAGGCTGCATGGGAAAGAGAGGCTGAGATGATGGAAAAATGTCCATATTTTTTTTAGAAATGAACTCTAGTAGTTAGCTATTAAACACCGAGGACAGTGTTTGTTTTCAAAGGGGGAATATGTAACACCCCTAGTTTTATGCTTTTCAAGTTAGACATTTGAACTTAAGTCCAAAGGGGAGTGGACCCCAATGGATAATTATTGTGTCGATGTAGTTAATTTTTTATCTATGAAAAATAAATAAAAAAATTTGTGTGCACTATGACCAAATGAAAATTTTGACATCACTTGCCTAATCCATGAGGTTATGGAAATAGGTTAATACTTTCCCAAAAATATTTCAAAAATCCTTGAAAGAATTTATTTCTAATTTAGATTTTTGAGGAAAAATCTAAATTTCCCCAATGATGAGGAAAGTAGTTGGGATGAGGTAAAAATATTGAAAAGCAGAAAGTAGCTTTAAAGTCCCTAAATAAGGGAAGCCTAGGAAAACAGGAATAAAAGCATCCTATAATTTTGGATGCAGAATTAGAAACAGGCTTTGGGGGAGAGCATAGCCTAAATAAGCTACTATAGAACAGATTGGGGTTGGTCTATTCTAGAGAGGGATCTCAGCTTGGGGGTGAGTTATGGAGACAGAAGAACTCTAAGGTTGGGAGGACTTGTCATCAGAAGAAGTGGTATGCACACTAAATTTTTTTATGAATGGTTAAAATAAATGCTGCTGTACAATATTGATAAATGTTGTAGCTGTTATTTTGAATTAATTTTTCTGAGATTTTTTATTCCTTACATTTCATAGAATTGTTTAGAAGAAACTAATCCTCTAGATTATGTATAGTTGTTGGAATAGAATTCATGGGAAATATCAACCAGAATATCTAAACCAATTATTGGTTTAAACTTGGAGATAGATAATACTCCCATAAATAATTAAAACTTGTAACTTTAATCTGCTCTGTAATGTACAGATATATCTATGTTTGAATGACGAACAATTAGATTTATATAATGATAAATCAACTATGAATTTAAAAATAAATAAAATATACTGGTTGCAAAATTGTCTCCTTAGGTGGAAAGATGTCTAAATGTGAATTCATGTTAAATTCCATCATGATTAAAATTTAATTAATATTTCATCTAGGCTTATCAAAACAATAATCAAAATTGAAATAACTTCATAAGTTCTACTGCTGTTAGATTATATATATATTTACTGAAGGATGCATTAGTGTTTAAACTATCAGAGTAGAAAGATAGATTTCATTTGAATAATATAGGTTGATATTAGTTATACTAAGAATATGAATAATACATAAAATTTATATCTATAACTGATTTATTTGCTACTGTAGATCCAAGCAAATAAACTATTAAATAGCTAAGTGTAAAGTAGAACAATACCATTCTGAAACATAGCTATCACTGTAAGGATTTAACTGTCAGTATTATCTAGATAGATTTAGTGAGTATGCATCGGTATTTAACTTAAACTCTCGTGGAAACCGACATATTGAAAGCACAGCTGATATTATATTCGTAAATAAACTGGTGACCGAAATGGCATATTGTAATATCTATCATGAAAATTTAACAAAAGAGTATTATTATTAAATTAATGGGGATCTGTTACAAGGGAAGTGACAAAAATATACCTCACATTTGTTGGGTATGTGTTATATTCTTTCCACGATTGGCCCCACGTGCTGTATGTTGCGTCAGGCGTAGCTGGGGGGTCACGAGGGGCGAAGCAGTCCCCACCGTTGGGGTCCGGGGCACCAAAATTTGTTTTTTGTGCGGACCCACTCATAGGCAGATCCACCCATGGTTTTGTGCATGGTTTTGCACATGGTTTTGGGGTTTGATGGTTTTCGGCCCTTGGTATTTTTGTAGATCCAGTCAAGGGAACTACGGTTATGTTCTAATCCAGGGTTAATGGATTGGGGTTTATGCTCCGAATGTATATATATGTTTTGTAACATTAAAAGGAACATAATGAAAAATCAAGCTGGTCATCAGGTTGGATCGGGGGAAAATCTCTATGTTTATGTTTATGTTTTATGCTCTTATATTCTTTATTTTTATTTATAGATAAATTGAATATTTGTTCGGGGTTAAAACCTACATTTGGTATCGAGCTATTACCGACTTCAGGGGATACCTTTTTTTGTTAAGAGGTTTTTTTTTGCCGGGCTGTGGTAGACCACGTACGATGGGAGTCTACCGGATCGGTGATTGAGCGAGATGGCGAGCGGCGGGAAGATAGAGATCGAGAAATTTAATGGTCAGAGTTTTGAGTTGTGGAAGCTCAAGATGGAGGATCTATTGGTGGATAAAGATCAGTGGATCGTGGTAGATCCAGGTACTAAACCAACGGCAATGTCAGATGAAGATTGGAAGAAACTGGATCGGAAGGCTAAAAGCACAATACGTTTGTGTGTCTCAGATTCAGTATTGTTGAATGTATCTCGGGAAGCTACGGCGAAGACCTTGTGGGAAAAACTTGGGACTTTGTACCAATCTAAGTCTCTGGTGAATAAGTTGTTCCTGCGGAAAAAGTTGTATAACCTGAGAATGAAGGATGGAGACTCGATGACAGAGCATCTGAACGCCTTCAATACTGTGGTAAGTCAGCTGTCGTCTGTTGATATTAAAATCTCAGATGAAGATAAGTGCATCAGTTTGTTGTGTTCTCTACCAGACTCGTGGGACAGTCTGGTTATTGCAATAGGTAGCAATACAACTACCTTGAATTTTGATGACATTGTCTCGGCCTTGCTGTCGGAGGAAATGAGATGGAGAAATATGGAGGGTCAGAATGGAGATGCCTTATGCATGCGAGAAGGTCAGGCAGGAAAACGAAATAAGGAGTTTGAGTGGGAGATCTAAATCTGAGGAGATCTAAATCTCACAGGAAATAAAGTTTATAAGAGTGTCTTAAAATGCGAAGGAAAGGCCTTTAAAAAGGAATGCAGATCTAAAGCTCCTGAGAAAGGAAAGGGATCTGATGAAGCTCCTTCTGCAAAGGCAAAAACCACCTTGGATGAAGGTGGGGATGTGTATTTTGCTTCTTCTTCAAATACACATGTATATCATGAGTCATGGTTGATTGACTCAGGTGCATCCTTTCACTTCACTCCCCATAGGGAGTGGTTCTGCGAGTATGAGAAATATGATGGTGGTGATGTCTTCCTAGGGGATGATAGGAGGGCCAGAATCATCGGACGTGGAAAGGTCAAGCTGAAGCTGCCAGGTGGAAGGATTAGAACACTTCCTGGTGTTCTGCATATTCCTGCATTGGCCAGAAATCTGATTTCTGTAAGCAAGATGGATGATGCAGGTGTAAAAACAGTGTTCGAGAAAGATGCCTGCAAGATGGTTCGGGGAGCACTGGTATTAATGCGGGGAGTTCGGACTGGACCTCTGTACAAGCTACAAGGTAAATCTGCCTTGATGGGTGCAATAGTTATGTGGTTCCTGAAAGTGGAGCAGAAAGCCTGAAACATCTGCGGAGAAAATACCATGCTACTGGCATCTGCAAAGAGGCTTGGACATATTGGAGAAAGGGCCTTCGGATACTACATAGAAATTATATGGTAGAACGTATGTCTAATTCTCTCTGGATTTTGATTTTTGTGAACATTGTGTATATGGGAAGCAGAATTGGGTGAGTTTTCCTTCTGGTGCTAAGAGGGTGAACAAGATATTAGAACTTGTGCACAGTGATGTGTTTGGACCTGTGTCAGTTCCATCACTGGGAAAGTCTTTGTACTATGTTTCATTCATATATGAATTCTCAAGGAATACATGGATATATTTCTTGAGGAATAAATCTGAAGTCTTTGAAAAATTTAAAGAATTTGGAGCTTTCACGGTGGAAAACTGACGAGAAGAAGATAAAGGCATTGAGGGCAGAGATAATGGTGGGGAGTTCTGCAAGAAGGAATTTGAAGAGTTCTGTAAGAAGTGTGGTATAGCACGGCAGAAGACTACTCCATACACACCTCAGCAAAATGGAGTTGCAGAAAGAATGAACAGAACGTTGATGGAAAAGTCAAGAAGCATGCTCAGTGGTACCGGGTTAGGACAAGAATTTTGGGCAGAGGCAGTGGAGACTGCATGTTACGTAGTTAACATATCACCTTCATCAGCGTTGGAGGATAAGACCCCACATGAGGTATGGACTGGAAAGAAACCTTCTCTTTCACATCTAAGGGCATTTGGATGTGATGCATATGTACATGTTCCAAAGGAGAAAAGGACCAAGTTGGATAATAAATATGAAAGGTGCAACTTTATTGGGTATAAGGATGGTTTAAAGGGTTACAAGCTTTGGAACCCAGAAACAAGGAAGGTTGTGTACACTCGAGATGTGGTGTTTAGAGAAGTGAAAGATGTTGTTAAACATGAATTCCTACTAAAGGAACCTGAGAAGATAGAGTTTGAGCTAAAGGAGGATGAATCAGACTCTACAACAGAAGAAGACTCAGAAGATGATGAGCCACAAACTCCAGCTTTAAGAAGATCAGTTCGGGAAAGAAGGCAACCAGAAAGGTATAGTCCATCTGTTTTCTGTTCAGGTTTTGCCTTAACTATAACTGATGATGAACCCAGAACTGTCAGGGAGGCAGTAGATTCAGAGGATGGAAAACTCTGGAAGGAGGCCATGGTTGATGAAATGGCATCCTTGCACAAAAACGATGCATGGGATCTGGTGGAGTTGTCGGTTGGAAGGAAGCCCATTGGGAGAAAATGGGTGTTTAAGAAGAAGATGAATGTAGAAGGCAAGGTGGAGAAATACAAAGCTCGGTTGGTAGCAAAAGGTTATTCCCAAGTGTCGAGAATTGATTTTGGTGATATTTTTTCTCCTGTTGCCAAAGTTACTTCTATTAGATTACTTTTATCTGTTGCTGCTGCATTTGATTTTGAGATAGAAAAGATGAATGTGAAGATAGAATTTCTTCACAGGGATCTAGAAGAGGAGATCTACATGAAGCAACCTGAAGGCTTTATGGTGAAGGGTAAGAAAAAACTGGTATGCAGGTTGAAGAAGTCTCTGTATGGGT
The DNA here is from genome assembly GCA_034641835.2 of Pinus albicaulis. Lineage (NCBI taxonomy): Eukaryota > Viridiplantae > Streptophyta > Pinopsida > Pinales > Pinaceae > Pinus > Pinus albicaulis. The sequence continues at coordinate 192,831,986 of CM076574.1, read as the reverse complement.
TAAAACAGTCACCAAGGATGTGGTATTAGAAATTTGATACCTATATACGGGGACTTGGCTTCACCAGAAGCAAGGAGGATCACTGTGTTTATTTTAAATTAATTGGTGACCACGTTATTTATTTGGTCTTGTATGTGGATGATATGTTGTTGATTGGAAATGACAAAGAAATTATCCAAGATTTGAAGACCCAGCTGTTCTCCAAATTCGACATGAAGGATCTTGGTGCTGCAAACTATATTTTGGGCATGGAAATTAAGAGAGATCGGGCAAAGAGGAAGCTCTGGTTAAACCAGAGGAAGTATGTGGAGACTATATTGCAGAGGTTCAATATGCAGGATAGTAAACCGGTGAATGTTCCTATTCCTGTAGGTGTAAAGCTGTCTGCTGAAAAGTGTCCCAAGACACAAGAAGAAGAGGAGGATATGTCCCGTGTTCCATATGCAAGTGCAGTGGGTAGCCTGATGTATGCAATGGTCTATACTAGACCAGACATTGCACATGAAGTGGGAGTATTGAGCAGGTTTATGTCAAACCCAGGGAAGGAGCATTGGACGGTAGTGAAGCGGGTTTTCAGATATTTACGTGGCACTAGTGATTATGGCTTGTGCTACCAGGGAAGACCAGGATTGGAAAGAATGTTGGACATTCGTGGTTTTTTTGATGCAGACTGGGCTGGAGATCTGGACCAAAGAAGATCTACAAGTGGGTATGTGTTTAGCCTGTTTGGAGGCGCAGTCAGTTGGATGAGTAAAAGACAGTCTGTAGTGGCTCTTTCAACTACAGAGGCAGAATACATAGCAGCCACTCATGCAAGCAAGGAAGAAGTTTGGTTGCAAAGATTGTGTTCAAGTATGGGGTTGGTACAACAAGCTATAAGGATAGACTGTGATAGCCAAAGTGCAATTTTCTTGGCTAAGAACCATGCTTATCATTCAAAGACAAAGCACATTGATGTTCAATATCACTTTGTTAGAGATATGATTGAGGCTAAAAGGGTGTTGCTGGCAAAGGTGGACACTTTGAAGAATGTTGCAGATGCATTGACGAAGTCTGTGAGCACTCAGAAGTTCTCTTGGTGTAGAGAAACAATGGGTGTTGAAGAATCGGGCCAATGACTAAGCTCTCCTGTGGCCCCCTATGGAAAGAAAACAACAAGTGGGAGAATGTTGGGTATGTGTTATATTCTTTCCAGGATTGGCCCCACACGCTGTATGTTGCGTCGGGCATTAGCTGTGGGATATCTTAAAAAAAAAGGGTAAATTGATAACAGATACATATTAGAGATCAGTTAATATCCTGTGAGATAGCTATTTATTTTAGAGAGCTATCAAAAATAAATTGAGGAGATAGAATTATGAGTAATACTACAAAATGTATTGAAATAATGACTTAATATGCAAACTGGTGAATACTTATGATTTTATCAGTTATTTATATTAACTCTCGGCAATCATAGCACTATTTCTATATATATGGAACTTAGATGGTTAAACCAGTAGAAATTCTAAGATAAAATTCCATCATTTTAGATGATTTTGGAATAAAATAAAGCATGAAGATCGTGTGATCTAGTCCCTAGTAAGTTAAAGAAAAAATTTAAAATATCACTTGTGTCGAGTAATAGGAGAATAAGTTACACATTTATAACTACAATACTTAATGGCATTGCTAAGGAAAGGTGAAATCCTCTCTCTTCAGGTTATGGAAAATTGTTTAGAAAAAAACAGTGGACGAATAAATCATTCTAGTCCAGTCCAAAGACATTTTATGGTAAAATGCCGAGAGCCTTCAGAATTTGACGTGACCAACCTGTAGATAGAGAAAAAAATTTCATTTAGTTCGAATACGTTGAAGAATGGAGAAATAGGTTAGCTATCGGGGAGACGGGTGAGATAGAATACCTACAATCAACAAATGCAAAGATAGTGAAATAAATCTCCCAAGAAAAGCATTAAGTTAACAGTGAGAAAAAAAAAATTCATTCGATCACAAAAGCCCAAAATGAAGATGATGAATTACCTAAGGGAAAACAGGCTTGAGCCACATCCCCAAATTGAATCTCATAAACAGAGGGAACCAAGTAGTGGTTGTCCTAATAGTAAGAGGAACGATTTCATGGTAATGTCACATGTTGAAGAAAAAGTTAACCATTTACAGAGATTCACAACGAATGCATATAAGTATTGAATACAAAGGGATTTTCTTACCCAATCCATGCCTAACTTTGCGTCATGCACAATTATCAACATGGAAACCCCTATAAAACCAAGTCTCGGAACCGAGAAGAAGTTAAACGAATGTCGCCGAAGGCAAATTAGAACAAATCCAGAAGATACAATATCACATAAACTAAATAAATGGATAGAGACGTCTATTACGCAACAAGAATAAAATGTAAGAGAGAACCCTTCAGGCAATTTCACCAACAATATTATTTAACCCCATAGCATTCACCATAAACTCAAACTTCAACTCGATTAAAAACTAAGCATGGTCAATAACGAATTGTGTTACCTGTAGGGCGTCACACCAGAGGAGGTGCACTTTGGTTGTGGCCACATTCCAGCTTGGTGAGAATCGATGCAGTTACGCATGGTGAATAAACCCTTGGAGAAGAATACAACGAAAAAATTCTGCTGTGGTTAAAAGAGGGAGAGACGCCATAAAAAAACCCTAAGTACATCCAACTCTACACTTGTCAAAGATCGGTCGACTCTTCTCTTTGATTGAGAGGGGCCGAATTGATCTGTCAAAACCTACTTACATTAAACTCGGTTGTACTCTGACAGACCGAAAAATTTAAAATGAATCCATGGTAGGTCAAATAAATGTATAAATTACTATTCATTGTGTGGCTCCATGAGATAGTCGTAGATTGATATCACTTTCCAGCGTACAACTATAAATCAATTTGGTGCAATGAAGTCTCCTGTGTCAATTACATAATGAGGAGATCCATATTTCACACGACATATCCATACGGAGTACCAATGCCAATATAAAAGTCATATCGATGCATAAATCATAACGTAAATGTTACAAAGACCCACTCTTATTCATAGGCCGAGAATAGGATCATAGGTACACACTTATATAACCATAAAAAAATCAAATACGCAAGGTTTGGCAATTTGTTCGATGGGTATAAACCCCTTTGAATATATATTGACCAAGGCTTTCATTCAACTGCTTAGGGTGAAGATTCAAAGTAGAATTATGTAAATTCAAGAGAATATTGAATCGATTTATAACAAATTTAGGTAGTAAAGGTTATACTATTGTATAAGATGTGTATAGATAGAGGAATATGGTATAACAGTTACGAAGAGAAAGAACAATATTCATACTATTGTTATAGACTTGGTATTGTAATGGAAAAACTAAAGCAATAAAATGTATTAAAGGAGAAGGAATGACGTACATGGGAAGAAATCAACCATTAGAAGAAAATATTATGAACTTGAGAATTAAAAATAGGGAAGAAAAATAGAAAAAAAAATAAAAAATTGTGGAAAGAAGGTATGTTACACACTTCGAGTCAAACTAGGAGCGCATTCCTCAAGTAGGGAAGGCAATGATAGCGGTAGTCCAAAACGTTCTGTGGATGAAAAGAGGAAAGGCAATGGCAACTTTGTGTGCATTTCCACCATGCCTGAGCCCACCGTGCAACATTCAAAGAAATATGAGGATTCTTCAAATGACTACAGGTGTCTCATCGTTGAAGAGCCTCAGCCTCAGCCTCGTGACAGATAGCATGCCATGAAGACTCAACAATGAGAGGTTACCTCTCTCTATTTTGTTTCATATCTCATATATCATGTTTTTTCTGTACCAAGTGATAAACTCTTCATATTTTTTTGTTAACGTTGGTTTCCCTACTCAGGGTAGCAATTTTTGGACCAGTTTGCCCATTTGCGGCAGTCACATTTTTGTCTATCTAAACTCTTCTCCCTTCGAAATTGGCTAGCATAGATTGTCCAGAGGAAAGCTTCGAATTGTATATTATGTGAAAATTAATAGAATAGTCTTATATAGAAAAAAAAAATTATGCACATCACATAGATACCAACTAAAAAATTTGTTAGATATGCACTACCTTCTTAAAAATTTGTATTCTCCTCGATTCATCCAGGTGAATTTTTTTGGGTTCGCACAAGAATGGTAAATCCCATTAATTTTCCTATGGATTTCTTGAAGATAAGGCAGACCCCAAGACTAACTCATATAGGCATCAACTATTTCAATTGATTGGAAACATTCCTAGCTATTAATATAGAGTAAATCTTGGCACTGACATGCATGTTTTGCTGCTAGTTTTTCCATGATTTGTGGGACTAGTGTTTGGTAAAGAAACTGTCACCCAAGGGAATCGAGGAAATCAAAATCACTTGAGGTTTTCACTCATCCTATCCCACACTAAACCTTAACATGCCTTGTTTTTTTGTACCCACATGATTTTTAGTTGACAACCTTCATACAAGGAATACCTTAACAGAACATGTTGTTCCAATTTCTCTACATATTGTAGTGGTATGGGTGTATGCTAATGTAATTTGATTGCTTCTTATTATTAAATCCATCTCATAGATAATAACCATAAGAAAAGAGTTCCCACAAGGCATGAAACAAAAACTATAGGGATTTTAGCACCAGAATGAGGGAGGACCCAATCACATCAACCTAGGGACTTATACCCAAAATCCAAATCCTGAATTCACAAATATTTTGTTGTCAATAAAGCCTTATAAACCATTTTTATCACACAATTGTTACATGTGGGATTATTCATAGTCAGAGGGGCTTCACTGTCAGAGCAATAACATAGCACACGGGGTTCATATTGGGGGATATATAATGAGGAAAAAATGACATAATATATTGGGGGATATATAAAGGGTAAAGGGTTTTTAGATTGGGATGTATAAAAAATCAAGCTCAAAATTAATAAAAAAAAATAAACCAGTATAAAAAATGTTAATGAAAAAATGGATATCTAAAAGGTATAATGAAAATAGGGACTTTTTATATTGCAAAGGTGTAATGGGTTTATATTTGTAGGGGATTAAATAATGTGTTTTATGGACTTATTTTCTAATATGTACTCAAATTAAGGGTATTATTTAATATTCTATGATTATATGTGATATGTTAAAGGTCCATTTAGTGAAGGCCCCCGTGTTCATAGTGTACACATGAGAATACCCATTTCTAGATGTGCACCAATTGAAGTAGGCTAGATATTTCTAGACATGCACTAATTGCAGTGACCTAGATAGTTTACTATGCAGTATTACAAGAGTGACTTGGAATTTATCAGTGCTAATTTATTCTACTATATTTTAGGTGAATCTATAATCACTAGAGTTGTTATTACTAGTGCTTTTTTTTTATTCTTGTGAGATTAGATTGCAGTTAGATTTCAATCTAATCTTATAATGTTAATGTTTGTAGTTAATCTTTGGTCTTTTAAAAAAGGTGAGAATGTGGATGCAAAATTTAAATCCAAACCATGGCACATGGCATACTTATTTTAGATGTAAACATAGAGTAGAAATTGCAGAGCATTCAAAATATTTCACAGGTGGCCTATAGAGCAGTCCCTTTCTTGCGTGCTTATAATCGTTAATTATATTTGAAGTCATCTTGTGGGTGACTTCCACTACTTCTTTCTGACTCTTTTTCTAGTAAAAACCATAATTTTCAACTTCAAAACTAATGCTTTCATCCACAACATTTTTCTCATTAAGTTTGATCATCTTAAGCTCTCTGGAATAATTTGTAATATCGAGTTTGAGGGGGGGGAATTTTATCTTGGGTGAAGGAGAAACCACACTGAAACTATCATTGATATTTTTCATGATTCTCTCAATATACTCTTCCTTCACCTTGATGCTACCTTGAAACATTTATTTAGCTCGTTGATAAAACACTAAATTCTGCCGCAAAACACCTATCACCTGCATGATGATGATTTTCCCCATTCTTCACTGGACTATTATCATTCCAGTGAAGCACTTGTGACTAGTTCTCATCATGATTAGAGTGAAATCAAGATTTTTGTATAAAAATCCTTGAAGGTGAATGAACATGTTTGACATTGCTCAATTCCATATTATCCTAAACTTGTTACCTTAGAGACAAGATTGGAGAAACTGTAGCATTGTTCAATGGATATTTCATTACTGGTAATCCCAGATGCATATCTTTTCCTAATTCCACTTCACCACAAGCCTTTAGTGAAGGGAATATGCATGAAACCAAAACATGGGAGCTGAAAATGGCAAACATGCATGCCATTTGTGATACCTTCTACAATTTAAAATGACAATACTAGAAAATTAAATACAGTGAATAAAAAAATGAAAGGTTTTACACAACGTAGCTTTTCACAAATCTCATGGGAAATTTTTCATGTTTCACTTGATAAAAATTATTTGTATTTTGTGAAAATCTCAGATATCGTACTCTCTGCATAGTTTTGGAGAAAAAAATTCATCATATATGGTTCTATATTCATGGTTGTGAGGAATAATTCTTGAAGCCAAAGAATCCAAGTGGTAAGAAAATATATAGTGATCGGCATTGCACCCATAATCTTATTTAAATAATATTCTTTATTCATAAATAAACATAATCATATTCATCATAGATGTTTCCATGTCATGTCTATGAGAGAGAATTCTTGAAGCCTAACAATCCCAGATGGAAAAACAATATAGTGAATGGCTTTATGCTCATAGAGTTTTCTAAAGAACATTTTTTCATCATTATTAAATAGAATTAGAATTAAGACTTTCATCATAAACGGTTCTTTAGTCTTGTTTGTGAGAGAGAATTATTTAATCCTAAGAATCCAAGCAGGGAAAAAATAATGTAGTGTGTGGTAGTCGGATTTTCATTTCTCCAAGATAACCTCGGTGATCCATACCAAACATCGGTTGAGATAGAATTTGATAAGTATGACCAGGGTATGGTTTCCTATGGAAAGACAGATTCTGGCCCATCTGCCCCAAGTAATATTTCCCCCAAAAAGGGTTAGCTTTGTAAAGGTTTTCCTTAAATGAACTAACTCAAATAAGGTTTACCTTGAACTGGTTGACCTTAAATTAATTTTCCTTAAAAAGGGTGGCCTTGAAAATATTGGCCTTGATATGGTGTCTCCATAGTTACCATACCAGTTTGTCCCAAATGTTTTTGAGGTAGAGATTAGATTTTGTGACCAAATTGATATAAAAATGTCTTATGGATATCCTGATTAATTGGTTGCACCGATACTTTAGGGGTAATTGGAGAGAAAGTTTGAGATAATCCTCACATGGTTGTTTGAGGTGCACTTGGTATTAAAACTGGAGAGACGAGAAATTCACACACACAAATAATTATTTCTATATTGCAATAATCAGATACATCAAATATATAGTTGAACTAATTCTAATATTAGAGAGATAAGTTGAGAGAATCTCTCAACTTCCTCAACAAACCCAGTCCAAGATATACTAAAGTAAGCATAATCCTAACTAATTCTAATAGCCTCCCTTAATGCTTACTTTACAAAACATATAATAATTAATTACAATTACAACACTTTGAAATTTCGTCTCTTTGTCTGATATGGTCTTCATTAACATTTCTACCCACTCTGAGATCTCATAGAAAACGCTCTTTTCTCCACCATTTTCGAGCTACCATTCAACCCATTTACAATAAATTTGTTTCTGACCAAAAATAATGAACTTTGCAAGATCAACAGTATTGACAACTCCGCTCGTCGGGGCTTCCGTGATAAGAGATGACAAGTGATGAACCATCCTATGTACGAATCACCATCTGTCGAATATTTCGCTTTCGGCTATCCATCAGTGGCTAGGAAAATGGTCTGAATACTGAATGTGTTCAAGAGCTAATCTAACAACTTGACGTGCTTCACATCATACTGTAACCTGTAACTGATGCTCTTGGCCCGTAGCACAACAATATCAACATATAAAAAATTCACACAATCAAATTAGCCAATTGTTCTCTCGTCCCTATAGAACGTAGAGAACGACTAATTTAAATAATGCTAATTTGTTCAATAATTGGTTCTCTTCTACACAACTCTCATAGCAATAAATATAAGGCTTAAACTCCACACTATATTCCACACACTTGCAAATCACAAGACATGCTTTAGAAAAGTTTAAGAGAAGGATCAGGAGGTTCATCCTCACTTGAAAAATCTTCAAATATTGCATCGGGTGAATTGTCTGAAAATTTTGCATACGCAGATTTTTTCAATTGTCCATTCAAAAGATCTCGAGCCTGAATTTTGCAATTGAATGTTGTATGTCCATATTTTTGACAATAGAAACATTCAGTATTACTTTTATTCACCCTTCCTTTGGAGTATAGTGCAAGTTCATTATGTGAACTAGCCTCTGGGCCACCTATCCTCTTTTCTTCTGCCATAAGAGCTGTTATCATTTCATTAAGTGATTGATGTGGCATTTGACTTAGAGTAAATATGACATTATCATATTTTGAAGACAAAATATTTAATAAGATTTCCTTTGCATCATCATCATCTACTTTAGAGTTAATTTCTGACAACTGTCTCATCAAAGCTCTTAACTCATTTATGTGTGTTGACAATGATGTCTCACTCTCCATTTGGAGTTTAAACAATTGTAACTTTAAGAAAAATTTTGCATTAACAGATTTTGTCCCAAATACCTTATTCATTTCTTCCCATATTGCTGCAGAAGATTTCTTTAAGTCAATAAGATGTAGCTGGGAATTTGCAAGTGGTAGTCCAACGATAGACTTGGCTCTTTCCTCTCTTTTTTCACATGTAATTAACTGTTGAGCATCTGTAGGTGCTATTTCTGAACCTTCTACAATATTCCATAAATTTCTACTCATCATTTGCAACTGAACTTTTACCTTCCAAGTGTAGAAATTAATGCCATTAAATTTTTATAATACAATAGGATGCTCCATGTTAAAAAGAAAAGAAACTGATTTTCAAACTTTGAAAATCTAAAACTGGTTGCAATTAAACTAAATACAAATGTAAATTTATTTGAGGCAAACCAATCTGGCAGAAATCGCCAAACACCAGCTCCAGTGATTGATTGATTCCACTCCAGCTAAGTGTATGTTCTGAATGTGAATCAGAAGAAAGGTATTAAAAATTAGGCAATCACAACGACTCCAGCAATGCAAAGTATGTATGTATGGAGCTGCTATCACAACGCTCAGAAGATGGCCCACATAACTATTTATGTGAGCACGTAGATTTTACAGTACTGCGTGTCCTCCAATCTAATAGTGAGCTGCAGAGAGATAGTAGATATATGATTATCACAACGATGACGTTGTCTGCCTTATTACACACACTCCGTTCAGAGATTTGATGGTGGTGAAAATTCTGAATGTCGTTTTTTATGATTTCAATTATGACGTGAGGCTATTGCAATGGCACGAGGCTGGAGTAAAGATAGCGTTCTAAGCAGCACAACAGATCTGAAATGCGAGCAATGGGAATGCATAATTCAGAGAGCACCTTAACAGCGAGTCAACAGGGTTGCTTCGATACCATATTAAAACTGGAGAGACCAGAAATTCACACACACAAATAATGATTTCTATATTGCAATAATCAGATACATCGAATATATAGTTGAACTAATTCTAATCTTAGAGAGAGAAGTTGAGAGAATCTCTCAAATTCCTCAACAAACCCAATCCAAGATATACTAAAGTAAGCATAATCCTAACTAATTCTAATACTTGGTTGTTGAGCATATGTTTGTACAATGAATTGGACAAGAGTGTGTGAAGTACTAAGACTAGGTTGCTGAACAAATGTTTATAGATTAACTTGAGGAATCCCATGAACATGTTGTTGAAATTGAATCGAAATGCCGTGAAAAATTATTTCCAATTAAAGGTTGTCATCCAACCATAGAATATGAGCCAAAAATATATTTCCCTCTAAGTGGAGGTGGTTTCCCTGGAAGTGGATTATAAACACCTATTCGGTTAACTAGAGGATCACATACAGTACTAGCAACCATATTGATATATTGCTCTAACCTCAAACCTTGGGAAGTATAATTTAATTGACCAACTAACATAGTAGAAATTTGAGATGAAGGAGAAGCTCCTAAAAAATTCCTAGAAGGTGATTGATATCTATGAGGAACTGATAGACCAGCATATAAGAATTATTCTAGAGAGCTTGAAAACATGGATGTATCAGTAGGCATACTTGTAGAAATGAATCTTGGCATATTAAATCTAGGCAAAAAGTAATAAGGAGTATGGTAGCGTGGAAAACCTTGACCTAAAAGTTTCAAAGTTGCGAGATACCAAGGATCTGGTTGAAAGGAAGAAAAAAGAAGGTTTGGAGTAAAAGTTTGTTCACCAATAAAAACTCGAGTACTTGGAGTTTCTTCTTCCTTGTTTGCAGTAATATATTCGATACTAATGAGACCAAGAGGTAGATTATTGGTAATGATTATTTTTACTTTAGGTTAATGCAGATTAGGAGTAGGGGCTATAACATCTGAAGGAGACTGAGGTTCTATAGAATAAAACTAAGGTTTCGAAATTTTTGGCTCAGTCAGTTGTGTATCTAAAACTTCTCTAGTATCATATTTTGATCTAATGACTTCAATATCTATTGGTCTAGATTGAACTAAGCCTGCTTCAAATTATTGAGGTGGATTCACTTTAGTTTTAGATTCTAAAATGTTAGATGTTTCAAGTTCATGTGAAATCCTAGATCCTATTGATTTTGACCTTTCACCCTTAATTTTTTCCAATTGGCTTTGTGTATACTCAAGAGGTTTACCCTGCATTCTCTGCAAATGTCTTGGTAAATCAACCATGATTAACTTTAATTAAATAATCCAAAAAAGATATAAAAAAGTAACACCTAAGGCCTCTAAAAAGTAAATACAAAAAAATAATGCACGCTAACAAATCTAGGAATAAAACCACACAAACAACATTTTTCACAACGAAATTACTAGCTGGTGATGAAATATAATGTCACGGAAATCAAGGTGAAAAATATATATAGATAAAGAGGATGGAACCATTAACCTAGCAGCCTACTTAATGAAAAAACTTGGTTCAATTAACTCCACTTATGCCATATAGAGTGAAGATTATCCTCCAAGAGGTAAAAGTGAGTCAAGTCAACATTTGTTCCATGTATAGTACAAACCTTCCCTCTAGTGTCACCGCGGGAGATAGCCCTAAAATTATGGTTTGTAAGGTTACCACCTACAATAATTCAACCTGGGGAACAATCATAGATCAGACGTACATGCAAGGGAGGAGTAAAAAATCTCAATATGCTTGAATGTTCCTCAACATGGATAATCTAAGTCTTACGTCCAAGTCGCTCCAAGTACCTTTCGAAATTATTTGTAATGCGTGAAAACCACTCTAACATAACCAATGAAGTGGGTACGATCACTTCACATGGTCCATTATTATCTACTAGAATTCATTGTAAGAGGAGCTTCCCCGAAAAAATAAAAAAATTGCAAAAAATGGATTTACTCCCCACTGCAAGATTTTATTGTTTGTTTATAGCTTTGGAAAGTTAATACACTTCCCTATTTCAAATCCCTATAATATGATCTATGTAGGTGGAAAGAGCCCTAAAAATTAAAATTTATAATCAATTTTATTAACACTATGTTATTAAATTTTATTTTTTTTTATTCAGTGTGTTATGGACATGAAAATGATGATCTTTTGATGACACTAAAAAAACACTAATGTAGTCAAATATGGAATTGTAACATTTATATTCAATCAATTCCTAGTTATGGGAGAGTAAGTTTCTTTTTTATTTTCAAATGAAATGCAAAAGCTCAAATTCCAATAACATTATCTTCCAAAAAATTCCAATCTCACTTTCAAAAAAATTCAATTGAAAAAATTAAATCAAAATTTCAGTTTACTTAACAAGTTAAATAACCATAAATTGTCATTCTACAAATAATCACTCACAATTCTTCAAAATACATGGAGAAATCAATACAAATCTAAAATTAATCAATAATACTTAATGCCATTGATTTAATGATGTCTACAGTATATTTATGAACAAATTCAATACTGAAAAAATAAATGTTTTTGATTTTACATTCAACAAAAGAAGCAAGTGTCACAAAACCATAACTTCACTAATATATAAACTATTTCACAAATAAGCAAAGTATTCACTAAATATTCTATGTTTGCAAGAAAAAAGACAAGGAGAAAACAATCCAACAACAACCAATCTCTTTTTTGATCAATGAGCAAGCAGTAAGTCGAAACCCTACCCTAATTTTAAAAAATGAACAATTTCTAAAAAATATTTCTTAATTACAGTTTAACTGAAAAATACTAAATGGATATCAAAAAAAGTGTAAAATAGCTTTTAAAAACCAAAATTCATACTTTGATAAGAATAAAATCTACATTTTCAAAAATTATGATGATATATCTAGGCAAATAGTTGAGTTCAGTGCATATGTTCTCTGTTCATAAACAAATAATGTGCAGATCTACCCTCTGTTACTTTTAAAAAACCGTGCAGAATGTGAACTTGAAACAAAAAATAAAAATGCAGGAAACAAATCACAAAATCTAAAAGATACCTATCTTGACAAGACTCTGATCAGGTTATCAAAAACGGATCAAAAATAAAAATCGAGGAAAAGGAAGAGAACGTAAACTTTCCTCAATGGAGTCACTAATTTTTTATGTTTGGACTAATCCCTCATATGTAAAATATCAATCTCCCTATATTTCAAACAAAATATAGTAACAAGAAGACAATCAAACTACTCTTTCTCTTAATCTATCTTGCTTGAATCATAAAGCTAAAAAGAGAGGAATTGAGATCCATACTTTATTTCAAAATTCTTGATGAAGATCCTCACTATACCTCGATGCAACTCTTCAATGCTTGAGACATGCCTACACACATAAAAAACAAATGATCAAAATCATATACATCATAAATAATTCAAATATCCAAACTACGGATCAAGGAGATTAGTAACCAAGATTATTTCAATGGATAAACTAACAATAACACAAATCATTCATGAGATGCATAAAAAAATGTAGCTAGAAAAAGAGATCAATTGTATTAATTTAGAGATATAGAAGATCCTTACAACCTTTTCCTTTATGTTGTGAAGCTCTTCCCATAATTATACAATCCTTTCCTTGGATCATAAAATCTCAAGCCTAATTTGACCAATATAAGTCTATCTTTAGCAACCTCCTCCAATCCTCTATCCTGTAGTTAATTTATAGGAAAAGATGAGGATGTTATACGTATAGATAAAAATCATAAGATCCACATAAGGTGGGATTAGGGTTCCTTGAGGAATGGGAGTTAGCTCCATGATGGGAGGGGTTAGGCTCCAATAGGCATGACCTCAAAGCTTTTTGTTGGGATATATTTTCTCAACAAGGCTTCTAGAATTAAATTTTCATTTTTACTTTTTGTTGAGTCATGTGCATAGTGTATAGTGTATTACAGAGCACATTTCTGTGTAGGTACAAGTGGTAGGAACTCTGCATGCATAGAAACTGGCTAGGAAAGTGCACAAGTTGCTAAAAATGAGGTTTTTTTTCTCTATAAATGAGAATTGTTACTTTCTCCAAGGTCATTAAGTTGTTGACTTGCAAGGGAGTGCTTTGAAACACATGAATTTGATGGCAAAAGATCCATTCTAAAGGTCTGTTGTCATGGTGACAAAATGACGTGTAACACCTCTATGCATGGAAAAACCTTTCTCTAAGTTTTCCATCATGTGAACAAGAGATTTGTAGCATTTCTTTCAAGATATTTGGATTTTCAAGTATTACTCTTATTTCGCAATATTACATTAGAAGTTTAAAGTTTGTTTCATGTAGGTTATATGGTCCATTAATATCATAAAATTTGCACATATATTGTTAGAATCTTACAATTTTATGTCACAAAATTGATGATTTAATTTTTAAGGTTTAAGTTAATTAACTAAATGATGTTATTTTCATAGTTGTAGTCAAGAAGATGAGTTTATAAGGTGGTACAAAATCCTTCACATATGGTGCTAAAATTACCATTGACCCAAAACAGAAGGTGATGAGGTATAGAAATTTGATCTACATTATATAAAGTGGAAGGTATTTTAATATATGTAGGCATATCCAAGGGTGCTCTCATGATAAAATTTTAGTGAGGACAGGAAAAATGCAACTCAAAAGGATGGGTATGCAAACAAGATTGGCGGAATGACTATTTAAAATGGAATCACTTACCCAACTTGTTCAAGCAATCATGCAAAGTAAGAATGACATCCTTGGAGTGACAATGCGACAACAACATTAGAGAATCATTGCCTTAATGTATCAAGTAATTAGCTTGTCTTTGATGGGCTAATTTCTTTGTTTTTTGTTTGTTTTCTAGGTTGGGGTGATGAACATTGCTATTTTCTAGTCCAAAATGGATAGGTGAGTCTTATTTATTCTGCTGGTTTGTGATTTTCACCATTATTTTCTTTTGAGAAAGAACAGAATGCATGATTATAAAATGAAAATAATGCATTATTTTTCTGTGTCATTTTCCTAGCTAATAATAGTATATATGTCAGATTGGTTAAGGTTGGCGTTGGATTTTGCGGTAAATTTGGGTGTATTTTTTGCTATCAGAACTACCATGAAATTCTCATGATTATGGCTATCTCCCACTATTCCCACCATCATAACTAAAACAACACTAATTTGGATAACATCGGTACTTTGTTCATCGATCTCACTCTGAGTGGATCAGAAAAGCAACCAACTGATTAGAAAATGAAATAAAACAATTTTAAACTTAAATTATATTCATCATAGAATGAAATTATTAGATCAAAGAAGCCACCTAATTAGAAAATGAAATAAAAAAAAAATTAAACTTAAATCCTACTCATCACAAAATTAAATTCTTACAAGATAGCAGTGGGGTTGTTGCAATGCAATCCTTGGAACGGGATGATGAAGCCATTGAAAAACAATATACTTCCACATAGTGGGATTTGATTATTAAATTGAAATTTGAGGATATTAATTCATATTGAAACCACTCCAAAAAAAATAATTTATAATAAAGCTAGAATTATGATTATGATGCACTAGTGAGATTGGGTTGAGGGTTGTTTGTAATCATCAACCAATCATTGGTAATGTGATGTATAATTTGTACATTTCCTAGTAAGTTAAAGTCAAATTTAAAAACCCAAATGGAATTCATAGCTAGCTGGGTGTTGGGTGTTGATGGATGATGTCACTTGACCCCTAATCAATCATACATATTTAATTTTTAGGATAATTATTTTTTATTATTTTAAGTGGTTGAAAATTATATTCTTTTTTAAGAGGGATCCCAATACACAAGGTATATAGGAAGAACACAAACCAAAACAAAAAAACATTGACAATAACAACTCAAGAATAGCCAAAAAATAAACACTAACATAACATATTTTTTTTAACAATTTTTTTTCCTTTTAATTCGCATATCAAATCAAGCTCTTTTTGTCGAGATTTATCACACTTGAACTATTTGGGTTCATGGAGGGCAGATAAATACACAACATTTTTGTCACGATTTATCACACCTGAACTATTTGGTTTCATGGAAGGCAGACAGATACCCGATGTAATTGACATTGCACAAGAAATTATGCATTTGATCAAGTCGTCTTCCAAGGGTTACTGGATTTTGAAGATTGATTTTATTAAGGCATACAATTGCATAGATTAGGAATTACTGACCCTTTTCCTCCTAAAGATGGGAATGACCATGTTGATATTCTGGTGGATTATGGGATTCACCAAGACTAAAAATATTGTGGTGATCATTAATGGGTATCTTACTTGTTTTTTCTCGTCTCATAGGGGGTTGAGGCACTCATGTACCATGCATCCTTTAATCTTTCCTTTGGTTGTGGATACTTTAAGCAGGAAGACCAAGGAGCCCTTGGCCCAGGGAATCATCAAAGGTGTGTGAGTAGCTAGAAATCTTGAGGTTACACATGTAATTTTTTTGGACGACATATTGTTTGAAGGATACAAAAAAATCAGTGTCTTGATAGAATATCATGAAATTCTTATGATTTTTTGGGAGGCTTCAGGTCTCTATTTGAATGAGAGTAAATAAAAACTCATTCTGAACTGTAGCGAGGATATGTGGATGAAGGAAATATGTGATATTTTCGAGGTGGCTTATGGTATGGTTGAAGAAGGCATCACATATTTAGGCTTAATATTAAAGTCAAAAGGTTACATGATTAGGGAATGGGAGTGGTTCATTACAAAATTTGAGCGCAAATTGGATGGTTGGAATCACAAATATTTTTCAATGGACTAAAGGTTGGTGATGCTAAAATATGTTATACTGAACCTTTCCATTTACTTCATGCACCTTTTTTCCTTTGAAAAATAAATCATAAAAACATTCAGTCCATTATGGGGTGTTTTATTTTGGTGTGGGGCACATATTAGGGAGACCAAATATAATATACACTTGAAGAGATGGTCTCTCATCTTGAGGTGCTTGTTGCAGAATGTCGTTGGGTAATTTCTTACTAAGGCCTTGTCAGTAGGGCCCTCATCATAAAAATATTTTGGAGAGCAGTGAATGGGACATTATTATGGTCCAAGATTATGAAGGAGAAATATTCAAGTGGAATTTAATTTTCGACATCGATAAAATTAGGGGATAAGAACAAAATTCATATTTATTTCATTTGGAAAATTAGGTTTAAGGTGTTGGATTTCCTTTTGGGCCATGTTCAGTGAACTATGGGTGACTGCAACTGGATCAAGTTCGGTGTGGACGCCATCTTTAGTATAAAAGGTAATTACACCTCATCTTGAAAATTATAAATCAATTACATAAAAAAGGAATTTTATATTTTAAGAAAATAATTTTCCTTTCTCCTGAGCATTAATATCTCAAGGGTTGGCTTAAGGCCTAGGATTTGGATTTACGAGAGAAATTTCCCAAGGACTGGAATTCTTACATTTCATTTCTCCAAAAAAAAATGGATCGCTATTTGTGAATAAAGGACCATATGGAATGGGAATGACAATTAAAAAAAAGAAATACCTCTCTACAATGTTGTAAATAACTCCAAACCACTACAATGAATAAAGGAATGGCACTAGCCCATGCCTCATAAATTTTTTATTGACAGGAAGGACAAGCACAGTTCCAAGAGCCAGAGGAATTTTCACACAATGTTCAAAAAAACCAGAGCAGATTCTGTACTCTTCATTTAAGTCCTACCCACCACATTGCTTACCTTTTTTCCCTTAGGAGCAACCCACAACTTTTATGTTTTAACTCTCTAGCCTATTTCCAATGTTAAGCTTCCGCCGATGCGATATCTGTGGGACCCACTAACCTTTATCGCATTTGCAGACCACTGCAATCATTTGTTATTCTTCTTATTCATTTGTATTTTGAATTTCACACTTACCATAGTTTTTTCAAATCATCGCCTGTGCTTCAAAAATTATAAATTTTACCTCTTAGGCCACCTGCAATGTACACTTCGCAACTTTTACACTTTAACTTTCTACTGCCTACAAGCTATATTATTTTCATTGCAATACAATAGTTCTACCACACATCACAATCAAAAAAAATTAAGTTTACCTTCTGCCACCCACAAGTTACTTTATGTTTTTTACGATGTAGGTGGCGTGTCAAGCTCAGGAGGAAAGTGCACAATGCACATCGCAAAGCTTAAGAGATAACGGATAAGCACCCGCAAGTTATATTTTTTTGGATTCGATATGATGTGGCATGTCACATCGCACATCAAAAGTTTTAAGTATTTCCTGTATCGCGCATATGTTAAATCTTAAAATCATCGGTATGTGATTTATGATAGAGCAGCAAATGCAATGTGGTCTCAGAGCTGAAACATGTAAGTTTTCAAGTTCATGAGTTTGTGTGTTGAACATTGTTTCGTGTGTAAATAACAGAAACATAGTGCAGAACTATTTTGGTTGTTGAACGTCTGATTTGTATTGAATTGATTTCAATGGTCAAGCTTCGGCTACTTATATAAAATATATGTAATTTCCATATGTTTTAGAGTCTAATAGAAAAATGAGTTTCCTTCTGCTGCTGTATAATAATCTAATTGTGTTTAACTGTTAATTTCTGTATTATTTGCATTCTCTATGTTGTGGGGGAAACATATATCCCTCTTTATTATTTATTCAATATTTCCAACATGGTATTGGAGCAGGTCTAGGCTCTCAGTAAAAGATCAAGCTCTCTTTAATGAAGAAGTTGAAATGTTGATTGTTTGAGAAGCGGATTTCTCCAGCAGTGAGAAGGTTTCTTTTTTATACAACCAAGAAGGTTATTTGTTTACACAGTCAGAATGGAAGCAACAAGCACGAGCCTAAAAAATCCAAAACTACCACAGTTCAATGGTACAAATTATGATTATATGGTCATTACAATGAGGGCCCTATTTTCTTCACAATATATTTTGAAGCTGGTGGAATTTTTTTTTCCAGAACCAGCATATCCAACAACACTTAATGCTTTGATACAAGCAGAAAGATACTTGTTGAAAGATAACAGGAAGAAGGAATCCAATGTCCTCTTCTATATCTTCCAAACATTACATAAGAGTAATATCCCAAGAGTTTTAGCAGCAACAAAGTCAAGTAGGCATGAGATATCCTCAATACAGCCTATCAAGGCATGGAGAAGCTGAAGACAACAAAAATTCAAATGCTGAAGAGAGATTTTGAAACTCTCTGCATGAAATAGTCTGATAGCATAGACTCATTATTCACACATGTGATTGGGTTGGTTACCCAAATCACGTCCCATGGAGATACACCTGAGGAAATCATAATAGGGAAATGGAATGGAATGAATCAACTTTGTAGGCGAGATGAATGGTTTTATTGCTGGGTTACACGTTAATGAAAGTGAGGTAGGAAAGTATAATTACTATTAAGGAGAATGAGATGAATAATTTATTGACTGAATGGGTAGCACTGCACTGGTAAAACTGGTATCTGAGAGGCTTTCAATTGGTATGATGGATCTATTTTGAAATTATTTATCCAAAATCATGTTCTCATGCTTGGATATGTGATCTTTGATGTTACTTTGATCATGTTATTTTTTTAATAAATGTTGTCTTTGAGAGACATTGTTTTTCTTATGGTCATCTGTTTAAATTCTTGGAGCCTGCAAAAACTTAGTACTTTTCTTGCAATGAAATGTAATATTATAAAAAGAGAGAGATGTTCAAACCCTCTATTTATGACATTTACAAAAAAAACCGAGGGTTTTTACTAATAAAAAATATTCACAAAAGAAATTCAAATGAAATTTTACTTGTTTCGAAACTAATGCCTTGGTTTAACTTCATGTATTGTTTCCAATTTATTCATTGTTTTGTTATTTCAAACTATGATGAAAACACTCTCATATCGTATATTTCGTCAAGATATTACCAATTATGTTGTACGGGTGCCACGTGGCAGCATTATGGAATGCCCCATGGAAGCATTGGAAGGTGCCATGTGGCATACATGTCATTTTGGATGTTGACTTGGTAGCGTGAGTGATGCCGGGGCACCCCTCCTAACTCACATTTTCCACTCTCCTCTGCATATAAAAATGCATCCCAATCTTTTTTCATGTCCCAAATAAACTCAACAATCTGGGCAAACTCACAATATTTATCAACCTGGCAAATTCACAATTATATCTGGGAGATTTTAATATCTCAAATCTGAGATTTGTGATATTAATTTAAATTCTTTTATGTTTCTAAAGCCACCTCTTAGCCCAACTCAAATTTTCAATCTGACAATTTCAATCTAATGTGGAAGCTTTTCTCCCATCTCAAATATATGGTTATAAACCCATCAACCAAATTCAGTTATGCGCGGAAGCTTTATTTTTTTTATAAACCTCTGGTTATAAACCATAGAAGAAACCCCACTTCATAAATTGTGAGCCAATGTAAAACTAAAATAAATCTATCATAAACCATGGCTAAATAACCTCTTTCCATCATAACTAAAATGTAGAGTTATACGCCAACCTGCCTTATGGATTTCACCCTATGGGTTTGACCTTACCTTTGATTTGTAAAGTCACCAACTCACAATATCTATATGCGCTCAACCCAAGATTCGAATTGCGTTAAAGCCCAACTCACAAGTCTCTATTTATAAAATCGGACTTTGTGTTTTAAAATTAACGTAACTTTATAACTGACCATCCTTCGCCCACCTTGATATCGGGTACTATGAACCATACCATATGGCCCACACCATTCAATTAAACAAGAATTAGAACTATTCAAGAGACTTTTCTAATCTCACAGGAGTCAACATATAGTATTATTCGCCCAATATAATTTTCAGCCCACAGCATGTTATTAAACCTCAATATCAACTATGAATGTTTGATATTAAACCAAACCAAAAAACATTAGAACTTTAGTGGAATAACATTCGGGCCCACACATCAAAGGAACACTGGCCACACAATTTACTAAAACTCTCGACTATAAGCAAATCATCGCATCAAATGTATAATGCACATAGTCTAGCACTTCTTACCAGAATTATCACCCTATACCATCCAATGGACGATACACTGCCGCTTCAAAATTTCATGACACAATGCATATCTTCTTACTAAGATGCACGAGGGTTAGTCTTCAAAAGTGGCGCCATGTAAATGGCTTCCAAATACCACTCTTTTCCACGTGTCAGTCAACAAATGATATCGCATTTTTTTGAGTGAATCCATTTACTTCTCAAGCAACTATGTGATACTGTCAGTTTGTAATTTTGAACCCACCGTTACTTTTAAACCTTCTATTCAAGGTTCTAATCTAACTTGTCGTTCCGCCTTCCTTTAACTCAATTCAACGATTCACCTTCAATTCCAACAATTCTTTTTCACAATCCCAATTCACACTAAGTTAGTTCAACAGTTCGCACAAATTTTGGAGACCTCTATGCATTTGGTTCTCACTCTGCCATTCTGGTTCCACCTTTATTTATTTCACAGCTTCATCATTGTTTTATACCTTTGTATATGAAAATTTCCCGCACATATATCATATCAAAAATTAATTCAATCATCACCTACGCATATAAAAATTCAGCCATTTGCAATGCAATCTGATTGCTATACCCAATCACAAGCCCTTACGGTTCTTACGATGGCATCGATTTCTCCAATCAAATCCCGCTCACATTATTATGGATAATTCCTTTACATATGGCACCATCGACCACTTCTCACTATTTTTGCAGTTTGATATTTCAAAAGGCTACACTCACCTTTGGATTATTACCGGATCTTCTTTGGAGATTCAAAGTCCTTCTTAATTAATACTTCCAGAGTAGTATACATTCACCAAAAAATACATAATAATCGACTTTCAAATTATACGCAGAGCATTATAACAACCCCTATTATAGAATTTATCACATGCAACCTATTGAACATCAAACTAGACAATGCTTATATAATTCTGAAACATATTTCTTATATATGCAAATGAAATTACTTACAACGTCTTTTGCCCTTGACCAGATCTTCAATTTCAAATGGCCCTTTTACTTCCCATAGGCTTAAAGGAATTCTGAGTTTCCAAATCTATTCTAACTCTTCAACTCCCTTATTTTTAATTCCTCTAAGGCTTATTTATACAGAAACCCACTAATGAATCAATTCAGCTATTTTGACAGCTCAAAAAAACTCTTGGACTTCTCAATTTAGCAAAATTCCCTAGATAAACTAAAACTGACTCTTCACTCTCTTAACTAATCAGCTTCTCTCATGTTCTCCAATTTCTTGGGAAAATTTACAATTTCTTCTCCACATTTAACTAAGAATCACTCAAATATGAATAATTACATAGGAAAACAAAACACTAGACCCCACTATGTTTATTTATATACAAAGTATCTTCTTGAGCCTAATGCCCCTGCATTAGACTCCCCAAGTTAAAATGACTCATGATCTTCTGATCATGTGTCTTCAGTTCTTGTCTTCCTGGATCCCACACTTTTTTCTGTAACTCATCATCTACCGCAATGTTTTTCTTTTGCACTCCTCCAGGCTTCCATACTTTATGCTGCATCCTTCCACTTGATATGCCTTCACAGTCTGTAACTGTCTTCTTCTTGTTGTTGTTGTTTCTCTATTTTATTTTTGTTGTCCTATTTTAAGACACCTTCACCATCAAATTTCTCATAAATTCAATTTCCCTGTCTAATATGTCTTCTGACTGCTGGATCCCGCTTCCTCTTGATTTCTGAACTTCTACTTCTTTTTCTGCTTTCTAAAATCTTGCTTTCACTTGCTAATATTTTGCTTGCTCAGTACTTAATTTTGCTTGTTGACGTCTTGCTTTAGCTGTATCTGTAGCTCTTCTTACTGCCACCCAATCATCCATACCCTCTTGCTCTCTGCAACAGTAGAACTCTGCCTGATTGTCATCCATGACAATTTCTCCATTCTCTGACTTTAGCAATTTCATGGACTGGTATTTAAATTTCTAGTCACTGTCATCATCTCTTTTCTTTTCTCAAACTAAACAACCTTTATTCCTTCCATTACCACCTACAATCATATGAAAAACATCATAGTTATAGAATATTTGTGTCTCTTCCTCTTCTTCTGGCAACACTGCAAATTGATGCTCTGTCATTTCCTCCATCAACACTTCATTCTGCTGCTCTGTCATTTCTTCCAGCAACACTTCATTATGTTGCTCTGTCATCAGCACATCAGTATGCTAATCCAAATCCTTCAAACAATTTTCAATATTGTCTGCTATTCTCTCCTCTGCATCATCCTCTTCAAGGATGGTTCCTTGTACTAGTTCATAAAAATGAACCTTCTCTTCTCATTCAACTCTGCCTTTACAATTTGAATACTTATTCTCTGTGTTTCTAGTTTCTGCTCTAGGACACTCAACTCATGCCACAATTCTTCCATCTTATATGAGAGAACAATTTTATAATCTTCACTATCTTCCTCATTACTACAAGTCACGTTTCCTGTTGTCAATACCTCTTCATCATTCATTAGAATAGAACTCTGATCTTCCACCTCTGCAATAAATTCAACTGTCTGTCCATCACTTCTTACTTGTCCATTTAACAAAAGCAATTTGTCATTATCAGAATTAATGAAAATTTCATCATCATCAAACATAACTCCATTGAAACAATCTCCTTCACAAAAAAAGGAATTTATGAATTCCTTTTGCTGCAACAGTTCAATATGGTCTTCATCTGAAAGATACTCATCATACTTTGCTTGGAAATTTTCAGCTTCACTGAATACAGTGTCATTACATGAAATTTATTTTTGAATACCTACATTCACACACAACTTGTCAGTTTTAAAACCATAAGACCACATGGTCTCATTTGATGATTCAATCATCCAATCTTTCTGTTGTTCCAAGTCTTCTATACATTTCAGAAATTCTTCAATGGTCCTCTCTTCAGAGTCTTCAAGGTGTCCAATTTATTTCTCAATTTCTAGCTTCTGGCCATCATCACCATTTAAATCTCTTTTGGTTCCAATGTATTGAAAAGAAAAAAATTTCCCCAATTGTGTATAGACATTTACAAAACATCTGGCTATTTCATTTTCCTCCTTAGTGACAACATCAGAAGATTGTTCTTTCCCACATATTCTTCCCGCAAACCTACAAAAATTGTCAGATGTAAGGCCATTTGACCTTTTGGTCCCAGTTGAAGCTTCAGTCCTCAAGTCCTTCTCCAGATACTCAATCACTCTGAGTAATTTCTCTTTCTACTGAGCATTAATCAATTGCTCTCTCTTCATCTATAGCCTATGACACTTCACCTTCTTCTTCATGATCCAACCAACTCTCTGGATTTCCTTTATCATCTCTATCATCATCCTTAGTTTGTCAAACTGTTCTCTGATCTCAGCTACCTCTTTCCAATTCTCTTCATCAGTGAGTTTCTTCCTCATGCCATTTTCTTTGGCATCTTCCCTCACTCTTTTGTTGTGGCCTCTCTCAGAACCTTTGCAATCTCTGCTATGGCTATCAGTAGCCATCCTCTCCTTCATGAGTTCTTCACTCACAAGTTGCACTAAGCCTCTACAACAACAAGCTCTCTTGCTGCAAATTACCTCACCAATCCCTTCCTCCGGATCCGGATTTTGGCACAGGGGCTTCAATCAATGAACCTCTACCATATCACGTGCGATTATAGCATATTAAAAAATACCATTAATTTTAGTAAGTATTGTAAAATACCTTTAAAAATCACATTATTTAACCCCCTACCAATATAAACCCAATACACCTTCCCAATTTAAAAAGCTCCTACTTTCACTATATATTGTAGGTATCCATTTTTTCATTAACATTTTTTATACCCATTTATATTTTTTCCTCATTATATATCCCCTAATACAAACCTGCGTGCTATAGTATTGCTTCCGTAGTGAAGCCCCTATGGCTTTGGCAAGTACTGGTCCCCTCCTGCTAGAACCTTCTGGGCACTCTCTTCTGCTCTCTCTAGGCTTCACTCTGCAACTTTTCTCAAGAACACATATGTTCTTCTTTCATCCAACCTCTGTTGGGAATCTTCCAGGTTCTGCCACACTTCTTCTTCACTTAGAATCCCTTGCTGGACTCTTTCATCACTACTCTGAAAGTTGTGATCTGCTTTTTTTTTGCCGAGAATTCTTCCTCAATTGCTTGCACTCTGCATTTTGCAAAGAATACTTCAAACCAGAGTCAAATAAGGCTCATCAACTCACCTTCCAAGATCCATGAATGATCTTGTTGTTCCTCTTACCTGCACTGCACGTCTATATGATGCAAACAAATTTCTTCAAACAAAATAAAAAATACCTCACCTTCAAGGTTTGTTCAACATCTAATTGAAATCACTCTTGCAAATCCCTCCAATGCTTTGATGCACTATATGTTGTCCTGTCAGATTTAGATCTGATCACTTTGTCATCACTTCATACCTATGTTCACACGTTTCAAAACATAACTAGAAATCTTCAAAGTACAATTTCTTTTAAATTCAGATTCTAGAAATCTGAATCATCATCCTTCGTTGTATGCTTATTCAAACCTTCAATTTTTGTGAAACATATCTGAAAAATAAATTTTCAAAGAGCTAATCCAATTCTTCTTTGATACCACAATGATGCTGGGGTACCCCTCCTAGCTCACATTTTCCACTCTCCTGTGCATATAAAAATGCATCCCAATTTTTTTTCATGTCCCAAATAAACTCAACAATCTGGGCAAACTCACAATACTTATCAACCTGGAAAATTCACAATTATATCTGCGATATTTTAATATCTCAAATCTAAGATTTGAGATATTAATTTAAATTCTCTTATGGTTTTAAAGCCACCTCTCAACCCAACTCAAATTCCCAATCTGGAAATTTCAATCTAATGTAGAATCTTTTCTCCCATCTCAAATCAACCAAATTCATTTATGTGTGGAATCTTTCTTTTTGTTATAACCTTGTGGTTACAAACCATAGAAGAAACCCCACTTCATAAATTATAATCCA
The DNA here is from genome assembly GCA_034641835.2 of Pinus albicaulis. NCBI lineage: Eukaryota > Viridiplantae > Streptophyta > Pinopsida > Pinales > Pinaceae > Pinus > Pinus albicaulis. The sequence goes on along the minus strand of CM076574.1, from coordinate 192,806,342 downwards.
ATGTAAAACTAAAATAAATTTATCATAAACCATGGCTAAATAACCTCTTGCCATAATAGCTAAAATGTAGAGTTATACGCCAACGCGCCTTATGGCTTTTACCCTATGGGTTTGACCTTACCTTTCATTTGTAAAGTCACCAACTAGAAATATTTATATGCGCTCAACCCAAGATTCAAATTGCGTTAAATCCCAACTCAAAATTCTCTATTTATAAACTCAGACTTTGTGTTATAAGATTAACATAACTTTATAACTTACCATCCTTCGCCCACCTTGATAACGGGTACTATGGACCATACCATATGGCCCACACCGTTTAATTCAATGAGCATTAGAACTATTAAAGAGACTTTTATAATCTCACAGGAGTCAACATATAGTATTATTCGCCCAATATAATTTTCGGCCCCCAGTAGGTTATTAAACCTCAATATCAACTATGAATGTTTGATATTAAACCAAAGCTAGCAACATTAGAACTTAAGCGGAATAACATTCGGGCCCACACATCAAAGGAACGATAGCAACATAATTTATTAAAACTATCGACTATAAACAAATCATCACATAAAATGTAAAATGCACATAGTCTAGCACTTGTTACCGGACTTATTGCCCTATACCATCCAACGGACGAGACACCGTCGCTTCAAAATTTCATGATCCAATGCATATCGCATTGCTAATATGCACGGGGTTTGATATTCAAAATTTTTGCAATGTAAATGGTTTCCAAATACCATTTTAATATCTCATTTCGGGGATATCTCTAAAACACGGCAAAACTCCAACCAGAGATGGACTAGGAGGGCATTTACCGGATATTCTGCCTCTGAAAGAGGAGGAAATCCAGAGGATACCTGGCCCTTTCTAGACTCTATCTAATATTGAAATATAAACACACCAAGTGGTATAGAACTAGACATGCAATATCATACGACAACTATGGCAACTCATCCAGAAAATGAATTTCTCAGCAACTCAGGACTGAAAAATGCATTGTTCAGGTATGATGGCTTCAACTACCTTATACTATGTCTGATAATTCTCAAAAGTGAAAATAAATAATAACATCAACCTTTACTTAGCTTTTAAGGGAAAAAATATGGGGAAAAGTGAGGATATTGGCCCTAAAATGTGTGTATAAGTAAATATGCGTAACATGATGGTTCAAGGTTCTGGAATATGTTGTATTAGGTCAAGAGGGACTTTCATGGTGAATTTAAACTCAAAAAAAAGCGTTTTTATATGTTAAACAGTTCCTCCTTCCCGACTAGTCAAGAAAAACCCTGATTTCCCAAGACTTTGAATATGCAGAAATTTTCTGAAGCAACGTTAGCGTAATTTCTAGAGGAATATGATGTATAACACTATAAATAATCAGATAATTGGTTTAGGAGCATGGCATATGCTTTCAGCAAGGTTAAAAAACAATTTTATATAGAAAACCCCTCAAGAATGAGGTGCTGCATGCAAGACAAGAGAATGATCCAGAAACCCTTCAGTGTTTTCTCTAGGAGCTGTGAGACAAGAATATATATATATATATATATATCCAAGAATAATAGCAGCAAAAGATGTACAAGTCTTGAGGAAAAAACCTCTCAAGAAAAGCAATACAAGTCTCAACAATACATGTACATGAACATGAAGAATACTGCTATAAAACCAAGCTATGCAGAACGCAGTCTGTGACAGAAGGCTGCTCCAAAATGATGATAATATATGGATCTCACAATATATAGCCCAAACACAATAGGGGAGCAAGGCTCTAAACCTTATAAGCAAAAATATCTCAATCCTCCATGGGATTGGTTGAAATACACAATATGAAAAAAATGTCGGAGTTTTTGGGTAGCTATGGCAACTCCAAACTAGAACACAATAGATAAGGTTGAAGATGATGAGAAACTGAAGTATACCTCCTCCAATATATCTCCAAAGTGGAAGGCTGATCCTTACACTTGATATCTTCCCCTCAAATCAACCTGTAAACCCTCACAGTAGCTACACCATAAAAACATCGTAGGCACTAAGAGGGGTTGCGCAGTAGGGGCAGAATAAGTGTTGGCCTGGTGCCAAGATATGTATATCAGCTCCAATATCCTTCAACCTGATCCTCCAAAGGAAATAAGGGATCTTCGTCTAAAAAACAAGAGAAGGAAGTGGTGTTGTAAATTCACCACGGCAACACCCTACAACACAATATTACGCTGCTGCAGCAATAACGCTGTCCTGGAGGAAGATGCTGAAAAAATAACCTTGCCCTAGCAGGCACTAAAAGTCCCCCAGGGCTAAGGGTGAGATCTCCACACTGAAACACTCAGTCACACTAAACGGTGATGCAGGCAAGCTAAACAGCCAGTCTGCTAAGGAAGACAAATGTCTCACTCAACAATCAATAACTCAAGCATGAATGAAATGAGGAGGCTCCTCCATATTTTATAATGTTGGTTTCCCTCCAAATCCCAATCTAGCCTCTATCTCTCCTCCACATCCTCATCCTTGTCCACATCCTCATCCTTATCTGCTTGCAGAAGCTTCTAGAGTGTACATAGGCCCCCTCCACGTGGTGTTGGGTCCCCCCTTCACTTACACTTAAGTCACAACGTTGTGCTACTAGGTGGATGTCTTATTTCACTTAAGTGAGTTAGACCCTATTCACTCACTTTTTATTTATTTACATACTATAGAGGAAAAACTAAATAAAATATAATATTCCAATTAGCTGTCACTAATTAGGAATATTATAAATTCCCCCCGTTATTAGTCAGCATCATTACCTGCCTGCTACTATTTCCCATGCCTCCCACAATGGAATCACCCATTCGTGACCAAGGGGAACACGTCATGCCTTGAAAACATCATCAGTTTGTTCTCTAAGAATGATATTACTGCCTCAGGACATCTCCTCGTTAAAAATCAGAAAAACATCCCTTTTGGCACCAAAGGGCAGCCGCCCAAGGACGCGCCAATGGGGAAAAATCTGCAAAGAGGTCGCGCCGAACCGGCGCTCCGTCATAGAGCCGTAGTCGCGCCACCCACCCTAGACCATTTTTAAACAAAGATGGTAGCCATGGAGTTCCAACAAACTCACAAACCATTGCCTATCTTGAGTTGGGAGGTTTGGCTGCGGGAGTTCTATGGAAGGGAAGTGGTTTTGCCACCTCCCATGGAACCTTCCTTGTTGATAGGGCCAATCCCATAATAATAGGATCCCAACTCCCTCCTTCCCCATCTATAAAAGCCTTCTCAAATCTATGGCAAGCTAGTCTTGAAGTGCCTAAGCTCTGAATCTCCATATTCCCAAGAGCCTTTGTGTTGTAAAGAATCCTCTCTTTCCCTTAAGGCTGACTCAAGTAAGGAGACCATTGTCACGAGACTCTGGAGAGGTTTTCCCTTTCCTTGGCGAGCTTTGCGAGACATGGATGACTGGAGACCCGTCCGAAGGAGGCTGCGACGTCAGAACTTGGTTGTAATCTTTCTTCGCTGGTTATTTAATAGATGATTATGATTATGGTTCCACTCTGTTTTCCATCATGTTAATGTGAGTAACATCCTTTCTGACTGATGTTTAGTTACGTATGCTGGTTTCTATGCTTGTATCTGTTCGTTTCTTCCATGTGCAGGTGTTCATCCGTGGAGATCGTGGAGGGATTGTGATCTGCCAAGGCTGAGGAACGGGGATGCTTCTTCTTCAGATCCTAGCGTTGGAATCCAGGTAGGCTCCTATCTCCAACCTTTTCATTCGTAACTAGGAACTTGCGTCATAACATTGTTTGATTGTTGCTAGACCCCTGCTGGGCTAGTAGGGATCGCCTCTGTCCATAGAGGGGATTTACCTCCTCAACAAATTGGCGACTCCGTTGGGGAACCAGCTTGTTGTTTGATTTGTAAACTATAGACGGAGCCTGAAGTACAGCCAGATAGCCTTCGAAACGCTTTTGCCCTGCATTAGCAGAGTAGATCAACGCTACTTCAGTCAATCTCCGGTTTGGTTTACGGACTGAACAACTTGGAGTCTTTGTCTTGCCTTGCCGTTTGTATCTTGCTTTTCCTTGCTTTATGAACCTTCTGGGTTGGGTTCTTTGTTTGTTTTTGCTTCTTGGATTGCTTAGCTTGCATTGGTCTGTTTCTGGAGTAGCTTGTTTTTAATTTTTGGCTGAGAAACTCGACTGGCGCGGTTTTTAACCTGACAGTCGCGCCAATTGGTGCATGTTGCCTTTGTCCAGCCCACGCCAATTGCTTTCTGGCGCCAGTTTCACACTTACAGTCGCGCCACCCCTGTAAGATTTTTGAGTTTCCCCATTTCTGAGCTCTCTGGATTTGATCAGTGTTTTTCTTCATGATTTGCTGACTGCCTGAGTGTGTTGGAGTCCTGTTTGACTGGGAATTCACCTCTGTCCTTTGGTTGTTTGCTTTTATCTACCGATTTCACGTTTTAAGCCCTAGGGCATCTAGTGGCTTAGTGTATCGAGCCCTCCTTGGGAGTTTTGGTGTTTTGATTGTCCTGTCAACTATCTGATTGATTCTCCACATCCTCTAAGTAGTTCTTCATTGTTTTATCGCGATTTTTGGGTGATTGTTAATTCCTTCATTCGAAATTCGTTTGGTCTTGCCTTGGACCTAGATCACACGGTCCATTGGAAGCTTTTGAGACTTTTCTTCATTTTGAGAGACTTTGGTCGATTTGGGGATCTGATTGCTTGTGTTGTTGAGTGAAATTTGTTTGTTTCACTCTCTTGGAAATCGTTTCTCAAGTTGTTCCGTTTGTTTTCAAGTTTGTTTAGTGCATATTAGCTATTAAACATTGAAAATAAAAAAAATCTCTTTTGCTTTTGTTAATTAGTGCAAATTGTGATCTTTTCCATATCGCTAGTGATTAGTGTTTTGAATGAAAAGTTTTCAATTTCATTAGTTGCATTAGAGATCTCATTGTTTGTCTTCCGTTCATTTCGTTTCTGTAAAAGCTCTCAACTCTTCTCTAACTAGTTTTCATCGAACGAAATGTTGCACCGTGGCATATAGCTTTGCATTTAGGAGTCTTTCGAGACACTACATACGATAGGGCCTGAAAATTGAAACTTAATTGAAGATCAACTATAAAATTTATTTTAATTAACCTAAGGCAGCATTGGAACTTAACGAAACATATTTAGAAGGTCTAGGCTAGAGACGTGTTCCGGCGTCGTTAAACCTAGCAGCTGTCGTTCGCCTGTTGGCTTTAGACAGCGCTAGTACGGACTTGCGCTCCCCGTACTGTCACGTATATAAAGGGAGACCCCTATAGGTTTTCAATCCTTTATCCACAGGAAGCCGAGTCTGCCGCCCTATACTCATGATACACCGAACACAGCATTCGGGGAGACTACCTGCACGTACGGAAAGTACTTGGTCGATTTCTGTTTCATTTTTGAAACCAAGGTGTATATTGCAGTTCACGGATATTTGGTACACCCTTTGTGCCTAGTTTTTCCTGAGCAGTCATTTGGTCTTTTCTGACTCCCTAAACCTGAAAAGACCGTCAAGCGCTTGTCCTTTCACGCTTGTGTCAACTCTGAAAGAGATAGAGTCATCTTTTTATCGTTTCTCGACTCTTGAAACATGAAACGGTAGAATTTCTTACTTTCCAATGTGGTAAAATTAATCGCCCACGATTACACACCTATTTAGACATTGCTTGTTGACCGTTTGATCGTGTGTCTTAACTCGTTTTCAGCCCGTGTGTGGTTTTGAGTTTGATGGCAACTTTTTCAGAGTTCACCAACCAAGGAATCCCCTCAGAAGGGAATCCCGGTCATTTTCCTCCTTTTGGAAATGTTGGTGCTCCTTACATGGCGACGTTGTCCCTTCCTGGGTTAACTGTTGGGTTGCCCGTTTGGTTGTTCTCAACCTCTGTTGTCCCGAATGTCTCCACTACTGTTCAATCAGTTCCTCCACCTGAACAACCTCATGTTGATTCCAAGGTGGACCTCTCCCCTTCTTCGCCTGTTTCTGCGTCCTCCTCTTCTACTTCGCCTAGTGAAAGTCTGGATTCAAGTAACCAGGTGGCTAAGAAGAAGAAGAAGAAGACAAAGAAGAAGAAGTCTGATAAGCGAGAGGCTAAATGTACAGCTACTGTCCCTGAGGAATCTCCTCTTGATAGTCCTTCCAACCCTCCTCGGAAAGTCAAGTTCCCGTGCATGTTGTGCACGGGAGACCATCTACTTCGAGACTGCCCTGGCATTCCCAAGGTGCTTGAAGCATGGTCCAACGGTCATCCACCATTGGCTTTGACTTCCGAGAGCAAGTTTGGGGGCACATCTTCAACTGGTGTTGATAAGAATTCTAAGAAGCAGGGTAAGATCACCAATCCCTGTAAGTTGTGTGAAGGGCACCATGCCATTCACCTTTGTCCTTATATGGATGAAGCCAAGCAAGTCTTGGACAACCCAGCCGGTTCTACACCATGCCTTCCACCTGGTTATAATCGACTTTCTTTGAGTCCTCTGCCAGCTGATCCTACGATTGGTCAAGAGTCATCCTTGGTCGATCCCACTCCCCCAGAAATTCAAATTCACGAATCCGTCCCTGACCAACCATTGGTCGTAGGATTGGTTGAACTGGCCCCGTCCACGGTGCACCAGGTCTTTTCTGTCGAGAGTGGATCTCACACCCCCCATGTCCTTCTGATCTCTTCAGATTCTTCAGACTTGGAGAAAGATTCTCCTGTCCCTGTACTTCAAGAAGCTCCTCCTCCGCCTCCCATGATGGAGGCTCCGGAGGATATCCCTCCCGCCTTCGAGATGGAGGTTATGGAGGATGCTTCTTCTACCGTAACATCAGGGGAAGACCTTCGCTTGTCGATGGTAGCCCCTCCGAGTAGTTTGGTCACTTCCTTTGACTGGAATCGATTTGCAGGATTTCGCCTTCCGTCTTATGTGCCTTTCGAGATCACAGTACAGGCTCTTGGTCTGGTTGTACCCAACACCATTATAGACGAAGGTGCCTCTGTTAGTATTCTGTCATCAACTACCTGGCAAGCTTTCGGTTCGCCGCCGCTTGCGCCCGTTACACAGAATCTGTTGACATTCAATAGAAGAACGAGTCAACCGTTGGGGATCCTTCCAAGGTTACCTGTTACTTTGGGAGGTAAAACCGTCCATATGGACGTGATGGTTGTTCCAGGCCCCTTGGATTTCAATCTGCTTTTGGGCGCGATTAAACCTATGCCATGGGAGCGCTTGTCTCCTCCCTCTTTCGTGTGGTTTTTTTTCCGCATGAAGGACGGATCGTGACCATTGATCAGTTGTTGTTCTTTGGTCCTAATGTGGCATCTGGCCCACCATCACCCCCTCCTGGTTTCTATCCACCCATTGTATCTGCTCCACCGCAGGTTAACTATGTGGCTACCTACCCCTTGCCCGTGCTCAGTGATGATGTCGTTGTGCATAATGTGCTGGGGGCATTGGGCCCTGACTTCCAGGATGTTTCCCTTCCATCAGGAGTGGAACTCTTGGAAGCACCGCCTTCTTGTTCATTTTGGTGTAAGTCGGTTGGAGCACGGTTTCCTCCCTGGGTCAAGCTCTTTAACAAATGAAACCAGGATCTTGGAGCAGAGTTCCTTGTCTTGTGTCAAGCTCCTTAAAAAATGAAACCAGGTTGTTGGAGCAGAGTTCCTTGTCTTGTGTCAAGCTCCTTAAAAAATGAGACCAGGTTGTTAGAGCAAAGTGCCCTCCCTGTGTCAAGCTCTTTAAAAAATGAAACCAGGTTGTCGGAGCACAGTTCATTGTCTTGTGTCAAGCTCCTTAAAAAATGAAACAAGGTCGTTGGAGCATAGTTCCTCCACTTGTGTCGAGCTCCTAAAAACAATGAAACAAGTTGTTTGAGGATAGTTCTTTTAAGTGTGTCAACCTCGTTAAAATAATGAAACACGAGCATGTTCAATTCGACTTTTGTTTTGAACCTTAACTCCATTTTCAATGGACTAAAGCTTGGGGGGCATGCACCTCGAATTGAGACACCATGCTGGGGGGCATGCCCGTTTTCCCTGTTTCCAAGCATAGTTTGCATACCTATTGACAGGTGTGCTTTTAAGCTTGTTTAAAAATAAAATCCAATTTCAAACATAGTTTGCATATGTGTGTGTTCATGTGTGCTTTTAAGCTTGCATAAAAATGAAATGTGTGAGTAGATACATTGTGTGAATACATTTTGCATTGGGTCGTTTGTTATGTAACTGATACATTAGCTTACATTTGTATTAGACATTGGCATGACATATAAAAACATCATCACATGTAAAATATCCATCCAAAATAGTCATATGTATATATATGTGTGTGCCGAAATGTTTGCACAGTGTGCATCACAAATCTCAAAAAATATACATAATCGTCTTAGTACATCCAGAGACGCTATGTCTCTCAAAAAATAGGTGTGGCATAAATCCTAAGGACTAATCCGCATGGTGCTCATGATAGCACGTGACTGCACGCACTAGGCACCTCAAGATTTGGTGGATCCGACTCGGAACTCCCACCGTATGGCGCTGGTATGCCATCGGTATGTCTGCTAGCCGGGCATAGTCTGGGATCCCGTGGGCAATCCCCTCGAGATTCTGGATCATTTCATCTCCTCCGGTGCCTTCTCCCTGAATCTCAAGGGCGAGTTGTGTCCTCCGGGAGATTGGAGACATCCCGGCTGGTCTCTCAGGTCCTACATCTGCATGCATATATAATTGTGTTAAGACGAATGTGTATTAACAAAAAAACATATAAACATAAAATAAAAAATATGAGGTCTTACCCAGCTCCTCGTCCCAGTCATCTCCTTCTGGTAGTGGGAGATCTGGGTCCCCAGTAAAGTCAGTTCCTGCATAGGGCCAGTCTTCCACGACAATCAGCTGGCGCCGTAACCACCTAAAAAACTCTGGCCTCCAAGACATCTGTTGGCCACCTCCAGATCTGGGCATCAATGCTGCCCAGCGAACCATTCGTGGCTCTCGTGGTATCGGACTCACCACTGCGGCCCCTTGGCCCTGGAAGATTGGTAAGCGTTCCAGAATGAACGATACCAAGATGGAACCATAATCGAACTGTTTTAGTTTCCCCTGTTTGCACCTTGTGAGCTGCCTTTTCATATTGATAGTTACTGCTTCTGCCCAGTTGAACAGTAAGGGACCCATGCATTCTGAGGCCAGTAGGAGTTGGGTCTTCGTGGCCTCGTGCGGAGCCTGCGACCCAGCAGCCCGCGTGATGGTATGGAGAACCACTCTCACTGCCAGATCAGGGACGGTGTGGATATCCACTTTCTTGCTTCCTGATCCTGTTTGTGCCCCTGGGCACACCCGTGCCATCACTTGTTCCATCTTTTGCCCAGATGGTCTTCTTCCAGTCAGTACAGGGATTGGACCTCTACGGGACAATCCAGTGATGAAATAAACATCAGTGACCTCCAGTTCCAACACCTGGTCTCGTAACCTGAACACCTGTTCCTGTTCATCCCAGATACTGATTAAATACTGGAGGAGCTCGGGCTGAGCTTGTAAACATGGCGTGAGGAAGAAATTTTTCAATCCACAGTTTCTAAGTGCATTCATGCAAGTTTGGCTTTGCATGGCCTCTTCATCCTCTTCTCCGTGCTCTCGTTCCTTCCATTCGATTGCCATTTTGAGTGATTATCTGCATTCATATGGTCAAAAACCCTTAGTTAGATCTTTGATGAGCTTCAAATTCCAAGCAATTTGGTCTAAATGTCGAAATTTTGGGCGAAATTTAAGGTTCAGCCGCTGGTACGGCTGTTTTGCCAACAGTCACGCCACGTGGCGCAATCCCTTTACAAAAAAGAGCTCATTGGCGCGGGTCCGTGCCCGATACCTGCGCCAATGGGCGTAGCCCTAAAATTCTAAAAATGACCACACAAAACTGATTTCTAAGGGAAAGCTATTAAAAAATGAATGAAAATGAAGAGCAAAAGAGCGCCTCTTACCTGTGACAGACGAGAAGCTGAATGGTCGACTGGATTTGTCGCAATCACCGTCAGAAGTTTCTGCTCCAAAAGGACCACTGTTGCTTTCCACCAAGGTAAATAGTAAAAAGTAATTTTATTTTTACCAATTAGACATATTTATAACTTTTTCGACGTTAAATGAGTTTTAAAAGTTATTTTTATCAAATATTTGCATATGTTATGTCGAAAATGGGTTTTACGCTTGCTTGGTATGTGCAGCAGCAGGTTTTTGCGACTTAAAAGATGGAAACGAGTTGTATTTCATACTTTTTCGGACTCGGTAAATACACGAAAAAGTCACTCTGGAGTCATCTTTCAGCTCTTTTCTGACTCTCTAAATATGAAAAGATCAACGAGGCCCTTATCGTCTCGATCTCGTTAAAATGGACACAAATCGACATCCACCCAGTATAAGTTTAACCCTTTTTCGAGCTGGGATGGATTGATTACGAAAAAGGAATACCCTAGCCTATTGCGACTAGGAGGTTTTCCCAGATATTGTTTTCTACCTTTTCGGATCTGGGGAACTATTTACGAAAAGGGACTTGTGGAGTTTTCTTTTCCGCCGTCTTTTCAAACTCTCTAAACATGAAAAGACGCCGAGTTCTTCCTTTGTCAGACTCGTTAAACCCTGATGACATCGGATCTAGTCGAAATGACGTTCTCCGAGTTCCTCCTTCCTAGGACTCGTTAAATGCACTAGGATGGATTCGCCCGAAGGGCGGACTTATATCGCAAGCATATGCTATCCCCTTCAAGCTTGTCATTAAAAATAATTGGGGTACTCGCCAGAAATGGTGGGGGAAAAATGGAACCATCGTCGTTGTCGTCGGCAGTATGTCGCTCTTGAACATGGCACTTGTCTGCATTCGTGTCGGGTTGGGGACATCTCATCTCGTTGCTTCACTTTGCCTCCATGGGTTTGGGTAATATCTTTTGACCTCTCATCTTTTCACTGCCTCGTTGCCATGACCTCTGATCCGCTGATGTTAAATACTGCCAAGTCCATTGCCGTGCCGTTCATGTATTCAAGAGAAGTTGGCCTCTGCAAATATCAACCTTCCTCTATTTCTCATACGATCCTGATTCACAACATAACATCATGTTCTTCTGTCTCGTGTCAATGATATGGGAAACATTATGGCCCACCTTCGATCAAGGTCACTTCCTGTCGACTTCAACTCATTATCCAGGAAGTTGGTCTAGAGACTCCTTGTGGTACCTTGGAGCGTGCATGCCTCAATGGCAGGTTCGTCGCATTCGACGACAAGTTTACATCATTGGCCTCCGATCGAGTGATTTTGCGGGTGTTCGACGTCAACTCATTTATTCGCACACCGTAGATTGTACCTGTGGTACCTTGAGGACCATTGTCATTATTGGTGGTTTCTCTCGCATCTGTTAACAACTTTCATCATTGGCTGGTAATCAGACGATGTTCTTGCATGTTCGACTTCAGCTCACATATTCACATGCTTGACCTTGTACTCTGTTGGGTCGAGATGGAGCGCAAGACCCTGGATTGTGTCTGTTGTAATCCAGGCTGTGATTGTGGATTATTATCATTATGTACATGACTCACTGATTGGATGGCTGCGACCATACCTGAGTCTATTTGTTTGATCTTAGTTGGATGGCTGCGTCCATACCACTTATACATCATGTACTTGAGATATCAGTTGTATCTTTCTGCGCAGGTTTTCCGACGGCGGGCCTTCAGTTGAACATGTTCTCGTAAAGCATTTCACCCCTCTCTCTCTCGGGCCTCATACTTTAGGGGGCATCTGTTACACATTAATTTGTCACCGTCCCTACCATTCCCCGTCCCGCACAATGGAGGACCCATTTCGTGACCTGTGAACATTGTCATGCCTTGAAAACATCATCAATGCATTCCTCTAAGCATGAGATTTATTTTCCCTTGAGACATCTCCTTGCAAAAATCATGAAAAACATCCCTTTTGGCATTGGCGCGGGCAGGCAGTTCAGTACTCGCGCCAATGGGGAAAATCCTGCAAAGAGGTCGCGCCAACTGGCGCTCTGTCATAGAGCCGTAGTCGCGCCACCCAATTTAGGGACTGTTTTTTAAATAAAGATGGCGGAAGTTGAGTTCCAACAAACTCACAAACCATTGCCTATCTTGAGTTGGGAGGTTTGGCTGAGGGAGTTCTATGGAAGGGAAGTGGTTTTTCCACCTCCCATGGAACCTTCCTTGTTGATAGGGCCAATCCCATAATAATAGGGATCCCAACTCCCTCCTTCCCCATCTATAAAAGCCTGTCAAATCCATGGCAAGCTAGTCTTGAAGTGCCTAAGCTCTGAATCTCCATATTCCCAAGAGCCTTTGTGTTGTAAAGAATCCTCTCTTTCCCTTAAGGCTGACTCAAGCAAGGATACCATTGTCACGAGACTCCGGAGAGGTTTTCCCTTTCCTTGGTGAGCTTTGCGAGACGTGGATGACTGGAGACCCGTCCGAAGGAGACCGCGACGTCAAAACTTGGTTGTAATCTCTCTTCGCTGGTTATTTAATAGATGATTATGATTATGGTTCTGTTAGAGTCGGTCCTTACAGCCCTCCGTCAGTGATCATTTCGTTTTTTGCATATTCATTCTTAGGTGTCTCGCTTGTTCCACTTCGTTGCATTTCGCTAGGAGCATGCCATTGACTGACGAAGGCGTCTGTTGTCTTATGTTTCCTCATGCTTACACCTGCAGGGCTATTTAAAAAATTTCCCAAAAATCACTCAAAATCATCATCATTTCATTTATGGTCATTAAATGTCAATAAGTTTCTTTAGTCCTAGAGTCTAGGGTTTTCGAGTCATTTGAATACATGTCATAAAGCCCGTAGGATGAGGATGGTTCCGCAAATTTTGATTTCATGTTTTTATTATCATTAGCATTTCAAAACATTTCTAGTCCAAAACTCTGTTTTGGAACTAGAAATTGTTTAATTTTATTTTTGTAATAAATTGTATTCATTTCACCAAGAAGAAGTTTCAATGCAGACCTCTGATATTTTCCTAAGCTAAAGAGCCATATCCCTGCAATAGACAACAAAATCATCAGTTCAAAACTCAGAAAAGCCAAAAGAGAGATATTGTATTAAAAATCCAAATGTAAAAATGCAAAAACATTGTAATGTGGGTTATCAAATAGATTTGAAATCAAATCTGATTGTGAAAGATATTTTCCTCATGTATAAAATGGAAAACAAGTTCATTTGCCAAAATCCGCGGCATAGAAGTCGAAATCAAGAGTTTGGAGGCCGAAATCGTGTTTTGGAGAATTGTTGACAGAGTTTGGAGGTCGTGAGACCCACTTGGGTGCATGCGACCCACTTGGAAAATGCGACCCACCTGGGCGTTTTCTCCAGTGTAAATTATAACGCATGCGACCCACTTGGCAAAAGCGACCCACTTGATCGCATGCGACCCACTTGCTAACAGAGTTCAGAAAAATTGCATTGGGCGCCCAGTTTCGATTTAAATCATCTCCAGCTGCCTTCAAACGGGTTATAAACTATTGCTCAGTAGATTTTAAAGTGGTTGTGGTATCTTGGAGACTTTAAACATTTGAATGGAAAAGTGAAACCCTACATTCATGGAAGATTTGTTCCTTAGGGTTTTTAAATACATATGGATGGTTTTATGAGTATTTTCCCACCTTATATGATTGATATATCTGCCTTTGCATGTATTGTCAAAGCCCCACTGCCTTCACACTTGTTATACCACCGTTGTCATCATTATTATTTTACCACTGTCATGGCTTGTGTTTCATGGTGATCATTGTCATATTGTGTCTCAATTCCCATTGACAAACACAATCTTATACTTATTGTTCATTTCCCATTGACAAACACAGCCTTATACTCATTGTTCCCTTTGACAAATTTTATCCAGTATTCTAAAGGCTGCATGCTACCATTTGTCAAATTTCACTTGCAATTAAAACAGAGACTGTGCTTTTATCTCAATCCACCTAAAACAGAGCTGTTATCATTGTTTGTTTCCTTATGGTACTTTGACAGTGGGTGATATTTATTGGGTGTTGAAACATACATTATAACTGTGTTTTCACTGCATTTATATTAGTATACATATTGCCAATATTTTTTTCAAAGCCATGTCAGAGACAGAGTCAGTGTATGAGCAAGAGTCAGGCAGTGATTCCACGACTGAAGGTAATGTGCCACAGGGGTCTCACAGAGTTTTCAAAGGTGGTGATCATCGCAGAGAGGAGCCTACTTATTTGGCTCGGTTGCAAGCATGTCCACTAGCAATGGATTGTTTTCGGTATTTTTCATGTTTCCGATTTTGTGAGATGATTGCACAAACCCAGCTTCATCGTGAACTAGCTCGTTTTTTTGTTTTACATTTACGGGATGGCCGGGTAAATCTTGCCGGGGTTGATTTCATTTTGTCACCCTTGACTATTGCTCAAGCCACTGGCATACCAAACATGGGCGAGGAATGGAACAAACGTCAGCGTTTAGAGAAATTCCACTATGAGCCATACATTAAAGCTGGATATATGAGGTACTTGGGCAGAGTTTTTCCATTTAGATTCTTGAGGGATGAGTTTGCACCGCTGATGAAACTCATCATTCAGTATTTTAGTTGTGAGGGTAGATATGCCCGTCTCTTTGCGTACCATATTCATTTGTTGATGCACTTCACAAGGGTACGTATGATGAATATTCCGTACTTCATATATCGCAACATAGAGAGGATGGTGATTTTTGTGCAAAAGAAGACGAGCCCAGCGCAACAGTACAGGAGTATATACCATTACGCTTTGATCAAGATCATAGTGTTACATCAGTTGGCAGAGCAGGGCATCACTTGGGAGGATTTCATTTCCCATGACTTTTTCACAGTGCCACAGCCGCCTCCCGAGAGAGTTCATGATGCGGGAGAGCCTTCACACCAGCCGGACATTCTTGAGGTTGAGAATATCAGCGCTCCTTTGGTTCAGACATATCAGCGAGGCCACAGGGCCTTATTTGCAGTGACACGGCGAGTATAATCTCCACGTGAGGTGGAAGGGGTCTTGCCAACTTAATCAGCAGAGCGAGTATTATCTCCACATGATGTGGAAGGGGTCTCGCCTTCTTCTTCAGCGCAGGTTGTTACACCATTTTTTGGTCATCTAACCTTTTATCATTAGATGGACCCAAGTACACCATGCAAGACCAGTTTTACCCCAAGTAAAACTGCTTTCACTATGTTAATTAAAGAAACCCCAAAAGGAATAATTAATTAAACCATAATTTAATTATTATTCCCAGCCATGTTTAACCCAAAAACAAAGAAATTAATGAGATACACCCATAGTTATCTTATTATTTTCTAGGAATAATTATTTAAATAATATTCCTTGTTAAATATGACCAAATCAACCACTATTAATTAAATAAATCATTATTTATTTGATTATATCTCAACCACTTCCTTAAAAGGATAAATAAATCATTTATCTATTTATTCTTCACTAATCAAGGGATTTTGACCCAAGTCAAAGTCCCTTTCCCTCCAACAAATAATAATAAAATATTCCATAGAGGTGGATCTAGATTTGGTTAACGTTATTTTAATCATGCACCAAGATCTAGAATGACCCAATATTTTGTTATAAATAGGAGGGTTTTCCCCTTCATTCTTCACCTTTTGTTGCATAGAAGATCACTCTGGATCTATACACTTGGTCTCATTTCTACCATTTTGCTCCCATTGAGCTCTACCTTCTACATTGGGTTTTCTACATCTACAAGAGAGAGAAAGCTTAGATCTGAAGTGCTGAGGACCACAAAGAACCCATCCCATTGAGGAGATCTGGATACACCTTCTTGTTTCCTCCCAGGTGCCCTGTAATATAAAAATTCATTCAAAAAATCGTGTTCTTGTCTTGTCTGTCGGATGCATGGAGCAAACTCTTTACTTTACTGCTTAATGTCTTTCCATTTATAGATCTGTTTGTTGCAGCACTTTAACTACTAATTGCAGATCTGAAGATGTTTTGCAGCCATTATTGTTGTTAGGGCTATTAGTTATGCGTAGCTAAAGTGGATCTTTTTCGTACACTTCGACAAAGAATTCATACTAACAAATGGCGACTCCACACGGGTTTTAAATTACGACCGCTGTCGTTTCTCATATTCCTGCATATCCAGCTACTTCAGGCCCTAGGGCTTCTTTTCAGCTGCTTAGTTTTTCTCTTTTCATGTCATTTTTCTCACATAAAACCCTAAAAAAACTTAAAATTTCTAACTTCCGTGTGTTTCTGGCCCTATTGCGCAGGTAAGCGACACCAGCCGCAACTGAGACGGCAACTTTTCAGAAAATCTTCCGCCGAAACAACCGGAACGGGGGGGTCGCACCTTTTGGCCCAAAACCTCGCCGACCCTGACGCACCTTTTCGTCCGTTTCCCCGCGACCTCAACTCCGCATCAGCCGAACCTCGCGACCCGCCTTTTTCCGCATTTTTTCCGAATTTCTTTTCCGGGTCTCCGCCGTGTACCTCCGCCAGGTTTTCCACCGTCTCGGCCCCCGCCTTGACCAAGATCTGATCTGTTTTTACTCATCTAAGTGGGAACCCAGCCCCTTAGGGCTTTAGTACCCTCCACTTTTTGTGGAAGAGTTTCAGCTGTTTCAGCCGTCGGTTTCAAAGCTTCAGCCCCCTCTTTTTCCAGATCTGTTACCTCACTTTCAGATCCATCGAAATCAGCCTCTTTTCCTTTCAAATCACCTCTTGTCGTTTTGTTTGGACCTCTTCCAAAGGCCTCTGCCTTGCCCCCCCCCCCGGTTTTTTGCTGATTTCCCTTTTTCCAGCCACCTTGCCTCTGTCTCTTGGCTGTGATCTGCACCCCTTGTCTGCAGCTTTATCCTCCAGATCTCTGTCCCCTTTGACCCTAGATCTGTTGAGCCTCCTTTGTGTGTGTTTCCATAGTTTTTCCCTTTCTTTTCAGCATAGTTGTGAGAGTCCCACCTTCTTGGGTTAGATAGATGCATACGTAGCCGTTATTTTTCTGTTATTTCAGCATTTTATTCTGTTCTCTGTAGGTTTATTTTCAGCTACGTAGCACACTTTTTTCTTGCTCTCAAACAACGGAAAGGGTTTAAAAATTAAAATTAACGCACACCACACACTGACCCTAAGTGAAGAAGCGCCTGGTTTACACCGCCTCGCAAAGACTCTAAAATCAATCGTCACTGCACCTTATCTGCCCTTGACCTTCTTGATTCTGTCCCTTTCTGCCCTTGTCGGTTTCCTTCTTCCTGTCATCATCGCGCCCCCAAGGCGCCTTTCCCGGAGACTTCTTGGCCTTCATCCTCAGTTTCCGGTTGATCGACCTGCTCCGCATCGTCGTCGTCGAGCCAGTCCACCTTCGAGTCCGCACTCCGACTCCTCTCCTGATTCATCGGGTCCCCCTTCTCCTTCCGGTTCTCCCCCTTTTACCTTCACCATGTCCGGATCAGGGCCTAATGCTAGTGGTTCTCCCGGCCCCAATGCCGGCCCCACTTCTAGCGGAACCATCACAACCACTACTCCGGCCACCCCTGTGCTGCCGTACATTGCAGGCCTCAGCCTCCCCGATTTCCATCAGTTGATTAACGACCCCATTCACCATAATACTACCTGGCCCACTATGCCCACCAAGTTACCCTCCGATATCCCTAAGTTCGAGGGCCTTAATGGCGAAGACCCAACCAATCACGTCCGGTCTTTCCACATGTGGTGTTCCTCCAACTCCATTACCGATGACTCCATCCGTCTTCGTTTGTTCCAACGCACACTTACCGGCGAAGCTTCTAAATGGTATGTCGAACATGCCACTTCCTCCCATACCACGTTCGAGACTCTTGCCCAAGCCTTCTTGTCGTACTTCCAGCTCCCTCTCCGATACGACACCGGTACGGAGCTCTTGACTTCATTTAAGCAATCCTCTTCCACACGCCTTTCTGCCCATGTTCAGGAATGGCGACGAAGACGGAGCTTATGTCGAGCCCCTCCCTTTGAAGATCGGGTTTACATGGACTGGTTCCTTCGCACCCTCCCATCTCCCATCGGTAAAGATGTCGCCTCTCACTTTCCTCAATCTGAAGAAGCCGCCCTCCAAATAGCTTTAAAATATGACCTGATCTACGCTCAATCCGGTTATGTTTATACCGTTCTTCCTGACATCCCCAGGCCCGGTGGCGCTAACGCCCCGGGGGCATCTCATTCCGCCGACGGTATTGTTGGATCTCTTTCCCACCCCTCTGCTCACCCTCCTATGAGCCATGGCTTTCCTCAGGGGGGGGCCAGCACCTCTAGCACTCTGCCCCCTCCCGGCAACATGTATCTAGGATACTCGAATGCCTCCCTTTTTCCCAACCCTCGCTACCCCCACTGCCTAACCCAACCCTTACTTTTATCCGCAGCCTGGTGCGCCAGCTCCTCCAGCATATGCGCTTCCGCCTCCCTTGCCTCCTCACCACCCGCAACAGCCCTTACAACACCCTCCAGGGCAAGTATTTGCGCAGCAGGGTGCGTTTAATCCCCCTTCTTCTCAAAGAAGGCGGAGAGGCAACCAGAACCCATCTGCCCCTGGTAACCGAGGTCCCAATTCTGGTCCGGACCCTAACACTAGCAACCAGCCTCAGGGCATTCCGCCCAGGCCGGACAGGCCGCTCCGCACAAACAAGCCCTGTTCGTGTTGCGGTGTTTACGGTCACTACACTCACGATTGCCCTCTCTTACCCCAGATGCGACAGATGTGGGAGTCTCAAGCCACATTGTGCGGACAACACGCCTCCCCTCCTGCTCCTCCTAATGTGGCCACCACTCAGCCAGCTGTGTTCACTGATCCTTTCCCTCACCAGGGATTCGTGGCTACCCAAACCCCCGACAGCCATGTAGCCACCCCCTCGTCCATTTCTGGTTCCTCTGATTACCAGATCCTTATGATGCACTCCGATCCTTCCCCATCCGTCGATCTTCACCTTCAAACTCGGTCCCGCCATTACCCCAAGCCTCCTGCTCAGTCTGCCCCCGAGCCTCCTTCTTCAGGTTCTACAGAGCCTCTTTCGACATCCAATGGTCCCTTACACATCCCTCAACCCAAAGTTGAGGTTCATCCAAAGATTCCAAAGGGACCATTACGCCGAAATGCTGCTTCCGGTCAAGCCGCTCAGTCGTATAGTATAGTAGATGATTTGGCGCAATCCCCTGCCGCCATTTCGACCCTGGAACTCCTCCAGTCGTGCCCTTCCCAAAGGAAGGCTCTACTATCTGCCGTGGGTGCTGTTGATCCTGCTGATGACCAAATGATTGTTTTCGACGCCACCCAATCGGACCACCCTCCTCTTCCTCCTTCCGTTGCTTTCCAAATCCCAGTCAAAATCCGGAACGCCACTGTATCCCGGTGTATAATTGATGAGGGGGCATCCACCTGTGTGATGTCCGCTTCGGTTTGGAAGCAACTCGGATCCCCCGAGCTGGCCCCTTCCACGATCACCCTTCGAGCGTGGGACGGTCATGCCTCCCAGCCTATTGGCCTGTTTCGTAACTGTCCCATCACCCTCGCCGGTAAGACTGTTTGCATTGATGTCGAAGTCATTGATGCCCCTCTAGACTACAACATTCTATTGGGGCGAAGCTACACCTACGCCATGTCTGCTGTCCCATCCGCGGTTTTCCGCAAGATGTCTTTCCCACACAATGGGAAGATAGTCACTATTGACCAGCTATCTTATCATGAGCCGCCATCTCAGACCTCCTCCGAGACGACCATCTCTTCTGTAACCAACAAGCAAACCGTCGATTCTCTGACCAGTGTCTCCCCCGGCGTCTACAAAGATTCCACCTTGCTTGGTACTTTTCCTCATCTTCCCCCTCCTCTGGTCACTGATCCCAGCTTGTTGAATGTTTGCATGATGCAATCGTCTCAGGCCGCCCATAAGCGGCCTGCCTCGGCTAGTCAGCAACCTCCCCCCCGCCCTCCGCAACACACTCCTAGCCATTCATCTCAGCCAGCCGGACCTCCTCCTTCTGGCCCTTCCCCTACAGCGGGTATCCCTGAACCCCTTTATCCTCCAGGCTCGGTCCCCCCTGGCCTTAACCATCTTGGAGCCGTACCTCCTGGTCATTACCCTGCCGGACAGATCCCCTTCTTAGCTCCCCCTCCCGGAGCATATTCTGTCCCCGTCATGGCCACCCTCTCTCTCCCTAACTTGACCTTAGGCATTCCGGTCTGGTACCTTGACCCCCCAGCCGCCACCCCCCCTGGTCACCCCAAACCTTACATGGCTTTGACACCGGTTCAATCGGTCCCCCTCGCTTCCTCCATAGCCAACGTGCCCCCAGCACCTCCACAGGACCCTTCTCCTGCTGAGTCGGCTCCCGGGAAGAAAGGGAAAGCCCGCAAGGGGGCAACCAAAGACCAAACCACCACAACCACCTCGGCTCCTCCCCCACCCTCGAAGCCTTGTGCCTTATGTGATATCATCGGTCATGCCACCCATGCTTGTCCCGAGTTACCCCGCATCCGCCCCATGGTAAAAGTCGCGTTCCCCGACACTACGGTTCCTGAAACTCCCACTCCTGCTTCGACCGTCTCCAAGAACCCCAAGACTCTCCGCACCAACAAGCCTTGTGCTTTGTGCGGTGTCCATGGCCACTACTCCCATCATTTTCCTCACCTGACACATTACCGTGCCTCCCTTGAGGTGATCCGCGAGTATGAGGTTGAACAAAATCAATCCGCCTCTCCCATTCTCGCGCAGTATGCTGCAGCCCAGCCTGAGGATTCCACCGCTCCCATCCACATCCCCCCCCCTGATGTCCAGATGACGGAGTCTACAGTCACCATTCTTTACCTATCCTCCTCTGCACGACACTTGGAGCCTAGCCCGTCTGCCGCCTCCCCCGTTGTGTCCCTTGATACTCGAGATCACTCCACTTGTGTCTCTGTTGACCTTCGCAGCCCGAGTCCTCGCCATGTTTCCGATAGTTCTCATACCTCACCTTGTTTGAGTTTTTCTCATCCTGCCCTTTCCCCCCGCCATCACTGCTTGATGACTTCTGTCCCCTCACGCTGCCGTCATTTCCTTTCATCCCTTCATGTATTGTCTTGTCACACCACCTTGCGGGTCCCCCCGTCCACATCATTTATCGGTTACGCCGATGGTGCCAGTCGCTACTCCAGGAATCTTGCCTCGGCAGGGTGGGCCATCTTCACCCCCTTGCATGACCTCGTTCTGTCTAATGGGGTATGCATTGGTTCTGCCACCAACAATCAGGCCGAATACGATGCAGTGCGTGGCCTACTAGTTGATGCTTTGTTGCATCGCATTCGCCATCTGCACGTTCGTTTGGATTCCTTGCTTCTTGTCATGCAACTAAATGGTGTTTATCGTGTGCATAACCATGTGCTGTTTAGACGCTATTTACGAGTGAAAGTCTTAATACGTGCATTTGAAACCATCACTTTCAACCATATACCCAGAGACCAGAATCACTACGTAGATAGTATTGCAAACCATGTTCTAGATTGGCATTTATCACACTCAATTCATACAAGACAATAACATTAAATCAACCATCAAAAGATGATGCATATCCATAATATGTGTCGCAAACCATATATTGATGAGTCCATCTACTCTGATACACATGACATGCCCATAGCATGTTCCAAAAACTGGGGGCACCATACGCCCCCCCATACATATACATACGACATGCCCATAGCATGTTACAAACCAAAACTGGGGGCACCATATGCCCCTCCATACAAAATAGGGGGCACCACCTGCCCCTACATACATCAGAAGGGACACCATATGCCCCTAATCACTCTCTGGAGGCTCCCGGGCCAATGGCTCTGCCCCTGCAGCATGTAGATCCCGCATAGTTTGACCGGCCATCGCCATGCGCCGCATGATACCTCGCCACTCCGAGGGGAGACCAACACATGGCTCTATGTACCGGTCGTCTAAATCCTGCCACCCGCGCTCTGATACTCCGGTCAACAGCTGCTCACATCTACGGCGGATGTCCTCCAGTAGGGCGGCTGCACCATCATTTTGCGCCGCTCTCGATCCACTCGGACCCGTAGCTCCAGACGCTGCCGGTCGTCCCATATATCCGGCCGGTTTTACCGGTGCTATATCTGCATACCAAAAGTCCCTGAATCAGTATCATTATTTACTATTCAAAAAACTTTAAACATGCCCATATAAGGATAGCAATTTGTCACTTACCATCGGGCCCCCAAACTCGACCAGCCGGAAGTGGCAAATCCGGATCCCCATAGTAGCTCATCCCACTATAAGGGTAGTCGTCTATGTACAACGGCATCCGATCCCAATGGGCAAAGAACTCCGGTCGAAATGTTCGCCCGACCGCCCCTCCTCCTCCTTTGCAGAGTAGTCGTCCCCAACGACGCATCCTGGGCTCTCTCGGGCCCCCATCTGGAAGATGCACACGAGGCCTCAAGGTCGGGATCTTCTCAAAGAAGAGGGCGCACAACAAAGTCCCATATGAGCAATCATGATTCACCTGCCGCCTGCATAGCGACAACTGTCGCTTTAGCGACACCAACATCATTTGGGCCCACCCAAAGTAGGTCCCACTCAACGCACTCTCCACTATCATCATCTGCCCACCGGTGATGTGATGGAACGCCTGGGTGCCCAGGATTCGCAGCACAGCTGCGGCCACTGCACGGGTTTCTAGCCTCTCTAGATCCCCGATCGATATCCGAGTCCCCTTGACTTGGAAACCCGGTCGACAATGCCGTTCCACAAACTCCATGATACGCCGCCCCCGCGGCAACACTGGCTGCGTGTCTCCCACTATCCCCAATGGTGGGAGGCCGGTCAGGAAGTACACATCCTGGACCGTCAGTTCGATCCTGTGCCCCTGCACTACAAAGATCTCCTGATCTGGATCCCAGTAACTGATAATCCGGGCCAGTAATGGTTCCCTTGCTCTCATCAACGGGTTCTCCACAAACTTTAGAACCCCAAATCTGGCCAATACACGACGGACGCCCTGATCCGCCTGGATCTCTGCCCGAAGTGTTCCCAGATCCCTCTCTCTCCAGTTGACCCGTAACTCTGCCATACCTGCACAAACACATTCTCTTTGTCAGGTTACAGATCGGGAAAACCATAACCACACACAAAAACCCAACTCCCAACCATCAAACAGCACCAAGCCCCCCTCCCCTCCCAGGTCGCAGTTTTCTGCCCATTTCTGGACCAGGTCGCACTTTTTGCCCTCAAACCTGCGTCCTGGGTCGCACTTTTTGCCCCAAAAAGTGCGACCCGGCCGTAGAGAGGAGGGAGGGGCTGTTTCTGGGGTGTTGGGCCCTAAACTGCAAAATCTAATCCATCAAAATGCAAGAGCAAGGTGAGGCCTCTTACCTCCAACTGACAGATCTCGAATCCAACGGTCGGTTTGTCCGCTACGTTCGCCGCAAGATTTAGGGCCTTCTCTCCTCTCCACATTCACCACAGCAACGATAGCAAATGAATGATTTTGGAGGGAAAACTGCCTCATTAAAAGAGAACCCCTGTTTCTTCTTTCGACTGCTGCGACCACACCGTAGCCCCGTTCGACGAACCGTCAGCACCGCTGGATAGATCTCACCGAGCTCTCAAATGGGTTTTACTTAGTTTTTGGTGATTTGATACTTCACCCGGACACTTTTTTCCACGAAGGGTCACTTCACCGCTCCTTAAAATCGAATTTCCTCACTTGTACTTGGGGCACCATATCGCCCCCTTACTTGTCCATGTTCGTGTTGATTTTCGTCATGAGTGCCCACTTTGTACTCATGTTTCTATGACCCCCCATTGGGGCCTTTACTGTGTGGCAGCACTATACAGTCGCCCTTGTTTAGAGCATCCAAGTCGAGTCATCATTGCATTCATGGAGTCTATCCTGCGTCCTTTTGCACCCCACTATAGCCCTCCATCCTTCTTTGCTTGGTTCCTCCCTTGTGTCGCATATCATGACCTTCAGTCCCACTGTCCCCTATCCCTTTCGGATATTGTGTCAGTCGCTGCCATGTCATTTATGCCCTTTATGCTCTAACAAGGGAAGTCGTCCATTCGCCACTCCATCCTTCCCATTTCCACTATCATCATTAGTGTCAGTCTGTCCGTCGCTCTATTGTTCTTCTCTCGTGCCTTAGTTGAGGATCTCTCATCGGGCCACCTTACCAAGGACTTCCTTCGTCGACACGTCGTTACTCTTATTCCGTGACAGGTCTAGAGGGCGCCGTACCTTGGTTCCACTCTTCACTGTTTCCAAGGCTCCTGATCAAAGGTGGTGATTCCTCACTTTTCGATTTATTTCTCCCAGCTCGCATTTATCGAGATAGTATACCGGATGTACCAAAGGACCTGCCAGTTGTACTTTCTTGATGATTCTCGGCGTGTGTGAGATGTCTCACTTCATGAGGTGGCTCGCAGTAGCCCCCCACATGTCTTGATGAACCTTTCATTGGTGTTCTACGCTCTTCCAGATTTTGATGATGTTGGCCTTAGCCACCGTGCAGCCGCCTCCATGACGTGCATGCGGTATCGCCCCCGCCTTTGTGAGCCCTTCCCCATTTGCAGGGGGCATTTGGGTTGTACTTGTATCTCATGTACTAAGATATTATTGTATCAGTCCTGGCTGTTATCCCAGGCACAGCATGTATGTGGGATTCCTCATTGTATTTTTATCTGGCTCATGATGATGCCGGCTGTACTTCATGGTTCGGTCCCTTATTTACTGGACACACTATTCTTTGTACTTTGTCTCGGCGGACATAGGTATTCCTCCCCCGCCGCCTTCAGCACAGGTACCCTCTCATAAAATGAGACTTGTTGCACCTCCGAGTCTCGTCTCCTTAGGGTCTAGTTCTTCAAAGACACACCACCCACCTCACACTTTCCCCGACATCCCCTTTTCACACCGTGATTGTATTCTTACAACGTACTTTGGTCATACGATTTGCCTCGACACTCGCATTAATCGGGGGGCACCGTTACACCATTTTTGGTCATCTAACCTTTTATCATTAGATGGGTCCAAGTACACCATGCAAGACCAGCTTTACCCCAAAAACCGTTTTCACTATGTTAATTAAAGAAACCCCAAAAGGAATAATTAATAAACCATAATTTAATGATATTCCTAAATTATAAGTTTAGAAAACTGTAAAACAAAGAAATTAATGATACACCTGACAAGAGTCTTAAGTGATTTTCTAGGAATAAGTATTTAAATAATATTCCTTGTCAAATATGACCAAATCAACCACTATTAATTAAATAAATCATTATTTATTTGATTATATCCCAACCACTTCCTTAAAAGGATAAATAAATCATTTATTTCTTTATTCCTCACTAATCAAGGGATTTGACCCAAGTCAAAGTCCCTTTCCCTCCAACAAATAATAATAAAATATTCTATAGAGGTGATCTGATTGTTAACATTATTTTAATCATGCACCAAGATCTAGAATGACCCAATATTTTGTTATAAATAGGAGGGGTTTTCCCTTCATTCTTCACCTTGCTGTATAAGAACACTCGATCTATACACTTGGTCTCATTTCTGCCATTTTGCTCCCATTGAGTCACCTTCTACATTGGGTTTTCTACATCTACAAGAGAGGGAAAGTTTTTTCAGATCCGAAGATAGATCCGAAGTGCCGAGGACTACAAAGAACCCATCCCATTGAGGATCCGGATACTTTTTCGTTTCCTCCCGTGTGCCCCGTAATATAAAATTCTTTCAAAAAATCGTGTTCTTGTCTTGTCTGTTGGATGGATGGAGCAAGCCCTTTACTTTACTGCTTAATGTCTTTCCATTTATAGATCTATTTGTTAAAAAGACTTTTAACTACTACACCGCATCCGGAGGATGTCGGCAGCCACACATGCTGGGGCTATTAAGCAGTGAAGCAAAGTGGCCTTTTTTCGTACACTCGACAAAGAATTCATAAGAACACAGTAATAGACACAGATTTCAAAGGGGCAAGAGGCCCATGCATGATGAGGGCCCATCAAAGAGGCCGTGACACAAATTTCACAAATACTGATACATACACAGCTCTCCTAGCTCGAACCGAGGGAAGTCATCCAGAGCAAAGAGCGTAGAATGACAAGATGAAAGATAACTAGAGATATTTTGGGTCATAAACTATGTGGAGCAGCGCAACAAACAGCTTGAGGATGAGCTCACATATTATGAGCTGCGTCGAATCCGTGAGGACCGACAGTGGAATCGAAAGAGACCTGGTGACATGACACCAGCTGATCGAGATACTGTACTCACACATGTGAACATTCATCTGGAGAAATTTTTGGCGAAGGCCAATCGAGACAAAGACATGCTTCGTCACATGAAATGCCATTATTGGGCTCGCATGCATGTCTGCAAAGCGAGAATGAAGATTCTGAAGAGGAGGTTGCGCGAAGCACTAAGACGGCGGAAAAGGCCTAATCCACTTTGGATTTTGGCCGAGGCTTCGTTGAATGGGCAAGATACATGATGGAGGACCTCCGCTCCGAATTTGAGCAAATTCGGAGAAAATTTTGTCATTTTGAAATTTTTGGGTCAAAAAACAGGTTTTTCAGTTAAGTGGGTCTCGCACTCATATGCTCACTTTTTTTCGGGACACTTGCTGGAGGAAATTTTTGCATTTTTGGATTTTTCATGGTTAGTTATGCATCCTCAGACATTACCTAAGAATTTCATCAGATTCTGGATGGTCAAAGAGCTCAAAAACACCATGAAAACCACCTTGCTGCCACCTTTTGCACCAGCAGGAAGTACTTCTGGGAGAAAGACGTTTTGGAGGGTCAAATGAGCTCCAAATTGGGAAATTCCACTTGGGTTGGATAGTCAACATCCAGGGCTTTCCAACGCGCTATCATGAGCGCAATTTGGATGCCGGGAAGTACCTCAAATTCAGGCTGAAAAAATGCGACCCACTTGGCTCAAATGCGACCCACTTAAATTTTTGCTGAATTTTCAACTGCCAGCTCAGATTTTCGCCTAGTATGGACCAGTTTTGCTTGTGGATGGAATTTTTGGGTTTTTATGATGTAAATTTATATTTGGCATGTAACTTTGGCTTGTTTTTATCTATTCTAGAAGATTCACTCTCAAAAAGGTAAAAATCATGTAAATGGATCAGTTTCCACTCTTTTAGAGGCAAGTTGTTAGCTGCCTAGATTGTAGTTCCATGAATAGAATTGGTTGAAACTGATCCCTGAAGAGGGAATTCGACCCCTAGAGGTGGGGAAAGGTGTTATAGTGATCTATATATTGTAATTTCTCAATCATTTTCAGAGGTTGGAGAGGTTGGACTCTTGGGAGACTTTTGATATCATTGTACATATTTTTCATATTTTGGCTAAGGAAAGATCAGAGGTTTTGCGGCACTTGTTGGGATCCTTGTGGTGTTTCTGTTCTTGATGGTGTTTCCTCTTTGTTTACTGTAAGTTTCTTCATGTTTAAATGTATGCCATCCTTTCATATGCTTCTGAACTAAATTGAATGAGTGAATAAGGTTGAATCCATTGTTTACAGTGCTTGGCCTTTGAATTCAGTTAGTTCTATATGTTTTCAACTGTTTGGAGAGGATCCAAGTTTTTCTTTGCCCTCTTCAGCTCCTCGTCGGTCTAATCTGTCCATTTATCCAATCAAAAGCATCAAGACATTCACCTACCTCGCCCCAACTTGAAATCTGCAAAGGTCTGACCTTATCCCCGGACCCAAAATTTGTTTTCCCATTTCTCCAGCGAAAACCCAAAAAATCAAAAATCAAACATACCTATCTCTTTACTAGCCTAAAATCAGTTCTTATTGTAAGTCATCTCACATCTTATTGATCATTTTACCGAGATTGACGGAGAGAGCCCTCTCCTGTCCTCGTAGGGCTAGCTACGAGGCTGAGCGTGGTTTGATGTAGCCTTGAGTTTTACTTTATTTCAGCCTGAGGTAGATTTGAGTGCTAACATAGTGGCGTCCATACTGGGGAAGAATAATCTCAATGGTTTGCTTGTTGATGTGTTTGTTCCATGAGTCTTATACGGAGTCTGAAGTCACGCCAGGTAGCTTTCGAAATGCTTTTGCTATGCATAAGCAGTAGTAGATAAACGTTGCTTCAGTCGATCTCCGGTAAGCTTGTGAGTGCAACACTTGATTTGTAAATCACCCCAGTATACTTATTTGTTCTAGACCCTTTGGATGATTGAGTCTAGAAGTCGAAAGGCTGAAAATAATTGATTGTGTTTCTTGAAATTTATCCCAAGAAGATCAATACACTGGCTTCAAGAAGGAATACTAGGTCGAATCCTGACCCTGATCCACCAACAGTATTCGAAAATCCAAATCTGATTCCTAGGATCCTTAGAAGGCAAGGAAGTCAAGAAAGTTCTGAAAGAGAAATTCAAGTGAGTTTTGGGAATTCCAGAGTGCTATCTAGATCTGCATCTTGTCCGGTGAAAATTATATATGTTGATGAAATTCCTTTTGATGCACGATTTGAAACATCCTTGTTTGTAAATTTTTCTGAAACTGAGTTGTCAAGATTAGTTCCGGATCCATTGTTTACCGAAGATTTGCAATATAGATTTGTTTCAAATTACTTGGATAGACAGTTGCAAAGTTCCATTGTGGATACCAACACTCCTGAATTCACTGAATCTGATCCACAAAATTTTGAACAATCTGAATTTGCATCTAGTTCACGGATCCCTACTGAACCTCCCTTTATCCCTACCATTCCGGTTCAGCCTGAGTTTTCTGATCAGAAATCCATAGTAATTTCTCCCCCATCTCCACCGCATATACCTCGCACACCTACTGCTCCTAGTCCTCCTGTTTCTCCTAGACAACAGACTATCATCAATCTGCCAAGAGTCATGGCAGCCAGATTTGCACCTCTTGCTTTACCAGCCAATTTAGATCCTATGCCTGCTGATTACCAAAGAAAAATTCCCATATTTGATGGCACACCACAGAGTATATGTGCTCAGCAGCACATCGTTCGAATGACAGACTTCTTCGATCTGCATGAGGTTGATGCAGAAAATGTTTCAATGAGATTGTTTGCCCAGACTTTTGGAGGAGAAGTTCGTAAATGGTTCAGAGCTCTACAAGCTAGAAGTATCAACACATTGCAAGAACTTCAGGATCAGTTTTTATATCGATGGGAGATGAAAAAGGATCCGCTATAGATTACTTCAGAATATACAAGTATCAAATGTAATCCTGGTGAGTCTGTTCAGGATTATATTATTAGATTCAATACGGTGTATAATGCAATTCCAGATGACTTGAGACCGTCTAAAAAGTCTGCTCTCCTTAAATTTCCGGATGGATTTGATCCGGAGATGGCTTATTCCCTTCGTGATAGAGATCCGCCTACTTTAGAAGATATGCAGAAGATCGTTGTTAGTGTTGAGGCAAATCTGAATGATAAAAGAGCCTGGTTGAAAGCAGAGAAAAGAGTGACGATAAAAGAAGAGCCTTCGACATCTACATCTGAACAGCACTTGATTCGTGAGATGGAGAAAATGTTTAAGAGAATGAATCTTGACAAATCAGAAATGCAGATTCGGAATCCAAATTATCGTGGCCAGCAGCAGCCACAGTTCAGAATAAAGCAGCGTGAACAAAGACCACCAGAGCCAGCAGCCCAACAGCAGATTAAGACACCTCTTTTGCAGAATTTTGTGAGTCATGATTCCGACGATGATGATGATGTATCAGGTGAGCAAAATCATTTCTTCACTCCCGATGATCTGCCTATCTATATCACTGAGGATGAAGAATACGGAGAAAGTTCAATTGTTCAGAAAGATGAAGATTTCATTTTAGCAAATGATGCAGATTTAGAGGAAGAGTCAGATGAATACCAAAGAGGATATTTGAATGCTTTGTATGCCCAACAAAAGCAATACTCATTGAGAAACCGAGATGTGCCCATAAATCCAATTCAGAAACGAAAAGAAGCTTCAGCACCAAAGACAGATTCACCGATACCACAGAAGAAAGGAAAAGAGACAATTGATCCCGCAGCTAGTAAAGTATCATCAGCAGAAAAAGTAAATCAGTCAAACATAGTGAAAGACAAGGCTAAAAAAAAGGAAGTTCCGGTCAAAGAAGTTGAGAAAGTTTCAGCATTTAGTTTGGAAAATGAGATTTCCAAATTAAAAATATCTATTCCTTTGATAGATATCATGAAGAACAGTAGCTATCGCAGGCAAGTCTCCAAAATTCTAAACTTTGATCCAATGTTCGATAAAGTTAATGTTGAGGATGATCAGCCAGAACTGATTTTCGGGCTTGCGTTAGATGGTGAGTCTCCTGACAGTGATGTTCCTCCATTTTATATCAGTTTGAGGTTGCATGAATATGTTCTGCACAATGCTATGTTCGATTCGGGTGCTTCGCACAATTTGATGCCAAAGGCAATCATGGAAAAGTTGGGATTAGATATTACAAGAAAATATCATGATTTATATTCATTTGATTCCAGCCGTGTGAGATGTATAGGACTCATCAAAGATTTGGTTGTAAGCTTAGATCAAATTCCAGCAAAGAATGTCTTAATGGACGTGGTGGTGGCAGACATTCCTCCACGATTTGGTATGCTCCTTTCGCGATCTTGGGGAGAAAAGTTGAAAGGTACACTTCAGTTAGATTTCTCTTATGCTACAATTCCAGTCTTCGGTCAAATGAGAAAGTTATACCGGAAGCAGAAGATGAAATACATGATAACTAGCAAAGAGAAGCCAATCAATCATCCTGTTAATTATGTACATACTGACTTAGAGTCATTTGTGTTGCTTACTAATAGTTTTAATGATATAGAAAGTCAATTAGTTCAGGCAGAAGACATACCAGAAATCACTGATAATTTTAGAGAAGTTTTGCAAAAAGAAAGAAGAGAAAAACGAGCTATTATGGAGCAATCAGCTGAAGACAATGGGCAGCAAACATAAAAAACAGAGCCGGTACAGTTTCAGCATTTAGAGGACGATGAAGATGGTCTTTGGACCATGGATTTTGATGGCGCAGTGGGCAGCGACGGTGCTGGAATTGGTGTTTGGATTCGTAGTCCATTTTCCGCTCCGGATAAGGTCCCGAGCAATGTGAGAGTGTGTTCCTACAAGCTGGAATTTGACTGTTCTAATAATGAAGCGGAATACGAGGCTCTTATTGCTGGCCTTAAGATTCTTAAGAAGCTGAAAGCGAAAAGGATTGCAGTATACGGTGATTCGGAATTAGTGATAAAGCAAGTTAAAGGTGAGTTTCAGGCTAAGCATCCTCGCATGAGGGCTTACCGTAATGCAGTCTTAGACATCCTGAAGTTATTTTCTGATCATACTTTGACATGTGTGCCCCGCATACAAAATGGTGTTGTTGATGGACTGGCCAAGGCAGCAAGCAATCTTAAAATTCCGATGAATTCTAGCAACAAATTCGAGATTCATGTGAAACACCGCCCTACTGTTCCAGACAATCAACGATGTTGGCAAGTTTTTCAGGATGATGAGGAGATTAGTGATTTTCTCCAAAATAAGGGTAAGTTCAAAGACACCTCCATAGATACTGAAAATGATGATGGCAGTGATGACATACAAATAAACCAAATGGAAGTGTTGCAACTTAAGGATAACATCATTCCTAAGGGATTGATTCCTTTGGAAGAGTTGTTTGATCAAGATGATGTAGCCCACAAACCGACATTGAGGCCAACAGAAAAAGGTGTCGAAGAGGTAAATATTGGGACAACTGAGAATCCCAAGATGGTAAAATTATCAAAGTCATTGTCACCAAAGGTAAAGGCAGAATATGTGAAATTTTTGTCCTCATTTTCTGATGCGTTTGCGTGGGATTATTCAGATCTTAAAACATATGATACTAATATCATTCAGCATACTATCCCCATCAAACCAAATCAGAAGCCTTTTCGTCAAAATTTGAGGAGAATTAATCCAAAGCTGCTACCATCGATCGAAAAAGAGGTAAATAGGTTGTATAAGTCAGGAATTATTGTGCCTATTCGATTTTCAAATTAGATATCAAACTTGGTGCCCGTGAGAAAGAAGACAGGTGAGATCCGTTTATGTATTGACTTCAGAAATTTGAATAAGGTATCATTAAACGACAATTATCCGCTGCCAAAAATGGACCATATATTGCAGCGAGTAGTTGGAGCATCAAGGATGTCAGTACTCGACGGATACTCAGGTTATAATCAGATTTTAGTGCAGGAAGATGATCATGACAAGACTGCGTTCACCACTCCTTGGGGAACATTTCATTATGCAAAAATGCCATTTGGTTTAAAGAATGCAGGCACTACCTTTCAGCGTGCAATGGACATGGCTTTTGCCAACGAAAAAGATGTGTTTTTGGTTGTTTACCTTGATGATTTAACTGTGTTTTCAAACTCTGATGAGGAACATTTATATCATTTGGAAATTGTTTTCCAGAAGTGCAGAAAATATGGCATTTCGCTGAATCCGAAAAAGAGCCTTTTTGCCATGGATGAAGGGAAGCTCCTTGGCCACATCATATCGAAAGATGGCATTCGAGTTGACCCTGCACGTGTTGAAGCCATACATCAGATTGAACAGCCCCGGAACAAGAAATAAATATAGTCATTCAACGGTAAAATGAATTTTCTGCGTCGTTTCATTCCAAATCTTGCAGAACACCTTAGAGAAATCACGAACATGCTGAAAAAGGACAGTCAGGTAAGGTGGACAGAAGAGGCGGTAAAGTCATTCAATTTGGTAAAGATAGCTCTTTCCTCAGCCCCTATTTTAATCAGCCCGGATTACACACAGGACTTCATTTTATTTTCTTTTGCTTCTGAGCACACATTGGCAGCTATTTTAATGCAAAAATGGGATGGAGTTGAGAAGCCCATTGCTTTCTTCAGTCGGATCATAAGGGATGGAGCATTGAAGTACAATATTATTGAGAAACAAGCACTTGCGCTTGTAAAGGCCTTGAAAGATTTCCGTGTGTATATACTGCATTCCCACATTATAGCATACATTCCTAACACAGCAGTTAAAGATGTTTTGGTGCAAGCAGATCCAGAGGGAAGACGGGGTAAGTGGATCGCTGCGTTGTTAGAATACGATGTGGAAATTAAACCAACCAAGTTGATCAAAGGACAAGGACTCACCAAGCTCATGGCTGAAACAAATCTGCATGCTCTTGACATAAATTTGATCGCTGCCATGTCCGATGAAGATGAGGAAAGTACGTCAGTTCAGGTATTCGATATTTTTGTTTCTTCCCCTTGGTATGCTGACATTTTATACGTGCTTCAGAATTTGTCTCCACCTCCCGGGATGCCTAGAAATAAGAGTAGAACATTGAAGTTAAGAGCTGCTAAATTCTGCATTCTGAATTCTGCATTATATTGGAAAGACCCTGGAGGTATGTTGTTGAATTGTTTGGTAGAGGAGGAAGCTCAAAAAGTTTTGGAGGACTTTCACAAAGGTGACTGCGGAGGCCATTTGTTTTGGAAGACCACACGGAATAAGATTCTAAGGGCAGGGTATTATTGGCCTTCTCTGTTTTCTGATGTATTTAAGGCTGTTAAAAATTGTCATGAGTGTCAAATTTTCGAAGGGAAGCAGAAACTACAGCCTTTGCCTCTAAAACCAATTGAAGTTAGTGCACCATTCCAGCAGTGGGGATTAGATTTTATCGGGGAAATTCACCCAGCATCCTCCGGACAACATAGATGGATCTTGACAGCTACGGACTACTTCACGAAGTGGATTGAGGCGATTCCCACTCGACAGGCCATGGATGCGGTAATTATTTCTTTTCTTGAAAACAATATTCTGTCACGTTTTGGGTGTCCTAGTAAAATAATCACAGATAATGCAGCGGCCTTCAAGTCTAAGAGGATGGTTGACTTTTGCTTTAAGTACAATATCAGTTTGGGGCATTCGACCGCCTACCATCCGCAAGGAAATCGCTTGGCGGAATCTTCAAATAAATCCTTGGTGAATATTATTAAGAAATTGCTGGAAATCAACAAAAAGGCATGGCACAAGAAGTTAGTGAATGCACTGTGGGCTGATAGGGTAAGTCAGAAAAAGTCTATTGGCATGTCTCCTTTCGAGCTGGTGTATGGAACAGATACGGTTTTTCCTACTTCACTTGCTGTCCCGGTGGTTAAATTGCTTCAGGAAGCTGGGAGTGAGGAAGATCCTATGCAGCAGAGGATTAATCAGATGATTCATTTACAGCAGACACGAGAGGAAGTATTTCAAAATACTTTCAAGTTGCAAGAGCGCATAAAGAAGATCTACGACAGAAAGGAAAAAGCGGATAAGTTTTAGTTGGATGAGGTAGTTTTGAAATGGGATGCTCAGAATGAAGACAAGGGAAAGCACGGCAAATTTGAAAATTTGTGGAAGGGTCCTTTTAAGATTGCAGCGTATCGGGGTCAAAATGCATTTCTTCTCAAAGAAATGAACGGAGATGATTGTCCTGGAGGACCGATCAATGGTCGGTTGCTGAAGCGATATTACTTCTGAGTATCTTCTGCTGATCTCATTATCATTGTATATATCATTTTACTTTTGTTTCATTGCAAGTGTGTACTGATCTTTCATCTTCAGTCTGGGGCCCGGAGTGAAGGCTATAATTTTGGAGATGGAGATTGGTTGGTTTGAAATTGTCAAGTCAGTTTTATCAGTTTTTTAGTTTTAAAGTCATGTCAGTTTTGGTCAAATTCCAGTCAGTCTTTAGTCAAATCTGCAGTCAATAAATATGTCCAAAGTTTTTGTTTTATCAGTTGAAATAATGACTCCATCGCCCAATGGATGAAGGCACTATCTGACTCCCCCAGAGATCTGCCGTTCTTGGCATCT
Organism: Pinus albicaulis; assembly: GCA_034641835.2. Classification (NCBI taxonomy): domain Eukaryota; kingdom Viridiplantae; phylum Streptophyta; class Pinopsida; order Pinales; family Pinaceae; genus Pinus; species Pinus albicaulis. Next base: position 192,771,432 of record CM076574.1, on the reverse strand, counting down.
CCATGGAGCCACCATCCCCATTGGAGCCAATGTTAGAGTCGGTCCTTACAGCCCTCCATCAGTGATCATTTCGTTTTTTGCATATTCATTCTTAGGTGTCTCGCTGGTTCCACTTCATTGCATTTCACTAGGAGCATGCCATTGAGTGACGAAGGGGTCTGTTGTCTTATGTTTCCTCATGCTTACACCTGCAGGGCTATTTAAAAAATTTCCCAAAAATCACTCAAAATCATCATCATTTCATTTATGGTCATTAAATGTCAATAAGTGTCTTTAGTCCTAGAGTCTAGGGTTTTCGAGTCATTTGCATAGATGTCATAAAGCCCGCAGGATGAGGATGGTTCCGCAAATTTTGATTTCATGTTTTTATTATCATTAGCATTTGAAAACATTTCTAGTCTAAAACTCTGTTTTGGAACTAGAAATTGTTTAATTTTATTTTTGTAATAAATTGTATTCATTTCACCAAGAAGAAGTTTCAATGCAGACCTCTGATCTTTTCCTAAGCTAAAGAGCCATATCCCTGCAATAGACAACAAAATCATCAGTTCAAAACTCAGAAAAGCCAAAAGAGAGATATTGTATTAAAAAGCCAAATGTAAAAATGCAAAAACATTGTAATGTGGGTTATCAAATAGATTTGAAATCAAATCTGATTGTGTAAGATATTTTCCTCATGTATAAAATGGAAAACAAGTTCATTTGCCAAAATCCGCGGCATAGAAGTCGAAATCAAGAGTTTGGAGGCCGAAATCATGTTTTGGAGAATTGTTGAAAGAGTTTGGAGGTCGTGAGACCCACTTGGGCGCATGCGACCCACTTGGCAAATGCGACCCACCTGGGCATTTTCTCTAGTGTAAATTATAATGCATGCGACCCACTTGGCAAAAGCGACCCACTTGATCGCATGGGACCCACTTGCTAACAGAGTTCAGAAAAATTGCGTTGGGCACCCAGTTTCGATTTAAATCATCTCCAGCTGCCTTCAAACAGGTTCTAAACTATTGCTCAGTAGATTTTAAAGTGGTTGTGGTATCTTGGAGACTTTAAACATTTGAATGGAAAAGTGAAACCCTACATTCATGGCAGATTTGTTCCTCAGGGTTTTTAAATACATATGGATGGTTTTATGAGTATTTTCCCACCTTATATGATTGATATATCTGCCTTTGCATGTATTGTCAAAGCCCCACTGCCTTCACACTTGTTATACCACCGTTGTCATCATTATTGTTTTACCACTGTCATGGCTTGTGTTTCATGGTGATCATTGTCATATTGTGTCTTAATTCCCATTGACAAACACAATCTTATACTTATTGTTCATTTCCCATTGACAAACACAGCCTTATACTCATTGTTCCCTTTGACAAATTTTATCCAGTATTCTAAGGGCTGCATGCTACCATTTGTCAAATTTCACTTGCAATTAAAACAGAGACTGTGCTTTTATATCAATACACCTAAAACAGGGATGTTATCATTGTTTGTTTCCTTATGATACTTTGACAGTGGGTGATATTTATTGGGTGTTGAAACATACATTATAAATGTGTTTTCACTGCATTTATATCAGTATACATATTGCCAATATTTTGTTCAAAGCCATGTCAGAGACAGAGTCAGTGTATGAGCAAGAGTCAGGCAGTGATTCCACGACTGAAGGTAATGTGCCACGGGGGTCTCACAGAGTTGTCAAAGGTGGTGATCATCGCAGAGAGGAGCCTACTTCTTTGGCTCGGTTGCAGGCATGTCCACTAGCAATGGATTGTTTTCGGTATTTTTCATGTTTCCGATTTTTTGAGATGATTGCACAAAACTGGCTTCATCGTGAACTAGCTCGTTTGTTTGTTTTACATTTACGGGATGGCCGGGTAAATCTTGCCGGGGTTGATTTCATTTTGTCACCCTTGACTATTTCTCAAGCCACTGGCATACCAAACATGGGCGAGGAATGGAACAAACGTCAGCATTTAGAGAAATTCCACTATGAGCCATACATTAAGACTGGATATATGAGGTACTTGGGCAGAGTTTTTCCATTCAGATTCTTGAGGGATGAGTTTGCACCGCTGATGAAACTCATCATTCAGTATTTTAGTTGTGAGGGCAGATATGCCCGTCTCTTTGCGTACCATATTTGTTTGTTGATGCACTTCACAAGGGTACGTATGATGAATATTCCGTACTTCATATATCGCAACATAGAGAGGATGGTGATTTTTGTGCAAAAGAAGACGAGCCCAGTGCAGCAGTACAGGAGTATATGCCATTACGCTTTGATCAAGATCATAGTGTTGCATCAGTTAGCAGAGCAGGGCATCACTTGGGAGGATTTCATTTCTAGAGACTTTTTCAGAGTGCCACAGCAGCCTCCCGAGACAGTTCATGATGCAGGAGAGCCTTCACACCAGCCGGACATGCCTGAGGTTGAACATATCAGTGCTCCTTTGGTTCAGACATATCAGCGAGGCCACAGGGCCTTATTTGCAGCGACACGACGAGTATTATCTCCACGTGAGGTGGAAGGTGTCTTGCCGACTTCATCAGCAGAGCGAGTATTATCTCCACATGATGTGGAAGGGGTCTCGCCTTCTTCTTCAACACATGTACAGGTACATGACAGGGGAAAGAGGCCCATGCATGATGAGGGCCCATCAGGAGGCCGGGACACAGATTTCACAGTCATTGATGTTGATGCGAGCTCTCCTAGCTCGAAACTGAGGGAAGTCATCCAGGAGCAAAGGGCCGAGAATGACAAGCTGAAAGATCAATTGCAAAAGGCTCAGTGGGTGATAAACTATTTGGAGCAGCGCAACAAGCAGCTTGAGGATGAGCTCACATTTTATGAGCTGCGTCAAATCCGTGAGGACCGACAGTGGAATCGAAAGAGACCTGGTGACATGACACCAGCTGACCGAGATACTGTACTCACACATGTGAACATTCATCTGGAGAAATTGTTGGCGAAGGCCAATCGAGACAAAGACATGCTTCGTCACATGAAAGGCCATTATTGGGCTCACATGCATGTCTGCAAAGCGAGAATGAAGATTCTGAAGAGGAGGTTGCGCGAAGCACTAAGACGGCGGAAAAGGCCTAATCCACTTCGGATTTTGGCCGAGGCTTCGTTGACTGGGCAAGATACATGATGGAGGACCTCCGCTCCGAATATGAGCAAATTCGAAGAAAATTTTGTCATTTTGAAATTTTTGGGTCAAAAAACAGGTTTTTCAGTTAAGTGGGTCTCGCACTCATATGCTCACTTTTTTTTGGGACACTTGCTGGAGGAAATTTTTGCATTTTTGGATTTTTCATGGTTAATTATGCATCCTCGGACATTACCTAAGCATTTCATCAGATTCTGGATGGTCAAAGAGCTCAAAAACACCATGAAAATCACCTTGCTGCCACCTTTTGCACCAGCAGGAAGTACTTCTGGGAGAAAGAAGTTTTGGAGGGTTAAATGAGCTCCAAATTGGGAAATTCCACTTGGGTTGGATAGTCAACATCCAGGGCTTTCGAACGAGCTATCCTAAGCTCAATTTGGATGCCGGGAAGTACCTCAAATTCAGGCTGAAAGTAATGCGACCCACTCGGTTCAAATGCGACCCACTTAAATTTTTGCTGAATTTTCAACTGCCAGCTCAGATTTTTGCCTAGTATGGACCAGTTTTGCTTGTGGATGGAATTTTTGGGTTTTTATGATGTAAATTTATGTTTGGCATGTAACTTTGGCTTATTTTTATCTATTCTAGAAGATTCACTCTCAAAAGGGTAAAAATTATGTAAATGGATCAGTTCCCACTCTTTTAGAGGCAAGTTGTTAGCTGCCTAGATTGTAGTTCCATGAATAGAATTGGTTGAAACTGATCCCTGAAGAGGGAATTCGACCCCTAGAGGTGGGGAAAGGTGTTAGAGTGATCTATATATTGTAATTTCTGAGGAATTCTACAGGTTGGACTCTTGGGAGACTTTTGATATCATTGTACATATTATTTCATATTTTGGCTAAGGAAAGATCAGAGGTTTTGCGGCACTTGTTGGGATCCTTGTGGTGTTTTGTTCTTGATGGTTTTTCCTCTTTGTTTACTGTAAGTTTCTTCATGTTTAAATGTATGACATCCTTTCATATGCTTCTGATCATTTCATATGCTTCTGAACTAAATTGAATGAGTGAATAAGGTTGATCGACCATGTTGTCGGCCTTGAATTCGCTAGTTCTATGTTTTCAACCTGTCATGGAGAGGATCCAAGTTCTTCTTTGCCCCCCTTCACTTCTCGTCGGTCGTATCATTCACATATTCAATCGTTACATCAAGACATTCACCTACCTCGCCCCAACTTGAACTCTGCAAAGGTCTGACCTTATCCCCGGACCCAAAATTCGTTTTCCCATTTCTCCAGCGAAAACCCAAAAAACAAAAAATCAAACATACCTATCTCTTTACTAGCCTAAAATCAGTTCTTATTGTAAGTCATCTCGCATCCTATTGCTTATTTTCTCGAGATTGACGGAGAGAGCCCTCTCCTGTTCTCGTAGGGCTAGCTACGAGGCTGAGCGTGGTTTGATGTAGCCTTGAGTTTTACTTCATTTCAGCCTGAGGTAGATTTGAGTGAGCCACTGTGTCTCACCGTTTTCCATCTTGTTAATGTGAGCAACATCCTTTTCCGAATGACAAGCTTAGTTACGTATGTCGGTTTCTATGCCTGCATCGTCTCATTCTTCCAAGCGTGTGTTCATCCGGGAGATCGTGGGAGATTGCGGATCTGCCAATGGTGAATCCGGGATGGGCTTTTCTCGTATCTGGGCGTTGGAATCCGGTGGCCTTATCTCCCAACTCCTTTCATTCTGTGTAACTATAAACTTGCGTCACAACATTGTTTGATTGTTGCCAGACCGGGTCTAGTGGGGACGCTCCCTGTCCGCAGGGGATTTACCTCCACTCCCCAACACTTCTCGACATGGAGCTTTCACTTAAGCAACTGGTGATGAATGCAGTTCTCTGAAATGTGCTCAGGGTCCCATGCCACCGACCTTCCGTCTCCCGCATCACCCTGATATGAAGGGATATTTCAATACTAGGATCCCAAACTGATCTCTCACGGTACCATCCAACCAAAAATCTTTTTGGATCCCATGCAATCATCTAAACAGAATGGGCCACCTCCCAACAAGGCAACTCCTAAACATCTCCTTCCACCTCAAGCTCCAGCAATGAAGGTGGGTTGAAAATCTAATCTTGGCAAGCATCATAGCTTACCCCATGCTGTTCTTCTCTCCACTCATGAAAAGTGTAGAGTGTATGTTGATCCTGGGCTGCAAAATTATTGCCCTCCAATGACAAAGTGAAGAACAATCCTAAAAAGAACGCTCCTCCAACAATGAAAAACAAGTTGGCCCAAAACAATCCATCCATGAAGAATAGGACATCGTCATCATGGAACATCCTAATGAGAGGTTTGTTGAAGTTTTTTCATGATGATACATGATGAAAACAATTTCTCACAGGGATACAACACAATCTCATCCACTGCAACTTCAAAAAATTACATGGCAAGCAATCTCTATGATTCATCGCATCTACCAAAGGATAGTAAATGGCTGAATGTAACAACAATAATACATGATAAAGCACTTGCCCATGGATGTACAGTGGATGAATATCAATCTTATGGCCCATCTCAAAAGAGAACAAACATTTGGCTGTGGTGGACATATCTCCTCTCATGCTCCTATTAGAACATGTAGTGCAAAAATTGTGAGAATTTTTCCCACTCACAGACACATCTAGCTCATGTGTCTCTCTTATAATCAAGCCTCCCATAAAAATATGATCTATATCAGCCAATGAAGACATGATCAGAAATAATATGAAGAGAATCCTGAAGTTTTCATGTGGTGCAAGAAGGTACCAACAGCTTCCCAAACAAGTACAGTGCAGTTTTACAAGTTGCTGCTTGATGAAAGTACAAGGCAAAATGTTTCTTTTTACATGGTTAATCATGCATGTCTCCATATGATACATGTTATAGTGCAAGAAATGAACATACATGTAGTGGTAAAACATTTTTCCAAGGCCACAAAATAGATGGATGCCTCCATCATGTAGATTGGCCCTATACAATTCATGGAGCAATTTGACAAGCTTGCCCTCTTGTGAAGAAAGGCACTGCATAAGAATGGTAAGAGTGTGCAAATAAATGAATGTATAAACAAAATTCTCACCATATGATGGGAGTAATATGGTACGTGGGTCCATAAATGAGTCCTCCGTAGTGTTTTGGCATGCTATGAAGAATAATGAACCATGTGTTGCGAAAATATAATCCTCCTTATGATTGAGAACCCAAGTCAAGAAGAATATGCCATAGATGTCTCTATAATCATTACCTACTCATTTTTCATCAAGGGCAACCAATATGAAGTGATCCTAGGATATATGGGTTATAGATCCACCATATCTCTATTGGGCACACTTCATCCATAAGGTTCTGCTCCAAAGTGACAACGCTGTGAGCTTATGCAAATAAGCTCCTGTCAATACAAAGCTTCATTCTTTTACATGCTCCTTGTGAAAAAATCCTCCATTAATGCTGCAACAAATGTGGAATACTTCCCAAGATGGAAGTGCTTCCCAAACATCATCAAAGACCAAGGAGATAATGCCATCCCCTCTTCTTGCAACATCATACAAAGTGTGAGAGAAAATCTGCCCTCGCTCTCTCAAGCAAAGCAACAAGACATTTTACTACCTCCCCATACCTCCATCATACCAATCATGTGATGAAGTCATAATGAATTACATGAATATCATATCAACACCATGCATCCATACTCTATGCTGCTCAATGATGCAAGTATCCAGCCATCTTTTCCCCATCCTCCTACTCTTAGGAAGAGTGTTTTCCAAGTGATGGCCAAACTCTTTCAAGAGTAAGCAGCACAACCAAGCCTCCTGTTGCCCGGTATCATAGTTCTGCAAGTGATGGCCAAACTCCTTCAAGAGTAACCAGTGCAGCCAAGCCTCCTGTTGCTCGATATCATAGATCTGTAGGTAGCTTCCTATCTCCTTGCTCATCATCCACATCCACTCAATCACTTGTGGATGCCTCCTTATTCTCCTCATCCTAGTACTCGTCCGATGAGGGCTACCATCCTCCCAAATCAAATTCCTGTTTTTGCACTTCATGGGATTTTGAAATGTAAACTTCTAAAGGATCAATGAGACCTTATCAAGAATCAAATAGTTGGTGGGAAAAAACCTCCCATATTGATTTTTATGGCTCAAGGGATGTCCAACACAAGCATGAGAGATGTTATCCATCCGAAGATGTCCTCCATCTTCTATTTTCTCTTGTGAGAAGGGAAGAAAAACATTTCATCCCATGGTGTATCGAAGTGCACCTCCAATGAGATCTCTCCTTGATACCTCCCTTTCATCCATAGTCTTCCAAAACCAATGAGGTCTTGGATCTGAAAGTAGAAGTTCATCTTTGAGTTGAGAGGAGCTCATTGAGAAAGTATCATGTTGAAGGGAGAAAAGGTTTCTTACTCCAGGATGTCTACCATCAATCTTCAAGTCTTCAAACCCCAACCTCCAATGTAATGTACAATCCAAAAATGGCTCATGAGAATGATGGTTTGATTTCTTCTTGAGTGTTTCTATGTTGCACAACACAGTGCAACCAAGCTGTTCTTGATGTGCATTTGGAGCTTCTTGTAGGGATGCAAGAGTCCCTTCCTCAAAAGTGTTGGCTGCCCCAACTATTGATGCATGTAGCTGCTCCTCCATGAGTGGGACAAAGTTTTCATAAGCCTCTCCAAGGGGTGCTGTGATCTCTTCTTCTTGATGAGAATAGGAAGCGCATGGTACTTCCTCTTCTTTTTCTTCAACCTTTTTTACCTCCTTAAAGGTGGATACATTTTCTCTCAATCTGAAAAGAGATGAGAATAAAATCATCTTCTTCTTGGGAATACACTCACAGGGGCCAGTGGATTTCTCATGCATGGGAAAAGGTGATATCCTAGTGGTATGCTACAAATCTGAATTTTGCATGCTAGAAACCCTACTGTTCCTTCCTCCATCCTGCCTGAGCAGACAATAATCTCTGAAGGGCAAAGCTGCTTTGAAGTCTTCCCCTTTGGACTGCCATTCTTAGAAATAATATCCAAAGGGTGTATGCCAATGCGATATCATTATATTTTCCATAGATAACTAGCTCCACAGGTTGAGCCAGAACTATGCTCTTATACTACTGTAATATCCCGTTTTGGGGATATCTCTAAAACACGACAAAACTCCAACCAGAGAGGGAATTTACCAGATATTCCGCCTCTGAAAGAGGATGAGATACGGAGGCTACTTGACCGTTTCTAGACTCTTTCTAAGAGTGAAATATAAACACACCAAGTGGTATAGAACTAGACATGCAATATCGTACGACAACTACAACAACTCATCTAGAAAATGAATTTCTCAGCAACTCAGGACTGAAAAATGCATTATTCAGGTATGATGGCTTTAGATACCTTATAATATGTTTGATAATGCTCAAAAACCAAAATAAATAACAGAAGAAACCTTTACTCAACTTCTAAGGGCAAAAAGGTGGGGAAAAGTGAGGATTTTGGCCCTAAAATGAGTTTATAAGTAACTCTGCGTAAAATGACGGGTCAAGGTTATACAATATGTTATATTAGGTCAATAGGGACTTAAATGTCGAAATTTGGCTCAAAAAAAGGCGTTTTTGTATGTTAAAAAGTTCATCCTTCCCGACTAGTAAAGAAAAAACCCTGATTTCCCAAAACTTTGAATATGAAGAAATTTTCTGAAGCAAGGGCATCATAATTTATGAAGGAATATGATTTATAACACTATAAATAATCATATAATGGGTTTAGGAGCATTTCATATGCTCTCATCAAATTTAAACAACATTAGCCCATAGAAAACCCCTCAAGAATGAGGTGTCACAAGACAAGACAATGATCCATAAACCCTTCAGCGTTTTCTCCAAGAGCTGTGAGAAAAGAAGATGAATATATATATACAAGAATAATAGCAGAAAAATATGTACAAGTATTGAGGAAACAACCTCTCAAGAAAAGAAATACAAGTCTCAACAACACATGTACATGAACTTGAAGAACACTGCTATAAACCCAAGCTATGGAGAAATCAGTCTGTGACAGAAGGCTGCTCCAAAATTATGATAATATATGGATCTCACAATATATAGCCCAAACAAAATAGGGTAGCAAGGCTCTAACCCTTATAAGCAAAAATATCTCAATCCTCCAAGGGATTGGCCGAAATACACAATATGACAAAAATTTCAGAGTTACTGGGCAGCTACGGCAACTCCAAACTAGAACACAATAGATAAGGTTGAAAGATGATGATAAACTGAAGTATACCTCCTCCAATATATCTCCAAAGTGGAAGACTGATCCTTACACTTGAGATCTTCCCCTCAAATCAACTTGCAAACCCTCACAACAGCTACACCATAAAAACAACGCAGACACTAAGAGGGGAAATGCAGTAGGGGAAGAATAAGTGTTTGTCTGATGCCAAGATATGCAGATCAGCTCCAATATACTCCAACCTGATCCTCCAAAGGAAAGAAGGGCTCTCCCTCTGAAAAATAAGAGAAGGTCGTGGTGTCGTAAAGTCACCACGACAACACCCTACAACACGGTATTACGCTGCTGCAGCAATAAATCTGTCCTGAAGGATGATGTGAAAAATTAACCTTGCTCGAGCAGGCACTCGAAGTCCCTCAGGGCTAAGGGTGAGATCTCTGCACGGAGACACTCAGTCGCACTAGACAGTGCTGTAGACAGGCTAAACAACCAGCATGCTAAAGAAGACAAATGTCTCACTCAAAAATCAATAACTCAAGCATGAATGAAATGAGGAGGCTCCTCCATCTTTTGTAACATTGGCTTCCCTCCAAAACCCAATGTAGCCTCTCTCTCTCCTCCACATCCTCTTCCTTATCCACGTCCTCATCCTTATCTGTTTGCAGAAGCTTCTAGAGTGTACCTAGGCCCCCTCCTCCACGTGGTGTTGGGTCCCCCCTTGACTTCCACTTAAGTCACAACATTGTGCTACTAGGTGGATGTCTTATTTCACTTAAGTGAGTTAGACCCTCTTCACTCACTTTTTATTTATTTACAAACTATAGATGGCAAACTAAAGAAAATAGAATATTCCAATTAGCTGTCGCTAATTAGGAATATTACAACCGCTCTTCGCCATGTATCAATCAAATAATGATATCACATTTTTTTGAGTGAATCCATTTACCGCTCAAGCAACTACGCGATACTGCCAGTTTGTAATTCCGAACCTACCGTTACTATTCAACCTATATTCAAGGTTCTAATCTAACTTTTGGTTTCGCCTTCCTTTAACTCAATTCAACGATTTTCCTTCAACGCCAACAACTCTATTTCACAATCCCAATTCACACTAAGTTAGTTCAACAGTTCACACAAATTTTGGAGACCTCTGCGCATTTGGTTCTCACTGCACCATTCTGGTTCCACCTCTATCTATTTCACGGATTCATCATTCTGTTATACCTTTGTATATGAAATTTTCCCGCAGATATATCATATCAACAATTAATTCAATCATCACCTACACATATAAAACTTCAGCCATTTTCAATGCAATCTAACTGCTATACCCAATCTCAAGCCCTTACGGTTCTTATGATGGAATCAATTTCTCCAATAAAATCCTCCTCACATTGTTACGAATCATTCCTTTACATATGGCACCATCGACCACTTCTCATGGTTTCTGCACTTTGATATTTCAAAAGGCTATGCTCGCCTTTGGATTATTGCCGGATATTCTTTGGAGATTCCAAGCCCTTCTTAATTAATACTTCCATAGTAGTATACATTCACCACAAAATACATAATAATTGACTCTCACATTATACACAGAGCATTATAACAATCCCTATTACAGAATTTATCACATGCTACCTATTGAACCTCAAACTAGACAATGCTTATATAATTCTGAAACATATTTCTCATATATGCAAATGAAATTACTTACAACTTCTCTTGCCCTCGACCAGATCTTCAATTTAAAATGGCCCTTCCACTTCCCGTACGCTTACAAGAATTCTGAGTTTCCAAATCTACTCTAACTCTTCAGCTCTCTTATTTTTAATGCCTCTAAGGCTTATTTATATGGAAAGCCACTAATGAATCGATTCAACTGTTTTGACAGTTCAACAAAACTCTTGGACTTCTCAATTTTTCATAATTCCCTAGATAAACCGAAATTGACTCTTCACTCTATTAACTATTCGACTTATCTCATGTTCTCCAACTTCTTGGGAACATTTACAATTTCTTCTCCACGTTTAACTAAAAATCACTCAAATATGAATAATTACATAGGAAAGAAAAACACTAGACCCCACTATGTCTATTTACATACAAAGTATCTTCTTGAGCCTAATTCCCTTGCATCAGTGAGCTGGAATAATGACTAAACAAGGTGATGTGGTAGACAAATCAGTGATGAGTATGCAATATTGGCTAACGGTAGGTTTCCATGTGGACCAATCGAATGTCACCGTGTGGTGGCGAACTCCCATGGAGAAACTTACAAGTGTCTAATTACTCTAGGGAACTTGACAATCAATTTCATAACACCAAAATATTTTATTTTTATTTGAATTCATCCTCTTGCCAAAAAAAATGGATCTCACAACCAATTACTTTCTATAAAAATTGTGAAAATATTGATGCGAAAACTTAGTTTTTTTATTTTATTTTAACTATTTTATTGCAGATTGAAAGCATGGAGAAGATTTTCTAACTTCTTTCTCTGTAAATTCTCAACTGGTTTAGTTTCTTTGAGGAATATTTTTTAAAAAGGTTTTTTTTTTTTTAAATCTGGCTATCACAAAAAATTCTGACAAAATAGTTGATTTTAAATCAACAATATCTCCCTCATCCACACTTTGATTCGACCGATCTATCTTTTGAATTTTGGTGATTTTTTGCAAAGAATTCAAATATGAAATTATTTTTTGCAAAATTTTCATATCTAATCTGCAAACGTGTCGCAAATAAAAAAGGAACAATGAAAATTCATTTATTGTAATAAATTATAAAACAAATATATTTGAAAATTAGAGATCATTTTTTTAAAATTTTAGAATCAATGGTAAATTTAGATCTCTTAGTCATTTTTATTGAAATTTTTTAAAACTAACTTGGTTCAATTTTATTTTCTGATCTTCAATATTGCAATGAGCACAAGAAGAGAGCATACTGAAAGGTTTTGTCAATTTCTTATTTGTTTGAAATTTGGAATTAAAGTAAGAAGAATTGATCTCAAACCTCAAATTTTAGCTTTTTAAACTCGCCTTGTTTTCGTTTTTTAAGAAATATCTCTTTCTTTGTATATCTTCCTGCCAATGGTTAGTGAATGAAGTGGCTCTTATTGCACCACTGAAAATTGAATAAAAAATCGAAAAGTAAATATTTCCAAGCTTGAGTTTACTTATGATTCTATAAATTGATTAAAATTCAAAATATGAAAATGGTTTTTTTTTTTATTTCTTTTATAAAAAAAATTTAAATGATTTTTCTTTGGTTTGGATTTTAATTTTTTGAAAAAGTTGATATTTATTGTATCCTATCTTATTTTGAAATAAATGTTCTTTTTTTTAATAATCTATCATAAAATTATAAAAATAATTATTTAATCTATCTTAAAAGTTTGTTAGGAAAAAAGTGTTTTATGATTATTATTATTGATATATATCAAAAGTATTCCTAGCTTCAATTTCAACAGTGCACAAAAAATGAAGATTGAAATTGCCTAAAAATAAAATAAAATTGCACGAAAACTTAAATTGAAAAATTGCATGAATTTGAAGGTAAAAATGAAATTGAAAAATGAAATAGACTTATAGTTTAAAAGCTTGAAATGAAACAATATTTTTAAACAAAAAATAATTCGAAATAAAAAATTAATCCCTATGTATGCCTCCGAAGCAACAACACCAAAAATGTAGAGGTAACTTAATTACTTAAATTCATTTTCATAAATTATCAACCTGGGGTCCATGGAATTGAGAGGCACATGTGCACCATATGTGCTCGAGATCGATTTCCATTTTTGAAATAAAATTCTTAATATATTAAATGAAAAAAAATGACAATTGGTATAAAAATAAATCTATTCCATAAATTAGTATATCACATCACACCTTCGGAATTAAAAATCAAAACTAATCTAATGAAAAGAAATTAAATCTATGCTAATGACATGAAATGAAATCTAATTTAGGAAAGTAGGAAATCTAATCTCTCTTTCTTTCAAGAATTGAAAATCACACCACTCATTAAATGAAATCTATTATAATCGTAATCAAGGAATTAATTCAAAACTATGAAATTCCAAACAATGCAATCTTAACTATACAAATGAAATGAAAGCAAAGTGAAACAATAAATATTGACCTACAAAAACACATAAATTAAATGAGCATATGAAAGTAATAAAGCTTAATCTATGAAAGTACATAAATGAAATTTAAACTAGACATAAAAAAATGAAAATAATTTGATACGTCTCACATTCATTAAATGGCTAATCGAAAGGACATGAGGATGGAAATTTCACATGCTCCAAATGCAAGAATCACCAAATCAAAGTGAATATCACTCATGACCATTGTGCCAAATCTATATCCTTTATTCAAAACATGAGAATTTCTCAAACTTTACACATGCCTTTGAGAGGAGAAGGCTCTCCTATTTATACAAGAACATAAGAAGGTACCCTTTTAATGGAGATCCACTATTTTCTCCATCAATCCATAAAAATATCAACCAATTAGAGATGTATCCCTTTATCCATGATTTACGGTTGATTCCTATCCCAAATATTCTTCCAATCTTGAAGAGAATTCGAAGTTGATCCTTGGATGCCATGTAAGAGTGTCTTGGCCTCAAAATGACCTACACATGTAATCAAACTCAAGCCACTTTTAGGGATAAGAAAGTACATGTTATTTTTCTAATTTTAATCATAAATTCACTCTAAATACATGAAAGTAATAACTTTCAAAAATACAAATATGAACCCATATGGTAATGAAAGTGTAGAGTTATGTAATGACAAGGTGACGAAATGCGGCGATAAAAATGAGAATGAAGATGAAAGTGTATGAAATTTTGAAGAAATTTCGGAGCGCCAACAATGATATCTTCATTTCATTTTCTCTAGAGCATATTCCCCTTTTGGATCCACAACAGGTTTTGGCAGAGATAGGAGGAACTCATGATCCAAATATGTTATGGTGGGTCTTGTTGATGGCTCGCCATGGAGGCGATGGCCGAGTGGTCAAATATACTCATGAGTTATTAGTATGGTTGGAGTTTCAGATCATTATGATCAAATAATTTCCATATTCATGGATTTATTACTGAGGTGACCTAGATATCCCACTCCTAGTAGGGATGCAATGGGGTGACCTAGAGAAAAAATTAACATTTTAATGGTTTTCATGTTTTCTAATTTTTTGTTTATTTGCATTCAAAGATAATTATCTAAATTGTTCAGGTAGATATTGGCCTGGCTAGACCAACCACACTATGAAATATTGACAAGAGGGGAGATCAACCAGTATTTATTGAAGTCCCTAAGCCTATTACAGTAGATGCGTTGAGTGAGTTAGAGCATAACCTTGAGAGGTTGGATTTAGATATTCTAGATAATGCACTTGCTGATTTTCCCTTATGGTACCAGAGGCATATATTTTGAGTTCTCCGGCCAATCAGTTGTTTGCTATGATGCATAAATAGTCTGCTATCATGATCATCATCATGGATAGTTTCTCATATTTTAGGGCTAGATTTTAATTTTTTGGTATCAACATGTTTGGAAAATAAAGGCTACAAGGCCTCATGTCTTTGAATTCCAATTTTTGTAACAATTTTAACAGACTATGTTAACTAATGGAGGCTATTGCTTATCATTTCAGTTTATCTTGTTTAATATGTCATAAATATTGTTTTATTTCAAAAAAATTCAAATATATATGTAACACATGGTTTTCCAATGCATCATTTAATATGTTTAAATATATCAGAATATATTGATATTCAATGTAATCAAATTGTCTTTCCAAGAGACAAACCCGTAAAAAAATGCTTCACATTATCCCCCTTCTTACTACATAGAAACCATTTAAATGTAATACTATGAGTTGTGAATCTAACCTAATGATCAAATGATCAATGACAAATAAGATCTTCTTACTGCATAGAAATCATTTAAATGTAATACTATGAGTTGTGAATCTAACCTAATGATCAAATGATGAATGCAAAATAAGATCGCATAAGATAATAGTTCAATTATGGCACTATATTCTCCTATGTTTCTCATCGTTTGACCAAGGTATATCCCATGAATAGAAACTAATTCATAAGTCTACAAGTAAATATCCCAAGCCACTGCAAGTTTCTCAGTACTACGACTAGTGCCATTGACAAAGCCAATGTAATTCTGAAGTAACATTGACATCTGCAAATCAAGTGTAATAAAAGATAAGGAGTAGTAAGAAATCATAAGAGGTGCAAAACCGAATGCACACACTCATAAAAATATGATACAATTAAATATAAAAAAAATATTTGTGAGATAAATCATGCATAATATATTTAGGTAGAGACCATTCTTGGGCTCTCCTAAAGAAACACCATCATAGTCAACGAATTCGTAAGCCCCTTTGGCTATTACATGTTTTACAAAGTAAGGACCATGTGACATAACTAGCACACCCTAAGAGCATACAACATTCAATGGACTCATAAAATATTTAATCCACTTTGAAATTCAGAAAAATTAGATTCATCTTGGGTCGCCTCTCATCAATAGCTTTTAGGTGTCATTTAAAATTTGCAACAAGGAATATATATTCTCTTACTTTCCTCATTAATAATAATTATTATAACTAATTCTAACATAATATAATATATACTCTTATATATTTCTCCTTTCTACTTCTTAGCCCCCTTCCCATCATTCTCAGTTTCACATTTTTTCTACAAATGTAGACCTCATCCCCTCATTGCATTCTTTTCACTCCCGAATGCATTACATTCCACGTCACTTTTACCTTAATATTTTCTAGAATATTTTAACCTTTTTAGTCCACCTTAATTATCAAGCTCTTAAACATTCATTATAAATAACTTAATCTCAACAAATTTTCTTACATTGATTAGTCTTTAAGTAATAGCACATTATGAAAACATTATTATTAAAATATAATTAAATTTTAATTGAAATCTTAATAAACTGTTATTAAAATTAACTTTTTGATTCTCTTTAAATATTGTGTGGCTCTCTTCCTCTTATTCTCTCATTCTCCTCTCCCCTATTTATTACTCTACTACCATTTGTACCAAAGGGAAACATGGACTAAGATACATAATCTTGAAAAATTTAGGATTAAAATGTGAAATCCAGAATGATGCGAAAGGGGATGAGGAGTAGAAAGGAGAAAAATATAACATCATATATTATATTATGTTAGAATTAGTTATAATAATTATTATTAATCAGGAAAGTAATGGAATACTGAATTTTTATGGCATGTTTCAAAGGACACCTAAAAGCTATTGATGAGAGAACATCCAAGGTGAATCTAATTTTTCTAAACTTCAAAGCAAATTAAAGATTTTTTTAGTCTCTTGAACGCTGTGAAAAGTAGGGGAATACCGAATCTTTGTGGAAAGTTTCAAATGACACCTAAAACCTATTGATGAGAGGAGATCCGAGATGAATCTAATTTTTCTGAACTTCAAAGCGGATTAAAGATTTTTTTAGTCTCTTGAACAATGTGAGGGTGTGTTGGTTATGTAACATGTGCTTCACTTATGGGAAGGATGGAATTAGATCAAAGTCAGGAAGAATAGATGTGCTTCTCTTATTTGTATTTTAATGTTAAGGTTAATGTGTTCTTGCGGTACAAGGTAAAACTAAAATTATAGTTTGTAGAGTTTTGTGGTAGAAGTTTGGAGATTGAGAATTTAGATTGTCTAGAGATTTTATTTTTTTTAAGTTTTTTCTAAAAAAAGACTCATCTTCATCACTAAAATATAAAAATAAGAAATAAAAAGTAATAAATAAAAGAGATAAAAATTATTATTAATAAAAATCTTAATATACAAAATATATAAAAAAAACACAAACCAAAAGCAAGAAAAATTGATCATAACAACTTTTAACTTGAAAACAACCAAAGCATAAACACTAACCTAACATTTATTCTAACAATATTTTTTTTATTTTAATTAGCATATCCCATTGAGCCTTCTATGTCTAGATTTATCACTTGGGTTCATAGAGAGAAAATATATACAAGAAGTGATTTAAATTGCACAACAAATGATGCATTCAATCAATTCCTCTTCCAAGGGTTTTTACCTTTTGAAGGTTGATTCGATTAAGGCATACTACTCCATAGATTGGGAATTATTGACCCTTATCCTAGTGAGGAGCATGGGGATTGTCTTGTGGGTTATGGGATGGATCAAGTAAAAAAAATTATGTTGATAGTTAATGGGTATCCTACTAATTTTTTCTAGGCTCACACACTGTTGAGGGAAGGGTGTGCCATGTCTCCTTTACTCTTTCTTTTGTGGTGGATACTTTCAGTAATTAGATCAAGGATTCCTCATCCCATGACACAAGTATTTATAAATCTTGAGGTTACAAAGAGGTTACACAAACATTTAATGTTTGTGAAGAATACAAAAATATGACTGTCTCCATAGAATATCATAAAATCCTTAGGATGTTTGGGGAAGCTTTGGGTCTCTATATGAATGAGACTAAATATGAGCGAGGATATGATGGTGAAGTAAATATGTGGTATTTTCCTGGTGGCTTACGGTATCGTTGAAGAAAGAATCACATATTTAGGCTTAATATTAAAGCCTAAAGGTTACAAAAACACTAATTGGGAGGGATTGGTTACAAAAGTCAATTGGAAATTGGATGGCCAGAATAACAAATATTTGTCAATGGGCTAAATGTTGGTGATGCTAAAATCTATTATACAAAATATTTCTATTTACTTGATACACCTTTGTTTTGGATGCCTAAATAAATCATAAAAAAACAATACATCCATTATGGAATGGTTTATTTGTTTTGGGGCACATATTGGGGATACTAAGATAATATACACCTAGGGAGATTGTCTCTCATAGCCAAGCCTCTTTGAGAAGGTGGTTGGGGAATTTTGGATCCAGTCCTGGTAAACATGGCCCTCATCATAAAAAAAAATTGGAGTGGTGGATGGCACACTATTATGGTCCAAGGTTATCAAGGAAAAATACTTAAGTGGACTTTCATTTTTTTCATGGATAACATCAGAGGCTAATAACAAACTTCATATTTATTTCATGTGGAAAAGTATGTTTAAGGTGTTGGATTTCCTTTTGAGCCACTTTTGGTGAGCTTTGGGTGACTGAAACTAGATCAAGTTCAATCTAGATGCCATATGCAGTATAAAAGGTTATCACACTTCATTGGTGCAAATTCTAAATAATTTACATAAAAAGGAATTTTCTATCTTAAGAAAATCATTGTCCTTTCTCCCAAGCATTCATATCTAGAGCCTTGGCTTAAGGCAAAGGAGTTGGATTTTTACTAGAAGAATTTTCCAAGAATTGGAATTCATACATTTCATTTCTCCATAGGTCACTATTTGTGAAGGAGATCACCATATGGCATGGGAAGGATAATTAAAAACGGAAATCTCGTTGTACAGGAGATTTATAAGAATTTTCAAAGATGGAGGTGGAGAATGTATATATCGTTAGAGCCATTTTTTGCAGCTCTAGTAATCAAACATGCTCTTTCAAAGTGATTTTAAAGTGTCAAGGTCAAATTTTCTTGCTCAAATGAGTCTTCTGCCAAAATTTGGTCACTAGCATTAGGTCTAGAGTTTTACTTCCACTCCTTTCAAAGTTGTCCAAATGTCAGTCCATGTCACCATTCGGCTGAGTGTACCATCATTCAGAGGGTTTTCATCATCATGCCATATTCCAAAGGGTCATTTTACACCTTGTTCATGCTTCGGTTGTGCCTAGGTAAGGTTCATTTCCCTCTCCTAGGGTTTTGAAGGTAATTTCTCTTGGATGGTCAAATCATCAGAAAAACTTGTGTCCTGATGTTCATACACCTTCCCCTATCCTTAATGTACCTTATTAAATAATTCCCATCACTGAGATCCCCCAAATTCCTCATTTTCGCACAAACCCTAGTTTCTAGCCACAACTTGGCAATTTTCTAGGCTAGGCCTGTGTTTTTCCCTTTTGGACCCCTTCCCCTCACTCAATATCTGTGATTCTACTTCCCCCTACTTCCTAACATCCCTCCCTACTTCTCAAAATTTCCCCAAGAATTTAGAAGCCCCTTATCCCCTTCATTTCGCTTCATTTCGACAAAATCCCTTGTTCCACACATCGGGATCGGTTTCACTCAAAAGATGTTTCAGAGCCATAAAAGATGAAATTTGGGAAACTGGGAGAGGTTTTTGTCCAAAAACTACCAAGGAAGAAAAACCTCTTTCACTTTTTACACAGGTGTCATGGTTTTAGAGAAATGTCAACAATACCGTTGCCTCAAGGGAATTGATGCACCTGCTGGAAGTAGTGTTGGGAGATTTGAGTTTTGACAGGGTAAATGAGCTCCAAATTTGGAAATTCCACTTTGGTTGGAAATTATACTTCAAGAAATTTCCAAAAAGCTATCATGAGCTCAATTTGGATTCCGGGAAGTACCTCAAATTCAGGCTGGAAAACGCGCGACCCACTTTGCTCAGGGGCGCGACCCATATGATTGGGACACTTGCTGGAGGAAAACTTTATATTTTTGGATTTTTCATGGAAATTTATGCATCCTCAGAAATCAACTAAGCATTTCATCAAAATCTGGATGGTCAAAGAGCTCAAAAACACCAGGAAAATCACTCTTCCACCTTTTGCACCAGCAGGAAGTACTTCTGGGAGAATGAAGTTTTAGAAGGTCAAATGAGCTCAAAATTGAGAAATTTTACTTCGGTTGGATAGAAAACATCCAGGGCTTTCCAACGAGCTATCATGAGATCAATTTAGATACCGGGAAGTGCCTCAAAATCAGGTTGAAAGACGCGCGACCCACTTGGTTCAGGGGCGCGACCCACTTAAATTTTTGGCTGAATTTTCAACTTCCAGCTCAGATTTTCGCCTAGTATGGACCAGTTTTGTTTGTGGATGGAATTTTTGGGTTTTTATGATGTAAATGTATATACTGGGCATGTAACTTTGGCTTATTTTTATCTCTTCTAGAAGATTCACTCACAAAAAAGGTAAAAATCATGTAATGAATCAGTTTCCACTCTTTTAGAGGTAAGTTGTTAGCTGCCTAGATTGTAGTTCCATGAATAGAATTGGTTGAAACTGATCCCTGAAGAGGGAATTCGACCCCTAGAGGTGGGGAAAGGTGTTAGAGTGATCTATATATTTTAATTTATCAATCATTTTCAGAGGTTGGAGAGGTTGGACTCTTGGGATACTTTTGATATCATTGTACATATTTTTCATATTTTGGCTAAGGAAAGATCAGGGGTTTTGCGGCACTTGTTGGGATCCTTGTGGTGTTATGTTCTTGATGGTGTTTCTTCTTTGTTTACTGTAAGTTTCTTCATGTTTAATGTATGCCATCCTTTCATATGCTTCTGAACTAAATTGAATGAGTGATTAAGGTTGAATCCATTGTTTACAGTGCTTAGCCTTTGAATTCAGTTAGTTCTATATGTTTTCAGCTGTTTGGAGAGGATCTAAGTTCTTCTTTGCCCTCTTCAGCTCCTCCTCGGTCTTATCTATCCATATATCCAATTTAAAGCATCAAGATCATCACCTACCTCGCCCCAGCTTGAACTCTGCAAAGGTCTGACCTTATCCCCGGACCCAAAATTTGTTTTCCCATTTCTCCAGCGAAAACCCAAAAAACCAAAAAACAAACATACCTATCTCTTTACTAGCCTAAAATCAGCTCTTATTGTAAGTCATCTCGCATCCTATTGCTCATTTTCTCGAGATTGACGGAGAGAGCCCTCTCCTGTCCTCGTAGGGCTAGCTACGAGGCTGAGCGTGGTTTGATGTAGCCTTGAGTTTACTTCATTTCAGCCTGAGGTAGATTTGAGCGCTAACATATACAATACAACCAATACAACTACAAGAGACCAAATAAAATTAAAGTATTCAGTAGAATAACGATGTCTGATTGAATTTTGACATGAAAAAATCTCCAAAAAGAGAAAAAAAAATTACTGATTCCTATGACATGGTATTTGTGCGTTATGTATAAAGGGAAATGATGAAAGTATACATCTTTTTCTGGAAGATCCATACAGTCTTACACTTTGAGAAAGGATTCTGGAAAACTATAATATATATACAAGAATCTTTCCTCACACTATATACATCTCCTTTAAAGTATAAAGTAAATTATAGGGTTATGATGCACTACCATTATATATATTTTAGAGTATTAAGAATTATTATTAGCATGCAACCACTATTTTCAGAAATAAAGCATGTTTGGAATTATTATTATGGTCTGTAACCAAATTGAAATTTGATAAATCTTGCATCTGAACTTTGAAATGAAAAAAAATATATAATATAATTTTTCTTCTTTTACATATTTATAAAATATTAAAAGCACATTAATTTACACCTGAAATTATCAAATCTCATCACATTGTAAGCTCGTTAATTTACACATGAAATGATCAAATCCCAGTGCCATTGTCAGCTTTTATACAATCAAAATATGTAAATGTTTATGTATATATAAATCAAACATCTATTGTCATCAAGAATCCTGCATCTTGTTATATGGTTGACATGCCGGAAAATTCATATATCTAATCACATCTATTATTAAAAATTCTATGATATTTGAGTTCGGGTCATTGGGAAAGAATGGAAGGAGGTAACAGAAGAAATGATTATAGAAACAGTAACAATAACAGTAATGAGGATCAACAGACAGTTGATTTTAATAGACAGAATGAATTTGACCGAAATCTAGTTCTAGTTATTATGAGGGAGGTGGAAGCCATACTAAACGTAGGTATTACTCGCACAGAAACGGCCCGAATCGAAGTAACAACCACTGAAACACCCCGAATCGAAGCTGAAGATGCTGAGAATTTGGTGTCTAGCATGACTGTAAGTACAAAGGAATTGAAGAATTTATCAGAAAATATTGGTACACGTGAGTTGGATGAGCAATGGCGGGGCGAGAGAGTACATCGCATGAGAATGAATGTTATCAGAAGCGATGAAAGGCTATCTCCTAACATTTACATTCCCAGAGAATGTAATCGTCATCAGATTTATAGATGATTTTCGTCCACAGAGCGTATATGATTCTCTGTCTTATTCAGTTAGAACTCAAATAATTTGGAATTCCAAATTCACATGGCGTGAGATGAAACAACATCTGGAGAAAGATACGTATAAATTCAATTTCAAATATGAAATTATTCATATTGGCATCACCGACTTTGAAAACGAATATGTAAGTAGTAATTTGAGTGAAGAAGAGGACACAGATAGTAGTAGTTTTACTGAAGAAGAAGAAATAATTACGAGTGATACACAGGAAGATGAAAAAAATAGTATTGCTGCAGAAGATGATGAAGTGTGGGTAAATAGCAGTGCTCGTGCAACAATTGATGTGTTGCCCGAAGTTATATTAAGTCGCAAAGAAAAGGAAAGCGGGGATGTGGAAACGTGCACTATCTGTCTGTATGCGTTAATTTCCACTAGAGACACTACAACATAAAGGGGGTTTTAAGACAATATTTAAGACAATTTTGGGGTAAATTGTCTTAAATTGAGACAAAATGAAACTTGTGTATTCTGTTAAATATTTTCTTTAAGCGGGTGTCTCAAATTAAATCGTCTTAAATTAAATTGTCTTAAAATATTGTCTCTATAGAGACAATATATAACACAAGAATTTTTGTCTCTCCAAAGAGAGTTTCATTTATTGTCTCTCTAGAGACAATATAAAACAATGAATCGAGAAAAATATCTCACCATTAAAATAAATCAATATAAAATTATTTAATTAAGAAAATCTACAATATCATTGAATAATTTATTTTAGGGTACAGTGGAATCGAACCACCAACTTCCTGAATGGCAGGTGCTCTTCAATTGAGCTAGCACCCTTTAAAAAATTATGTGAGTTATGGCAGTCCTTCAAATTGTATAATAGGCATAAATTTTTAAAAAAAATTCATCACATAATGGCATAATCCTTGTAAAATATATAATCATGCAAGCTCCTATTTTTAACTTAATAAAAAAATAACTCGAATGAGTTAGCTCACTGTGACACCCTTGTAGCTTGGCTTGCACAAAAATGTACCTCCCTTTTTAGGTAAAGTTGCCTTTCTTGACTAAAAAATTGGCATCACTGTAGCATCCTCTATGGATAAAGTGTCTGCTAGAGCTTCTTTCTAAACCCAAATCTCATAAACGTATCTAACATAGCTGAGAGTAGGGTTCCTGTTTTTTGGGTCTTTTTGTAATCCAGTATACTGCCGTATTAATATCTTAGAAAAATGGTTACATTCATGGCTGTAAGGGTCCTGTCAAAGCAGAAACCAGACCTCAGACAATTTTTAAAGCTCAACACTATGCTGTCTCGGAAATTCCAAATGTATCTTTTATAACCTAAGATATTTTGCAAAGCATCTTCCAAATGTATCTGCTATAACCTAAGATCTTTTGAAAAGCATCTCTATACTATACAAACAACAATAATAATAAGTAAAACCAGAAAGAAACTGTAGCCAGCAAAGTTAACTAGGATCTGGTCTGGCTAGGCCAACTTGGCTAGAGATCACATGCACCTCGGTCTTGACTTTCAAGTCAACTCCCATTTCTTCTACAAAGATCGATTTGGAGCTTGTTCCTGGGGATTCCATTATGCCTGCAACTGCAGCTAAATTATCCAAAGAAGCTAATCAATTTCTCTCCAAGTCAAAGCCACCACTTGTTTCTACATTAATTACACATTTAATTTTTCTTATGATATGGGAAGCTCAATATAACAAAATTCAACTGTCACAAAAATTCAAAGAAAATTTTGAAATATAATGTCTGTCCACAAAACCAAATACAAAGATAATTTTATGTTCAACAGGTTGAAATATTGGAACAATTAATCTGCCCCCTTCAACTTGAGCTTTAACGTGAACAAATTCTTCCTCAACTTTTCCCCCAGGGACACTTTATGTCTGCCCTTTCAACTTGAGCTTTAACGTGAAAGGTTTCTTCCTCAACTTCTCCACCAGGACACTTTATCTCTCACAATAGACCGGTAAATGGGCTTTAGAATTTCTATCTTCTGTAAGTTTCCCAACATCTCCTTTATGTAACTTGTGATGTTTCTTGGAGCCATATTTCCGTCTTCATTCACTAATTTTTTTTTTCCAATAACATTGTCACATTGTCTTTGCCAGCCTCTATTGCCTCCTCCTCCTTTTTCTTTGCCATTCCTAACGTGTTTTAATTTTTTGCCATTCCTAACATGGACATATGTTTTTTCCTACACATATGCGGCTCATGAAGATTTTGTAAGAGAACACCACCCTATCAATCCTTGTGGATTCTTTCTCTGTCGCTTTACTCCATCTTTTGAATCCTTTTCCTTCAACATTTTTAACATCGATTGGTGCTTCTTTCCAAACACATGTTGTTTGTGAAGAAATTCCTTTGTGCTATAGGTAACATCACAAAGTGAACGCCACCCAGGGATCTTTGGAGTCTTAGCTTCCATATATTTGATGCCTGGTATCTCCCTATGTGCCTTGTTGTTATACTTTGGTTGCAATCTAGAATCTGAGTTCTTACTCAACCTGGACTTGAAAATGGAAGAGCATACCCAAATTATTATATTGGTTCCATATTGATCTTCCGATATGTTCTTTTAACACCATCTTTTGGCAAATGCAACCAGACACTATTTTTGACTTTAAACTGATGTGATTTGCAAAGTATGTTTTGTATCCTCTTGTACTTGTTGAATCAATATGTCCTGGACATACTAATTTATCTAATGAATTTTATAAATAATTTTTTCTATTATGTCTTGTTCTTTGGTCTATTTTGGGGCACTAATGTAAATTGTGCTTGAAAAGCATTGTCAAGTGGTGCCAAAGGTTGAAAACCCAAATAAGTCTATGACATAGTATGACCGATAGAGTTATGAGGAAACCTATTATAGGCATGCTAAATTAAAGCTAGGTTTTCATCTTAAGCGCGAGGATGCACATAGCCATACATGCAAATTAACTGAACGCATGTTCAGTTGGTAACTTTGATTTAATAATCTCTTTGTGGGTGTCACAGTGTGGATATATTGATACAATTGTAAACTATGGTCCACAAATACTTCTAGAATTGTTTCTAAATTCAAGGTCTCAATTAGACATATGGATGTTGGCATCTAAAGTGTGACCAGACATGTAGGAATTCTTTAGAAGGATAAAAATCACTAAAAGCATGATGCCTGAAAAATGAGAAGTCTTACTTGAGGTCCTATTTAGAGTAGCCTGTATGAAGGGTAAGTGTTTTATTCCAACATAGATCCTTCCTCAAAGTGCATCGAGCAGTGTAGACTGTAGCAGCAGCAAACATTGATGGACTGTACTTGATCATTATGTACTGAAGCAAACACAATTCAACCAAGAAGAATGCCAGATTTTCCATCTGAAGCATTTTGATAATAGATTTTATGACTTGTCAGTACAGCAAAGTATTATCAGGACTACAGTGAAGAAAAGTAATTTAAACCAAGAAGAATGTTAGATTTTCTGAGGCATTTTTGAAAGCATATTTGGACAATGACACACAGGATTATTTCGACAAAATAAAAGAAGTGTGGTTCAGATATTTACCACTTTGTCGGGACCAGCTTCCTTCATAAACCTGAGGAGGAATACATATGGAGTGGGAATTGTAAGCTTCAACTTCAGTTTTTTTAATATTGCAGACTCCTGCGAAGATTTATTAGCAATTGATCAATCAAACTAAATCTCTGGAGACTTATGTCGCAATCCAATGACAAAGAATTATCAGTTAGAGCTAATTACCATGGCTATTATCTGTTCTGGAATGCATTATTCAGTGAAGACACAAATGAAGCCATTAACCTGAATTCTGTTACTCATTATGATATATTTTTGTGTTGAATTCAAAATAAAGGGTAATCTTCAATACGAGTAGAGATTGGAGTAGTGTATGTAATTTTCAATAGCCAACAAGGTCTTCTATTAATTAGATATATAAATTACAATTTTCCTTACACTCATCCTTACTTTACAGATGCCACTAAATCATCCTACCTCTGGAGGCAAGACTTCTTCATATTTTCTAGCTGTAAACAGTGCAACGATTCCCACTAATGGAAAATTCCTTCTTGCAACCTCTGAATGGAAAGGTATCTATCAACGATGTTCATAGTGAGATACAACGTCTCTGGCATTAGTTGAATTTCAGATGCACCTAAAAATTTTAATTTTCACATCAGGCCTAAAGACTCCATATAAACCTCTTTTACATCTTAGTTTGACTGCAAATGAAACTAACATATGAAAAAAGTTGTACCTTCATCAACCAATCAATCACAACTGCCCTCGTCTTTGTGTTGATTTTAACATGATTTCTCATATAATCTGGAGGTACGCAACTCATGCCCAGGGCATATATGAATAACATATTTTAGATAAGGAAACCAAATTTTACTCTCACACCCACAAGAAACTTCTATCATTGACAGAGAAGAACATTTTAGCAGCCTTTGATGTGGTTAAAGACTTACTAAATGGGACCATGATTGTCATCTTTAAAAAGTGATAAAAAAACATGTAGACATAGACATGTATTTATTTAAAGGTAGACCAAATAGAAAATTCATAATTGTCGACCCCCATGGTTGTGAAAGGATAAGAAGTGGTGTAGGCATACCCAATTTTCTTGCTCAACAGCTTGAAAATGTTGCAAGGAATATAGGAGCAAGTGTGAGCTTCAACATGATGTGACATGGAACACCAATAGAAATGTGTCTGAAGTGTTGTAAGTGTCTTGCTAATGCCAAAAATTCCTATAACAGTCAAGTATTTTACCTTCCGAATCAAGCGTTATCATGGTGCTTCCTCGGAAACATGGAGGTGTACAAGTCTGTAGAGAAAATTGTTTGATTAGTATAAGTCATTGCCCTATAAACCATGCTGGGGATTAGTGCAGGCCTATTGAAAATCATGATATATCAAGTACAGTGCATATGCTAAACATCTAGTTTAGTAGAACAACTACCTAGTGTAGGTCAATATTGTTTTCAGCTGCACAGGTAGGAGGCATTCCTCACAATTCTTGGAATAAGTCTGAATAGCATTGTAAATTTTCATAAGTCATACAAATGCTTATTCTCATGAAACTTGTCTTATCATGTTGAGACTATCTATGCTCAGACTTTTGGCATTGATTGGAAAGTGCCACTTTGTCATGCAAAACTATATCCAACGCTTCCATTTTTATGAGTCTAGAAAACTTCAACGGAATGGTCCCTAAGAGATAATTCCAACTGATATGCATTGCAATGTCCAATCCTTTTATGCTTCCAATCTCAAAAGGAATGCCACTAGTCAATTTGTTGCTATTCAAGACTAGGTATTGCTACTTAGTGCACAACAAAATCTCTCTTGGTATCACTCTGGACAGATAATTTCCATTCATTTCCTATTTGTCCAGTGAAATGAGATTTCCCAATGTATAGGGTATGAACACACAAACATATGCATTCATAAATCTAATACATGAATATTTTTTAGAAAGCCAATAATTCTTGGTAGATTACCTATAAGTCTGTTGCCATGAAGATCCAACATCTGAAGTGCAGTGCATCCTCCAATGTCTGGAAAAAGGGCTCCTGTAAACTGACTATTTTCCATGTCAAGGAAGTCCAAATTTTCAAGTTTCCCAACCTCTTTTTGGGTTTCCCCACTAATCTTATTCTCACCTAGCCAAAGCCTAATCAAAGCTTTAAAACTACCGATATTTGAAGAAATAGAGCCAATGAGATCAATTGACAGAACAATCAACTTTGTGACATTTCTCAATTGGAATATGCTTGAAGGAATGCTTCCAGTTAGCATATTGTTAGTAAATACTAAAATATAAAGCCTGAAGTACTTTGCAGTTACCTATACTGGTAGGAATTATTCCTTCCAACTTATTCAGCCAAGAAAATAGCAGCATGATATTCTTCAGTTGTCCAATTGCATCAGGTATTTCTCCAGATATCTGGTTGCTACCAAGATGGAGTTGATAAAGACTAGTGCAATTAACAAGGGAAGAAGGTATTGAAATAGTACTATAGTTAACACTGAGTTGAAGATCAGCTAGTTTCTTCGATAGCCTATTGTGTTAGAAATGCTTCTAGACAAAGTGTTCAGTGATAGGCCTATCACCTCCAAGCTTGTGCAGTTACCAAACTCTGATGGTATACTTCCTACCAAATTATTTTTCCATAGAAGAATTTCTTCCAGCTTTTGCAGCATACCAATCTCCTTGGGTAGAAAACCTGACAGACTACTTCTGTAGAGATATATATATACAAGTTCAAAACAAGTGCTCAACCCAGGTGGATTGATCCTGATAATATATTTGTGTAAAGTGAAAGTGATTTTAGTTTTCTTAATGATCCAAAAGAAGGAGAGATTGTTCCAGAAATCTTCATTTTTGCAAGTCCCAAAATAGTAGGATTCTTACAATTGCAAAGTTTAGGAGGCAGTTCACCTTCAATGTTTGGATTCCCACCTCCACAAAGAACTTTCGAGTTCTATATCCTTCCAAGTTCTGGTGGTATCTTGATTCTCGCCACTCGGTTATCAAATAGAAGAAAATCGATTAGACTAGAGAAATTGCCAAGATTTGGAGGGAGGGTTCCTTCAAGTTCGTTGGGGTTGAGAATAAGGGTCTGGAGATTCTTTAGCTTACCAATTTCATAGGGTATACGTCCTATTATTCCGTTTCTACACAGATCTAACAACAATAAGTTGCTAAAATCTCTAATCTCTCTTGGAAATATACTAGTTCGATTGCCTGCAGACATTACAAGTCATTGGAGAGATTTAAGAGTTGCAAACTATGGAGGAACTTTACCTAAGAGTTCTATTAACCAAGTCTTGGGAATAACATGAGATGCCACTCCATTTGGGGTTATTTTGGTCTCCAAGATTCAGGATTCCCTATAATTAGAGCTGATCCTCTGTTGCCATTCAATGTTTGCATCCATGAAAAGAGTACTTGGCCTTCTAAATTCATCCCCATTAATGTGTAGTCTGAGAGCAGGATCACATAGCTAGCCCAAAAAACCTCCACTATGAATCTTAAGATTACCACATCTGTGGTAGCATAATAGACAGACCTGAAGCTCCCATCCTAACTCTGTCCAGGTCCTAAGACGGAATATCTACAGAAGCAGTGATGAAAATGATAACACAATATTCAATGCCCATTGTATGAAAGATCTACAATAGCAGTGATGAATGCAATAACACAGAGTATCTGTTGACCAGTGTGTACATGTTTAAAATTCAAATTACCAATGAAGATTTCATCTATCAATGACTTTTTGACCTTGTCTCATCAAGGTAAAGCTTGCATTTATGGCCCATACATATGTGAGTGTATTACCTACTTAGTTCATTCCCCTATTCTGCAAATCATTCCAAGTTGCAGGCTTTCTTATATTCAAGAATTTTACTGAGATAGTCAGGGCTTGTATGCAAACCCATCATACAGAGTTATACTACTCGGTTATACTTTGTCAAATTTCTGGGATCCAATGGATCCCATGGCACTCTCACTCCCCAGATGAAAAACACTACTATAAGTGTTATCTTTAGCTAGTGGAGATGGGCTACTCACTGCACACCCAACCCCAAACACAAAGGATTTAACTTGGAGAAATTGGAAGGATTCCATGTACTTAGTGTTAATCCTCTACTGCCATTCAATGTCTGCATCCATGAAAATAATACTTTGCCTTCTAAATTCATCCCTTGCAGAGAGTGATTTCTCTGGCTAGTGCTTGGGAAGCTTTGGAGAAGTTCTTGCTTGAGATAAAGCAGGAAGACTTGGTGCATCATCTTTGGCAATGCTAATATATTGCAAACTATCTTCATATTGTGACAAAAATGACTTCTGCCACTGCTATCCTAAATTATGTTATTATGGTCTAATTTTCAGACCTTGTTTTCACATGTTTTGAGCAAGATTCATGGATGTTTTGATATGCTTATTTTGGAACAACAAGGCTGAAATAGTGAGTGATTTGGCATGCTTTAGATGAAACTTCAGACCTAAAATGTGTTCATATATTTCCAGTGTTACTAAATGTAATTTCCAAATATACATACTTGATTACATCATGCTCTAAGGGTTGTTTAATTGACCTATTGTTGGATGTATTTTGCAGTATTTATCTACTTGAACTTGCCAAGACTAGTGGTGGAAAAATTTGAGATATTTGTAGGTGTATTTCTAAATATTTCAGTTCAGCCCTGAGGCTGAAAGTTATATGTGATAGATCCATGACCTCATTTAAGTGAGGCATAAATTTCAAATTAGGAAGAATTTTAAAATTCCTACAGAATAGATCTGTCACATTAAGAAAATATGTGATTTGCCTATTCTTGTACCCACTATGATATGTGGAAAATATGTTATTTTCCTATTCTCATATGTTTTGGGATCGAAGAAATATGAGAAATCACAGTAAATATTAATTGTCAAAACAATTGCGATAGAGTTCAATCCTATGACCCAATCAATATAAAATTGTGTAGCTACACTGTAACATTGTATGATGAACACTACGATTTCATAATGATTTACAAAGAGTGTAAATATTCTTGGGTTTCAAACATCCATGACAAGCTATGTATCTATTTAGTTCTTGGACAGTTCTGTTGGACATGCAATAATATCATACCTCAGAATGAATGTTGGTGTAATTATTTAGATATAGGCTGCTAAGTTAATAGATCCATGTGAAATTCATGCCACTGTCCTTTCAAATTCACTGTCATAAAGTATATTCTTATTTGTTGTTGGAAATGAAGTTCTCTCCCATATATCAAATGGAATAGCACTAGCCAGTGTATAACAAAAAGACAACAAAGAACACACCACTTAGCCTCAAAACATCTTTATTATCAGAAATTCCAGTTTGATTTAAAAGCTAGTACATGAGTAGCTTGGTCATATTTTCACATTTTCTATCTTTTCCAGTCACAATGATGAGCTTGGAGCTTCCAAACTATGTCTGTTTGTCATCCCATTACTAATGCCAATAATCTCAGCATGTGTGCAAGTGCTAAGTCATATTTCCTTTGGGACGGTGGACAAGTTTCCAAACATAAACATACTTTGAGAGCACATCATCCTCATAACATGACACATATTGATTCATGTGTCTAGGAAAATGTTACTATGATCCATACAACCATGAATGGAAATAAAATATGCATGAAGACAAACTATCTACATCAACATGAAAGGTCCATGCATCACCAAGATCAACCCCGAACAAGAAGCATCAGATCACCAAGAGACAAACAATCAACAAAAATATGAAAACAGTGTAGTAGAGGGTTTGTTACCATCATCATCAAACTGTTGTACATCCAAATGAACAATATCATCTCAAAGTTGGGCATCACTACATTCTGGAAGGAGAAGCATTGCTAGGTTGTACACCTCAAAATTAAGTATCAATAATGATGACCTCATCTAGTCAGGGAAGGATGGAAGAAACATCTAAAGGATAAGATGTACTAGATGATGAAGTAATCCCTTTAGTCCTGAATCCCCATAGACTATTCAATAGCTATAAAGGATTGTTAAAATTGGAAACTTGGGCAAATGGATAGCTCTTATGGGAAAGATAATTGCAGCACTAAATTCCTCTTTTCGAGAGGACCGAAATCGATCTAAAGATCGTCATATTTGGACAAGTAGAAGTGGTATTTTGAATTTATTTTTCCTCACATAAATTAACAAGGTCGACCTTATCTCCATGTCATCCCATCATGTACAATAGACACGTCTCTTCACCCTCTTCATCTTATATAAATAGAGGCACCTTCCTAAGTAATTTGACCCATCCACGCTTGGAGAAATGTTTGAGCCATCCGAGTACTTAGTAGAGGAGGATGCAGGGTGATTTGTCTTCTGGTTTTGAGATGTTTTTGGTCAGCCGTAGGTCTTGAGGGAAGTTTTGGTCGATACAAGGAATGTACTAGGATGGTTCTGCTCTTAGATGTATGCTTAAGTTAGGTCGCAGTCTTGTACCCTCTTGTTTGATGAACCAGGCTCCATTAGAAGGATGACCAAGGCCATTAAAGAAATTCTGGGCATACCTCATGGTCTTCTAAGAACAGTGAGTCCCATGGAAAGGATGGCTGAGCTAATCTGAGCTCTTTTCAAGGTCATTTAAGGTCTTTTTCAGCAGAATTTATCTTCACGTACTAGCTGCATATGTTTCAAGGTTTGAACCAATGGTTGATGGAGATTGTAAAGCTCTATATCATTTCATTATAAGGCACTATCTCTACAAGGAAGTGCAAGCTCCTTTGAAGGTCCTTCACATATCTTTGCTAATATATGTTAGGTCTAAAATATGCCCTAACCAAAACTACAATAATATCAAGAATTGGTTTCTTTGGGTTCACAATCATCAGCTTGATGTCCACTTTTGTCAATTCAGTATTAAACTTCTTCGGAAGATAGACTTGGACTCACTTTTCCTACCATTGACCTCTGTATAGGACAGAGTATTCCTTCTACTGTCTGAAGGCTGAATGGAAGTTCTGTACGGACTGCTTCTTGATCATTTGAAGGGAAGTTCTGTCTGGACCGCTTGATGTAAATGTGAATCCAAACTTGAATGCAGTCCTGACAGCATGCCTTACTATATATGTTGGTTGATATCATTCTATCAAGAGACAATGCAATGCACCTTCCTCTGATTCCACATTGTTCCCTGCTATTGAGCGCTTTCTGCCAAGAAATGGAATCAGTCACCAATAAAGTGCCATCTTCCATATTTTTGAATATATGGAAGTAGAGTTCACCAAATCACATCTTGTGCAAGTGGTATGAATTGAAGAACCATTGGCTTGCAAATAATGTTTTAGGATTGGTGTTTTGTACACAGGGTATTGAGATGTTATCTCTTGGATCATTCAAAACTAGGGCTATCCTCTTGGAAAGACTCTTTGTATATGATATTTGTTTTGGGTCTTATTCACTCCTGTGATGGTTAGTATAGCCAAGTCCTTTGATGCTCCCATTAAGCTACTATTTTCCTCAGCAAATGCAACCCAACCTTATTCTATGCTTGGGCTTGGTGATATTGTTATTCCAGGTCCATGCTTGTTACAAGACATCAATGATGATCATATTGTGCTTTTAGATTATGCTCTCAGAATTGTTCTCTTCCTGCTTTAAGACTTTCAAATTGGTATCTTTGCCTTAGGACTATTATGTCATGTCCCAATAACCTCAGATTTTTTTATTGGCATCTATCCTTGATGATCCCTTAGTATGGGCATCTATTCTTTCACCTTGATCATGCACAGTTCTTCTACAACATAGCACGTGAATTATCTCTATGATTTGAAAGGTATAAATCAAGTCTAAAGTAAGATTTTCATCTATACTCAGCTATAGTAGGAATCAATTCACATAATTCTTTGGTCACAGAGATGTATGCAATCGATACTTATTCTTTGATATCATCATATTGTTGTCGTAGAGTTCATCTATAAATAATAATGGTATGGTAAATCATTATTGGAGTGGGTTTTTTTTATGGCGATGTGGAAAATATGTCTCTATGTGAGATCCAAGACTTGCACAGTTTGAATTTCTTATGTCAGTTGAGCTATGCTGAGAAGATATTCATTTTATGAAAGAATATAGCAACTGGCATCAAGCGGTGGAAGCTCGAAATCCAACCTCCTTCAGATTTAAGAATCTTCTATTAGGAAGCTTTAAGTATTGAAGTTGAGATTCTACTAAAGTCGAGATTCTCCTGGAAGCTTGAAGCTATCATAAACCTCACAAGGTATTTGTGACATCAGGTCCACTATGCAAGCTCAATTCTTTCTTTTCGCACTGTGTAAACCTTGTTATAGTCTTGTTCACAATCGAAGTTGTGAACAAGACAAATGTAAATTGAGGATATCTAATATTTTGAAGTGGCTTTAGTGGATGTTGGCATCAGTAAGGTAGAATAATTTGTATATTTCAACTTTGAATATTTAGTATAGTTCAACTTTAGGTTATTGTTGTTGAGGTCATACCCAATGTATTTAAAGGTTTAAAGGTATGTATGTGGTCCTTTAAGGAATGGCCATTATTTTTAAGGCCTTATTTAGATTTTATTTATTAATTAATTTAGGTTAGTGGTTAAGGTTTTATTTAGATTTCATTTATTAATTTATTTATAGACATAGTGTATCTATTATTTCTAGCATATTTATTATAATTATGCGATTGTAATTTCAATATGTATTTCCAAACATAACAAAAAATATATAATATCATATTGATTTGAGATGACTATGGTAATATTTACATTATATGCCTAAATGTGCCAGTAGTGAGACCCTTAACACAATATGTACTCGTTTACCACATGACCAGGGTCATTACATAAATGATCAAGTAAATAAATCCAAAATGTCAAGGGATAGGCATACAAAGAAGTATAAAGAAAAATATGAGAACCAAATGCTTACTGGATTGAGTAAAACACGTCGAAAAAACTTACCATTAACAAGCAGTAATGAGATATTCAGAGTCAAAAACTCCATCGACATCATCATGAAGGAAGAGCATGTGGCCCAGATAATGATCATGATGCCGAGGAGGATGAGAATGACATATATGACAGCTTTGAAAGCTGTTGTTGAGCATACCACTCATCTAAGGCAAGAATACTGTGACATATTGGTCATTTCTCCTTTTAGATGCAAGAAAATTTGCTTCACACTCATGCAAAGAACTATTTACGAGGTTTCCTGCTCAAAAAAATCATATATCAAAACTATTTACTCACAATACAACTATTCCCACCACTGGACTGTCAGCTGATATGAAAGCAATCAGCGAAGTCGTATTACCTTTGGGATTTAAGGGATGCAAATAGAAAGAGAGATATTTAAATGCCTATAAGACTGCATCATCACAAATCTTAAGGTAAGCCCAAAAATTGTACAAAACATACAAGAAATATTTATTGTAACTCTTATTTTGGTTGATCTTTATAACAATACAGTGATTAGGGATCGAGTAAATCATATACTAATCTAACAAAAAAAACTATAGTGTAGTGCTTAGGGATCAGGTAATTCATTCACTAATTAAATAAAAATATTTTACATGGTTTGCCACAAAATCACTATAGCTAAGAATATTGTGTGGAATTACACAATTGCAGAGTTCTTTGAGCATGGGTTGATGTTGATAGAATATCCTATCTGTAAGGTAAGTTGAACAGATTAGGCCACTTTCATTATGCTTTTAATGTGTTTTTAGCCCCCGATTTCGCTCTCTTTAAGGTCCTGGAAAATTTGATCTAGTGGATCGGAGGGCTTGTGCATTCAATGACAGAATTTCTGTATTTTTTTTATAGAACTTTTGCAATTTCGTAGGAAAACATGGTTGAACCTGTAGTTGGGGAGATCTTCATATTATTATTGTTTTTTTGTTATATTCTTGAGCTAGGTTGGCACTGGGCAGTAGAATTTTTTTTAATTATGAAGTAAAATTATGTGAATATCTTTTCTTGTACTACACTTATATGTCATGGTCTCTGTAGGTTTTTCTCAATGGATAGGAAAATGTGGTTGTGAGTTCAATCCCGGCAGACTTATCTACCTAGTTGGATCCCCACTACCTTGAATCATGAATGTGTTCGTAAGCTCAATCCTTTTGTTTTCCCACAATGCCAAGTGCAGAATGTGTTGTCAAGTTCAATCCCTTCCATCTTTGCCACTATGCATGGAGTAAAACCCCAATGCCAAGTATTGAAGAGGCCTGATCACACTCCACATAGTAGTAACCCAGTAAATTTTTAAAAGGGAAAGAATGTTATACTGTTACCTTAAAAATGAGGATGTCCCAAACTCACTTAAATTGCAAGGAAAATGACTAATATTCTGAAAAAAAACACGACAGAAAGGAAATTTCCGACAAAATGAACAATATGCATCACGAAACAAAACACAATATAAAGGAAATGTCTGACAACATGAAGAAAATACAACAGGAAGGAGCGAAAAATGAAATATTTCATATCATCTCATTCATTTAAGGAAATAGAGTATTTTTATTACTGTAAGATTTTAACTTTCAATTTAGTAGTTGGTATGGATCCCAAGGCTTTTGGAGATGCCAGACAAGCCATAGAAGATAGCCGAGCATATAAAAACTACCAAGAAATCTTCAAGGATTTTTGGAGATGCCAAACATGCAATAGAAGATTGCCAAACCCTGACCCCATTGTCCTGCCCCAACAACATATGTTGAAGCGAAAGCCGAATTGACTAAATGAAGCCATTGCAATCAACGGTACAACAGTTAATTAAACTAATACATACCAAATTCCTAGGTTCAAAACCCTCGCCCTTCAATTTTGAAGTCCCTTTCTCATCCTTGAGCTTGGCAGTCATGACCCATATTTTCCCTTCAGAAGCTGAGATGCCGCTTTGCAGCCATGACCCATATTTTCCCTTCAGAAGCTGAGATGCCGCAATCTTCACCGAAAATCCGTGTACCAATTCCACAATCCCAAGTTTTGTCAAACCCTCAGGGCATTTGGAAGCCCTCACTTCGATTCCAGCATAGCTAAGACCCAAACTCAAACTCTGATTTGAAGCAGAGCTCTGTCACACCAGGCAGGCCCTCAGAACCGTGTAGGATCCAATGCGATTGGGCATTGTGGATATAAAAACGATGGCTCCTGTAGCTTTTTTTGGCCTGTTGACCGACCGAGGCTTTATTATATGAGGTAGTGGATTTTCTAAGTACACTTCTATTAGGATAACTATCTAAAGCATTCAATGGAAATTAAATCCATGATCCATGGTAAATAAAAACCTAACAACTTGTTTTAGATGATGTCAAGGAGAGGGAAAAAATGATATTAGCTCTAGAAAAATCTATTAGGACAAATTTATAAAGAAATCAATGGAAATTAAATCCACAATCCATGTTAGATAAAAACCTGACAACTTATTTTAGATGATGTCAAGGAGAAGGAAAAACTTATATTAACTCTAGAAAATTCTTTTAAGAAGATAATCAAATTGTAGCTATACTTTCTTGCAAGATGGGAGGTGCTACATATTTGGAAAAAGTGCATAGATGTTCTGTACCAATGTCATACCATGCTGCCTATATGGCTCTTCAACATTAATAAGTTCAACCGACAAGGACAATATACCCATTTCACAGCAAACAAGTCCAGAGAGTTTTGAGATATTCAATGTTGTGTTATCTAATGCTAACGAGCTTAAATCGCCAAGACAAGGCTTAGAACACATCCTCTGGTCACAAACCCTTCTAAATGTTTGGAAATGCTGGTAGCCTTCATTTATAGCAAGACATCAATCATCCTCTCTTAGAATCTGGATATAACAATAGCACAGGAATTTGTATGAAGGGACTCGAGCGTTAGAAAAAAACTGACATGAGTTAGAAATACACTGATAGGAAATAGATGTGTGCATGTGTTGTGCACGCTCCATCTCAGAAAAATAACAAATTTATAACATTTGTGTATACCTATTTCCCTGTTGGATGTGAAATATGGCGTATATGTAGAGCGTATACATGAATTTGAATTGTAGCAGAATAAAAAACACTTAGAAATTCTAGCAACCTTAGATTTCTAGCAAAATCAATGATCCGAATATATACAATTTCATGAATTAGACTTGTAGCACCTCCATATTGTTTGGAAATGGCGAGGGCATTTGTATGAAGAGATTCTGACATTCGTTAAATACTAACTGAAAATAGAGGCGTGTGTGTTTTTGTATGCTCCAACTCCTAAACAACATGGATGACTAGCATCCCTATTTGCCCCATTCTGTGTTGGATCATTACAGTCCTAAGATTGCATTCCTTCCATGTAAGATCCACAATTAAAAAAAAACAGATCAAACTTACAAAAATTTAATAGCCTAGGGTTTCCAACACAGGCCAGCCGCGCTATGTCAAGATAAATCTATCTAGAAAACCTATCTCAGACAAATATCTTAACACAAGGTCACACAGCAAGCATCCCCGAAATAGTTATGAGATTTAAATTTCTCAGCCAAAGAAAAATCAATCGGTATTGAATTAAAAAAAAACATCAAATTGAAAACAGAGCATGCACTTACATGCTGTATCAGCCACTAAAGCCCCGAATTCTCAAAACATAGAACCAGATATATCGCCTCTGACAGTAGTGATGTTGTGACGTGCTTGGCCACTTCCTATGCCTGTACATTTATAGACGTTTATAGCAGGGAAGGCATTTGATTTAAGCAATGAGATTGAAGGGAGAGCACAGATAAACGGATCGGAAAGGGTATCATTCTATGATTCTCGACGTCCGTCTAGTTCAAATTGCGTGTGTGGATGGGGATGGAGGAGTGGGGTGTGGGATTCGAAACATGGAGGTCTCAAAGATCCAACCACGAGGTGCAGAAAACACACCTCTATGCAGGAGCCGAGATTTTTATTGTTGTAGAAGACGGAGAGTTCAAAGAATACAAAAGGTGTTGAATCCGAAAGCATCAAGGCCAGGGATTCTGAGTTCGGATCTAACCACACTTTCACCTGTGATGGGTGGGTTGCCTCAGCGAAGTTTAGATTTTCTCACCTGCATAACATCCCTGCAATATATTCTCTTGCTCTTGCATGTTCGCTATTCCCCTTGCTCTTGCAAGTTCGAGGACCATCGGTTCGAGGGCTTTTCACTAATCTTCTCGATTTCTGAAATATGCCTTTGCGCTAATTTTTTTGGGTATTTACTATTTTTCCTCTTATTTCATTGAAATGCAGAGCGTGGGCATTTCGGCGGGATGTCACACGGGAGTTAAGCGACTTGCAAGCTCGTAGAACACAAATAGAATTTGATAAAAAGCTAAAAAAACGTACCCAAATTAAATGGATTAGCTCGTGATTCCATTAAAGCTATCAGACAATTCGTTACTAGTGTATTTTTGAAATTGACGAATGAAATTAGTGAATGGTATCATGTATTGTATGTTTTAATTAATTAATATTTATTTTCTATTTTGGAAATGTGTACAAAGGATTGTTGAAAGTATATGAGTAGGATTTTGATAAATATTAAAACATTAATTGTCAAATTAATTAATTTGCCATTTTTACAATAATAAAAGGGATATCAAATTATTATAAAATATTTTTATTGTTGTTAATTTTAGTTTTTATAATTTATCAAGTTATTCAAACTATAAATTATTTTAATTTTACTATAAAAATAAAAATATTAAAATAATTATTTATTTATTTTATTTTTTAATTTTATATTTTAAAATTAATATCAATAGTAAATTTTGTATTCAATATTACAAAATAAATTATAATATATGTTGATATGGTATTTTTCAAAAATGAAAGTTTTCTTGGTTTATTTCAATAAACATTATAAGATGGCCTTAACTTTAACTATATTTTTCCTTAAGTTATCTAAGCACTTCATATCAAGAATGACAAATGTATCATTGCATGGCTTGGTTGGTGCACAAACAAAGACAACTAACATTTCAACTATTTTCTTCCAAAATAAATTGCTTATTGTTTTAAAATTTATAAACATGCTAAAAAGTGTGATTAGTTGGAAGTTTTATCCCTGGCTAGGATGAAGTTATTGTTCTCTGCTCCATATTTTTTTGTAAATTAAAATACTTGATATTCATATCAAAATAAGAGATTTATAATAGGAGATTTACATTGATAGATTAAACATCAAATTTATATACTTCTAGAAGCACTAGCTTCTCCAATGATCACAAGATTGCAGAACCATAAAAAAACTATTACAATAATAACGGAGTCTCATTTCAACAACAACTAAAGCTTTGCATCAAGAGTTTAGGCCCCTCATAAAATGAGACAATTCTAGACAAATAGTGCACATAAACTGAAAACGAATGTGCTTTAGTGATATTTGCCTTGAAAATGAGAAGAAAATAGAGCTCTAAACCTAGAAAAGAGCGTCCTTTGATAGAGGGAAACATTAGTAGATCATAGTATTCCTGAGGGTCCTCTACACAAAACCACATCTTCCATATAGCATGAAAAGAGTAACCAATTTCTCAAATGCAAACATACTCATCCATCCCAAAACAAGCAAAGTTGAAAGCATATGTTAAAACAATCTTTAATTGCCAAAATTCAAGTTGCAGGTGCCCATAAAATGAGAGGAAACAAAGTATACTTGATGCTAGCACCAAATCCCAAGGATCATGAAAACATACACATAAACCACCAACAAAAGACCAGGTAAGCATAATATTGACAACAACAATGGGAATCATCCACTTCCAGAGCATGTACAACGAAACCAAACAAAGAGCCACTCTATATACTCTCTCCACCATTGACAAGACCATAAATATTCATACAATCTTGTACAGGTGACAATAAAACATAATTTCCGCACTTAAGGAAATAATAATAAGAGTTTGTACATGATCAACTGGAGGATCAATAAGGTCCCTGGAGGCAGAGTTACCAACCAGCTTTTATATGATCAACTGGAGGATCAATAAGGTCCCTGGAGGCAGAGTCACCAACCAGAAAACCTTCAACGCGAGCCAATTAGGAGTCCACACTATTGAAACAGTACCATAGGTTGCGAAGCATTCTTTTGACATATTCAAGGGATATCAATTTCTTGTAGCTTTTTCCCATTAAAAGAATACGATTTTCATTGTTGACTTATATGGAAGGTCAAGTGGTGAATCTCTACATTGGCTTGGTATGTTATTGCTTTTTTTTGTTATTGTTTGAAAGGATTTTTGTTAGCATTATTGAAGAGGGGAAAATATGATTTTAATCAAAATGCAATAATTAAGAAGTGGTGGATGAATAGAACGAAGGGGGTTCATCACAATAATTTGGTAATGAAAATGAGTATTAGTGAGGATGGACACATAGAGGCACAAGTAAAAGAGTTCAAAAGGTTTCAAAGGTGTCAAGAGAATACCAAACATTTGTTCAAATAGGGGGATTTAATAATTGGAAAGAGCTTGGAGGGAAGAATAGGTGGGGAGAATATGTCTAGAAATTTGGAAGAGAAAAAAATGTGATGGCACAAGGAGGTGAGCATGTTCTGTTAGTCTGAAACATGCATTTATGTGGCTAAGGTGGATAAGATAAAACTTGAAAACATATTGGTCAATTTGCTTAAGGGTTTTAGGAGTTAAGGGGTTTAGGGGTTTAGTTATCAAGGGTTAATGGTAAAGGGTAAAGGGTTAGGGCAGATGTTGTTTGTGGGTTAAGAGGTTGAGGTCTAGTGGATGTAAGGGTTAGAGGCTAATGACTTAGTGGTTAAGGGCTTTAGGGGTTAAGGGTTAAGCACCAAGAGCTTAGGGGTTAGGGGATTTAGGGGTTAAGCGCTTAATGGTTATAGGATATAGGTGTCAACAAGTTAAGGGGAGGGTCAGGAGTTAATGGGTTTAGGGGTTAGGGCTAAAGGGTTAAGGGTGAGATTTAAGAGGATAAGGGGTTAGGGATTAGGGGCTTGAGGGATTCTAAGTTAAGGATTAGATATTAAGGGGTTAGTGGTTTATCGTTTAAGGGATTGAGGGGTTAATGGGTTGTGAGTTATGACTATAGGAGTTAAGTGATTATGGCTTTGTTGTTAAGGGGACAGGGAATTTACTGATTATGGGTTAAGGGCTTATGGGTTGTGATAATGGGGCCCCTAATCACCTTATCACAATTATTGGGGTTTCCCTTATCAATTTATCTTCCCACCTTCACTCTAGGTCCCCTAAACCCTTTGTCATGAGGTCTTAAGGCCCCTTCTCATTCTCTAATGCTAGGATTATAGATCTCAATAAACCTTTTGGCCTTGATTTTTGAACCTGTACTCAACTGTCTTCTTCATGGTATTCTCGTCAGGGCCCATCACCTTCATGAAGAAAATAAACCATGCATATATGGCTAGGTTTAATTTCATCATGTGGAGTTTCCAAGAAGAGGCTCACATGAAAGGTGTGGGAATAAAGGTTTATTTTCTCTAAAATAGTATGATGCATAGAGAGGCTAAAATAAAAAAGGATAAGGTGTATAAAAATAGAAAAAGGCCCTCAAGCAAGGCATCGCTTCCTAGGCTATATTAGAGCTCTAGGCATCCCCCAATTTTGAACAAAATACGATGGTGGAATTTCAAATAAACTGATGCCCTAACTATCACACCAAGAGGGAACCCTTGATGCTCCTTTGACTCAAGGATTTCTTGAAGGTTTTCACTTTGTATTTCATCATTCAAAACCTATTATCTTTACTATAAATGATTATTGGATGAGTCTTTACCACGATATATCTCCCAAACCTTAGTCTCTTATAGTATTTCTCTCAAAAAACAATTCATGGAAAGTCACCCTAGATTCTCCCAAAGCTCATACTTTAATTGAATTTTTACTTGCTTCACTTTGAAGCCTAGTATAAACACGTCAATCACAAGAGAGAGATTTTGGAAGTTTTGATCTTAGTCATTCATCATTTTTTAATATTCCTATACCCGAGGTCATCTTTCCCTCAAGCATTTCTTGGAGAGTCCTTCTTTTGCTTCTAAAGTAGGGAACCTATTATCTAATCCTCTTCTTTGAATGGGCATTGCAAATCACATTGTGCATCATTATTGGTCTCATCATTCTAGTAATTTCCCTATACCGAGACTCCTCCCATCAGTGAAAGTTCATAAAGAGTAGGGGAAATTGAATGAGGTGACAATGGGTCCTTGTCCCATTATTTCCACTTGATCTAGTAGTAGTCCCTTTGGAACCCCTCCTAGGACCCTTGCTAAATTAAGGGCAAAAACAAGTATAAAGCATATGGCTCACTTGAAAAGAATAAATCTAGGCTTGTGGCAAAAGGTTTTACACAAAAAGAAGGGGTCTATTATGAGAATACTTTTTCCCCCATAGCAAAATGGGATACCATGTGGACATTCTTTGCCATAGAAACTCAAAAAGTTGGAAATTCCATCAAATGGATGTAAAAAATTCTTCTTGAATGGAGATATGAAAGAGAATGTTTTTGTGTCCCAACCAGAAGGATTTTTTGTGAAC
The DNA here is from genome assembly GCA_034641835.2 of Pinus albicaulis. Taxonomy (NCBI): domain Eukaryota; kingdom Viridiplantae; phylum Streptophyta; class Pinopsida; order Pinales; family Pinaceae; genus Pinus; species Pinus albicaulis. The sequence goes on along the minus strand of CM076574.1, from coordinate 192,727,893 downwards.
GGTTAGGAACATAAAGCATGCAAGCGGTAAAATCCTTATATGGCCTCAAGAAAACACCACGAGCCTGGTATAATAAGGGGTAAGGAGAATAGGGGCTTAGGGGTTAGAGGTTTAGGGTTTAGGGGAATAATGTGTTAGTGGTTAAGGGGTTAGGGATTGGGGGCTTAAGGGTTAGGGGATTTAGGCGCATTTAGGGATTAGGGGCATAATGAGTTAGTATCTAAGGGATTAGGGATTCGGGTTAGGGGAATAATGAATTAGTAGTTAAGGGGTTATGGATTAGTGGGTTAGGGGTTAGGGGATTTAGGTGCATTTAGGGGTTAGGGGAATATTGTGTTAGTGGTTAAGGGACTAGGGATTGGGGGCTTAGGAGTTAGGGGATTTAGGCGCAGTTAGGGGTTAGGTGAATAATGAGCTAGTGGTTAAGCGATTAGGGATTAGGGACTTAGGGGATTTAGAAGTTAAGGATTCTAGGGGTTAGGGGTGAGGGGTTAATGGGTTAATGGTTAAGTGTTAACAATTTAGGGGTTAAGGGGTTAAGGGGTTAGGGGTTTAGGTGTTAGTGGTTTAGGGGTTTAAGGGTTTAGAGGTTTAGGTTTTTGGGGGTTAAATGGGTTAGGGTTTTAGGGGTTTAGGGGGTTAAATGGGTTAGGGGTTGCGAATTAGGGCTTAAGGGGTTATGGGTTAGATGTTTAGGGTTTACGGGGTTAAATGGGTTTAGGGTTTTAGATGTTTAGGGGGTTAGGGGATTTATCAGTTAACGATTTTAGGGGTTAGGGGTTAAGGGGTTAAGGGGTTAGATGTTTACGGGGTTAAATGGGTTAGGGGTTTAGAGGTTTAGGGGGTTAGGGGATTTAGCAGTTAAGTATTTTAGTGGTTAGGGGTTAAAGGGGTTAGGGGTTAGGTTTTGGGGGTTAGGGTTTGGGGGTTAAATGGGTTAGGGTTTTAGGGGTTTAGGGGGTTAAATGGGTTAGGGTCAATAATTAGGGGTTAAGGGGTTAGGGGTTAAAGGTTTAGAGGTTTAGGGTTTAGGGGGTTAAATGGGTTAGGGGTTTAGGTTTTAGGTGGTTAAATGGGCGAGGGGTTATAACCATTTATTAGGTGAACAAGGCATAATCTAGTTGTAGTAACCATAACTTGGTCAAGTTGTTATAGTCAAGGCAAGACTTGGTTGGGTTCCCAAGTTCCAAAAAAGTAAGGGTAATTGTGAGGGCATGAGAACTAAGGAGTGTCAGTGTGTGTCAAGGAATGAAAAGGCATGCTAACACATGCTGGAAAGTGTCAATGGATGTTGAGGAGTGTTAGGGAGTGCCAGGACACTACAAGGGAGAACTAGGTCAAAATGCATGGAAATGAACGAATAAGAGTGTGTGCCAAGTAGTGTCAACGAAATACAAGTGTCTCAAGGATAAAGTGTGTTAGGGGAAGACCAGAATAAGACTTGTAGGAGGTAAGCCTCTGGTTACATAAATGGTTGCACAAAGTAGTTTCAGACAAAGGGAAACTTTGGGTTGGGCACAACATTTATTTTCCAATGACTTGGTAAGGTTCCCAAGTCGCAAAAAAAGTAAGGTTATCGATGACGACATGAAAGCTGAGGAATACCAAGGTGTGTCAGGGAATTACTAGAAGTACTAAGCCATGTTAGGCAGTTCCAAGGCATGATAGGCATGCCAAGATGTGGCAGGTGCGAGGGTGTGGCATGAATACATGCTAGGGAGTGTGAGTGCCAAGTGTCAAGGAAACGCAAGGGAGCATTAGTTTAAAATTCATGGAAATGAAGTATCATCCAGTTCCAGGTGTGCTAAGAAGGGAGTGACACAGTATTGTAGGAACTGCAAAGGCATGTTAGAGTGCTAGGGAAGCATACAAAGATGTTCCAAGTGCCAAGGTGTGCTAATGCGTGCTAATGAGTGTTAGGGAGTGCCAGGAAAACATAACATAGCACTAGGTCAAAATTAATAAATGAATGAATAAGAGTGTGTGACAGGGAGTGTTAGCGAGTTCTAGGTGTTGAGATTCAACAAGATGATGAGATTAGTGAAAAGAGTCGCCTTCACTAAGTGGGCCCGCAGGCTATTTTTGGTGCAAATCTATTTTTAGACTATGTCAATTTTTAGACATGGAGACCATATTTCAGAAGTTGCAGGATGCTATTTGTGGATGGTTGGTCAAGTTGGAAAAACAGATGGATTTCTATTTTTATACATATTGGGCGAAGTCTATTTATAGATCGTTGATCTAAAAATATAAGTGTCGATTATTATTAGCTCTTAATAATAATTAGACCCAAAATAACAACTTATTCTCTTGGAGCACTTAATTTCAGTTAACAGGTGTGGTAGATTATCTAGCTGAAGGAATTACGCAATTCCTAGGGTTTACTGGTGTTCATGCATGGAGGACTCAAATCAAGACTCAAGTGGCAGAGTTATGATGGATTTGGTGAAGTAGTTCATGGAGTTTGTTTCAGTTTAACTACATCCTTGGAGTTAAACTCAATTGAACTAATTGTGTCTATTTCTAACTGATTGATACATTGGTGGGAGTGGAGTGAATTAATTAGTTAAACTAATTCACAAATAATAAATCATTAATCAACTCAACAGAGACAACAGTTAACTACTTGCATGGGAGTTCCAATGGAGACTCAGTGGAGAGATAGGTGAAAGGGCAGTGTGACTATGTTGATACATCCAATGCATCACACATCCATTGGAGATGCCAATGAGGATTGTGCAGTCAAGGCAAGGGTAATTTGAAGTCATTCAAAGCTATTCAAATCAGGTTCAACACAAATAAATCTGATTTGGGGGTTCCACTGCAACAACATTTTCCCCACAACAAGCACAAGATCAAGCCAACATGTGTGATGTGTGCGTTTAAAGAGATGGATAGGTAGGTTTACCCTTACGAGAGCATGGCACCTTAAAATCTGACCACGATTACTAAGTTCAAGCATTTGCGAAATGGCATTATTAGTGGAGCCTTTTCCAGAAGAGATTATTCATTTACATTACAATATATACAACATGCAGTTAGTGTTCCATCCATGTTAGCGCACACACTTGATGGTATCAATCCTTAAACTGGTACAAAAAAATTATTTTATATATTCACATACGGGACAGTCACAAGATGTCAACAAAATCACATACTTATCGAAATCCTCAACCAGGAATATGCGACATTGCTTCTTAATGTGCTTTCAACTAGGTAGGCATCAATGACAATCATTACAATGGGTTAAGGGGATCTAAGAGATAATTATGTAAGGAGTTCCTTCTAGGTAAACGCCATTGGTATTACTATTGTTAAAGGGGGTGGCCTACAAGGATACATTGGTAGCTACTGATGCAAGAGCATAATTTCAACAATTTATTTCAAAATTTGTATTTGTCCTCCATAAGGCCTTAGAGATTTATAGAAGAGGAAGTTGGTTTCCTTGTTGCCCTATAATTTTGTAGAATTTCTAAATTCATATTTGGGATAGGAAATAATTTTGTATAATTTTAGACTTGTGTGTTTTCACCTATCTGGGTGTGATGATACCTTGTGGAGGTAAGCAAAATTTCCTTTTTTTTAACTTTTGGATATATTCTATATGCTCTTGAGAGAATTTCAACCTTTTAAATAAAAATACAAACAAATGTACATTCATGCAATAATTACTAATTGATTTGGGGGTGACTCAACAAGTTGTAGCATGTTGGCTTATTGAATTTGTTAGTAAGTTAATTAGGGCTTGATAAATTTGTAAGCTTCAGTGGGATTTATTGCAGTTGTATGTGTTTTAGAGAAGCGAGTTTGGAGTGGTGGTTGTGCTTCCTTTATTGAATTTGATTGCTTTGGTTCTTCTTCTTGTGCATGCCCACTGTGGTATATTCTCGTTAGTGGTTAAGGGGTTAGGGATTGGGGGCTTAAGGGTTAGGGGCATAATGAATTAGTATTTAAGGGATTAGGGATTGGGGTTAGGGGAATAATGAGTTAGTGGTTAAGGGGTTATGGATTGGGGGTTTAGGGGTTAGGGGATTTAGGCACATTTAGGGGTTAGAGGAATAATGAGTTATTGGTTAAGGGATTAGGGATTGGGGGCCTAGGTGTTAGGGGATTTAGGCACAATTAGGGGTTAGGTGAATAATGAGCTAGTGGTTAAGGGATTAGGGGCTTAGGGCTTAGTGGATTTAGTAGTTAACGATTTTAGGGGTTAGGGTTGAGGGGTTAACGGGTTGATGGTTAAGCGTTAACAGTTTAGGGGTTTAGGGGTTAAGGGATTAGGGGTTTATGTGTTAGTGGTTTAGGGGTTTAAGGGTTTAGAGGTTTAGGGTTTAGGGGTTAAATGGGTTAAGGTTTTAGGGGTTTAGGGGGTTAAATGGGTTAGGGGTTGGGAATTAGGGCTTAAGGGGTTAGGAGTTAAGGGTTAGACATTTAGGGTTAATGGGTTTAAATGGGTTTAGGGGGTTAGGGGATTTAGCAGTTAAGGATTTTAGGGGTTAGGGGTTAGGGGTTAAGGGGTTAGAGGTTAAGGGGTTAGAGGTTTAGGGGGTTAAATGGGTTAGGGTTTTAGAGGTTTAGGGGGTTAGGTGATTTAGCAGTTAAGTATTTCAGGGGTTAGGGGTTAGGGGTTAGGGTTTTGGGGTTAAATGGGTTAAAGTTTTAGGGTTTAGGGTGTTAAATGGGGTAGGGGTCAAGAATTACGGTTTAAGGGGTTAGAGGTTAAGGGTCTAGGGGGTTAAATGTGTTAGGGGTTTAGCATTTAAGGGGTTAAATGGATGAGGGGTTATAGTCATTTCTTAGGTGAACAAGGCACAATCTAGTTGTAGTAACCATAACTTGTTCAAGTTGTTATATTCAAAGCAAGACTTGGTTGGGTTCCCAAGTTCCAAAAAAGTAAGGGTAATTGTGAGGGCATGATAACTAAGGAGTGTCAATGCATGCCAAGGAATGAAAAGTCATGCTAACACATTTGAGAAAGTGTCAATGGATGTTGAGGACTGTTATGGAGTTTCAGGACATTGCAAGGGAGAAGTAGGTCAAAATTCATGGAAATGAGCGAATAAGAGTGTGTGCCAAGTAGTGTCAATGAATTCCAAGTGTCTCAAGGATAAAGTGTGTTAGGATAAGGTCAAAATAAGAATTTTAGGAGGTAATCCTATGGTTAGATAAAGGGTTGGACAAAGTAGTTTCAGACAAAGGGAAACTTTGGGCTGGGCACAACATTGATTTTCCAATCACTTGGTTGGGTTCCCAAGTTACAAAAAAAGCAAGGTTATCTATGACGACATGAAAGCTAAGGAATACCAAGGTGTGTCAGGGAATTCCTAGAAGTACTAAGACATGTTAGGTAGTTCCAAGGCATGATAGGCATGCCAAGATGTGGCAGGTGCCAGGGTGTGGCATGAACACATGCTAGGGAGTGTGAGGGCCAAGTGTCAGGGAAACACGAGGGGGCACTAGTTTAAAATGCATGGAAATGAAGTATAAGCCAGTTGCACGTGTGTTAAGAAGGGAGTGACATGGTATTCTAGGAAGTGCCAAGGCATGTTAGAGTGCTAGGGAAGCATACAAAGTTGTTCCAAGTGCCTAGGTGTGTCAATGTGTGCTAAGGAGTCTTAGGGAGTGCCAGGAAAACATAACAGAGGCGCACTAGGTCAAAATTCATAAATGAATGAATAAGAGTGTGTGACAGGGAGTGTTAGCGAGTTCTAGGTGTCTTGAGGAGGGAGTGACATGGTATGATAGGCAATACTAAGTCATGTTATAGTGTCAGGGTGATATGCATCCAAGATTTTATATATTCACATACGGAATAGTCACAAGATGTCAAAAAAATCACATACTTATCGAAATCATCAACCAGCAATATGCTAACATTGCTTCTTAATGTGCTTGCAACTAGGTAGGCATAAAATACAATCATTGCAATGGGTGAAGGGGATCTAAGAGAGAATTATGTAAGGAGTTCCTTCTAGCTGGTAAAGGACATTGGTATTACTATTGTTAAAGGGGGTGGCCTACAAGGATACATTGGTAGCTATTGATGCAAGAGCATAATTTCGACAATTTATTTCAAAATTTGTATTTTTCCTCCATAAGGTCTTAGAGATTTTTGAAAGAGGAAGTTGGTTTCCTTGTTGCCCTATAATTTTGTAAAATTTCTAATTTCATATTTGGGATAGGAAATTTTAGTAATTTTAGGCATAAGTTAAGATATTTTTTTATATTTAAGGCCTCCTAGTCATTAGGAAAGTTGAGTCTTATGATTAGGATTACTTGTGGCATCCTATGTATTTTTCAAACTCCAATACACCAAGGCAAATATGTGGAGGACATTTGGGGGAAATGTGATTGTCCATGAAATGTAGATCAGATTTGGGGAACTTGTAGCTATTTTCCTTGGACCCTACTAGTTCTTAGAGGTTGTATTTGGAGCGGTTAGCAGGAAAAACATAATATGCCGAAGAATATTAGTGTTGTAGCAGTTATGGTTAAAACACGAGATTCAAAGTTCAAATCCCCTTGAGTTGCCAACCAAAAAATAATAATTTTTTTATCTATTTATTTATTAAATTTTTAGAATGTGGTTTAATGAAAAAAGAAAAATATCATATAAAAGAAATAAATATGACATGATTAAATTTCATGTGGTTTGAATATCGATTTTCAAAAATAAAAAATATAATTTTATCCACTATTCACTCATGGATATTTCAATGCAAACTTCCCAATGCTAATGATTTTGTCTTAATTGCTAACTATACTAAATGGGTTTCATCTTAATTGCCATTGTCTTAAGTCACCATTGTCTTAAATATCAAGTTCTGTCTTAAATATATTTGTCTCAAAGTGCTTTTGTCTTAAATCTAAAATTTTGTCTTAAAATATTTTTGTCTCAAACTTCTTTTGTCTCAAATATAAAGTTGTCTTAAAATATTTTTGTCTCAAATTAGTTTTGTCTTAAATATAAAATTTTGTCTTAAAATACTTTTGTCTTAATTTTTTTGTCTCAAATTGTTTTTGTCTTAAATATTTTTGTCTCAAACTGTTTTTGTCTTAAATATAAAATTTTGTCTCAAATTATTTTTGTCTCACACTATTTTTGTCTTAAATTTTATATTTAAGACAATTCAATTGATATTAAATTTTAATATAAAATAACTAAAATAAAAAGTGACTTTTTAAGAAAAAAGATTTCTTTTGTCTTAAACAAATGTCTTAAAATGCCCTTGGTGTAGTAGTGAGACTACAAAACAATTACCATGCACACATAGTTATCATTCAAAGTACATTATCAAATGGTTTGGTCATAACCATTCATGTACAATATGCAGAGGTGAGGTGGTGTTGCTCCAAGAAAAGCTTGTAGTTCTCAACTTAAACGAACCAAGTTGAATATTAGTATAGCTAGACTCAGCCAACAAGTGGAATATTAGCTTGTACTTCCCTGTTTGCTAGTTTTGTGTATGGAAAAATAAAATGACAAATATTGTTTTAGATTATTATATTTAAGAAATATAATGATAACTAATGTTGTTTTTGTTTATGATCATTATTTAATATTTAATTATTTTTATTTTTAATAATTTATGGATGGCATAAGGCTGAATTTAAAAAAATGAAATTATTATAATTAAGCATATAAAAAATAATTATTTTATTTCAGAAAAAATCATAGTTTTTATTATATAAAATATTGAAAACTATATGTTGTGGATGTTGCAGAGGAAGAATCATAATTTTCATTATATAAAATATTGAAAATTGCATTTTGTAGATATTGCAAACGGAGTATATTTCAAAATAATGCATAGAGTTCCAAAATATCAGTGATTGTATACATATAAAGTAGCTGTAAAAAAAATTATATAAAACATATAAATATGTACAATCCATAAAAATAAGCAAAAAGTAGTCCCATTATGTGCTAAGTAGGAGCATAATAGATTTGCATCTTGAATGGAGCAATGAAGGGCCTTGGTTTTTTTAAATAAGAGTGATGAGTCAAATTGCATTCGCAAATAAAAATTAGTAATGATTGTACAACCAAATTATAATCAACTTTACCAAAAAATATATATAAATTTTCCCAAACATTAAGCCTACATATTACAGAAGAAAAATTAGTAATGATTGTACAACTAAATTATAATCAACTTTATGAAAAAATATATCTAAATTTTCCCAAACATTAAGCCTACATATTATGGAAGAGCCATCTAAATTGTTACTAATGTCTTTAGACACAATTGTAACATTCATTGCAAATTCACAATGCTTAGTAACTAAAATTTCTAATTATATAGTTGTAATTTTTGAATGTTTGATGACAAGTCTAAATAGCTATTTAATAAACCTAATCATTTCCAAACAACAAGTGGTGACATTCTATATTGGCCAAGGAATTTAGTCACAACCACTAATTACGAAGATACATAATTATATGGATTGGGGCACTTTCGAATCATTTATAGACCATTGGAAGGATACTTGGTTTATGGTATTTGATAAACCTCCATGCAATAATAGGGAGGTGTCTCTATATTTCAGTAGGAAATTATAGGTAAACATTGAGTTAGGTCAATATGCCAACTAATTTGACATGGGTGAATTCGAAGGCGTGGGTTATGAGTCTAAATAGGATAGACATTATGCTAGGCGAGACTCATCACTAGGTGCTCATCCTCTTAGGTGAAGGCCTGACCCCCCTAGGCGAAGGCCTAACCCCCCGTACATAACATCCTACATTGGGGGGAGTATTAGTCAAACCCAAACAACTGTAACCACCTTGATTCATAGCCTAGTGTGACATAACGCTTTGATACCATTATATCAATAGGAACAACCTAGAGGTAATGTTGAGGGAGGGAATGAACCTTCATCCTTTTTAGTAGATTATAGCTTAGAGAGGCCACATGGAGTCTCATGTGAGCCTCATTGATGTTCAAGCTACAAGGAGACATTTTATGGGTTGATGTAGGTTAAAAATATGAGACTTTTATGGAGGTTAGTATCTTAACCATATTTATATTCTTCATTTTATTTCTATGTATTTCCATGTTACAAAGCACCCAACCAAGCAATACATAGGCAAGGTTAAGTTCTTCCTTATGATCCATGTTCATTTAACAATAAAGTTGAAAGCCATTGCAAAAATATATTCAATATAAGCTCAACATGTTATTTGAGATAATTCAAACTCGATGGTGAGGATAAAAATCATTCCTCCCAACCACCTGAGGTAAACTCAAATGACATACAAACATACGTACATGTATATATGCATGTATGTATTGTTACAGATAAATTTTCAATTTGATGTCATTCATTAAGGTTAGAACCAAATCTAATACAAGAAATGTGTGACATTTTGTTTCGTCCTCTAAGAGGTTCATTTATTTTTCATACTCTTATATGTTCATGTTTACTAATGTTTAAAATGATGAAAAATTATTGTAGGTTTCTATGTCTAACCTTTATATGAAACATACGATACATCATTAGAAATATATATCTCACAACTAAAAATTTAGACTGTAAACCCCTAGTGCAAGTTATGGGTTTGCCTGTCCTCCAATAAAACTTCGTTCAGGCTTCAAAACACCTCGAGAAGTTCAAGACGTGGAAAATTGCCAAGAAAATAAATTTTACTGCAATTAAGGTAACTAAAAGAAACAATGGTGGGGTTCCCAGTGGAATAGGAAGAAATGGCCTGCATTGTCTTGAGATCCTTCATGAGATGGGGAAAATTCTGCTAAGCATGGTCTATGCTGAGCCATTGTCCTTGTTGCAAGAATTGGCGAGCTTTGAAACCTCGATATAGTTGGACCTTCATTTGAAGGAGGTCCACATTGAACCCTCAGTGCAGTCCAAAGAATAGGGGTATGTTGAGCTCAAAATAATTGTCTCACACAACCTTCGTGGCAGTGTAAGGACCATATCATAATGGTCTAAAATTGAAATGGGCTCTAGTAAGACATTTTTCTGTAAATGCAAACAAACTTTGTCGCTCACCTGAAACTTATGGTGGCTGATGTTGATCATGTTGCTACTTGTACCTGCCATTGGACTTATCCATGATTTCGTGCACCTGTTGAAGTCATAGAGAATTTTAGGGGTGAATATTAGCCCATGTGCAGAATTTAAAGGGTTTCATATTTTGGAGGGGCAAATTTTTTGTGTTACGCCCTTTTTCTATAGTTATCCCAAAAATTATTCAAAAAATAAATAATTATTATATTTTAGCCATGAAAAATAAGCCTCATAAACATTCCAAGCCCTTATTTTCCTAGTTTATAGGTTCTACTTTCTTCCACCACCCTTATTTCAAGGAATGACATTGCTTATGGGTTATTTCTCCCTCTACCATTCCTCCAAATCAAGGCTAGGGTTGAATTTGGCATGGATTTTAGCGGTTTGTATTTTTATTCGTTTGTATAAATTTGTATCAACAAACCTCGTCATTTTTTAGTTTCCCATGTGTAGGGGTCCCATGTCTCACTAGTTTTCTATCCCAGAGCTAGTTTTTTTTTCATTTTCTTAGACCCAGAAAAAAGAGAAAGAAAGAATATCCCAAGAGAAAAGTGACCCTTGAGTCCTAAATATGTGAGAGAGGGAGGAAAGGATATGTGATCTTATCCTTTCTCAACTCATGTGAATTTTCTTCTACAGAAGTGATATTATTATACTATGCTAATTCTTTGTGATTTGAACCCAAATCAGCAACGTGGAGGCATAAGACTAGTGAGCCACAAAAACAATAAAAACCTTTACTCATCATTTGTGAATTTCATTATACCTTTCAATTTATCTATACCCAAGATGGTTGTTAACACATTAATAGTGATAGTCATTTGTTGGGTGCATACCAAGCCATGCATGTCTCTGATTCGATGACTGCTTCACTTTGGTTCTATGCTAATGGTATGTATTACAATTTTTTTTATTTGACTTATATGGGTGTGTGTGATTGTGACTTTACATTTGCTTCCTTTGATAGATCCAGAATGAGATGTGGAATCAGACCTTGTCTTATTAGGACCTAATGATTGGATGGATTGATCACCTTATGCTTTCGTGACCACCCCACACATATCACCACCTTACTCTTGACATTATTACTTTCACCTTAGGATGATGGAGAGACTAATGGGTTTTGTTAATAGAAGATTCATTTTGTCTTTGAAATGAAACTATAGAAAAATGGATTCTTGGATGGATTAATGAGCATGAAGGTCATATCCTTGCTGACTATGACTTCTATGAAGAATTTGTATTTAGGTTCAAATTTCAAACCAACAGATGCATAAAACCTATATGGGTAGTAATAGTTATCTTGAATTAGAATATCGTGTTATAGTGATCTCATTTCTCCATGGAACTAAGGGTATCTTCAATCCTGACAAATTTTATGTTCTACTTGATGTATAAATTCCCTTCTACCTTTGATGCAAATTCCAGGTATGGTGGCTCTCTAAATATGTAGCATTATAAAATGTGGTATTCTTATCTTTATTTTCATCACTTAAGGCCCTTTGTGAGAAAACATGGCCATAGAATCTATTCTCCTAGAATAAAAACCTAAATTTAATCAAAATATAATGAGATTTTTTGAATCTTCATTGGTATGCTTTTGTCTACTTCTTATGTTTTAAAGGGTAATTGTGATCTAAATTGGTCAATATAACCTATTCTCCTAGAAACCAAGGCATAATTTAATCAAAATATAGTCAATGATATTCGGTTTTTGAGAATTCCCCTCTCATTAAGGAAATCATATGAAAATCTTGATATAGTTGATGTGGGTTAATACATAAAAGGAAATTGGTGTACCTGATATCGAAGATAAGGAAAGGTTTTTGTTTGTGATTTGAAGACTTTTTGAGTCATTAATATCACCAAAGGCTAAATATATGACTTTTAGTAGCTGAAATAGAATTTAATCACCAGGAAGTTTCCCTTGTACCTAAAATAACACCAACTCAAAATCAAAATCAAATCAATCTAGAATGTGGGGAGCTAATGAATTAGGTTGTATTTTTGAAACCGAACATGGTACATGCATCCATAAAATGCATTTTAAAAGGTATATTTTCTATTTAAAGACTGTAACTTTGTCAATTACGTAGCAGAGCTAAGTAGAAGACCTTTCAACACTTTTTATACGTCCTCCATTTTTAGAATGTCATCATCGGGATGGTGCCCTTGTTACATAGAATGACCTATAAACACCCCCCAAAGGGCCACCTGTTACATTTGATCCCTATGTATTGCCAACCCAAAATAACATTAAATCCAATCTAAAATGTGGGAGCCTAATCAGTTGATGGTGTGCATTGGGATCATAGCTTTACTAGCCACACATCCTACATATACCTATTGAAATGTTTAAAGAACATTCAGATCGTTAGGATCTGTTATCACTCTAGTAATTCTTCAACTTGTGAGATTTTGATTTATAGTTGTAACGACTCTAGAGGTAACCAAAAACCTTCTTTTAAACTCTAAGATCTAGCCTTTTTAGGGTTTAGAGAGGGTTGTCTCTATAAAATTTAACATTGTTTGATTTACAAAATATTAGGCTAGTTATGATTGTGCAATTTGGTTACGGCTTGATTGATTTGGTGGGAAAATTTGCTTAATGAGATGGATAGTGGGAAATCTATTTGTCCATTGGGGTGAGGAGTCAAAAATCAAGCAGACAGAGGTAGGATCAAGGTCAAAAAGTGAAATTTTTTCAGGGCAAGATAGATAAACCTTTGAAGATATGGGAAGGTTTTTTGGTAAGGTTATATGATTGGGATAAAAAGAAATTAAGGGTTGTTTGATCTAGAAAAAAGAAGTAGTAGGTAGAGGTCAAATGAAAGGGGGAGCAATTAATGGTTCCTTACTCTGGAAATGAACAGAAAACATAGAAATGATAAACAGTAAAGATAGGGTGATTTTAACAAATACTGAAGTAATACTCCTCTTCATTCATTAAAATTTGGAACACATATATGGATGCATGAAACAAATAAGATAAACAATGACAAGTAGAAAATACTTCACTTCAATAGCTCATCACATGAATCCTGAAATATGATGCTAATTGATTCGATCCTGTCTGCTACCCAAAATTTGCAACACAAAAGCCTTCAAGTCCAATAAAAAATGGCTATAGAAATATTAAACAATTTATTCCACAACAATACTTCAAAGTGTGAATTATTTATACATAATTGTTTACAAAATATCATAGAATGATTCTAGAAATTATCTAAGGAAAATAGAAATATCTTTACAACAAAATAGAGACAGTTTCTTTACAAAACAGCAAGCTATCCTATCTATCCAAATAACATAGAAACTAATTGTGGATTAGGTGCATCTAGTTGCCTTGGTGTCCTCTTTGCTAGCTTAGATACTTTAAATCTATTTTGAAATCTGATCTGCTTTATCTTATACACTTTAACTCTGATTTGTTTTAATTTGATACTCTTTAATCACTGATACTCTTTGACCTCTGTAAAGTTGTTTTTTTACTATTGTAATAAATCTGTCCTGACTGAAAAATTAGCAAATTGTTTTCTTCATCTTATCTGCCTTTTAATTGTCATAGTAAATCAGTAAGTGACCGCCAAGTTTCTTCATCTTGAATTTGTATCTTCTTCATTTTTCTGAAGTGTTCATTTGCCTTTGTATATGTGGAAAAAGTTGGTTTTATAACAAACAAATGTCTTATCTCATGTTGCAAATAAAATAAATCCTCAAAACTTCTGAGTAACACTTTTCCTATAGGGATACCTTGTCCATCTGTCTTGTTCACCTATTATTTTGCATATTATCTGACCTTTTTATTTTAATCCTCCCAAGGCATAATTTTATCATTGATGACCAAAATTTTATGCATACTTCTTTGCCTAAGATTTTCAAATTTAACAGTGAATTTGGTTACGATTATGTTCATATTTTCACACTTTTCTTAAAGTTGTTTCATTAGGTTCTTCTTAGTGATGACTTCCATTATTTCAAGGATTGTATCAGTCCTGTTAGTAATCTCAATTTCTTCTAGCTCTTGCTTGTTTTTTCTATTAATAAACTTGATCAATTCTATTGCTTGCTCAAGTTTGTTATCAAGCTCATCTTTAGTGTTTTGAATTTATGCTAGTGCTACCTTAGTAAATCTCTTTCTTCAAATATCACCTCAATTGAAGGCCACACATCGTTGATGGCTTCAATGACCTTGTTCCATAAATTGTTTTTCACATATAAAATTGGCTCCTTTAAGGTTAAATATTTTTGTACCTTATTGTGTTCTTCATTTAATCTAGTAGCCTTTTGCTCATGGGTTTTGGCATTACTTTGAGCCAACTTATTTTGATCTTCGATATCTTCAATATCCTGTCTCAATTTGTTAATTTCACTTGTCTAAAGTGACATTTCTTCCATGGCTTTTGTTAGCTTGTTGGACTCATATGAAGGGTGAGCTGCTATAGTTGATGGATCTGTAGCTGATGATGTAGATGATGTCACTGGCACTGCAGTAGTTAGTGGTACTTTGGGTGTGAACTCTTCTTCTAGAGTTGATGGCGCAACTGTAGTAACCATAGGGATAACTGAAGGAACTTCTAGTTTTTTTGTTGTTTCCCTTTCATGGACAAGCTTATCCATTTGAATATCCATTTCTTTGATTTTTCCTATTAACTGAGAGATTATGTTCATAATATCATCCTTCTCATTCTATCCTTGTATTATTTCCCTATCTTGAGGACGTTCAGTTAATGGAAATTTAAGCTATTTCCTCAATGCCGCAATGTCTTCATTATATTTCTTTACTAACTATTCTACTGCTTTGACATTTGCAAGGTCATATCCAACTTACAGGACCAACTCTTCTAGAGATTTAATTCTAAGATCTTTAGCATATAATGATGCTTTGTCAAGTTTCATTTGATCTTTCTTATTTATGATTGTGTTCTAAAGTTTTTGAACACTCATAGCTTTGGTGGTAATATTTGAACACAACATCTATGAACTCTATCTACGAAATTCCATCTCATTAAGAGCATGAATTTTTTTTGTTCGTAATTCTAGATCAATCTTTTTGTATTCTGCAACTGCCTTCAGAACCTTCACTATAGGCTATAATACTAACATGATCACCTTTTTGTTTGAGTAATCAATGACAGATAAAAGTCTGTTTTGAATGCTTGGTGTTTGCTTTAAGTATTGAGAGGAAATCTCATTTTTAATCTCTTCATTCTCTCACTTAATATGTTTGTACTTTTCCTTGATATCAAGGTCCTTTTCCTCTACTCTCTATGAAGAGGATGCTTCCATGTTCTGTTGTTTCTCTATCAACTGTGCATTTTCATTGGCAACCTGTTCTTCATTTACCTTCTCTCTAACTGGCTCATTTATGATAACAGTGGTAGTATCTCTGTTTGTTACTGGGACATCTATGTCTTCAACTTCAATAGTAACTTTCTATTTTTCTACTGAATTTAACTTAGGCTTCTTATTATATCTTAACTTGAACCTAGTTTCAATATTGGTTTTAGCAACATAAGAACCTTCTCTAATTCTTTTGGTGGTTTTCTATTTTTGATATACAGCTTGTAAATTGTGACGAGTATCATTTTGCTTTGCTACATATATAAAGGTGTTTTCTGTCCACTCATTTTGATTAGAATACTTCTCAGTCTCTGGTTTTTTTTCATGAATGTAGGGTGTCAGTTTACACTTAACCCTCATTTTACTTAAGATTCCTTGTGGATCATAGTTCCAGTAGAAACTCTCTTCAAATTTGTATTCTAATAGCTATTTGGCTGCTTCTATCTCTGCATCTATATGATTACAAATGAATGGTCCCACTTGATTTTTTCACTTAAACTGTGTTTTCTTCTTTTCTACTAGAAATTTAATTGAATCAGAATTTAAGATTTTCCTGATAGATTTGAAGGCAAAAAACCTCATTGGTACTTATTTTGGTAATTTGTATGGAAATAAATTGGATCCAAAAACTCTAATATCTGTGTTTTTTTCATACAAATACCAATCTGCAGTCTTCGTATGCTCTGATAACCATAAAATATTCTTCATCTCATCATTTATCCTTGGTTGTTAGGTATTATTTACATTTTTATCAATGGATGGATGAAGAAGTCTGAAAAATATGCATAGTTAAACTCTGTAAATGCTTTTCTAATTAAAGAGGTCCAAAAAATGAATTAAGGAGGATTTCCTTCTATGTCAAGCTTATGTGGAAAAGGAAAGATGTGTATCTAAACACTCCTTTAGTTGGCAACTTAACCAATTGGTCATGAATATTGTCAGCAATATACCCAACATAGTTGAAGATAACATATGGAAATTTTCCTGGTGTGAAATTGGATAGGAAACCTAAAATGGATTCATCTGTATGGTCATCAGTGAAGTATCCTAGGATGAAGGATAACATAGAAATTACATGCCTTGAACATTCTGGAAATTTTGAAGTGGAGTATGGAGGATTGATTTGAGGAATTTCCACATGTAAGGGCATGAATATTTGGAAGATTTGGAATCTTTTGGGAAAATCCATGGCAATGTACAACTTGGAAATAACTTCTATGGACAAAGGAACTTCTTGAGGGCCAGGTTTGAGATGTAACATCTGGTTAATGGACTAAACAGTAATGGTAAAAACTACTTCTTTATTTGCATTCACTATGGCTCTTTGTTTAGGCACATAATAATTTTGGCATAACCTAATGACCTCTGGGCATGAATGAGTAACTGGAAAAACATATTTGGGCAAGTTTGATTCCCAAATCTAAACTTCTTTCACCTGATCTAAAGACTTTTCAAAACTCCAATTGCGAAATTCCAACAAATTGAATTCTACAATTAGATCTGCTATCTTGTAGTCAACATCTATTAATGGGATGTGTTGAATGTCTACAATAGGGGGTTGTAAGGAATTCACAATGATGACAGTCTTGGAAGATGTAGCTAGAGTAGATTTAGGCATTTTTAGGCTTTTTGGACTAGTCAAACTTAGTTTTTTGGTTTTTTGGCTACTTATATAAGATTAAACAGTTTACAGACGTATTATTTCACTTTGGCAGGGGTTCTTGAATTAAAACAGAAAGAATATGTTCTTTTCTTTGATTTTTGCTTCAATATTTTACTTTCAACATGTATTTCAGACTCTCACTAGTTAGAAAATAAGAAACAGGGGTTTCTTGGACCTTTTCGATGGATAATTGAGCTAAAATTTGTTTTAATTTAAGGCACATAGGATTATGCTACCTTCAAAGGATTTTTGGGCTAATATTAGAGTTTTATATAGTCTGAAAAACTAGAAAAAATCAATATTTTTCAATTAAAATAGTGCGTACTATAGAATAGGGTTTCTCAAAAAATTTGCAAGGTTTTGGCCTATTTTTTGAATCTTTTAATAGGTTTCCTTAGATAATTTTAACTCTGAATTTATTTATTCTTTATCAAGGTTCTTTTTAAACTAATAACAGGCTCGATTTCTTGAAAAATCCCTGTTATACAGAGGTACGGGTATTTTGAAAATGGATATGAGGCTTTATAATAGGTTTTGTGGTAACTTTTCGAGTTTCTGGAGTAATTCAGGGCTTCTCTGCAATATTTAATAGTGAATGCAGACTTTTGAAATGATTCTAGGCACGAAAATAGTATAAAAGCTTCTTTCTTCTGAGTCCAAAAGGCAGATACAGTCAATAAGCACAGAATAAAGGAATAACAGTGCATTTCAGGGTTTATTTAGGAAAATCAAGGTTAAATTGGGCCAGCAATAAATGGCAGTCAAATTGGGAAAATAGGTGGTTTTTGGCTTCAAAAGGAAGAAACCATAGGTGGTTATCACGCGGGTTTTTAATCCACCTTAATTATCAAGCTCCTAAAAATTCATTATAAATAACTTAATGCCAATGCATTCAAATTTCATTAATATCTAGTAAAATTACAACTATTAATAATGCTATCCTAATTAATCTCAACAATTTTTCTTACATTCCACCCTCTATTTATTTCCCTTTATTTCCTCTCTTATTTGTAGGTTCGTCCTGAAGATGAGTCTCGTTTTAGACTCCAAACGTAGACAAGAAAAATGAAGACCCTGGATAATCTGAATTCTTAACCTCCAAAATTCTACCACAGAAATCTACAAACCATCATTTGTACCTTGTACGGAAGAGAAACATAGACTAAGATACATAATCTCGAAAAGGTTAGGATTAAAATATAAAGAAGAGAAGATAATATATTCTTCCTAAAGCAATGTAGTGACTTTCATCTCATTCTATCCTTCGCATACGTAAGCATATGTTACATAGCCAGCACACCCTCAGAGCATTCAAGAGACTCAACAAATCTTTAATCTTCTTTGAATATTGGAAAATTAGTTTCATCTTGGATAGCCTCTCATCCATGGCTTTTAGGTGTCATTTAAAACTTGCAACAAGGATTCTATATCCCCTTACTTTCCTCATTAATAATAATTATTATTACTAATTCTTACATAATAACCTCTGCTTAACGTATCCGAAGGATGGAATTACATCAAAGTCGCTACAATGCTTCAAGAATAATATATCTCCTTCTCTTCTTTATATTTTAACCAAAAAATTTTTGACATTACATATCTTATTCCATGTGTCCCTTCATTAAGGGTACAAATTATAGTTTGTAGATTTATGTGGTAGAAGTTTGGAGGTTGAGATTTTGTATTATCCACTATCTTCATTTTTCTTGTCTACATTTCGAGTCTAAAACAAGACTCGTCTTAGAAAAGAACCTACAAAGAACATAAGAAATAAAAGATAATAAATAGGGAAGGGGATTAGAGAAAGCAACAAAATGTTTAAAGAAAATCAATAAGTTAATTTTTATAATAGTTTATTTAGATTTTAATTGAAATTTAATTATATTTTAATAATAATGTTTTTATAATTTGCTATTACTAAAAGAAACTTATTAAGTACTAACTAATGTAAGAAAATTTGATCCCATTAATTGGGATATCATTATTAATAATTTTAATTTTACTATATATTATTTAAATTTTAATGTATTGACATTAAGTTATTTATAATGAATGTTTAAAAGTTTGATAATTAAGGTGGATTAAAAAGGTTAAAATATTTTAAAAATTTCGAGGTAAAAGTGAGGTGGGAATGTAATGAACTCAGAGTGAAAGGAATGAAATGAGGGGATGGGGTCTACATTTGTAGGAAAATGTGAAATCCAAAATGATGCGAAGGGGGATGAGGAGTAGAAAGGAGAGATATATAATATTATATATTATATTATGTTAGAATTAGTTATAATAATTATTATTAATGAGGAAAGTAAGGGAATACCGAATCCTTGTGGCAAGTTTTAAATGAGACCTAAAAGCTATTGATGAGAGGAGATCCAAGATGAATCTAATTTTTCTAAACTTCAAAGCGGATTAAATATTTCTTTAGTCTATTGAACATTGTGAGGGTGTGTTGGTTATGTAACATGTGATTCACTTATGCGAAGGATGGAATTAGATCAAAGTCAAGAAGAATAGATGTGCATCTCTTATTTGTATTTTAATATTAAGGTTAATGTGTGTATTAGGTACAAGATACAAACTATAGTTTGTATATTTTTGTGGTAGATGTTTGGAGGTTGAGAATTCAAATTGTCTAGAGCCTTTTTTTTTTCTTTTTTAAAGTTTTTTCTAAAACAAGACTCATCTTTAGCACTAACATACAAGGAAAAGAAGAAATAAAAAGTAATAAATAAAAGAGATAAATATTATTATTTATAAATATCCCAATATACAAAGTATACAAAAATAACACAAACCAAAAGAAAGAAGAATTGATCATAACAAGTTGTAACTTGAAAAAAACCAAAACATAAACACTAACCTAATATTTATTCTAACAATAATTTTTTTCAATATTTTTTTTCTTTTAATTAGCATATTTCATCGAGCCCTTTATGTCTATATTTATCACTTGGGTTCATAGGGAGTAGATATATACAAGAAGTGCTCTAAATTTAACAACAAATGATGCATTCAATGAATTTCTCTTCCAATGGTTATTAGCTTTTGAAGGTTGATTTGATTAAGGCATAATACTACATAGATTGGGAATTGTTGACCCTTATCCTACTCATGAACATAGGGATTGTCTTGTGGGTTATGGGATGCATCAAGTTCAAAAAATTTGTGGTGATAGTTAATGGGTATCCTAATTCATTTTTCTATGCTCACAAACTATTGAGGGAGGGGTGTGCCATTTCTCCTTTACACTTTCTTTTGTGGTAGATACTTTCAGCAATAAGATCAAGGAGTCCTCAACCCACGACACCATCACAAGTGTCCAAGTATTTATAAATATTGAGGTTACAAAAAGGTTACAAAACCATTTAATGTTTGTGGAGAATACAAAAATACGAGTGTCTCCATAATTATCATAAAATCCTTAGGATGATTGGTGAATCTTTGGGTCTCTATATGAATGAGACTAAATCGAAACTCATTTACAACATGAGCTAGGATGTGGTGGTGAAGTAAATATGTGGTATTTTCCTAGCGGCTTATAGCATGGTTGAAGAAGGGACCACATATTTAGGCTTAATATTTTGATTTTCAAGTATTACTCTTATTTCACAATATTATATTACAATTTTAAAGTTTCCTTCATGTAGGTTATATGGCCCATTAATGTCATAACATTTTCACATATAGTGTTAGCATATTACAATTTTATGTCCCAAAATTAATGATTTAATTCTTAGGATTTAAGTTAATTAACTAAATGATGTTATTTTCATAGTTGTAGTCAAGAAGATGAGTTTATAAGGCGGTATGAAATCCTTCCCATATGGTGCTAAATTGACCATTGACCCAAAACTGATGGTGATGAGGTATAGTAATTTGATCTACATTATATAAAATGGAAGGTATTTTAATATATGCAAGCATATCCAAGTGTGCTCTCATGATAAAATTTCAGTGAGGAAGGAACAAATGCAACTCAAAAGGACAAGTATGCTAACAAGATTGGCAGAATGGCCATTTAAAATGGAATCACTTACTCAACTAGTTTAAGAAATCATGGGAAGTAAGAATGACATCATTGGATTGACAATGCCACAAAAAAATGAGAGAGTCATTTCCTTAATGTATCAAGTAATTATCTTGTCTTTTATGTGCTAATTTCTTTGGTTTTTGTTTGTTTTCTAGGTTGGAGTGATGAACATTGGTATTTTTCTAGTCCAAAATGGATAGGTAGGTCTTATTTATTCTGCTAGTTTGTGAGTTTGACCATTATTTTATTTTGATAAATAAGGGAATGCGTGATTATAAAATGAAAATATTGCATTATTTTTCTGTGCCATTTTCCTAGCCAATAATAGTATATATGTCAGATTGGTTAAGGTTGGCGTTGGCGTTTGCTGTAAATTTGGGTCTATTTTTAGCTACTAGAACTACCATGAAAATCTCATGATTATGGCTATCTCCCACTATTCCCACCATAAAAACTAAAACAAAACTAATTTGTATAACATTGGTACTTTGTTCATCAATCTCACTCTGAGTGGATCGGACAAGTCACCACCTGATTAGACAATGAAATAAAAAAAATTTAAACTTAAATCCTATTCATCATAGAATGAAATTCTTAGATCACAGAAGCCACCTGATTAGAAAATGAAATAAAAAAAATTTAAACTTAAATTCTATTCATCACAAAATGGAATTATTACAAGATAGCATTGGGGTTGCTCCAATGCAATCCTTGGAACGAGATGAGGAAGCAATTGAACAACGATATACTTCCACATAGTGGGATTTGATTATTAAATTGAAGTTTGAGGATATTAATTCATATTGAAAACACTCCAAAAAAATATATTTTTATTATTAACCTATAATTATGATTACAATGCACTAGCAAGATGGTGTGGAGGGTTGTTTGTAATCATCAACCATTCATTGGTAATGTAATTTATAATTTGTACATTTCCTAGTAATTTAAAGTCAAATTTAACAACCCAAATGGAATGCATAGCTAGCTAGGCATTGGGTGTTGATGGATGCTGTCACTTGACCCCTGATGAGTCCTGCATATTTATTTTTTAAGATAATTATTTTTAATTATTTTAAGTGCTTAAAAATTATATTCTTTTTTATAGTACATTGTAAGTTTTCACTTGTTTAAAATTAGAGAATTAGTTTTTTTTTTTTTTTAAGAGGATCCCAATACACAAGGTATATAGAAAGAACACAAACCAAAACCAAAAAACATTAACAATAACAACTTGAGAGAAGCCAAAAAATAAACACTAACATAACATTTTTTTTTCCTTTTGATTCACATATTGAATCAAGCTCTTTTTGTCGAGATTTATCACAACTGAACTATTTGGTTTCATGGAGGGTAGATAGATACAGACCGTTTTTTTCAATATTTATCACACCTAAACTATTTGGTTTCATGGAAGGCAGATAGATACCCGATGTAATTGACATTGCACAGGAAATGATGCATTTGATCAAGTCCTCTTCCAAGGGTTACTGGATTTTGAAGATTGATTTTATTAAGGAATATGACTGCATATATTAGGAATTAGTAACCCTTTTCCTCCTAAAAATGGGGATGAACATGTTGACTTTCCGATGGATTATGGGATGCATCAAGACCACAAATATTGTGGTGATCGTTAATGGGTACCCTACTTGTTTTTTCTCGTCTCACATGGGGTTGAGGAACTCATGTGCCATGCCTTCTTTACTCTTTCCTTTGGTGGTGGATACTTTGAGCAAGAAGACCAAAGAGCCCTTGGCCCAAGGCATCATCAAAGGTGTGCAAGTAGCTAGAAATCTTGGGGTTACACATGTAATTATTTTGGACAACATATTGTTCGGAGGATATAAAAAATCAGTGTATTGATAGAATATCATGAAATTCTTAGTATTTTTCCTTAGGCTTCAGGTATCTATATGAATGAGAGTAAATCGAAACCCATTCCGAACAATAGCAAGGATATGTAGGTGAAGGAAATATGTGATATTTTTGGGGTGGCTTATGGTATGGTTGAAGAAGGCATCACATATTCAGGCTTAATATTAAAGTCGAAAGGTTAGATGATTAGGGAATGGGAGTGGTTCATTACAAAATTCGAGCGCAAATTGGATGGTTGGAATCACAAATATTTTTCAATGGAATAAATGTTGGTGAAGATAAAATATGTTATACAGAATATTTCCATTTACTCAATGCACCTTTTTTCCCTCAAAAACTAAATCACAAAAAAAATTCAGTCCATTATGGGGTGTTTTATTTGGTGTGGGGCAAATATTGGGGAGACCAAAGATAAGATACACTTGGCGAGATGGTCTTTCATCTCGAGGCGATTGTTGTAGAATTTCGTTGGGGAATTTTTGACTAAGGCCTTGTGATCAGGGCCCTCATCATAAAAATATTTTGGAAAGCAATGAATGGGACACTATTATGGTCCAAGATTATGAAGGATAGATACTTAAGTGGACTTTAATTTTCGACATGGATAAAATTATAGGATAAGGACAAAATTCATATTTCTTTCATTTGAAAAAGTAGGTTTGAGGTGTTGGATTTCCTCCTGAGCCATGTTCGGTGGACTGTGGGTGACTGCAACTGGATCAAGTTCGGTGTGGATGCCATCTTTGGTATAAAAGGTAATAACATCTCATCATGAAAATTCTAAATCAATTACATAAAAAGGGAATTTTATATCTTAAGAAAATCATTGTCCTTTCTGCTGAGGATTCATATCTCAAGGTTTGGCTTAAGGCCTATGAGTTGGATTTACAAGAGAATTTTCCCGAGGATTGGAATTCTTACATTTCATTTATTCAAAAAAATGGATCACTATTTGTGAAGAGAGGACTATATGGATGGGAAGGATCATTAAAAAAATTAAATGCCTGTGTACAATGTTGGAAATAACTCTGAACCACTGCCATGAATAAATGAATGGTAGTATCCCATGCTTCATAATTTTTTTATTGACAGGAAGGACAAGGATCAAGAAAATATCCAAGAGCCAGAGTCGTTTTCACACAATGTTCAAAAAAACGAGATCAGAGTCCATACTCTGCATTTAAGTCTTACACACCACATTACTTACCTTTTTTCTTGCAGGAGCAACCCACAACTTTTATTTTTTAACTCTGAAGCCTTTTTCCAATGTTAAGTTTCCACCGATGCGATATCAACGGGATCCACCAAACTTTACTACATTTGCAAACCGCAACAATCATTTGTTATTCTTCTTATTCATTTGTATTTTGAATGTAACACCTCTAGTTTTATGTTTTTTAAGTTAGGCATTTGAACTTAAGTCCAAAAGGGGAGTGGACCCCAATGGATAATTATTATGTGGATGTAATTAATGAATTAATTATGAAAAAATAAATAAAAATGTTTGTGTGCACTATGACCAAATGAGATTTTTGAGATCACTTGCCTAATCCATTAGGTATGGAAAGAGGTTAAGACTCTCCCCAAAATCTTTCAGAAAGACTTGAAAGAATATATTCTAATTTATAATTTTGAGGAAAAATCTAATTTTTCCCCCAATTAGGAGGAAAGTAGTTGGGAAGAGGTAAAAATCTAGAAAAGAAGAAAGCAGCTTTAAAGTCCCTAAATAAGAGAAGCCTTGGCAAACAGGAATAAAAATGTCCTGAAATTTTGGACGCGGAATTGGAAACAGACTTTGGGGGAGAGCATATCTTAAATAAGCTACTCCATAATAGATTGAGGTTGGTTTGTTCATGGAGGGGATCTCAGCTCAGGGGTGAGTTCCAGAGACGGAGGAACTCTAAGGTTGGGAGGACTGGTCATTAGAAGAAGTGGTATGCACACTAATTTTATGAATGGGTAAAATAGGTGTTGTTATACAATATTTGTAGATGTTGTAGATGTTATTTGAATTAAGCTCTTTTTTTGAGAATTTTTATTCCTTACATTTAACACAATTTTTTAGAAGAAATTAATCCTCTAAATTTTGTATAGTTGTAGGAATAGGATTTTTGAGGAATATCACCCAGAATCTCTAAACCTGCTAATAGTTTAAATCTGGAGATATATAATTATCCCATCAATCATTAAAGTTGTAACTTTAATTTGCTTCTATAAATATACATATATGCCTATGAATGTACTAAGAACAGTTAGATTTATGAACTTGATAAACTAACTATGAATTTAGAGATATAAATAAATATTAAATTATGTACGAGTACTGCAGAGTTAACTTGATGGAATGCATGCACATAAAATTATAAGACAACAAACTTATATGACTTAGAAGAAATTAACCAATTCTCAATGACAAGTTAACGTACTTATATGGCTGAGAAGAGCATGAAATCTAGGCAAATCCCAAGTTACGATATTTAATTCCATTCAGACACCTGGGATATAATTGAGAAAAACAAATGAGTTCTAATATAAATAGCACAACGTTCTTTGTTATTATTAATGATTAAATATTATAACAGAAATATAGATATCATTGATATATCTATAATGGAAAAAAATTCCCTGTTATATCCAGAGTAACTAAAACTGTAAGGTATAATAGCAAAATACCATACTGATACATAAAAATCTATTGTCTGAAATAAAAGAGAAAAATACCTTTTAAATAAATATTATCTGGATGCATAGTATAGGTTTGAAAATTCTCTATAGATATGCATATTATGGAGACGAAAGAATGAATTTTGAAAACAAAGATATAACATGTATGTAACTATACGAGTAAAGTGTAATTGAAATTAAATACAAGAAATTAAGTTAACTATATATCCATTTAAAAATGTGTAATAGCAATTACTATATAGTGATTATTACCGGAAGTTATTACAAATATTATATGTCATTGCTATTATATTATAGAAAGTTATACCTGTATGAGTTATATCAGAAATATCATAAACTGATTTCCTGTCTATTCTAAAGAGTTAGAAGCATCAAAATGTTTCCATTTATTACAACAGAAATAAATCTTGGAAAAAAATGTGGTTCGATAAAATTTTAACCGAGATAAGAGCTGAACTTAAAATAAAGGAGAATTTAATATGTTATACTACTACGTAGATAAAAATCAAATAAAAATCAGAGACATAAAAGGAAGTCTTACAAGTCTGGGTAGACTTAAGCTCAAGTATTAAACTGAGAAAACCCTTAAGTATCTATACAAGGGTATAAGCAAAATTATTCAGATCCAGAAAATCCTGAATCAAAATTATTACAATGTAGTTATGAAATTAAGCAGATAATATAAAACTAAAAATAGTACAATGTCCAGGTTGATATTAATATACATTTTTCCCATGAAATATATTATAAAAATTATTTCACAGTAAGCTGGGAGTAATAGCTTTGAATGGAAAATCTATAAAAATAGGGCGTCAACAATTCTGAAGACGGAAATACAAGGATTTACCAACCTGTAAAATCAGGAATCAAAATGAATTATTACATAGCAGGACTCGCAATGAAATGTGTAAAAGAAGAAGAATATTTTGATATAAATTGGTTACCTGGAAACATAACGAAAGTCAAGTCATGAAACTAGAGAGATGGGAAATTATTTTAATCTTAGGAAATATAATACGACAAATTTAATGGCAAGATGGAAACTAATTTACCTCTAGTAAATGAAACTCCTCTTAAATTTATTTAAACCCTGTGAAAGATACAAGCGAAGGGAAATTAAATAGATATATAATGGCGAAAGAGTAATACAGTAGATGCATAAGGAGTTGAATGAAAATCAATTGAACAATTGAAGATAAGATTTTCCCAGTCTTACCATTAAACGTATTGGTACATTCTACCCATAGAAGGACATTGCCAGGAAAGGCAACGGCTTGTAAATCTCCTATAGAAGAGAGTCATCGATCTCCTTGCTAAGATGAGGAGGAAATAACGCAAGAACATAACAAAAAACAAATTTAGATGAATATACTACTCTGTTCCTACAAAAGAGATGACCCAAAAGTATCTTAACATTAAAGAGAAATGAAATCCGAAAGCTTCAGTACATGTAAAACACAATTCTTCGCAATTCCACAGAGAAATTGTATATAAAATCATAACGAAAGAATGAAGCCTTAAGAGGAGAGATAGAGAGGGATTTCCCCAAGTAAATCTATGTAAAACGAAAAATCTATCACTGAGACAAAATAGAGCTTCGGCATTGATATACAGAGAAAAAAATAAAACAAAGTACTTGGAAAGAGGGCATTATTGCAATTGGAACATACCTCAGTTTGAAGCCCCATTGTTGAGAATCAATTTTCCAGGAGAAAATACGGGACCAATCCCAAGAAAGAGTGAAAGAAGCTCAAGAAGGTGCGTGAAGACCTCTTTGAATTCAGAGAGCAAAAATGAAACACATGGGAGAAATCAGAATATTCATATTTCAATGAATCCCTAATTCGTTACTTATCTCCAACATACACGTGGAAACTGATGGAGTATATAACGTCAAAATTAATCAACAATTATTGAATGTATAGTCTCAATTAATACCAAAGAGTTCGAAAAAATCTTGATACAAATCTTTCGATCTTCTCCATAACTGTGATAGTACCAAATCATATGGTGGAGATAGGTAAGAGATGTGAGGTGTACAAGTAAGTTTAAATGTTACGGGTAAACTAATAATCACCCCCACGAAACTAGAGATGAGGCCACGAAAGTCAGAAATCATAAATAATATCGATTGAAATCATAACTTGAACACCCAAGATGAGACCTAACAACTGTAACAAAGTACTAAATAGTTAATACGCTCATCAGATCTGTAGTGCTAAGAAAAAATAGAGGGATTACAAACCATAGAGTACGACTTTGTGCGGAAGTCGAGAATCCTATACATAGATGCTATGAGTGGTTGTATGCTAACTTAAGAGAAACATTTAAGCTAAGTGACAAAATATCGAAACATTTAAGCTAAGTGGTTGTATGCTAACTTAAGAGAAACATTTAAGCTAAGTGGTTGTATGATAACTTAAGAGAAACATTTAAGCTAAGTGACAAAATATCGACTTCCATACACGTACCCTAAATTTCAATATTGACAAAAAGGGATTTAGTTATTACATTTAACAAATAGAAATGTTGGATATGTATATATATTTTGATATATAAATATTTACAATGTTATATAAAAGTATATATGGATATAGTATGAAATTTTAGAGCATGGTCTATTGAAAAGGTCCATAAGATTCCTTTAGGTATAGATATAATGGAGTTATAGGAAAAACCTTTATAATATGGGAAAAGTGTTTTGGAAAGAAAAAAAAAATATTTTTTTTAGTGGAGAGACATGAAATTGAATTTCGCACTTACCATAGTTTTTCTGAATCACCAGACTTCACAAATTATAATTTTTACCTCTTAAGCCACCCACACTTCACAAATTATAAGTTTTACCTCTTAATCCGCTCGCAATGTGCACTTCACAATTTTTACACTTTACCTTTCCACCACCCGCAAGATATGCAATTTTCATTGCGATATGATAGTTCTACCACACATCACAATCACAACATTTTAAGTTTAACTTATGCCACCCACAAGTTAATTTATGTTGTTTGAGATGCAGGGGGCACATGTCAAACTCAAGAGGGAAACGCACATTGCACATCACAAAGCTCGAAAGATAACGGATAAGCATCAGAAAGTTATATTTTTCTGGATGCGATGCAATGTCGTATGTCACATTGCACATCAAAAGTTTTAATTATTTCTCGTATCATGCTTATTTTAAATCTTAAAATCATCGGTATGTGATTTACGATAGAGCACCAGATGCAATGTGGTCTCAGAGCTGAAACATGTAAGTTTTCAATTCGACCAGTTTGTGTGTTGAACATTGTTTCATGTGTAAAAGAAGAAGATAGTGCAAGAATATTTTGTTTGTTGAACGTCTGATTTGCATTGAATTGATTTCAACGGTCAGGATTTGAACATTTATATAAAAACTGTGTAATTTCCATATGTTTTAGAGTTGAATAGAAAACTGAATTTTCTTCTGCTGCTGTGTAATACTCTAACTGTGTTTGACTGTTAATTTCTGCATTATTTCCATTCTCTCTATTGTGGGGGAAACACATATCCCTCTGTATTGTTTCTTCAATATTTCCAACATGGTATTAGACTAGGTCTAGGCTCTCAGTAAAATAACATGCTCTCTTCACTGAAGAAGGTGAAATGTTGATTGTTTGACAAGCAGATTTCTCCAACAGTTAGAAGGTTTATGTTTGATACAACTAAGAAAGTTGTTTGTTGACATAGTTAGAATGGCAGCAACACACACAAGCCTGAAAAATCCACAACTACCATAGTTCAATGGTAGAAATTATGATTAGCGGGCCACTACATTGAGGGCCCTGTTTTCTTCACAAGATATTTCGGAGCTAGTGGAAAATGGTTTTCAAGAACCAGCATATGCAATAATACTTAATGCTTTGACACAAGAAGAAAGATACTTTCTGAAAGATAATAGGAAGAAGGACTCCAATGCCCTCTTCTACATCTTCCAAGCAATACATGAGAGTAATATCCCAAGAGTTTTAGCATCAACGAAGTCTGATTAGGCATGGGATATCCTCAAGACAACCTATCAAGGCATCGAGAAGGTGAAGAAAACAAAACTTCAAATTCCGAGCAGATATTTTGAAACTCTCTGAATGAAAGTGTCTCATAGCATAGGCTCATTCTTCACACATGTGATTGGGTTGGTTACCTAAATCAGGTCTCCTGGAGAGACATTTGAGGAAAGGATAATAGGGAAATTGAATGGAATGAATGAACTTTGTAGGGGAGATGAATGGTTTTATTGCTAGGTTACATGTTAATGAAAGCAATACAGGAAAGTATAATGACTATTAAGGACAATGATATGAATATTTTAATGACTAAATGAGTAGCGATGCAATGGTGAAACTGGTATCTGAGAGGCTTTCAATTTGTGTGATGGATCTAGTTTGAATTTCCTTATCCAAAATCATGGGCTCATTCCTAGATATATGATCTTTGATGTTACTTTGATCATGTTTTTTCTTAAATGAATGTGGTCTTTAAGAGACATTGTTTTGCTTATGGTCATCTGTGTATATTCTTCGAACCTGCAAAACGTTAGTACTTTTTCTTCAATGAAATGTAAGATTATCAAAAGAGGGTGATCCAGGTGGATATTGGTGGTCATCGACATATTCCACTTGTTTCCCCACCATTGTCTCTTTCATTTTTTCAGTTTCAGCACAACTTACTATTTTTAGCAGTGTTTTGGGTCTTGAACTTTCGGAGCCGTTTTGAGGCCCTAAATGACGTTTTTTGGGAAAACGGGGAGCAACATATGTCCATGGATTGATTTTTCTCACTCAAAATTTGTAGTCCTTGGCTATATATTTCTAACGAGGTATGGTACGCATCAAATGAAGATCGTATGTCAAAGTTACGCCCCCGGGAAGTTGAAACACCAATTTACCCAAATGGGGCCCATAGTTCTGGAACTTCATCTCCTAGGGTTAGGGTTTTGGCTGTTTAGGATTTCCCATTGTTTCTAAATAATAAATAGGCCCCTGAGCCTCATTTTAACTTAGTTCAGAGGCTTGTAGCCACCACATCTCTTCTCATAGATAGCTACCAGCGCCCTAGCTAGTTTTATTTCCATTTTATCTCTAAGAAAATTTCAGTTCTTTGATATTAACGAAATGAAGTGTTATTTCCACTGCATATTTGTATTTATGGTTATATGTTTATTATGTTGCATTGCTGCATAAATTCGGATCAGTGGTATCAGAGCGGTCTTCTTTTTCTTGATCCTTCATTGCATGTCCCCAACGAGGTCAGGGTATAAGGAGTTAGGGCTCGATCTGGTGGAACCTTTGTAAGACCATCCTCGCAAAACCCGACAGATGCCCATGGGGGACGAAAATAAATATGAGGGATCAGGAGATCCTGTCAAAATATTGGTTGAGGAGGCCATCTAAA
The DNA here is from genome assembly GCA_034641835.2 of Pinus albicaulis. Taxonomy (NCBI): domain Eukaryota; kingdom Viridiplantae; phylum Streptophyta; class Pinopsida; order Pinales; family Pinaceae; genus Pinus; species Pinus albicaulis. Next base: position 192,696,853 of record CM076574.1, on the reverse strand, counting down.
AACAAAGGAACATGATGATGGATAACTTTTCCTAGATCCTTCAACGGCTGCCCACCAGCGGCGCATTTGCATCCTGTAGCCACTCTAGAGGTGCGACTCCTTTTAAGTTACAAGTAAATTTTGACATTCCCATATTTGAGGGTCAAATAGATGCATATTCCATAGATATATGGTTGAATCTATTAGAATGATATTTCTTGGTTCATATCTTTTCCGATAGGGAGAAGATTATTTTTTTCACTCCTCAAAGCTGCTCCCCATGTCAAGGACTGGTGGGAAAACCACTATGAGAAAAAGGAAGAGACAAAACCCTCTCTATTCTCAGCCATACCCACTTGGAATTATTTCTGAGACGCCATCAAGGAACAATACTATCCTGTGGGGAGTTGTGAGGACAAGTACATACAATGGACCACGTTGCGACAACAAAGGTATCAAGATGTGCATGAGCTGATGAATCTATTCCATACCCTACACACCGAGTTGGGTATCAAAGATTTAGAGAAGCATCTAGTGCTAAATTATTGTATTTTTATGCACAGATACGTTCAGGAGGAAATGGAGTTCCTTTACATCTCCTCGCTTGGTACGACATATTGGTATGCTGCCAAGATTGAGAAAAAATTCAAATAGAAGAAGCGAGACTTTGGATCTATGAATCAAAAGCAAGGGAAAGGCACTCCCAAACCGTAGAACAAAGGGCATAGCCAAGGCATGTTGACTCAAGACAACCTGGTGAAGCCACAAGCAAATAAAACACCGCAAAGCCAAAGAAGGACATGGGAAAGTGGTGCAAGTTCTATAAGAGCTCCACTCACAACACAAGCGAGTGTCGGTTCAAGAAGTTGCTGGTGGCCGAGATGAGGGATTCTGAGTTAGATGCATGCTTTGACTCTGAATCAGAACCTGACAAGGGGAATGATAAAGGGAAACAGATTATTGATGCAAAGCCCAACTTCACTGTTTCCACTACGAAGATCCAGAACGAGGAACCGAAAGATCCAAAGGAGGAGGAACGTCTCTTCCACTCAAAAATGTGGGTAAAGGGCTCCCTAATACAGTTCATTGTCAACAATGGGAGACAAAAGAACATCATTTCAATAGACGCCGTGAAGTGTTTGGGCTTGCCAAACATAGCTCACCCACATTCATACACCATCAGGTGGCTTCACCAAGGACGAGATCTCTGCGTCATCTAGCAGTGTTGCCTTCCCTATAGCATCAAGCCCTTCATGGATAAGGTATTATGTGACGCTGCTCCTACTAATGTTTCTAATGTATTATTAGGAAAACCATACTTGTGGAAGTGTCATGCTATGTATGAGTCTCGGCCTTGCGCTGTTATTTTTACTTTGGGAAATAAGATTTACATGATGCTAGAGGTACCACTTCCTTCTGCTATCTCTTTGGTTGCTACAAAGAGATGTAGTAAGATCATTTCCAAAACCAAGAAATTCATTTTCTTGATGACCCACCGGCAGGGCAAGAAGAATACCGTGGCCATGACCTCCATACAGGTCTCCTCTACGTGTCAATAACAAATGGATAAGGTTGTGGAGGAGTACGAAGACATCTTAACCTCACCCATAGGATATTTTCTGCACTATTGGGTCAAGCACCCGATTGATCTGACCCTAGGTGCATGGCTACCCAATGAATCGATCTATCAGCGCTCTATTCTCGAGAACGATGAAATCAAGAGGCAAATTCAGGAATTGCTGCAGAAAGGGCACATCCGACCAAGTTCATCACCCTGTGGAAGCCCAATCATGTTGGTACAGAATAAGGATGGGAAGTGGAGACTCTGTATTGACTATCGGGCGCTAAACAAGATCACTGTCTGGAATAGGTACCCAATCCCATGGATTGATGACCTTCTGGACCAACGCAAAGGTGCAAAATATTTAAGCAAGATCGACTTGAAGTTTGGGTATCAACATGTGCCAATTGAACCCTCTGATGTGTGGAAGACTGCCTTCAAAGCCAAGGAAGGCATTTTCAAATGGCTGGTCATGCCTTTCTGGTTGACGAATGCTACCGCAACCTTCATGAGGTTGATGGATGACATCTTGTGGCCATTCACCAACTCATTTGTAGCGGTGTACTTGGATGACATTCTAATCTTCATCCATAATTGGGAAGAGCACCTTAACCACATTCGAAAAGTCCTCCAAACACTACGGCAATACAATTTGTGTGCCAATTTGGAGAAGTGCACTTTTGGCATGACCCAGGTTCAATATTTGGGATACATTATTGATGAAAGGGGGGTGCATGTGGATCCAACCAAGATCCAATTCATTCAGGATTGGCCAGCCCCAACCACTATAACATAGCTTTGCAGCTTTCTGGGTCTTGCTAATTTCTACCGTAGGTTCACATTGGTTTTCTATCATATCATTTGGCCCTTGATTCAACTCACCAAGGGGGAGCGAGAGAAAAATTATTTTGGTCGGAACCTGAATAGAAGGAGTTCAAAGAATTGAAAAATCACCTCTGTTATGTCCCCGTGCTCACATTACCAGACTTGCAAGAGCCATTCAAGATCGAGATAGATGCCTCTAACTATGCTATTGGGATAGTTCTTACTCAACAAGGACATGTAGTGGCATATCACAGTGAGAAATTGTCTGACATAGTTTGCAAGTATCCCACTTATGGAAAAGAAATGTATTCCATTTTGCAAGCTTGTTTACAATGGAAGCATTACATTTTGGGGAAGGAAACAATCATCCACACAGACCATCGAACCCTGCAATTCATAGAGACACAAGTGAAGTTGTAGAATTATTGCCATCAGAAGTTGTCCACATATTTGCAAAAGTTTCATTTGAATATCAAGTATAATAAGGGTAGCACCAATAATGTTGTAGACTACCTCAGCTAACCACCGATCGTGGTGCTCACCACCATTCCCAACTCTTGTGGGCACGAGACTTCTGATTGGCCACTTCTCTATGAGAGCGACCCAGAATTCAGCCAGACTTACAAGGAACTCTTGGGGGGTATGTAAGTTCCAAATTTTCACCTCCAAGATGAACTTTTATGTCACCTGGGACACCTTTGAGTTCCTTCAAGCGAGCACGCCAAGATGATATGGGAAGCACACTACACTCAAGTCGCTGGGAATTTTGGGGTTGAGAAAATAGTAGCGGTACTACAGAAGTATTTCTATTGGCCAAACCTTCGAAAGGATGTCAGGAAGCACATTTGATCCTGCACTTCTTGTGCCATTTCCAGACTAACCATCAAGAAGCAAGGCCTATATACTCCACTACCTACCCTTAGTCGACCTTGGGAATCCATCTCCATGGGTTACATGTCGGGCCTACCTTCTACTAAGCATGGAAATGACTGTGTTTTTGTGGTCGTTCATAGATTCTCAAAGATGGCCATTATGGCAGCCTACAAGAAGAATACCACAGTAGAAGCCACTGCTAAAATCTTCTTTGAATGAGTGTGGGTGCACTTTAGGATCCCACAGTCTATCATATCAGGTCGGGATAGTAGGTTCCTCAACACATTCTGGTCCAGCCTCTCGTCAATGCTGGAGACCAAGCTCATCAAGTCCACAACTTTCCATCCCCAAACGGATGGCCAAACAGAGGTTGTCAATAGAATGATTGTAGACATTCTCCGCATGTACAATTCAAAGAATCCATGCACATGGGATGACAGCCTCCCCTATGTAAAACATAGTTATAATCGAGCTCTCCACATTTCAATTGGCCATAGCCCCTTTCATGTGGGCTTGGGATTTCAGCCACTATGTCCCATTGACTTAGCCATGCCATTTGTGGTTATTCGGGCTGATTCGGCTCATGTCCAGTCTGAAGTTGACAAATAAAATAGATTCATCAAGCGCATTCAAAAAATCCACCAATAGGTTCATAACATATTGGACAGAGCCAATGCTAAGTAAAAGCAACGCCATAATCAACATCGGGTGCCACACAACTTCCAGGTGGGTGAAAAAATATGGCTACATTTGTATAAGAGCACCTCACTGGGCCCCATCACAAACTTCTCCCGCTCCGATATAGACCATACACCATCACCAAGGCTATATGGAATAATGCCTTCAAGCTCAGAATTCCACCATTTCTTGGTTTTCACCCAAGATTCAGTGTGGACCGCCTTCATCCTTACTTGCCACCTCTACTGGATACCTCTGACATTATAGAACAACTCACACCAATAGAGTTAAACCTAGAATGCATGGAACATTCCACCATATATTGTATCATGGACATGAAAATCAAGAACACTCGCCAACATAAGATCCAACTGTATCGGGTTGTCAAAGCTGCCCAACTCCTGCACCAAGGAAAGGGGTTCACCAGGGACCAAGTTCAGCACAAATTTCCTCATCTCATGGAGGAACTTAATGAAATGGGGAACATTCCTTCCTAAGGGGGGAGGAATGATTCAGGTGGATATTTGTGGTCATCCACCTATTCCACTTGGGGCCCCACCATTGTCTCTTTCAGTTTTTCAGTTTTGGCACAACTTACTATTTTTAGCAGTTTTTCGGGTCCTAAACTTCTGGAGCCGCTTTGGGGCCCTAAATGACATTTTTGGGAAAAAGGAGAGCTACATGGGTCCATGGACCGATGTTTCTCACTAAAAATTTTTAGTCCTCGGATATATCTTTCTAAACCGAGATCGTATGCCAAAGTTACGCCCCCGGGAAGTTGAAACACCAATTTACCCAAACGGGGCCCATAGTTTTGGCACTTCATCTCCTAGGGTTAGGGTTTTGGTTGTTTAGGATTTCCCATTGTTTATAAATAATAAATAGGCCCTAGAGCCTCATTTTAACTCAGTTCAGAGGCTTTTATCCCCCACGTCTCTTCTCAGAGATAGCTACTAGTGCCCTAGCTAGTTTTATTTCCATTTTTTCTATAAGCAAATTTTAGTTCTTTTATATTAATGAAATGAAGTGTCATTTCCACTGAATCTTTGTATTTATGGTTATATGTTGATTCTATTGCGTTCTTGAACAAATCTGGATCAGAGGGAGATGGTGAATCCCTCTATTTATGAAATTTACAAAAGAAAATGAGAGTTTTTACTAAAAAAAAATATTCACAAAAGTAATTCAAATGAATTTTTGCGTGTTTCGAAAATAATGCCTTGTTTTAACTTCATGTCTTGCTTCATATTTATTCATTATTTTGTTGTTTCAAATTCTTATGAAAACACTCTCATATCATATATTTCGTTGAAATCTTACCAATGACGTTCAGATCATGTCAAACGAACATCATATGAGAAAGTCATTGTCGTTTGAAGTTTCAGCAAAATAGTGAAAATTAAGGTGTACGGGTGCCATGTGGCAGCATTATAGAAAGCCACATAGAAGCACTGGAAGGTGCCATGTGACATACATGTCATTTTGGATGTTGACTTGGTAGCATGATGTGGACTGATGACTAGACAAAGTGATGTGGCAGACAACTAGGGGATGACTATGCAATATTGGCTAATGGAAGATTTCCACATGGACCAATCGAATGTTGCCATGTGGTGGCGAAAGCCCATCGAGAAACTTCCAAGTGTCTAGTTACTCTAGGGAACTTGTCAGTAAATTTCATAACATCAAAATATTTTCTTTTTATTTGAATTCATCCCCTTTCCAAAAAAATGAATCTCACAACCAATTTTTTTGTATAAATATTGTGAAAATATTGATGAGAAAAATTAGTTTTGTTATTTTATTTTATTTATTTTGCTGCACATTGAAAGCATCGAGAAAAAATTCTAAATTCTTTCTCTGCAAATTCTCGACTGGTTTAGTTTCTTTGAGGAATATTTTTTAAAAAGGCACTTTTTTTAATTTGTGTGTCACAAAAATTTCTGAAAAAATATTTGGTTTTAAATCAACAATATCTCCCTCATCCGGACTCTAATTCGACAGATCTGTCTTTTGAATTTGGGTGATTTTTCGCGAAGAATTCAAATATGATATTAGTTTTTGCAAAATTTACATATCTAATCTGCAAAACCGTCACAAAAAAAAGAAACAATGAAAAAAAAATTATTGTAACAAATCATAAAAAAATATATATTTGACAATTGGAGATCATTTTTTTTTTAAATTTTAGAATCAATGTAAAATTTAGATCTCCTAGTCATTTTTATTGAAATTTTTTAAAACTAACTTTGTTCAATTTTCTTTTATGATCTTCAAGATCACAGTTAGCACAAGAAGAGAGCATACTCAAAATATTTTTCAATTTCTTATTCATTTGAAATTTGGAATTAAAGTAAGAAGAATTGATCTTAAACATCAAATTTTAGCTTTTTAAACTCCCCTTGTTCTCCTTCTTCAAAAATATCTCTTTGTTTGTAGATCTTCCTGCCAATGGTTAGTGAATGAAGTGGCTCTTACTGCACTACTGAAAATTGAATAAAAATTTGAAAACTAACTATTTCCAAGCTTGAGTTTATTTATGATTTGGAAAATTGATTAAAATTCAAAATATGAAAAAGTTTTTTTTTTTTTTTTTAATTTCCTAATTTATTTTATGAAAAAAATTTAAATGATTTTTCTTTGGTTTGGATTTTAATTTTTTGAAAACGTTGATTTTTATAGTATCCTATCTTATTTTCAAATAAATGTTTTTTTTAATAACCTATCATAAAAAATAAAAAATAAAAATTAAAATATATATATATATATATATATATATATATATATATATATATATATATATATATATATAATCTATCTTAAAAGTTTTTTAGGAAAAAATGGATTTATTATTATTATTATTATTGATATCTATCAAAATTACTTCTAACTTCAATTTCAATCATGCACGAAAAATGAAGATTGAAATTGCCTAAAAATAAAATTAAATTGAAAAAAATTAAATTGAAAATTGCATGAATTTAAAGGTAAAAATGAAATTGGAAAATGAAATAGAATTATAATTTAAAAACTTTAAATGAGACAAAATTAAAAATAAAAATAAAAATAAATAAATAAATAATTCAAAATATAAAATTGATCCCTATGTATGCCTCCCAAGCAACGATGCCAAAAATGTAGAGGTAACTTAATTACTTAAATTCATTTTCATAAATTATCAGTGTAGGGGTCCGTGGACTTGAGAGGCACATGTGCACCATATGTGCTTGATATCGATTTCCATTTTGGAAAGAAAAATATTAATATATTAAATGAAAAAAAATGACAATTAATATAAAAATAAATCTATTATAGAAATCAGTAAATCACACCACACATTCGGAATTAAAATCAGAATTAATCGAATGACAAGAAATTAAATCTATGCTAATGACATGAAACGAAATATAATTTGGGAAATTAGGAAATGTAATGTATCATGATTCAAGAATTGAAAAGCACACCACTCATGAAATGAAATCTATTATAATGGTAAACAATAAATTAATTCAAAACTATGAAATTCAAAACAATGCAACCTTAACTATACAAATGACATGGAAGCAAAGTGAAACAATCAATCTTAACCTACAAAAAGAAATAAATGAAATGAGCATATAAAAGAAATTAAACTTAATTTATGAAAGTACATAAATGAAATTTACACTAGACATAAAGAAATGAAAATAATATGATACGTCTCGCATTCATTAGATGGCCAATCCAAAGGACATTTGGATGGAAAGTTGAGATTCTCCAGAGGCAAGAATAACCAAATAAAAGTGAATATCACTCATGAGCATGGTGTTAAATCCAACTTCTTTATTCAAAAGATTAGAATTTCTTAGACTTTACACATGCCTTTGAGAGGAGAAGGCTATCCTATTTATACAAGAACATAAAATGGTACCCTATTAATGGAGATCGTCTATTTTCTCCGTTGATCCATAAAAATCTCAACCAATTAGACACATATCCCTTTATCCATGATTTTTCTCCATGAAATATGGTTGATTCCTATCCCAAATCTTCTTCCAATCTTGAAGAGAATTCGAAGTTGATCGTTGGAGGCCATATAAAAGTGTCTTGGAAGCTTCAAAATGGCCTACACATGTAATCAAACTCAAGACACTTTTAGGGATAAGAAAATACACATTATTTTTCTATATTTTAATCATAAATTCACTCTAAATACATGAAATTAATAACTTTCGAAAATACAAATATGAAGCCATATGGTAATGAAAGTGTATAGTTATGTAATGACAAGGTGATGAAATGAGGCAATAAAAATGAGAATGAAGATGAAAGTGTATGAAATTTTGAAGAAATTTTGGAGGCCCAACAGTGACATCTTCATTTCATTTTCTATAGAACATATTCCCCTTTTGGACCCACAACAGTTTTGGGCAGAGATAGGAGGAACTCATGATCTAAAAATGTTATGGTGGGTTTTCTTGATGGCTCGCCGTGGAGGCGATGGCCCGATGGTCAAATATACTCACGAGTTATTCGTATGGTTGGAGTGTTAGATCATTATGATCAAATAATTTCTATATGCATGGATTTATTATTGAGGTGACCTAGATATCACACTCTTGTTAGGGATGCAGTGCGATGAACTAGGGAAAAAAATTAACATTTTAATGGTTTTTATGTTTTCTAATTTTTTATTTATTTTCATTCAAAGATAATTATTTTATTTTTTAATGTAGATAACAGCCCAAATAGACCAACCAGAATATGAAATATTGACAAAATTTGAGATCAGCCAGTATTTATTGAAGTCCCTAACCCTATTACAGTAGATGGCTTGACTGAGTTAGAGCATAACCTTGAGAGGTTGGCTTTAGATATTCCAAAGACTGCACTTGATGATTTTACTTTATGGTACTAGAGGCATGTAGTTTGAGTTCTAGGGCTGATCAGTTGCTTGCTACGACACATAACACGTGTTATAATATGCTATCATGATCATCATCATGGATAGTTTGTAGTATTTTAGGGCTAGATTTTAATATTTTGGTATCAACATGTTCAGAAAATAAAGGCCACAGGGTCTCATGTCTTTGAATTCCAATTCTTGTAACACTTTTAACGAAACAAATTAAATAATGTTGGCCATTACTTATCATTTCAGTTTATCTTATTCAATATGTTGATAAATGTTGTTTTATTTCAAAATTTTACAAATGTCTATTTAACACATGGTTTTCCAATGCATCATTTAATGTGTTTAAATTTGTTAGAATATGTTGATATTCAATGTAATCAAATTTTCTTTCCAAGAGACAAACCCGTAAAATAATATTTAACATTTTTGTGTTTCTTACTACATAGAAACCATTTAAATGTAATACTATGAGCTGTGAATCTAACCTAATGATCAAGTGATGAATGCCAAATAACTCACATCAGATAATAGTTTGATTATGGCACTATATTATCCTATTTTTTTCATCGTTCAACCAAGGTATATCCCATGAATAGAAATTAACTCATCAGTCAATGAGTAAATATCCCAAGACGCGGAAGAAAGTTTCTAAGTACTATGAATAGTTCCATCAACAAAGCCAATGTAATTCTGAAGTCACATTGACATTTTTGAATCATGTGTAATAAAAGAAATAAGGAGTAGTAGGGAATCGTAAAAAATACAAAACCTAATGCACACACTCATAAAAATATGATACAATTAAATGTATAAAAAATCTTCCTGAGATAAATCATACATAATATATTTAGGTAGAGACCATTCTTGGGATTCGTAAAGAAACATCATCATAGTCAACGAATTCATAGGCCGCTTTGGATATTACATGTTTTACAAAGTAACAACCATGCCACATAACTAGCACACCCTTATAACATTCAACAGACTCATAAAATCCTTAATCCACTTTCAAATTCAGAAAAATTAAATTCATCTTGGATCGCCCCTAATCAATAGCTTTTAAGTGTCATTTAAAATTTGCAACAAGGAATATATATATTCTCTTAATTTCCTCATTAATAATAATTATTATAAATAATTCTAACATAATATAATATATACTCTTATATATCTCTTCTTTCTGGTCCTCATCCCCCCTTCACGTCATTCTCGGTTTCACATTTTTTCTACAAATGTAGACCACATCCCCTCATTGCATTCTTTTCACTCCCGAGTTCATCACATTCCCATGTCACTTTTACCTTAATATTATCTAAAATATTTTAACCTTTTTAATCCACCTTAATTTTCAAGCTATTAAACATTCATTATAAATAACTTAATGCCAATGCATTCTAATTTCATTAATATCTAGTAAAATTAGAATTATTAGTAATTCTATCCTAATTAATCTCAACATTTTTTTTCTGTTTTTTAGTCTTTAATAAATTTATTTTAGTAATATCACATTATGAAAACATTATTATTAAAATATAATTAAATTTCAATTGAAATCTTAATAAAATATTATTAAAATTAACTTTTTGATTCTCTTTAAACATTGTTTGGGTCGGTTCCTCTCATTGTGTCATGTCCCCCTCCCCTATTTACTACCCTTTATTTCTTCTCTCATTTGTAGTTTCATCCTGGAGATGACTCTCTTTTTAGACTTGAAGCGTAGACAAGAAAAATGAAGATTCTGGATAATCGGAATTCTTAACCTCCGAGCTTCTACCACATAAATCTACAAAATATCATTTGTACCTTGTACGGAAGGGAAACATGGACAAAGATACATAATCTCGAAAAAATTAGGATTACAATACCAAGAATAGAAGAAGATATATTCTTCTTGAAGCATTGTAGTGACTTTCATCTCATTCCATCCTTCGCATACGTTAAGCACATGTTAAATAGACAACACACCCTCAGATCATTCAAGAGACTCAACAAATCTTTAATCCACTTTTAAATTTGGAAAATTAGATTCAACTTGGGTAACCTCTCATCCATATCTTTCAGGTGTCATTTAAAACTTGCAACAAGGATCTTGTATTCCCTTACTTTCCTTATTAATAATTATTATTATAACTAATCCTTACATAATAACCTATGCTTAACGTATATGAAGGACGGAATTAGATCTAAGTCACTATAATGCTTCAAGAAGAATATATCCCCTTCTTTTCTTTGTATTTTAACCCTAACTTTTTCGAGATTACATATCTTAGTCCATGTGTCCCTTCCTTAAGGGTACAAATGATAGTGTGTACATTTATGTGGTACAAATTTGGAGGTTGAAAATTCGTATTATCCACAATCTCCATTTTTCTTGTCTACTTTTCGAGTCTAAAACAAGACTCATCTTCGCAAATGACCTACAAAGAAGATAAGAAATAAAGGATAATAAATATTTGAGGGGGGATGTGAGAAACCAACACAATGTTTAAAGAAAATCAATAGGTTAATTTTAATAATAGTTTATTAAGATTTTAATTGAAAATTAGTCATATTTTAATAATAATGTTTTTATAATGTTCTATTACTAAAAGAAACTTATTAAATACTAACCAATATAAGAAAATTTGATCCCATTAATTGGGATACCATTATTAATAATTTTAATTTTACTAGATATTAATGAAATTTCAATGTATTGGAATTAGGTTATATATAATGAATGTTTAAGAGTTTGATAATTAAGGTGGATTAAAAAGGTTAAAATATTTTAAAATTCTCAAGGTAAAAGCGAGGTGGGAATGTAATGAACTTAGAGTGAAATGAATGAAATGAGTGGATGGGGTCTACATTTGTAAGAAAATGTGAAATCGAGAATGATGTGAAGGGGGATGAGGAGTAGAAAGGAGAGATATATAATATTATATATTATATTATGTTAGAGTTAGTTATAATAATTATTATTAATGAGGAAAGTAAGGGAATATCGAATCCTTATGGCAAGTTTTAAATGACACCTAAAAGCTATTGATGACAGGAGATCCAAGATGAATCTAATTTTTATGAACTTCAAAGTGGATTAAAGAATTTTTGAGTCTCTTAAATGTTGTGAGGGTGTGTTGGTTATGTAACATGTGCTTCACTTATGCGAAGGATGGAATTAGATTAAAGTCAGGAAGAATAGATGTGCTTCTACTCTTTGTATTTTAATATTAAGGCTAATATGTGCCTTAGGTAAAAGGTACAAATTATAGTTTGTATATTTTTGTGCTATAAGTTTGGAGGTTGAGAATTCAGATTGTCTACAGTCTCCATTTTTTTTTTAAGTTTCTTCTAAAACAAGACTTATCTTCACCACTAACTTACAAAGAAGAGAAGAAATAAAAAGTAATAAATAAAGGACATAAAAATTATTATTAATAAAGATCCCAATATAAAAATTATACAACGAGAAAACAAACCAAAACCAAGAAACATTGACCATAACAACTTTTAACTTGAAAACAACCAAAACATAAACACTAACCTGACATTTATTCTAACAATATTTTTTTTCAATATTTTTTTTTCTTTTACTTAGCATATCCATAGAGCCCTTTATGTCTAGATTTATCACTTGGGTTCATAGAGGGAAGATATATACAAGAAGTTCTCTAAATTTCACAACAAATGATGCATTCAATCAATTCCTCTTCCAAGGGTTATTACCTTTTAAAGGTTGATTTGATTAAGGCATAATACTCCATAGATTGGGAATTATTGACCCTTATCCTACTCGTGAACATGGGGATTGTCTTGTGGGTTATGGGATGCATCAAGATCACAAATTTCGTGGTGATAGTTAATGGGTATCCTACTCATTTTTTCTAGGTTCACACACTATTGAGGGAAGGGTGTGCCATGTCTCCTTTACTCTTTATTTTGTGGTGGATATTTGCAGCAATAAGATCAAGGAGTCCTCAGCCCATGACATCATCACAAGTGTGAAAATATTTATAAATCTTGAGGTTACAAAAACGTTACACAAACATTTAATGTTTTTGGAGAATACAAAAATTTGAGCATCTCCATAGAATATCATAAAATTCTTAGGATGTTTGGGGAAGCTTTGGGTCTCTATATGAATGATGCTAAATTGAAACTCATTTACACATGAGCTAGGATATGGTGGTGAATTAAATATGTGGTATTTTCTTGGTCTCTTATGGTATCATTGAAGAAGGAATCACATATTTAGGCTTAATATTAAAGCCTAAAGGTTCCAAGAACACTGATTGGGAGTGTTTGGTTACAAAAGTCAAGTGGAAATTGGATGCCTAGAATAACAAATATTTGTCAATGGGCTAAATTTCGGTGATGCTAAAATCTTTTATACAGAATATTTCTATTTATTGGATACACCTTTGCTTTGGCTGCCAAAATAAATCATAAAAAAACATTATGTCCATTATGGAATGGTTTATTTGTTTTGGGGCACATATTTGGGATACTTAGATAATATACACCTAGGGAGATCATCTCTCATAGCCAAGCCTCTTCCAGAAGGTGGTTGGGGAATTTTGGATCCAGTCTTGGTAAACATGGCCCTCATCGTAAAAAAAACTTTTGGAGTGGTGCATGGCACACTATTATCGTCCAAGGTTATCAAGGAAAAATACTTAAGTGGACTTCCATTTTTTGCATGGACAACATTAGGGGCTAATAACAAAATTCAGATTTATTTCATGTGGAAAATTATGTTTAAGGTGTTGGATTTGATTTTGAGCCATGTTTGGTGGGCTATGAGTGACTAAAACTAGATCAAGTTCACTCTAGATGCCATATCAAGTATAAAAGGTAATCACACTTCATTGGTGCAAATTGTAAATCATTTACATAAAAAGGAATTTTCTATCTTAAGAAAATCATTGTCATTTCTCACAAGCATTCATGTCAAGAGGTTTGGGTTAAGGCAGAGGAGTTTGATTTTTACTAGAGGAATTTTCCAAGAATTGGAATTCATACATTTCATTTCTCCATAGGTCACTATTTGTGAAGGAGATCACCATATGGCATGGGAAGGATCATTAAAAAAGGTAATATCCTTTTACAGGAGATTTATAAGAATTTTCGAAGATGGAGGGAGAGAATGTATATACAATAAAACCAATAAAACCACAAGATACCAAATAAAATTAAAGTATTCAGTTGGATAACAATCCATGATTGAATTTTCACATGGCAGAATCTCCAAAAAAAATAAAATTTATTCCTATGGCATGGTATTTGTGTGTTATGTGTGAAGGGAAATGATGAAAGTATACATCTCTTTCTCAAGGGTCCATACAGTCTTGCACTTTGGGAAAGGATTCTGGAAAACTACAATCTACATACAAGAATATTTCCTCACACTATGTACATCTGCTTTAAAGTCTAGAGTAAATTATAGGGTTATGATGCACTAGAATTATACATATTCTAGAGTATATGGAGAAGAAGGAAATAATTTTCTACAAGAAATCCATGGGGATCTTAGATGATATTACGAAGGTTACTATATGTTATAATGAGATAGGCCCGTAGAATATTAGAAAACCTTATAGGCTTCCATAAAAGAGAGACATGTGGCATTCATATCCTATGGGTTTCTTGATGGTGCCATTGCTATGAGAAAATGTGGTTGTGGTGTGGTAATTTATTTAGAAGTAGAAAAGTATTATCATTTCTGGTTAGAGGGAGGAGTGGGCACAACCACAAAAGAAGAATTATTTTCATTAGGAGGGGTGTTGATTGCTGCCAAATGGCCTGGAATGGATGAAATTAAAATATTTGGGGACCCCAAAGGCATTATAGAACTAGATAAGGTGCATAATGATTTCAGAACTCCCATAGTTATAAATTGGATGAAGCTTATCCAAACGATGATAAAAAAGTTTCAGCATGTCTCCTTTTACCATATATACAAGGAACAAAATTGGACTGTGGATTTATTATCAAAAAGAGGAATAAATCATGAAACAGGTAAGTTATTTTTTTTTTCTTTGAACAAGGAGGTATAATCAAACATCCACCATCAACTACTCTCAAGGATTGACAATACACAACTTTAAATGTTGTTATATATAGAGATAACATAATATTTATGTAATGAAAACTTAAAAAACATATAAGATATTATAGAATTTTGTAATAATGCGTAATCAAAATTTGATAATTAGTAATGTCACAATTAGAAACATTTCCCTTATGAGAAATATATTTGTTTCTGAAAATAAGAACAATTAAAAGATCCAAGACGTGGACTAATGTTTTATGTGTAAAGTAGGGGTTTTTTTCTTTCTGAAAAAATATGCCCTATCAAAAATATTTAATAATTTAAAAAATAAAAGTAAAATATTTACATAATCACTTAATTCTGATTATGTTATTTAACTGCATATTTTCATTAATATTCCCTATCAATTTCTTTTTTCTTGTTAAAATTTTTAAAAATATTTACATAATCACTTAACTTTGATCCTGTTATTTAGCTGCATAATTTCATTATGAGCACTATTTACACTTAATTGTGAGGTCAAATAGAAATGTTAGAGATAGAATGATGTATAAATAAATATTTTTCATGGTTATGCTGCTTGGTTTTCCATGTTGTCATGGCAACTGGCTAGCAAACTATCTCTTGAATAAGTGAGTATTTGTTGTTTTTTTACTAAATATGTATGGTTCTTTTGTAGCTATATATTCACATTCAATTCTGATCAATATTACCATGAATGTATTTATTATTTCTTTTGGTACAACATAAGCATTTTGTTATTTTTTTTTGTTTTAGGTGTTAATTTTATTGTGCAAAGTAAGGAGGTGAATAAAAATCTTTCAGTATTGTAATGTGAGGTATTAAGAAAATATCACTTGAGCTCACTCTGGAGAAAGCACAACCAAATTGAGTTCCTCCCTATACACTTGTTTTATATAATATATTGTTAAATGTTTTCTTAAATTTCATTTAATTCATTAGCTTAATTTGTAACCATTAATCAATTATTTGTAATATAATATATAATTTGGATATTCTTTTATAAGGTAAAGTCAAATTTAACAACCCAAATGGAATAGATAACTAGTTGGATGTTGATTGATGGTGTTACTTGAAATATAATAAATCATATATTTTATTTTTTTACATGAAATTTATGTAATGCTATTTTTTTTCAATATTTTTTAAAGATATTTATATAATCAGTTAATTCCTATTATGTTATTTAATTGCATAATCTCATTATGAACACTATTAATTGTGAGATCATAGATAAATATCAAAAATAGGGTGATGTATAAATAAATACCTTTCATGGATATGATGCTCCTTGGTGTTCCATGTTCTTGTTCTTCCCCCATTTAGGATTAGTTGAATATTTGTTTTTTGTTTTACTAAATATTCACAGTTATATATTCACCCTCATGTAGATAAATATTACCATGAACAGTTATTTTTCACTTATTTTGGTAAACAAAGATCTTATTGTGTTTATTTTTCTTGAGTTAATTTCATAGTGCCAAGTCTAGAGAAAGTTTGCATTGTCTAAGTGTGAGGTGTTGAGGAACGTTTAGTTGCTTTGAGTGAGGAAATTGATATATTTGTTTTGTGCTATTTAGATTTATGGCTATGTACTTGCTTCATATATAATATTGTTGAGCGTTTATCTAGCCTCCCTTTAATCCAATTGAGTAATCGTTTATATCTTTATCTAGGCAACTACCATAATGATTGTAAAGTGTGCATATCATATAATTTAGCTTTCATCACTAAGAGTGTGTAAGTTCCCAAAACATTTTCATTCTAAACCGTGTAAAAATAAGACTTGTGAAATAAAAACAAAGCATACTCAAATAACCACAAAATGTGAACTTGCACAAGAGACAATAACTACACTATGTAAATATTACTCCTCTTAGTAATACTAAACCTTAAAACCCATATCTAAACTCCTCTTAATAATACTAAACCTTAGAACTTGTAAAATGAAATACTGAAAACTTAAAAACCATATGTAAAATCCTCTTAATAATACAAAACCTTAAAATATGTAAAATTAAATACTGCATGGGTGCATTTTAAATTCGTCAGATGTCGATCCTGCTTTGAGACAGGCCATCCAGCCAAAAATTGCCAAAAAGTCTTCGAGAAAAAAATAGCTAGAAAGAATCACCATAGGTGTACATGGTGAGAAGGAGAGCAAAAGGAACATTACACTTTAATCAAGGAAGAATACTCTCCAGAAAACTCTAAATTGCAAGAAATAACAACCCTCAAGACAAGCAAGGGGAAAGCCCCGCCCAACAACAGAAAATGAACTCGATAGCCCTTCAAGCTATTGAGAATAATGCTTAAATATTTCCATGTAATTGTTGGCATTATCTAGCAGATTTTAAGGTTGTCTGTTATTAAAAATTAGTGCAGCAAATTATTAGGATGGCCAGTGGTCAGAAGGTCAGAATGAATAATTAGTAGTTGATAAATAATATAATTAGTAATAGGGTTATTATATAAGAATATATAAACATACATGATTCAATGTGAGATTTACAAGTTGACCAGTGATCTGATCTGTGTTTTTTTTCATTGTCTTTCATTGTTTTTCTTATATGTCATAATTATTTTGGTTTATTAGTTGGCTTAAAGAGCAGTGGCCATTTCAGATTCTACTATTGGTATGAGAGCAGGTAAAATTATTTTGGGTTAAATTTTTTATTGCTGGAATTTCGCCAAAGTTAAAAATGTTGATTTCTAACATGCCTTTTCTAGAATTTAATGGGAATGATTATGATTATTGGTTCATTAAGATGATGACCTTTTTGATTGGAAAATATCTGCGGGATATTATTGAATCAGGTTATGATGAGCCAGATGATTGGAATGTCCTTACAACCAGAAGAATAATGCTCAGGCTTTGTTTCACATTTAGATAGCTCTTGATAAGAGCTTATTTCCATGAATATTAGGAGCAAAAGCTGCCAAAGATGCCTAGAAGACTCTACAAGAAGCTTAACAAGGTAGTGATCAAGTTAAGGTGGTCAAGATTCAGACATTGAAGCGATACTTCGAGAATCTCAAGATGCGAGAAGCGGAAAGTATAAGTGACTACTATGTGAAAGTCAAAGATGTGGTCAACAAAATGGCTACACTTGGGGAAATGGTAAGTAATTAAGTTTTAATAAAAAAGGTATTGAGATCTTTAACACCTACATGGAATAATGTTGCCATAATATTAGAAGAAAGCAAGCATTTGAGATAATTAAAGTTTGATCAATTGGTTGGATCTCTCATGTCTCATGAATAAAGATTGAAAGTCACTTTTGAAGTTGTAAAAAATTATTTTTCCTCTAAATTACAAATTACGCAGATTGAAGATGAAAGCAGTAGTAGTGCCAAAACCAATCAAGATTGAGGTAAATGGCAAACACAAAAATTTTCTAGAGGTAGAGGCAGAGGTGGCTCAAGAGGAAGAGGTAGTTATAGATTTGATTAGAGAAATGTTCAATGTTACTGTTGTAACAGGTATGACCACTTTGAAAGAGAACACATACTGAAAGAAGGTAAAAATTCTAACTATGCTCAAGAAAGTAATGAGTATCCTCTAGATCAATTATTTTTATCTTATGCCAAAGGTGAAAATACTAGTAAAGATGTTTGGTACATAGATTTTGGATTCTCTAACCATATGACAGGGAATGAGAAATTGTTTTCAGCCAAGGATGGAAATTTTAAATCGAAGTTCAATCTTAGTGATGATAAATATTTTGAGGTTGTTGCCAAAGGAGCTGTGGAGATCCAAAAAAAATAAGGTATAAAGAGTATTCATGATATTTATTATACTCCACAATTTAAGCACAATTTGTTAAGTGTTGGGGAGCTATGTGACAAACATATAAAGTACTATTTGAGAATAATACATGTACTATCTATGATCAGAATAAGGGAAATAAGTTAATCATTGTTGTTCCTATGACAAGAAATAGGATTTTTACCTTGAATTTCAAAGAACATAGAAAAAACCTTGCAATTATGGCTTATGAGGATTCATGTTGGCTATGGCATCTTAGGTATGGGCATTTAAATTTTCACAGTTTGAAGTTTCTAACCTCAAATGCATTATTTTCTGGTTTGCCCAAGGTAGAGGAGCATAAGGAGGTTTGTGAAGGATTTTCTAAAGAAAACATGCAAGGGAAAGGTTCCCAAAGGGAAATGCATGGAGGGCTCATCACCCACTTCAACTTGTTCATTCAGACATCTGTGGTGCTATGCAGACTAATAGCTTGGTTAAGTCACCATATTTCATCACTTTTATTGATGATTACTCAAGAAAATTTTGGGTATATTTTTTGAAGGCCAAAATTGAAGCCTTGGATACATTTAAGAAGTTCAAAGAACTTGTAGAAAATGAGAAAGGCTGCAAGATCAAATGTTTTCGAACTAGCCATGGAGGAGAATTTTTCTCAAAATATTTCCAAAATTAGTGTGATATGAATGGAATCAAGAGGCAACATAGTACAACATACACACCCCAAAAAAATGGCGTAGCTGAAAGGAAGAATCGCACTGTGGTTGAAATGTCAAGGTTCATGTTACAAACTAAGGGATTGAGCAATTATTTTTGGGGAGATGCAGTTGCTACAATAGTGTACATCCTCAAACGTAGCTCCACCAGTGCACTAGAGAATATGACTCCTTATGAAGCTTGGTGTGGAAACAATCCTAATGTTAATCATTTTAAAGTTTTTTGTTGTTTTGCTTATGTGCATGTACCTGATCAAAATTGAAAAAAGTTAGATGCAAAGAGTGAGTTATGCATTTTCATTTGTTATAATGAGACAATCAAGGCTTATAAATTGTACAATCCTCTCACTAACAAGATTATTGTATCAAAAGATATCATTTTTGATGAATGGGGAGTTTATGGTCATAAAAAAACCATGTTGAAAAGACAAAATTTATTTTGAATGATGATATAATTGATGGTATTGAGCAGCCAACTAATGATTTTGTATCTAGTGGTTTAACTCCACCAAGGAGCCCTTCATCAAATTCTTGAGCATCAAGCTCAAGTCCAACTTCTTCTCCAAGTTATACAAGGAAGGTAAGGAGATTTAATGATATATATAAGAGGAGTGCAAATCAAGAACATGAAGAAAATCCAATAGGTGAGACAGTGAATTTTTCTTTATTAGCCAAGGCTGATTTTGAACCATCATGTTTTGAAAATGCATGTACTAATGAGGTTTGGGCACAAGCTATGCAAGAAGAGATGGATTCCATTCACATGAATGACACTTGGGAATTGACAAAGCTTCTGTATGAGAAGAAAAATATTGGCACCAAATGGGTCCACAAGACCAAATTTAACAGTGATGGGACTGTTGAAAGACACAAGGCAAGATTAGTTGCCAAAGGATTCATACAAATGTATGGAATTGATTATGAAGAAACATTTGCACCAGTAGCAAGACAGGAGACCATTAGAATTTTTATTTCATTAGCAGCTCAGAAAAGGTGGAGCATACATCATATGACCGTCAAAATTTCCTTCTTGAATGGGTACTTGGAAGAGGAAGTATATGTGGAGTAGCTACAAGGTTTTGAAGTGGAAGGAAAAGAGAATAATGTCTACAAGTTGAATAAGGCTTTGTATGGTCTCAAGCAAGCACCAAGAGCATGGTATGCTAGGATTGATGGATACTTTCAGGAAAAAGTCTTACAGAGGAGTAAGAATGATCCTACCATTTACTACAAACAAAAAGGTATTAATATTTTGATCATAAGTTTGTATGTTGATGATCTATTGTATATGGGTAGTAGTTCCAAAATGAATCATGAGTTCAAAGTTGCTATGATGAATGAATTTGAGATGAAAGATCTAGATCTCAGCAAATATTTTCTAGGAATGGAGGTTTATCAAAGTAAGGATGAAATTTTCATTTTCCACACAAAGTATGCACATGATATGTTGAAGAAATTTGACATGCTTGATTCTAACGAATCCCGTACTCCAAATGCTCATGGATTTTTATTATGTAGATATGATGGTGTTGATTTAGTTGATGAGACAACTTACAGATGTATTGTGGGGAGCTTGAAGTTTCTAACCCACACAAAACCTGATATTGCATTTTTAGTTTCACTTATATCAAGGTACATAAAAAATCCATCTGTAATACATATGAAGGCAGCCAAGAGAATTTTAAGGTATGTGAAAGACACTCTAAATTTTGGTATTCATTACTACTCTGCTGAAAAGTTCAATCTTGTTGGATTTAGTGATTCATATTGGGAGATAGTGTGGATGAACGTAGTTCCACATCTGGAAATTTTTTCTCTTCTAGTTCTATTTTTATTACTTGGACCTCAAGAAAGTGAAAATGAGGAGACTGATGAAGACTATCTCCTAACATTTACATTCCCCTAGAATGTAATTGTCATCAGATTTATAGATGATTTTTGCCCACAGAGCGTTGATGTACTCTTTTTCTCCACTGTCGATTCTCTCTCTTATTCCATTAGAACTCAAATTATTTGGAATTCCAAATTCACATGACGTGACATGAAACAACATCTAGATAAAGATACATATAAATTCAATTTCAAATATGAAATTATTAATATTGGCATCAATTACTTTGAAAACGAATCCGTAAGTAGTAATTCGAGTGAAGAAGAGGACACAAAAAGTAGAATTTTTATTGAAGAAGAAGAAATAATTACGAGTGATACCGAGGAAGATGAAACAGATAGTATTGCTATAGAAGATGATGAAGTGTGGGTAAATAGCAGTATTCGTGTAGCAATTGATGCGTTTCCCACAGTTATATTAAGTCGTCAAGAAAAGGGAAGTGGGGATGTGGAAATGTGCACTATCTGTCTCTATGCGTTAATTTCCACTAGAGACTCTGCAAAACAATTACCATGCACAAATAGTTATCATTCAAAGTGAATTATCAAATGGTTTGGTCATAACCATTCATTTCCAAAAAATATATATATTTTCCCAAAAATAAAGCCTACATATTATGGAAGAAACATTAGTAATGATTGTACAACTAAATTATAATCAACTTTACGAAAAATATATATAAATTTTCCCAAACATTAGGCCTACATATTACAGAAGAGCCATCCAAATTGTTACTAAGTCTCTAGACACAATTGTAACATCCATTGCAAATTCGCAATGCTTAGTAACTAAAATTTCTAATTATATAGTTGTAATTTTTGAATATTATATAACAAGTCTAAATAATTATTTTATAAACCTAAATGTTTCCAAACAACAAGTGGTGACATTGTATATTTGCCCAAGAATTTAGTCACAACCACCAATCACGAAGATACATAATTATATGGATTGGGGCACTTTCCAACCATTTATAGATCATTGGAAGGATACGTGGTTTATGGTATTTGATAAACCTCCATGTAATAACAGGGAGGTGTCTATATTTCAGTAGCAAATTATAGGTAAACATTGAGTTTGGTCAACATGCCAACTAGTTTGACATTGGTGAATTCCAAGGCATGGGTTATCAGTCTAAATAGGATAGATATTATGGTAGGTGAGACTCATCACTAGGTGCTCATCCTCTTAGGTGAAGGCCTAACCCTTCTACATAACATCCTCCATTAGGGGGGAGTATTATTCAAACCCAAACAACTATTACCACCTTGAATCATAGCCTAGTGTGGCATAACGCTTTGAAACCATTATTCCAATAGGAACAACCTGGAGGTAATGTTGAGGAAGGCAATGAACCTTCATCCTTTTTAGTAGATTATAGCTTAGAGAGGCCACATGGAGTATCATGTGAGCCTCACCGACGTTCAAGCTACAAGGAGACATGTTATGAGTTTATGTAGGTTAAAAATATGAGACTTTTATGGAGGAGGTTAGTATCTTAACCATATTTATATTCTTCATTTTATTTCTATGTATTTCCATGTTACCAAGCACCCAACCGAGCAATACATAAGAAAGGGTAAGTTCTTCCTTAGGGCCCATGTTCATTTAACAAGAAAGTTGAAAGCCATTGCAAAAATATATTCAATATAAGCTCAACATGTTATTTGAGAGAATTGAAACTCAATGGTGAGGATAATAATAATTCCTCCAAACCACCTGAGATAAAATCAAATGACATACAAACATACATACATGTATATATGCATGTATGTATTGTTACATATAACTCTACAATTTGATGTCATTCATTAAGGTTAGAACCAAATCTAATACAATAAATGTGTGACGTTTTGTTTCATCCTCCAAGAGGTTCATTTATTTTTCATACTCTTATTTATTCATATTTACTAATGTTTAAAATGACACAAAAATCTTGTAGGTTTGTATGTATAACCTTTATATGAAATGTACGATACACCATTAGAAATATATATCTCACGACTACAAATTTATACTGCAAATCCCTACTGCAAGCTATGGGTTTGCCTGTTTTCCAATAAAACATCATTTAGGATTCAAAACGCCTAGAGAAGTTCATGACCTGGAAAATTTCCAAGAAAAGTAAATTGTGTTGCAATTAAGGTAACTAAAAGAAACAATGGTGGGGTTCCAAGTGGAATAGGAAGAAATGGTCTGCATTGTGTTGAGATCCTTCATGATATGGGGAAAATTCTGCTAAGCATGGTCTGTGCTGAGCCACTATCCTTGTTGCAAGAATTGGCCAGCTTTGAAACCTCGATATAGTTGGATATTTTATTGGAAAATTGTTGTGTCCATGATTTGATCAGTTGTGGAATTTTCCATGTAGTATGGATTTATCTATCTTGGTGTGAGTTTTTCTACAATGTGTGATGTGTCTAGTAATGGTGGAAAGTATGGTTAAGGGAGGTCCGCACTGAACCCTCGATGCAGGCCAAAGAATAGGAGTGTGTTGAGCTCAAAATAATTGTCTCCCACAACCACCATGGTAGTGTAAGGACCATATCATAGTGGTATAAAATTCAAATGGGCTCTGGTAAGGCATTTTTTCTATAAATGCAAACAAACTTTGTCGCTCACCTGAAACTTGTGGCACCCAATGTTGATCATGTTGCTGCTTGTACTTGGCATTGGACTTACGCAAGATTTCATGCAGCTCTTGAAGTCATAGAGAATTTTAGGGGTGAATCTTAGCCAATGGGAAGAATTTAAGGGGTTTTATATTTTGGAGGGGAAATTTTTTTGTGTTATGCCCTTTTTCTATAGTTATCCCAAAAATTATTTTAAAAATAAATAATTATTATTTTTAGCCATTAAAAATAAGCCTCATAAACATTCCAAGCCCTTATTTTCCTGGTTTACAGGTTCTATTTTCTTCCAATCACCCTTATTTCAAGGAATGGAATTGGTTATGGATTATCTCTCCCTCTACCATTCCTTGGGTGCATACCAAGGCATGCATGTCTCTAATTCAATGACCACTTCACTTTGGTTCTATGCTAATGGTATGTATTTCAAATTTTTTTATTTGACTTATATGCGTCTATGTGATTGTGACTTTACCTTTGCTTCCTTTGATATATCCACAATGAGATATGGAATCAAACCTTGTCTTATTAGGACGTGATGATTGGATGGATTGATCAACTTATCCTTTTCTTACCACCCCACATATATCAGCACCTTACTCTTGAATTTATTACTTTCACCTTAGGATGATGGAGAGGCTAAAGGTTTTTGTGAACAGAAGTTTGATTTTGTCTCCGAAATGAAACTACAGAAAAATGGATGCTTGGACGTTTTAATAAGTGTGAAGGTCATACCCTTGGTGACTATGACTTCTATAAAGAATTTGTATTTAGGTTCAAATTTCAAACCAATGGATGCATAAACCCTATATGGGTAGTAGTAGTTATCTTGAATTAGAATATCATGTTATAGTGATCTCATTTTTCCATGGAACTAAGGGTGTCTTCAATCCTGAAAAATTTTATGTTCTACTTGATCTAGAAATTCCCTTCTACCTTTGATGCAAATTCCAGGTATGGTGGCTCTCTAAATATGTAGCATTATAAAATGTGGTATTCTTATGTTTATTCTCATCCTTTAAGGCCCTCTGTCACAAAACTTGATCATAGAATCTATTCTCCTAGAATAAAAACCTAAATTTAATCAAAATATAATGAGAGTTTTGAATCTTCATTGGTATGATTTTGTCTAGTTATTATGTTTTAAAGGGTAATTGTGACCTAAATTGGTCAATATAACCTATTCTTCTAGAAACCAAGGCGTAATTTAATCAAAGTATAGTCAATGATATTTGGTTTTTTAGAATTCCCCTCTCATTGAGGAAATGATATGAAAATTATTGATATAGTTGATGTGGGTTAATACAGAAAAGGAAATTGGTGTACGTAATATCAAAGATAAGGAAAAGTTTTTGTTTGCGATTTGAAGAATTTTTGGGTCATTAATATCCACAAGGGCTAAATAGATGCCTTTTAGTAGCTGAAATAGAATTTAATCACTAGGAAGGTGCCCTTGTACCTAAAATAACACCAACTCAAAATCAAAATTAAATCAATCCAAAATGTGGGGAGCTAATAAATTAGGGTGTATTTTTGAAACCGAACATGGTCCATGCATCCATAAAGTACATTTTAAAAGGTATATTTTCAATTTAAGGACTGTAACTTTGTCGATTACGTAGCCGAGATAAGTAAAAGACGTTTCAACACTCAGTATACATCCTCCATTTTTACAATGCCATCATCAAGATGGTGCCCTTGTTATATAGAATGGCCTATAAAGAGCCCCCAAAGGGCCACCTGTTGCATTTGATCCCTATGTCTTTCCAACCAAAAATAGCATTAAATCCAATCTAGAATGTGGGAGCCTAATCAGTTGATGGTGTGCATTGGGATCAAAAATTTACTAGCCACACATACTTCATATACCTATTGAAATGTTTAAATAACATTCAGATCATTATGATCTATTATCACTCTATTAATTCTTCAAGTTGTGAGATTTTGATTTATAGTTGTAATGACTCTAGAGGTAACCACAAACCTACTTTTAAAATCTAAGATCTAGCCTTCTTAGGGTTCAGAGAGGGCTCTCTCTATAAAATTTAACTTTGTTTTATTTACAAAATATTAGGCTAGTTATGATTATGAAATTTGGTTCTGGTTTGATTGATTTGGTGGGAAAAATCACTTAATGAGATGGATAGTGGGAAATCTATTTGTCCATTGGGCTAAGGAGTCAAAAATAAAGGAGACAGAGGTAGGATCAAGGTCAAGAAGTGAAATGTTTTCAGGGCAAGATAGATATTCCTTTGAAGATATTGGAAGGTTGTTTGGTGAGTTGATATTATCGGGATACAAAGAAATTAATGGTTCTTTGATATAGAAAAGAGAAGTAGTAGGTAGAGATCAAACAAAAGGGGGAGAAATTAAGGGTTCACTGCTCTGGAAATCAACAGAAAGCATAGAAATGATAAAAAGTAAAGAATATTGAAGTAATAATCCTCTTTATTCATTCAAATTTGGAACACATATATGGATGCACTAAAAAAATAAGATAAACAACGACAATTAGAAAATAATTCACTTCAATAGCTCATCACATGAATCCTGAAATATGATGCTAATTGCCTCGATCATGTCTACTACTCTCAATTTGCAACACAAAAGCCTTCAAGTCCAACAAAAAATGACTATATAAATCTTCAGCAATTTATTCCACAATAATACTTCAAAGTGTGAAGTATTTATACATAATTGTTAACAAAATATCCTAGAATGATTCTAGGAATTATCTAAGGAAAACAGAAATATCTTTACAACAAAATAGAGACAGTTGCTTTACAAAGCAGCAAGCTATCCTATCTATCCAAATAAAATAGAAGCTAGTTGTGGATTAGGTGCATCTAGCTGCCTTGGTGTCCTCTTTGCTAGCTTAGATATTATAAATCTATTTTGAAATCCAATCTGCTCTATCTTATACACTTTAACTCTGATTTCTTTTAATCTGGTACTCTTTAACCACTGATACTCTTTGAGCTCTGTAAAGCTGTTTTTTACTACTGTAATAAATATGTTTTGATTGAAAATTAGAATTTTTGTTTCTTCATCTTATCTTCCTTTTAACTGTCACAGTAAATCAGTGAGTGACCACCAAGTTTCTTCATTTGGAATTCGTATCTTCTTCATTTTTCTGAATTTCTCATCTATCTTTGTATATGTGGAAAAAGTAGGTTTTATAACAAACAAATGTCTTATCTCATGCTACAAATAAAATAAATCCTCAAAACTTCTTAGTAACACTTTTCCTGTAGGGATACCTTGTCCATCTATCTTGCTCACCTATTATTTTTCATATTCTCTGCTCTTTTTATTGTAATTCTCCTGAGGCATAATTTTATCACTGATGACCAAAATGTTAGGCAGACTTCTTTGGCTAATATTTTCAAATTTAACCATGAATTTGGTTACAATTATGTTCATATTCTAATAGTTTTATTCAAGTTGTTTCATCAGGTTCTTCTTGGTGATGACTTCCATTATTTTAAGGATTGTATCAGTCTCATCAGTAATCTCAATTTCTTCTAGCTCTTGCTTGTTTTTTCTGTTAAGAAACATGATCAATTCTATTGCTTGCTCAATTTTGTTATCAAGATCATCTTTAGTATTTTGAATTTATGTTAGTGTTGCCTTTAGTAAAAGTCTTTGTTCAAAGATCACCTCAATCGAAGGCCACACATAGTTGATGGCGTCAATGACCTTGTTCCATAAATGGTTTTTCACATATGAAATTGGCTCCTTTAAGCTTAAATATTTTTGTAGCTTATTCAGTTCTTCATTTAATCTAGTAGCATTTTGTTCATGGGTTTTGGCATTAATTTGAGCCAACTTATTTTGATCTTCATGATTTTCAATCGCATGTTTCAATATTTTAATTTCACTTGTCTGAAGTGACATTTCTTCGATGGCTTTTACTAGTTTTTTGGACTCATATGAAGGGTGAGCTATTGTAGCTGATGACTCTGTAGCTGATGTTGTAGATGATGTCACTGGCACTACAGTAGTCAATGGTACTTTAGGTGTACACTCTTTTGCTAGATTTGATGGCACAGTTGTAGTAACCATAGGGATAACTGAAGGAACTTATGGTGTTTTTGTTGTTTCCCTTTCCTTGACAAGCTTATCCATTTGAATCTCCATTTCTTTATTAACTGAAAGATTATGTTCATCATATCATCCTTCTCATTCTGTCCTTGTATTATTTATTTAGATTGAGGGTGTTCAGTTAATGGAAATTTAAGCTATTTCCTCAATGTTACAATGTCTTCATGATATTTCTTTACTAACTATTCTACTTCTTTGACATTTGCAGGGTCGTATCCAACTTGCAGGACCAACCCTTCTAGAGATTTAATTCTAAGATATTTAGCATATAATGATGCTTTATCAAGTTTCATTTGATCTTTCTTATTTTTGATTGTGTTATGAAGCTCCTGAACACTCATAGATTTGGTGGTAATATTTGAATACAACATATTTGAACTCTTTCTCTGAAATTCTATCTAATCAAGAGCATGATTTTTTTTTTTTGTACTTCTAGATCAATATTTTTGTATTCTGCAATTGCCTTTGGAACCTTCACTATAGACTGTAATACTGACATGATAACCTTTTTATTTGAGTAATCAAAGACAGATAAAAGTATTGTTTGAATGCTTGGTGTTTGCTTTAAGTATTAAGAGTAAATCTCATTTTTAATCTCTTCATTCTTTAACTTAATCTGTTTGTACTTTTGTTTAATGTCAAGGTCCTTTTCCTCTACTCTCTATGAAGATGATGCTTCCTTGTTCTCTTGTTTCTCTATCAACTGTGCATTTGTATTAGCAACCTATTCTTCATTTACCTTCTCTGTAACTGGCTAATTTATGATAATAGTGGTAGTATCTGTATTTGTTACTGGGACATCTGTGTCTTCAACTTCAATAGTAACTTTCTCTTTTTCTAGTGAATTTAACTTAGGCTTCTTATTATATCTTAAATTGAACCTAGTTTCAGTAGTGGTTTCAGCAACATAAGAACCTTCTTCTCTAATTCTTTTGGTGTTTTTCTATGTTTGATCTGCATTTTGTAAAGTTTGACTAGTATCACTTTGCTTTACTGCATCTATTAAAGTGTTTTCTGGCAACTCAGTCTGATTAGCATACCACTCAATCTCTAGTTTTTCTTCATGAATGTAGGGTGTTATTTTACACTTAACCCTCATTTTACTTAAGAGTCCTTGTGGATAATAGTTCTAGGAGAAACTCTCTTCAAATTTGTATTCTAATAACTATTTCACTCATTCTATCTCTACATCTATATGATTAAAAATGAATGGTCCCACTTGATTCTTTCACTTAAATTTTGTTTTCTTCTTTGCTACTAGAATGTTAATTGAATCAAAATTTAATATTTTCCTTATATATTGCAAGGCAAAAACCCTCATTAGTACTTATTTTGGTAATTTTTATGGAAATAAATTGGATTCAAAAACTCTAATATCCATGTGTTTTTCATACAAATACCAATCTCCAGTCTTAGTATGCTATGATAACCGTAAAATATTCTTCATCTCATCATTTATCCTTGATTTTTCAGTATTGTTAACATTTTTATCAATGGATGGATGAAGAAGTCTAAAAAATTTGCATAGGTAAACTCTGTGAACACTTTTGTGATTAAAGAGGTCCAAAAAATCACTGAAGGAAGATTTCCTTCTATGTCAAGCCTCTGAAAGGATACTAGAAAATTATCTGCTTGAAAATGAAAGAACATGTGGAAAATGAAAGATGTGTATCTAAACACTCCTTCAGTTGGCAACTTAACCAATTGGTCATGAATATTGTCAGAAATATACCCAACATAATTGAAGATAATAGATGGAGGTTTTCCTGGTGTGAAATTGGACAGGAAACCTAAAATGGATTCAACTGTATGGTCATCAGTGAATTATCCTAGGATGAGAGGTAACATATAAATTACATGCCTTGAACATTCTAGAAATTTTGAAGAGGAGTATGGAGGATTTATTTGAGCAATTTCCACATGTAAGGGCATGAATATTTGGAAGAACTAGATTATTTTGGGAAAATCCATGCCAATATACAACTTGGTAAGAGCTTCTATGGACAAAGGAATTGCTTGAGGACCCAGTTTGAGATGTAACATCTAGTTAATGGACTCAAAAGTAATGGTAAAATGCACTTCTTTATTTTCATTCACTATGGCTCTTTGTTCAAGCACATAATAATTTTTGCATAACCTAATTACCTCTGGGCATGAATGAGTAACAGGAACAACATATTTGGGCAACTTTGATTCCCAATTTTGAACTTCTTTCACCTAATCTAAAGACTTTTCAAAACTCCAATTGTGAAGTTCCAAAAAATTGAATTCTACAATTGGATCTGCTATCTTGTAGTCAACATCTACTAATGGGATGTGCTCAATGTCTACAACAGGAGGTTGTAGAGGATTCACAATGATGATAGTCTTGGAAGATGCAGCTGGATTAGATTTAGGCATTTTTAGGCCTTTTGGACTACACAAACTTAGTTTTTTGGTTTTCTGGATACTTATGTAAGATTTAATAGTTTACAAAAGTATTCCTTCACTTTGGCATGGGCTCTTGAATTAAAATAGGTAGAATATTTTCTTTTCTTGGATTTTTGCTTCAATTTTTTACTTTCAACATGTATTTCAGACTCTCGCCATTTAGAAAACAATAAACATGGGATTCTTCGACATTTTCAATGGATAATTGGGTTAAAATTTGTTTTAATTTAAGGCACAGAGGATTACGCTACCTTCAAAGGATTTATGGGCTAACATTAGAGTTTTATATAGTCTGAAAAACTAGAAAAACTCAATATTTTTCATTTGAAATAGTGTGTAGTATAGAATAGGGTTTCTCAAAAATTTTGCGAGGGTTTGACCTATTTTTTTGATCTTTTAATAGGTTTCCTTGGATAAGTTCAATTCTGAATGTATTTATTCCTTATCAAGGTTCTATTTAAATTGATAACAGGCTCAATTTCTTGAAAAATACTTGTTATACACAAGTACGGGTCTTTTGAAAATAGCTCTGAGGCTTTATAATAGGTTTTGTGGTGTCTTATACAGTTTTTGGAGTAATTCAAGGCTTCTCTGCAATATTTAACAATGAATGTAGGCTTTTGAAATGATTCTAGGCACAGAAGAAGTATAAAATCTTCTTTTTTCTGATTCCAAAAGGCAGATATAGTCAATAAGCGCAGAATAAAGGAATAATAGTGCATTTCAGGGTTTATAAGGAAAATTAAGGTTAAATTAGGCCTGCAATATATGGCGATCAAATCGGGAAAATAGATGGTTTTTTTCTTCGGAAGGAAGATACAACAAGTGGTTATCGTGCGGGTTTTTAATCCACCTTACTTATCAAGCTCTTAAACATTAATTATAAATAACTTAATGCCAATGCATTCAAATTTAATTAATATCTAGTAAAATTAGAACTATTAATAATGCTATCCTAATTAATCTCAACAATTTTTCTTACATTGGTTATTATTTAAGTAATAGCACTTTATTAAAACATTATTATTAAAATATAATTAAATTTCAATTGAAATCTCAATAAACTATTATTAAGATTAAATTTTTGATTCTCTTTAAACATTGTGTGGGTCAGTTCCTCTCATTCTCTCATTCTCCCCTCCCCTATTTATTACCCTTTATTTCTTTTCTTATTTGTAGGTTCATCTTGAAGATGATTATCGTTTTAGACTCAAAACGTAGACAAGAAAAATAAAGACTTTGGATAATCCAAATTATTAACCTCCAAACTTCTACCACAAAAATCTACAAACTATAATTTGTACCTTGTACAGAAGAGAAACATAGACTAAGATACATAATCTAGAAAAGGTTAGGATTAAAATACAAAGAAGAGAAGAATATCTATTCTTCCTGAAGCAACGTAGTGACTTTCATCTCATTCTATCCTTCGCATACGTTAAGCACATGTTACATAGCCAACACATCTTTAAGAGACTCAACATTCAAGAGAGCATTCAAGAGACTCAACAAATCTTTAATCTTCTTTGAATTTTGGGAAAATTAGATTCATCTTGGATAGCCTCTCATCCATATATTTTAGGTGTCATTTAAAACTTGCAACAAGGATTCTGTATTCCCTTACTTTCCTCATTAATAATAATTATTATAACTAATTATTACATAATAACCTATGCTTAACGTATGCGAATGATGGAATTACATCAAAGTCACTACAATTCTTCAAGAATAATATATCTCCTTCTCTGCTTTGTATTTTAACCCTAAAATTTTTTTATATTACATATCTTAGTCCATGTGTCCCTTCGTTAAGGGTACAAATGATAGTTTGTAGACTTATGTGGTAGAAGCTGGAGGTTGAGAATTTTTATTATCTATAGTATTCATTTTTCTTGTCTACATTTCAAGTCTAAAACAAGACTCATCTTAGCAAAAAACCTGCGAAGAAGAGAAGAAATAAAAGAAAATAAATAGGGAAGGGGATGAGAGGAACCAACAAAATGTTGAAAGAAAATCATTAAGTTAATTTTTATAATATTTTATTAAGATTTTAATGAATTTTAATTATATTTTAATAATAATGTTTTTATAATGTTCTATTACTAAAAGAAACTTATTAAGTACTAACCAATGTAAGAAAATTTAATACCATTAATTGGGATAGCATTATTAATAATTTTAATTTTACTAGATATTAATGAAATTTTAATGTACTGGAATTAGGTTATTTATAATGAATGTTTAAGATTTTTATAATTAAGGTGGATTAAAAAGGTTAAAATATTTTAAAAATCTTGAGGTAAAATTGAGGTGGGAATGTAATGAACTCAACGTGAAAGGATTGAAATGAGGAGATGGGGTCTATATTTGTAGGAGAATGTGAAATCCAGAATGATGCAAAGGGGGATGAAGAGTAGAAAGGAAAGATATATAATATTATATATTATATTATGTTATAATTAGTGATAATAATCATTATTAATGAGGAAAGTAACGAAATATGAAATACTTGTGGCAAGTTTTAAATGACACCTAAAAGCTATTGATGAGAGGAGATCCAAGATGAATCTATTTTTTCTGAACTTCAAAGAAGATTAAAGATTTCTTTAGTCTCTTGAACATTGTGAGGGTGTGTTGGTTATGTAACATGAGCTTCATTTATGTGAAGGATGGAATTAGATCAAAGTCAAGAAGAATAGATGTGCCTCTCTTCTTTGTATTTTAATCTTAAGGTTAATGTGCCTCTTAGGTACAACGTACAAATTATAGTTTGTAGATTTTTGTGGTAGAAGTTTGGAGGTTGAGAACACACATTGTCTAGAGCCTTCATTTTTTTTCTTTTTAAATTTTTTTCTAAAACAAGACTCATCTTCAGCACTAACATATAAATAAAAGAAGAAATAAAAAGTAATAAATAAAAGAGATAAAAAATATTATTAATAAAGATCCCAATATACAGAGTATACAAAAATAACACAAACCAAGAGCAAGAAACATTGATCATAACAACTTTTAACTTGAAAACAACCAAAACATAAACACTAACCTAATATTTATTCTAACAATATCTTTTTTTCAATATTTTTTTTCTTTTCATTAGCATATCTCATCGAGCCCTTTATGTCTAGATTTATCACTTGGGTTCATAGAGAGCATATATATACAAGAAGTGATATAAATTGCACAAAAAATGATGCATTCAATCAGTTCCTCTTCCAACGGTTATTACCTTATGAAGGTTGATTTGATTAAGGCATACTACTAGATAGATTGGGAATTTTTGACCCTTATCCTACTCATGAACATAGGGATTTTCTTGTGGGTTATGCGATGCATCAAGATAAAAAATTTTGTGGTGATAGTTAATGGGTATCCTACTCCTTTTTTCTAGGCTCACAACACACTATTGACGGAGGGTGTGCCATGTCTCCTTTACTCTTTCTTTTGTGGTGGATACTTTCAGAAATAAGACCAAAGAGTCCTTAGCCCACGACATCATCACAAGTGTGCAAGTATTTATAAATCTTGAGGTTACACAAAGGTTACACACAACATTTAATGTTTGTGGAGAATACGTAAATATGAGTGTCTCCATAGAATATCATAAATTCCTTAGGATGTTTGGGGAATATTTGGGCCAGTATATGAATGAGACTAAATCAAAACTTTATATGGTATTTTTACTGGTGGGCTCATGGTATGGCTTGAAGAAGAAATCACATATTTAGGCTTAATATTTTGATTTTCAAGTATTACTCTTATTTCACAATAATATATTAGAATTTCAAATTTTCTTTTCATGAAGGTTATATGGCCCATTAATGTCATAACATTTTCACATATAGTGTTAGCATCTTATAATTTTATGTCCCAAAATTGACGATTTAATTTTTAGGATTTAAGTTAATTAACTAAATGATGTTATTTTCATAGTTGTAGTCAAGAAGATGAGTTTATAAGGGCAAACGATGAAATCGGCCTTCCTATATGGTGTTAAAATGACCATGCGACCCAAAATAGAAAGTGATGAGGTATAGTAATTTGATCTACATTATATAAAATGGAAGGTATTTTTAATATATACAGCATATCCAAGGGTGGTCTCTGGATAAAATTTCAATGAGGAAGGGACAAATGCAACTCAAAAGGATGAGTATGTTAACAAGATTAGCAGGAATATCCATTTCAAATGGAATCACTTACTCTACCGATTAGAGAAATCATGGGAGTTAAGAATGGCATTCTTGCAAAGTGACAATGCCACAACAACTATGAGAGAGTCATTGCGCTTAATGTATCAAGCAATTAGACTTGTTTTTTATGAGCTAATTTATCTTTTTCTGTTTGTTTTCTAGGTTAGAGGATGATGATATGATCGTATTTTCCTACACAAAGTGAATAGGTGGGTCATATTTATTCTCGCTGAGTTTGCTGAGTTTGACGCATTATTTTATTTTGATAAAGAAGTGGGAAGGCATGATTATTCATCTATGAAAAATGTTGCATTATTTTTTTGTCTCATTTTCACTAGCATAATAATAGTATATATATCGATTGGTCTAAGGTTGGCATTGGCGTTTGGCAAAATGTGGTAAGTGTATTTTTAGCTACTAGAACTACCATGAAATTATAATGATTATGGCTATCTCCCACACTATTCCACAAAAAAAACTGAAACAACACTAATTTGGATAACATCGGTACCTTTTTCATCGATCACACTGAGTTGGATCGATTAAGTGCAATCTTCACTGATTAGACAATGAAATAAAACAATTTTAAACTTAAATCCTAATCATCATACGAATGAAATTCTTAGATCAAGAGAAGCCACCCGATTAGAAAATGAAATAAAACAATTTTAAACTTAAGTCTCTATTCAAATCAAAAATGCAAATTATTACAAGATAGCATTGGGGTTGCTTCAATGCAATCCTTGGAACGAGATGATGAAGCTAATTGAACAATGATATACTTCCACACAAAGGGATTTAGATTATTAAATTGAAATTTGAGGATGTTAATTCATATGATACCACTCCAAAAAAAATATATTGTTTATTGTTAAACTAGAATTATGATTACAGGTGTAATCGTAGTGAGATGTTGTGGAGGGTTGTTTGTAATCATTAACTAATCATTGGTAATGTAATTATAATTTGATACATTTCCTAGATCATTTGAAGTCAAATTTATACAATCCAAAATGGAATGCATAGATAGCCGAGCATTATGAGTGTTGATGGATGGTGTCACTTGACCCCTAATGAATCATACATATTTATTTTTTAAGATAATTATTTTTAATTATTTTAATGGTTAAAAATTATATTTTATTTATAGCACATTATAAGTTTTCAATTGTTTAAAATTAGAGAATTAGGTTTTATTTTTTTTAAGAGGTTTCAAAGTACACAAGGTATATAGAAAAAGGACACACACCAAAACTAAAAAACATTGACAATAATGAAAGACTTTGAGAATAGCCAAAAAAAGTAACATTAACATGACAGTTTTTTAACATACCTTTTAATTTGAATATCGAGATCAAGCTACTTTTTGTCGAGATGTTATCATACATTCGAACGATTTGGGTTCATGGAGCAAGCGTACGTATACACACCCTTTTGTCTAGATTTATCACTACCTGAACTATTTGGTTTCATGGAAGGTAGAAAAGATACTTCCGATGTAATTCGACATTGCAAAAGAAAATGATGCATTTGATCGAGTCCTCCTTCCATGACATGAGTTACCTTTGACTTTGATATATTGATTTTATTAAGGCACTACGACCGCATAGATTAGGAATTACCGACCCTTTTCCTCCTAAGAATGGGGATGAACATGTTGATTTTCCGATTGGTTATGGGATGCATCAAGACCACAAATATTGTGGTGATCGCAAAACAATAGGTATCCTACTTGTTTTTTCTCGAAATCTCACATGGGTTGAGGCACTCATGTGCCATGCCTCGTTCACTCTTTCATTTAGTTGTGGATACTTTGTAGTAAGGTGAAGGCCAAGGAGCCCTTGGCCCAAGGCATCATCATAGAGGTGTGCAAGTAGCTAGAAAATCTAGAGGCTACACATTTTAATGTTTTTGCAGCGATATATTCTTCGGATGATACAAAAAAAATTAGCATCTTGATAGAATATCATGAAATTCTTAAGCTTTTTCCCCGAGCCTTTCGGGTCTCTATATGAATAAGAGTACATTGAAACTCATTTCCAAACAATAGCAGAGACATAAGTGTGGGTGAAGGAAATATGTGACCCAGACTCCAAAAATAGAATAAAGATGAGATATCAACACCTTAGAAAACAAACCACTTCGAGGGGGGCAACTTCCAATACATTACATAAACTAGAAAAAATCATGGATGATACAATCTTACAAAACCTACTTTCTATATACATGAGATCCATGGGGCTATAATGTAATCCTAGTGGGCCACAATATAATCCTAGCTGACCTAACAAGAACAATTTCTGCAAGGCCAAATAATAACAATATGGGGGTTACAAGGGTACAATAATAACAATGAGGGGGTTACACTAACAATAATAAGGGACTATACTAGTAATATAGGGACTCAACATGCCCCTCTCCTTCGAAAAGGTGTTGTCCTCAATTCTTAAGTAGCTCTAGGTGCCTTGTATAAAATTCTCATCCTCCCCATATAGAATGGCAAGTTCTTCCACTTGATGAGATACTCTGAAATTGGTCGGTTCCGTAGCCGGCGAGTTCGTTTCCATGACCGCTTCGTGTTCCAATATGATTTTTCCTTCCTCATCAAGTTCGGAAATATTGTATGATCGGAATATTTTCACCTATAACCTTCTTTAAGCATGTCGATGGAAAATCGGATGCACCGTGAAGAAGGTGAAGCTACAATTTGTATGCCATAGTACCAATCTTTTGCAACACCTTGTAAGGACCATAGTACTTTGGTGATAATTTATTATCCTTCTTAGCTTGCTCGAGGGAGATTTGTTTGTATGGTTGTCGTCGTAAAAATACCTAATCTCCTACGTCAAAACTTCTCTCGCTGCGATGTTGATCTGCCTGTTGTTTCATTCAATTTTGTGCCAAATTCAGGTCATCCTTTAAGGGTTGGAGAACTTATTGTTGATGCTCGATGTGATATTCCACTGATTGAACCTTCAAATTTTCCCTTAAAGATGATATGATGGATGGTGGATGATATCCATAAAGTGCCATAAATGGGGCTCATGTCAAATATATAAAGGAAGTGTTATACCACCATTTAGCTTAGAGGTAACCACTGACCATTATGTTTTTTTATTAGATACAAAACAATGAAGATAGCCTTCCAAAAATTTATTTACTATCTCAGTTTGACCATCATATTGAGGATGATAAGATGAGCTATGAGCTAATTGAGTACCCAAATAAGAAAATAACTCCGTCCAAAAATTTCCAAGAAAATGGGATCTTTGTCACTCACAATAACCCATGGGCTTTTTAATTGTGTCCATAAATGTAGCAGCAACTGTAATTTCTTTAGATGGTTGAGTTAATGCAAAAAAGTGTGCACACTTGGTAAGTCTATTAACTACCACCATGATGACACTCTTTCCTTCGTACTTAGGTAAACCTGTGATAAAATCCATTGAAATATCCTCCCAACGTTGACTTGGAATTGATAAAGGTTGTAGAAGTCCCGAGGTCTTAATTGTCTCAATTGTATTATGCTAGAAAACCAAAAATTCTGCCACAATCTTTTGAATATTAGTTTTAAGGCCATCCCAAAAAAATTATTTCTTCACCCTGTGGTAAGTTTTTAAAAATCTTGAGTGTCCTCCTAAAGGAGAAGTGTGCAATTCCAAAAGAATATTTTGTTTTATTTGGGAATTCTTACAAAGATATAAGCGATCTTTGTACCATAAGGAATCATTTTTCCAACTAAATGTATCAGATGTACTAGGATCTTGCTGCAACTTTCGAATTAGTGTCCATACATCTTTGTCCTTCTTACATTCATCTCTTGCTTTGGTTATCCAATCTAGTTGGATAATAAAAATGGCACAAAGAAATGCTTCCACCTCTTCATTCTTTCTTGAGAGTGCATCTGCAACAACATTAAGCTTTCCTTTTTTGTAGATTATTTCAAAGTCATAACCCAACATTTTTGTGACCCATTTTTGCTGCTCTTCCGAAGATAGAATTTGTTCCAAAAAATGTTTAAGACTATCATGATCAATTTTTTACCTTGAAGTGTCTTCCCATTAGGTAAGTTCGCCATTTATTTAGTGCACGCAATATTGCTAACATTTCCTTCTTGCTAAATAGGTTTCCGTAAATACTTTCCTTTGATTTGATGATCTTCAAAAGCAATGGGTCTTCCTTTCGCATTAAAATAGCACCACTTCCATTTCTTGAGGTAATCACATTTCACAATAAAGGTTTTTGGTGGAAGTCCGGTGTAGCTAAGACCGTGCTAGGAACATTTCCTCTTTAGTATGTTCAATGGCCTTAGTTGCTTCAAGAGTCCATGAAAATGCATCTTCTTCAATAATGTTACAGAGTGTTGCTATTCTCCCATAATTATTAACAAATCCCGCATACACTCGTTAACCCATGAAATCCTTGCAACTTCTTTATGGTTGTGGGGACTTTCCATTCCTTAATGGCTTTAATTTTGTTAGGGTCTACCTTAATACCCCTGGAGATACAATATGACCTAGATATTCCACCTCTCACTCCAAAGAAAAATTTGGATGTTTTTGCATATAATTTTTTTCTCCGCAATAGTTTGAGCACTCGTCAACATGTTCAACATGATCCTCTCCAAGACCTATTGTAGATTAGTATATCATAAAAAAATACTAGCAAAAATTTTCCAAGGAAGTGTTTGAAAATGGAATTCATCAACCCTTGAAATGTAGAAGGTGCATTGGTAAGGCCAAAATGCATGAAAAATTCATAATGACCCTCATGAGTTCTAAATGTTGTTTTTGGAATATCTTCGCCTTCATTCTAACTTGATGATATCCCCGAACGAAGATCCTAACTTCTAAAATAAATTGCTCCATGTAATTCATCTAAAAATTCATCAATCACAGAATGGAAAATTTATCTTTAATGGTGAGCTTATTGGAGCCCTCATAATCCGTACACAAGCACCATGATCCATCCTTCCCGTGTACCAATACTACAGAGCAAGAGAAAGAACTTTGACTAGGTTGAATTATACCCGCTCTAACATTTCGCGATCATAACTTCAATTTCTCTTTTTTTGGACACAAAGATATCTATAAGGCCCGATGTTTGGAGGAACACTTCCCTGAATCAAATGAATAGCATGATCATGACTACGAATAGGTGGATTCCTTTGGGGAGTTTCAAACACCTTGGAATGATTGTCCAAGAATTGTTGGAGATCTACGTAAATAGATGATTTTGATGTTGAACTTCTAGTGAGCATAATTGTGCAATTACACCTCATTTTTCTTTCTTTAGAAGCTTTTTCAGACATTAGAGCTTATTATATATCCCGCATTCTCGCAATAGCCCGTAATTCGACTTCCCTTTCCTTCCGAAAAAAATTCAAGAAAATTTCTTGAAAATTAAAAGCTAGCATCCCCAAAGATTGTAACCATTGTACCTCGGTACAACGTCGCACCTCCCATAGAAATGGAAAGAATTGGAATATTCAATACATATCCCCCATGTTTAGCTTGATATTATGGAATTTCCAGAGAAATTTATACTTCCTCCATTTGCAACCATCACTTGAAATCTTTTCGCTGGTGTAATGGGTATAGGAAATAATTTAATTCCTTGGCTACCTTAGAATGAATAAAATTATGGGTGCTACCCGAATCAATCAACACTATTACCTTTTTATTCTTGATATTTCCTTCTTATCTTGAGAGCTTGAGGAGTGGTGATTCCTTCCTTAGCCGCATTACACGATATGGGCGAACTCATTTCTTCGTCTTCTACGGCTAGTTTCGGTGTATATCCTCTTCTTGTTCATTTTCTTCTTCCTCTTCACAATCTATGTAAAATAATTCTTCTCAACACACTTATGACCTTTAGTGTATTTTCTATCACAACTATAGCAAAGCCCTTTGCTCTTTTTTCTTCCAATTGTTGTGGTGTCAATATTGTATGTTCAGTACAGCAACACTTCCTTCTTTATAGAAGTGAGTGGTAGGCTTCCTTGTCGCCATAATTTTACATTAAATTTTCTCGACAACCCGAATTCCTTCTCCAATGTATTAGGTTCCAAAATGCGAACTTCATGTTGGATTTATCCTTTAAAGTGCCTATGAAGAGATCAATCCTGTTCCTCTAGAATATTAGTTACCTTTATATTCAATTTTTGAAGTCGTCAATGTGCTCCCCCACTAAAACCTTTTGTTTGAGATTTATCAATTGGCTAAAGAAGGTGTTTCGTTTGTATCCTCATAATGTGCTATCATTTCCTCCATAAAAATCGACCAACCGACAATTTTTTTACGCAAGCAAAGCCACCGATACCTACAACCGTATTTTTTTCTAAATCTAAAGTTGAAATGTGTACCTTTTGTGTGTGTTTTGCAAATTATGGAGATCAAAATATTGCTCCATCTATAGAATCCATGTTACAAGATCCTTTCCATCAAACTTCCTCATATCCACTTTTTGGAATATGGTGGTTAATTCCCGCCAACATTAGAGTTTATGAAATCATGATTAACATTTATTTTGTTCTCATCATGATTTTTCCTCTACTATCTTTTCACCCTTAGGAAACATTTCTTGTATCAACTTTGTCAAACGTTCCATGTTTTCTTTTAGATCATTTTTCATGTTTTTCCATTTTAGCTTCCATGTCATCCATCTTAGATTCCATGCCAGCCTTCCATGCCATCTATATTATATTCCACGCCTTTCTTCAAACCATCCATATTATTCCTTAAACCATCCATATTATTCTTCACACCATCCATCTTTGCTTCCACACCTTTCTTCAAAAATTTCCATTTCATTTTTTGTCGCTCTTTAAGTAGAGTGAAATTTGGTGCACTTTCTCTTGTAATTTTGATAGATCATGTTGCAATTATTTATCTTCATAAGTCATAGTAAATACCCCGAAGGATTAATGGGTGTTGAATTATCTTTTACGGCGCATTTTTTTAGAACCTAATACCGATATATATTCTACAATATGCCCTTGGAATCAATTCAAATTGAATCTTCAAACAAGACTTATGGAATTTGGAAAAACAATACACACCTTTTTCTTGCTTTTCAAGAGTTTGATATTGAAATTGGATTACCTCTCAGATTGGTGTACTTCTTCAATATTTTTAAATTTAGTACTAGAGTAGCCCTCTCGAATTCTCTTTGAAGGCCATAGATCCGACCTCGATTTGGATTCTCCAAGACAATGTTATGTCCAATCTCCTACAATGACCTAATTATGGACTCGGGGTTTCAAGAGAGCAAACTTCTATGGATTTCAAATGTCACTGCTTTCATCCTTCACCTCTAAAATTGATAGCCATGAAACTAAAAATCCATTTACTTGCAACCAATTTACAAGACTCCAATCCGATGCTCGTGAGAGAGTTATGAAACTTTTCCCATGATCACCTCTTTGAGATGAAATTCGTGAGCCTAAAAAGCAATTACCTTCCACGTATCATATCTCCAAAACTATCGCGAACCAAGCTCAAATATTTTGATGCATTTCCTTAGGATTTCAAGCCGTACCCTAAAAATTTCAGATTCTGAAACTTTAGAAAATGGTGTTATAGCAAAAATGCCATAAATCTATTTATAGTGAAAACCCTACAATCCAAAGCTCGATACTCAAAATGTTGTGTAACCAACTCCAAAATAGAATGAAAGAGATATTAATGCCTTAGAAATAAGCTACTTTGAGGGGGAAACCTCCAATACATTAAATAAATAAAAAATTTTTGGATGATACAATTTACAAAACCTCCTTTCTATATATAGGAGTCCATGGGGCCATAATGTAATCCTAGTGGGGTCACCGTAATCCTAGCCGACTCAACAAGAATAATTTAAGGGCAACAATAATAACAATACTGTGGTTATAAGGGTACAATAATAACAATAAGAGGGTTACACTAACAATAATAAGGGACTATACTAGGTAATATAGGGAACTAACAATGTGCAAGTAGATAGAAATCTCGAGGTTACACATGTAATGTTTTTGTATGACATATTGTCGGAGGATACAAAAAAATCACCATCTGATAGAATGTCATGAAATTCTTGTGGTTTTTCAGTGGGGCTTCGGGTCTCTATATGAATGGGAGTAACCTAAACTCATTCCGAACACACAGTAGGATATGTAAGAAGAAAATATGTGACATTTTTGTTGTGGCCTATGGTATGGTTGAAGAAGGCATCACATATTCAAAGCTAATATTAAATTCAAAACCCGTGATGATTAGGGAATGGGAGTGGTGCGTTACAAAATTCGACCGCAAATTGATGGTTGGAATCACAAATATTTTTCAATGCAATAAAGGTTGGTGATGCTAAAATATGTTATACGTAATATTTCCATTTAGTCGATGCACCTCCCTTGAAAATGAAATCATAAAAAACATTCGCACTTTATGGGGTGTTTTATTTGGTGTGGGGAACATATTTGGGGAGACCAAAGATAAGATACACTTGGCTAGATGGTCTCTCATCTCGAGGCACTTGTTGCAAAACAGTCGTTGGGAAATTTTCGAATGAGGCCTTTGTGAGCAAAATACCCACATCATAAAAATCTTTGAAAGCGTGTATGGGACACTATTATGGTCCAAGATTATGAAGGAGAGATACTTAAGTGGAATTTAATTTTCACATGGATAAAATTAGCGGATAAGGACAAAATTCGTATTTCTTTCATTTTGGAAAAGTAGGTTTAAGGTAAAGTTGGATTTCCTTTTGAGCCATGTTCGTGGACTATGGGTGACCGTAACCGGATCAAGTTCGTGTGGACGCCGATCTTCTAGATAAAAGGTAATCACACGTCATCATGAGAATTCTAAATCAATTACATAAAAAAGGAATTTTATATCTTAAGAAAATCATTTTCCTTTTCTCCCCGAGGATTCATATCTCAAGGGTTGGGTTAATGCTTGGTAGTTGGATTTACGAGAGAAATTTCTTGGAGGATTGGAATTCTTACGTTTTGTTTCTAAAAAAGGTAGATCGCTATTTGCTAAGAGAGGAATATATGGATAGAAGGATCATTAAAAAAATGAAATGCCCGTGTAAAAATGTTGGAAATAACTCCGAACCACTCATGAATAAATGAATGGTAGCAAACTCTCACGCTTCATAAATTTTTGATTGACAGAAGGACAAGGCCTGCCACGCATCCAAGAGCTAGAGGCGTTTTCAAACAATTCTCAAAACTAGAGCAAGTAGTCCATACTCTCGCATTTAAGTCTTACCCACCACATTACTTACCTTCTTGCTTGTGATAGCCCACAAATTTTATGTTTTTAACTCTCAAGCCTTTTTCCAATGTTAAGCTTCCATCGATGCGATATCGTTGGGACCCATCAACCTTTATCGCATTTGAAAAACCGCTACGCTCATTCGTTATTCTTCTTATTCATTTGTATTTTTTGAATTTCGCACTTACCATAGATTTTCCAAGATCGCCCACACTTCAAAAATTATAAGTTTTACCTCTTAGGCCACCCACACTTCACAAATTATAAGTTTTACCTCTTAAGTCATTAAACATGTACCTACAATTTTTCACACTCAAATCTTTCACCGCCCGCAAGCTATGTTATTTTCATTACAATATGATATTTCTATCGCACATCGCAATCACAACATTTTTAAGTTTAACTTCGCCACCTCGCAAGTTATTTTATGTTATTTGTGATGTAGGGTGCATGTGTCAAAATTGAGGGCAACGCACATTTCACATCGCAAAGCTCAAGAGATAATGGATAAGTACCAACAAGTTATATTTTTCTCGATTTAATGCAATGTCGCATGTGACATCGCACATCAAAAGTTTTAATTATTTCCCGTATCATGCTTATGTTAAATCTTAAAATCATC
This sequence comes from Pinus albicaulis, assembly GCA_034641835.2. NCBI lineage: Eukaryota > Viridiplantae > Streptophyta > Pinopsida > Pinales > Pinaceae > Pinus > Pinus albicaulis. The sequence continues at coordinate 192,652,379 of CM076574.1, read as the reverse complement.
GGTATGTGATTTACGATAGAGCACTAGATGCGATGTGGTCTCAGAGTCGAAACATGTAAGTTTTAAATTCCACCAAATATGTGTTGAACGTTATTTCATGTGTAAAATATGAAACATAGTGTAGGACTATTTTTGGTTGTTGAATACCGATTTTGGATTGAATTGATTTCCCAACATTCGTGCTTCGGCCATTTATATTAAAACAATGTACGACATGTTTTAGAGTTGAATAGAAAAGTGAATTTTCTTTCACTCCAAAGGTAATACCTAACTTTTGTTTGAAAGTTAATTTATGTATTATTAGCGTTCGTGTTGTGGGGAAACAATATATCCCTATGTATTTTTCTTCAATATTTTCAATGATGGCACGTAATTAGGTCTAAGCTCTCGCAAAAGAACAAGATCTCTTTACCTAAGAAGTTGAAATGTTTATTATTTGAGAAGAAGATTTCTCAGTTAGGCTTAAAAAGGTTTCTATTTGATACAACCAAGAAGGTTGATTGTTTAAGCATGCTTAGAATGGCAACAATAGGCATGAGCCCGAAAAAATCCACAACTACCACAACTCAATGGTAAAAATTATGATTATTGGGCCACTACAATGACGGCCCTTTTTTCTTCACAAGATATTTTGGAGCCGGTGGAAAATGGTTTTCCGGAACCGCATATGCAATAGCACTTAATGATTTGACACAAGAAGAAAGATACTTGTTTAAAGATAATAGGAAGAAGGACTCCAATGCACCATTATATATCTTCCAAGAAATACATGAGAGTAATATCCCGCATTTTTTAGAAGTGATCAAGTCCATGTAGTAATAATATCCTAAGAAAACCTATCAAAGCATCGAGAAGGTGAAGACAACAAAACTTCAAATGCTCGAGGGAGATTTTCAAACTCTCTCGCATGAAAGAAACTTTATAGCATAGACCTCATTATTTACACATGACCGGGTTGGTTACCTAAATAAGGTCTCATGGAGAGACACTTGAGGAAAGGACAATATTGAAATGGAATGGAATGAATCAACTTTATACGTGAGATGAATTGTTTTATTGTTGGGTTACACGTTAATGAAAGCGAGGCAAAGGAAAGTATAATGACTAATAAGGTGAATGAGATGAATATTTTATTAATTGAATGAGTAGCAATGCAATGGTAAAATTAGTATCCTAGGAGGTTTCTAACTGTGATGGATCTAGTTTGAATTTACTTATCCAAAATCATGTGCTCATGCCTGGATATCCGATATTTGATGTTACTCTTATCATTTCTTTTTTAAAATAAATGTGGTCCTTAAGAGACATTGTTTGTTTATGGTCATCTATTTCTATTCTTGAACCCGAAAAAACATTAGTACTTTTTCTACAATGTAATGTAATATTATCAAAAGAGGGAGATGGTCAATCCATTTTGTTGAAGAGGTTAACTTCTTTGTGGACAAAGAGGCGATCCCTACTAGCCTGCATTGGGTTTAGCAAGAACAATCAAACAGGCTACATCAAGAGTTCCTAATTGAAAACAGCATTCCACTTGCGAGGAAGGCTTACCTAGAATCCAACACTCGTCATTTGTAGAAGAGGTGGTGCTCCCCGTTCCTTTTCCCCTGCGTATCACAATCCTCATGATCTTCATGATCTGGGACACTCGCACATGCAAGAAACAACACAAACGCAAGCATAAAAACTAAGATATACAACCTATTAACCTATTGATTCTTTAAACATTGTGTTGGTTTCTCACATCCCCCTCAAATATTTATTATCCTTGTATTTCTTATCTTCTTTGTAGGTCATTTGCGTAGATGAGTCTTGTTTTAGACTCGAAAAGTAAGAGACAAGAAAAATGGAGATTGTGAGCATATCATAATTTCTTTCAACCTCCAAACTTGCACCACATAAATCTACACACTATCATTTGTACCCCTTTAAGGAAGCAGACACATGGACTAAGATATGTAATCTCAAAAAGTTAGGGTTAAAATACAAAGAAAAGAGAAGGAGATATATTCTTCTTGCAAGCATTATGATTGAATCTGTATCTAATTCCGTCCTTCATAGTACGTTAAGCACGATGTTATTATGTAAGGATTAGTTATAATAATAATTATTAATAAGGAAAAGTAAGGGAATACAAGATCCTTGTTGCAAGTTTTAAATGACACACCGAAAAGATATGGATGAGAGGTTACCCAAGTTGAATCTAATTTTCCAAATTTAAAAGTGGATTAAAGATTTGTTGAGTCTCTTGAATGATCGCGAGGGGTGTGTTGTCTATTTAACATGTGCTTAACGTATGCGAAGGATGGAATGAGATGAAAGTCACTACAATGCTTCAAGAAGAATATATCTTCTTCTATTCTATTGTATGTAATCCTAATTTTTCGAGGATTATGTATCTTTTGTCCATGTTTCCCTTCCGTACAAGGTACAAATGATAGTTTGTAGATTTATGTGGTAGAAGCTCGTAGGTTAAGAATCTCCGATTATCCAGAATCTTCATTTTTCTTGTCTACGCTTCAAGTCTAAAACGAGAGTCATCTCCTGCAGATGAACCTACAAATGAGAGAAGAAATAAAGGGTAGTAAATAGGGAGGGGCATGACACAATGAGAGGAACTAACCAAACAATGTTTAAAGAGAATCAAAAAGTTAATTTTAATAATATTTTATCTGACTCAGATTGAGAAATTTAATTATATTTTAATAATAATGTTTTCATAATGTGATATTACTAAAATAAATTTATTAAAGACTAAAAAATGGAAAAAAAATTGTTGAGATTAATTAGGATAGTATTACTAATAATTCTAATTTTACTACATATTAATGAAAAATTAGAATGCATTGACATTAAGTTATTTATAATGAATGTTTAATAGTTTGAAAATTATGTGGATTAAAAAGGTTAAAATATTTTAGAAAAATATTAAGGTAAAAGTGATGTGGGAATGTGATGAACTCGGGAGTGAAAAGAATGCAATGAGGGGATGTGGTCTACATTTGTAGAGAAAAATGTAGAAACCGAGAATGAGCGTGAAGGGGGGATGAGGAGTAGCCGAGAAAGAAGAATATATATAGAGTATATATTATATTATATGTTAGAATTATTTATAATAATTATTATTAATGAGGGAAATTAAGAGAATATATATTCCTTTTAAGTTGCAAATTTTAAATGACACTTAAAAGCTATTGGTTAGGGTCGATCCAAGATGAATTTAATTTTTTCTAGATTTGAAAGTGGGATTAAGGATTTTAAGGTGAGTCTCTGTTGAATGTTATAAGGGATTGTGCTAGTTATGTGGCATGGTTACTTATTTGAGACATGTAATATCCAAAGCGGTCTATGAATTCGTTGACTATGATGATGTTTTCTTTACCAATCCTTACAAGAATGGTCTCTACCTAAATATATTATGTATGATTTATCTCGTGAAGATTTTTTATACATTTAATTGTATCATATTTTTATGAGTGTGTGCATTAGGTTTTGTATTTTTTACGATTCCACTACTACTCCTTGATTTCTTTTATTATACATGATTCAAAAATGTCAATGTTACTTCAGAATTACATTGGATTTGTTGATGAATATCCCATTCAGTGCACTTAGAAACTTTCTTCCAAGCGTCTTGGGGATATTTACTCATTGACTGATGAGTTAATTTCTATTCATGGGATATACCTTGGTTGAACGATAGAAAAAAATAGGATAATATAGTGCCATAATCAAACTATTATCTGATGTGAGTTATTTGGCATTCATCACTTGATCATTAGGTTAGATTCATAGCTCATAGTATTACATTTAAATGGTTTCTATGTAGTAAGAAAACACAAAAAATGTTAAATATTATTTTACGGGTTTGTCTCTTGGAAAGAAAATTTGATTACATTGAATATCAACATATTCTAACAAATTTAAACACATTAAATGATGCATTGGAAAACCATGTGTTAAATAGACATTTGTAGAATTTTTAAATAAAACAACATTTATCAACATATTGAATAAGATAAACTGAAATGATAAGTAATGTCTCCATTATTTAATATAGTTTTGTTAAAAGTCATTACAAAGAATTGGAATTCAAAGACATGAGACCCTTCTAGCCTTTATTTTTCTCGAACATGTTGATAGCAAAAGTATTAAAATCTAGCCCTAAAATACTAGCAAATTATCCATGATGATGATCATGATAGCATATTATAACATGTGTTATGCGTCTGTAGCAGCATGATCAGCCCTAGAACTCAAACTACATGCCTACGGTACCATAAAAGTAAAATCATCAAGTGCAGTCTTCTGGAATATCTAAAGCCAACCTCTCAAGGTTATGCTCTAACTCGGTCAAGCCATCTACTGTAATAGGGTTAGGGGACTTCAATAAACTACCGGTCGATCTCAAATTTTTGTCAATATTTCATATTTTGGTTGGTCTATTTGGGTACTGTTATCTACATTAAAAAATAAAATAATTATCTTTGAATGAAAATAAATAAAAAAAATAGAAAACATAAAAAACCATTAAAATGTTAATTTTTTTTCCCTAGGTCACCCACACTTTGCATCCCTATAAAGCGATATCTAGGTCACCTCAATAATAAATACATGCATATAGAAATTATTTGATCATAATGATCTAACACTCCAACCATACGAATAACTCAGTGAGTATATTTGACCATCGTGGCCATCGCCTCCATGGCGAGCCATCAAGAAGACCCACCATAACATTTTTAGATCATGAGTTCCTCCTATCTTCTGCCCAAAAATGTTGTAGGGTACAAAAAGGGGAATATGTTCTAGAGAAAATGAAATGAAGATGTCATCATGGGCCTCCAAAAATTTCTTCAAAATTTCATACACTTTCATCTTCATTCTCATTTTTATCACCTCATTTCATCACCTTGTCATTACATAACTATACACTTTCATTACCATATGGATTCATATTTGTATTTTTCGAAAGTTATTAATTTCATGTATTTATAGTGAATTTATGATTAAAAATATAGAAAAAATAATGTGTATTTTGTCTTATCCCTCTAAAAAGTGGTTTGAGTTTGATTACATGTGTAGGCCATTTTTGAAGCTTCCAAGACACTTTTATATGGCCTCCAATGATCAACTTCGAATTCTCTTCAAGATTGGAAGAAGATTTGGGATAGGAATCAACCATATTTCATGGAGAAAAATCATGGATAAAGGGATATGTGTCTAATTGGTTGAAATTTTTATGGATCAACGGAGAAAATAGATGATCTCCATTAATAGGGTACCATTTTATGTTCTTGTATAAATAGGATAGCCTTCTCCTCTCAAAGGCATGTGTAAAGTCTAAGAAATTCTAAAGTCTTTTTGAATAAAGAAGTTGGATTTAACACCATGCTCATGAGTGATATTCACTTTTGATTTGGTTATTCTTGCCTCTGGAGAATCTCAACTTTCCATCCAAATGTCCTTTGGATTGGCCATCTAATGAATGCAGAGACGTATCATATTATTTTCATTTCTTTATGTCTAGTGTAAATTTCATTTATGTACTTTCATAAATTAAGTTTAATTTCTTTTATATGCTCATTTCATTTTATTTCTTTTTGTAGGTTAAGATTGATTGTTTCACTTTTGCTTCCATGTCATTTGTATAGTTAAGGTTGCATTGTTTTGAATTTCATAGTTTTGAATTAATTTATTGTTTACCATTATAATAGATTTCATTTCATGAGTGGTGTGCTTTTCAATTCTTGAAATCATGATACATTACATTTCCTAATTTCCCTAAATTATATTTCGTTTCATGTCATTAGCATAGATTTAATTTCTTGTCATTCGATTAATTTTCGATTTTTTAATTCCGAATGTGTGGTGTGATTTACTGATTTCTATAATAGATTTATTTTTATATTAATTGTCATTTTTTTTTCATTTACTATATTAATATTTTTCTTTCCAAAAATGGAAATCGATCTCGAGCACATATGGTGCACTATGTGCCTCTCAAGTCCATGGACCCCTACACTGATAATTTATGAAAATGAATTTTAAGTAATTAAGTTACTCTCTAGCATTTTTTGGCATCGTTGCTTGGGGAGGCATACATAGGGATCAATTTTTTATATTTTGAATTATTTATTTATTTATTTTTATTTTTATTTTTTAAATTTTGTCTCATTTTAAAGTTTTTAAATTATAATTCTATTTCATTTTCAATTTCATTTTTACCTTTAAATTCATGCAATTTTTCAATTTAATTTTTTTTTCAATTTCATTTTATTTTTAGGCAATTTCAATCTTCATTTTTTCGTACATGATTGAAATTGAAGTTAGAAGTAATTTTGATAGATATCTAATAATAATAATAATAATAAATCCATTTTTTTCCTAAAAAACTTTTAAGATAGATTATATATATATATATATATATATATATATATATATATATATATATATATATATATATATATATTTTTTAATTTTTATTTTTTATTTTTTATGATAGGTTATTAAAAAAATACATTTATTTGAAAATAAGATAGGATACTATAAAAATCAACGTTTTCAAAAAAATTAAAATCCAAACCAAAGAAAAATCATTTAAATTTTTTTTCATAAAATAAATTAGAGAAATTAACATTTTCATATTTTGAATTTTTAATCAATTTTTCCAAATCATAAATAAACCCGAGCTTGGAAATAGTTAGTTTTCAAATTTTTATTCAATTTTCACTAGTGCGATGAAGAGCCACTTCATTCACTAACCATTGGCAGGAAGATCTACAAACAAAGAGATATTTTTGAAGAAGGAGATCAAGGGGAGTTTAAAAAGCTAAAATTTGATGTTTAAGATCAATTCTTCTTACTTTAATTCCAAATTTCAAATGAATAAGAAATTGAAAAATATTTTGAGTATGCTCTCTTCTTGCGCTTCAATCGTAGATCTTGAAGATCATATGAAAATTGAACAAAGTTAGTTTTAAAAAATTTCAATAAAAATGACTAAGAGATCTAAATTTACCATTGATTCTAAAATTTAAAAAAAAATGATCTCCAATTGTCAAAATACATATTTTTTTTATAATTTGTTACAATAATTTTTTTATTGTTTTTTTTCTTTTGTGACAGGGTTTGTAGATTACATATGTAAATTTTTGCAAAAACTAATATCATATTTGAATTCTTCGCAAAAAATCACCCAAATTAAAAAAGTCAAGACTACTGAATTGAGAGTCCCGGATGAGGGAGATATTGTTGATTTAAAAATCAAATATTTTTTCGATAAATTTTTGTGACGACACAGATTAAAAAAAAGTGCCTTTTTAAAAAAATATTCTCAAAGAAAACTAAACCGGTCGAGAATTTGCAGAGAAACGAATTTTAGAATTTTTTCTCGATGCCTTTCAATGTGCGGCAAAATAAATAAAAATAAAATAAACAAAACTAATTTTTCTCATCAATATTTTCACAATATTTATACAAAAAAAATTGGTTGTGAGATTCATTTTTTTGGAAAGGGGGATGAATTCAAATAAAGAAAATATTTTTGATGTTATGAAATTTATTGACAAGTTCCCTAGAGTAAACTAGACACTTGGAAGTTTTCTCGATGGGCTTTCACCACCACATGGCAACATTCGATTGGTCCATGTGGAAATCTTCCCATTAGCCAATATTGCATAGTCATCCCAGTTGTGCTGCCACATCACTTTGTCTAGTCATCGGTCCCACACATCATGCTACCAAGTCAACATCCAAAATGACATGTATGCCACATGGCACCTTCCAATGCTTCCATGTGGCTTTTCCATAATCTGCCACATGGCACCCCAGTACACCCTAATTTTCACTATTTTTTGCTGAAACTTCAAACGACAATAGACTTTCTCATATGATGTTCGTTTGACATGATCCGAACGTCATTAGTAAGATCTCAACGAAATATATGATATGAGAGTGTTTTCATACATAATTTGAAACAAACAAAAAGAATGAATAAATATGAAGCAAGACATGAAGTTAAAACAAGACATATTATTTTCGAAACACGAAAAAATTCATTTGAATTACTTTTGTGAATATTTTTTTTAGTAAAAACTCTCATTTTCTTTTGTAAATTTCTATAACAGAGGGATTCACCATCTCCCTTTCGATCCAGCATTTGATTCAAGAACGCAATAGAATCAACATATAACCATAAATACAGAAGATTACAGTGGGAAATGACACTTCATTTTCATTAATATAAAAGTAACTAAAAATTTGCTTATAGAAAAAATGGAAATAAAACTAGTTAGGGCACTAGTAGCTATCTCCATGAGAAGAGACGTGGGGGATAAAAAGCCTACGAACTGAGTTAAACATGAGGCTCTAGGGCCTATTTATTATTTATAAACAATGGGAAATCCTAAAATCAACCAAAACCCTAACCCTAGAGATGATGAAGTGCCAAAACTCATGGGCCCCGTTTGTCGTAAATTGGTGTTTCAACTTCCGTGGGGCGTAACTTTGGCATACGATCTCTGCTTTAGAAAGATATATCCGAGGACTAAAAATTTTTAGTGAGAAACATGCGGTCCATGGACCCATGTAGCTCTCCTTTTTTCCCAAAAATGTCATTTAGGCTACTCCCAAAGCGGCTCCCGAGGTTTAGGACCCGAAAAAGCTCGCTAAAAATAGTAAGTTGTGCTAAACCGGGAAAAGCCGTAAAGAGACAATGTGGGGCCCTCAAGTGGAATAGGTGGGTGACCACAAATATCCACCTGAGATCATTCCTCCCCCTTAGGAAGGAATGTTCTCCCATTTCATTAAGTTCCTCCCATGAGATGAGGAAATTTGTACTGCGAACTTGGTCCACCAGTCGAACCCCCTTTCCTCGTGCGAGGAGTTGGGCGGCTTTGACAACCCGATGAGGCGCTGGATCTTAAGTGTTGCGCGAGTGTTCTTGATTTTCATGTCCATGATACAATATATGAGTGTGGAATGTTCTCATGCATTCTAGGTTTAACTCTGATTGGTGTGAAGTTGTTCTAGCATGTCGGAGGTATCCGTATGAGATTGTGGCAAGTAAGGATGAAGGCGTCCACACTCGAATCTTGGGTGAAAACCAAGAAATGGTGGAATTTCCGAGCTTGAAGGCATTGTTCCATATAGCCTTGGTGATGGTGTACGGTACGTATCAGATGGGAGTATAGTTTGTGATGGGGGCCCAGTGAGGTGCTCTTCTACAAATGTAGCCATATTTTTTCACCCATCGCAAGTTGTGTGGCACCCGATGTTGATTATGGCGTTGCTTTTTACTTAGACATTGGCTGCGTCCAATATGTTATGAACCTATTGGCGGATTTTTTGAATGCGCTTGATGAATCTATTTATATTTTTTTCAACTTTTCAGAGTCGATAATGATGTCGAATCAATGCCGAATAACTCACAAATGGCATAGAGCTAAGTCAATGGGACATAGTGGTCGGAATCCCAAGCTCACGTGACAGTGCTGTGCTATGGCTCTTATTGGAAATGTGGAGAGCTCGACTATAGCTATGTTGTACATAGGGAGTGCATATCTATCCCATGTGCATGTGATTCTTTGAATTGTACATGCGTGAGAATGTCTACAATCATTCTATTGACAACCTCTCGTTTGGCCATCCGTTTGGGGATGGAAAGTTGTGGACTTGATGAGCTTGGTCTCCGAGCATCGACGAGAGGTCGGGACCGTAAAATGTGTTGAGGAACCTGCTATTACAACCTGATATGATAGACCATGGGATCCCAAAGTGCACCCACACTCGTTCAAAGAAGAGTTTAGTAGTGGTTTCTACTGTGATATTCTTCTTGCAGGCCACCGTAATGGCCATCTTGAAGAATTTGTCGACGACCACGAAAACACAGTCATTTCCATGATTAGTAGAAGGCAGGCCTGACATGTAATCCATTGAGATGGATTCCCAAGGTTGAATAGGGGTAGGTAGCGCAGTATATAGGCCTTTCTTCTTGATGGTCGGTTTGGCAATGGCACAAGCAGTGCAGAATCTGATGTGCTTCTCGACATTGTTCCAAAGGTTCAGCCAATATAAATGCTTTTGTAGTACTGCTACTATTTTCTGAACCTCGAAATGCCCAGTGAATCTACTATAGTGTGCTTTCCATATCATCTTGGCACGCTCACTTGAAGGAACACAAAGGTGTCCTAGGTGACATAAAATTACATCTTGGAGGTGAAAATTTTGAACTTGCGTACCCCCAAGAGTGGCTTGTAAGTGTGGAATAATTATGGGTCGCTCTCATAGAGAAATGGCCAATCAGAAGTCTCGTTCCTACAAGATTTGAGAATGGTGGTGATCACCACGATCGGTGGTCAGCTGAGACAGTCTGCAACGTTATTGGTGCTACCCTTCTTGTACTTGATGTTCAAATGAAACTATTGCTGATATGTGGACCACTTCTGATGGCGATCATTCTACAACTTCCCTTGTGTCTGTATGAACTATAAGGGTCGATGGTCTATGTGGATGATTGTTTCCTTCCCCAAATTGTAATGCTTCCATTGTTGACAGGCTTGCACAATGGAATAAATTTCTTTTTCATAAGTGGGATACTTGCGAACTGTGTCAAACAATGTCTCACTATGATATGCCACTGGATGTCCCTGTTGAGTAAGAACTGCCCCAGTAGCAGTCAGAGGCATCTTCCTCGATCTCAAATGGCTGTTGCAAGTCTGGTAATGTGAGCACTGGGACATAACAGAGGTGATTTTTCAATTATGTGAATGCCTTGTGTTGAGGTTCCGACCAAAATAATTTTTCTCTCACTCCTCCCTTGGTGACTTGACTCAAGGGCCAAGTGATATGAGAGAAATCTAACACAAACCTATGGTAGAAATTATCAAGACATAGAAAGCTGCGAAGCTCTGTTATAGTGGTTGGGGCTCACCAATCCTGAATGACTTGGATCTTGGTTGGATCCACATGCACCACCCTTTGATGAATAATGTATCCTAGATATTGAACCTGGGTCATGCCAAAATTGCACGTCTCCAAATTGGCACACAACTTGTGTTGCCACAGTGTTTAGAGGACTTGTCAGATGTGGTGAAGGTTCTCTTCCAAAGTATGGCCGAAGATCAGAATGTCATCCAACTACACCACTACAAATGAGTTGGTGAATGGCCGCAAGCTGTCATCCATCAACCTCATGAAGGTTGCAGGAGCATTTTTCAACCCGAAAGGCATGACCAACCATTCAAAAAGGCCTTCCTTGGCTTTGAAGGCACTCTTCCACATATCATAGGGTTCAGTTGGTATCTAGTGATACCTAGACTTCAAGTCGGTCTTGCTGAAATATTTTTCACCTTTGAGTTGGTCCAAAAGGTCATCAATCCGTGCGATCAGATACCTATTTTGGACAGTGATCTTGTTCAGTGCCGAATAGTCAATACAGAGTCTCCACATCCCATCCTTCTTCTGTAGCAAGACGATTGGGCTCCCACAGGGTGATGAACTTGGTTGGATATGCCCTTTCTACAGCAGCTCCTAAATCTGCCTCTTGATTTTATCATTCTCAAGAACAGAGCACAGATAGATCGGTCCATTAGGTAGCGGCACACCTCGGGTCAAATCAATCAGGTGCTTGACCTAAAAGTCTAGAGAAACACCTATGGGTGAGGTTAATATGTCCCCGTACTCCTCCACAACATTATCCATTTGTTGTCATCGTGCAGAGGAGCCCTCTCTGGAGGTCATGGCCACAATATTCTTCTTGCCTTGGGGGCGGATCATCAGGAAAATGAATTTCTTGGTTTGGGAAATGAGCTTACTACATTGTTTTGTAGTAACCAAAGAGATAGCAGAAGGAGGTGGTACCTCTAGTATCTTGTATAACTTATTTCCCAAAGTAAGAATAACATCGCGAGGTCGAGACTCATACACATCATGACGCTTCCACAAGTATGGTTGTCTTAATAATACATCAGAAACATCAATAGGGGAAAAATCACATAATACCTCATCTGTGAAGGGATTGATGCTATATGGAAGGTGGCAGTGCTCCCTGACGTGGAGATCTCATCCTTGCTGAAGCCACCCGATGGTATATGGATGTGGGTGAGTTGTTTAGCAAGCCCAACCGCTTCAAAGCGTCTGCTGAAATGAGGTTTTTTTGGCTCCCATTATCGACAATGAACTGTACCAGAGAGCCCTTTACCCACATCTAGGAGTGGAAGAGACGTTCCTCCTCCTCTGGATCTTCCGGTTCCTCATTCTAGATCTTTGTAGTGGCAACATTGGCGTTGGGCTCCGTACCAATAATTTGTTTCCTTTAGCATTCCCCTTGTCAGGTTCTGATTCTAATTCATAGCATCTTTCTGACTCAGAAGCCCTCATGTCAGCCACTAGTGACTACTTGGCCCGACACTCACTTGTATTGTGAGTGTAGCTCTTATGGAACTCACACCACTTTCTTATGTCCTTCTTTGGCTTTGTGGTGGTGTTCTTTGCTTGTGGCTTTGCTAGGTTATCTTGAGTCGCCATGCCTTGGCTCTGTCCTTTGTTCTATGGTTTGGGAGCACCTTTCCATTACTTTTGATTCACAGATCCAAGGTCTTGCTTCTTCTGTTTGAATTTTTTCTCAATCTTGGCAGCATACTGGTATGCTGTACCAAGCGAGGAGATTTCAAGGAACTCCATTTCCTTCTGAATGTATCTATCGAGACAATTGTGATATTTTAGCACCAGATGTTTCTCTGAATCTTTGATACCCAACTTGGTTCCAGGGTATGGAATAGATTCGTCAGCTCATGCACATCTTGACCCCTTTGTTGTCACAGCGTGGTCCATTGTATGTACTTGTCCTCACATCTCCCCACGGGATAGCATTGTTCCTTGATGGAACCTCAGAAATAATTCCAAGTGTTTATGGCGGAGAATAGAGAGGGTTCTGTCTCATCCTTTTTCTCACAGTGGGTTTTCCAGCAGTCCTTGACATTGGGGGCAGCTTCGAGGAGTGAAAAAAATAATCTTCTCCCTATCAGAAAAGTCATGAATCGAGAAATATCGTTCTAATAGATTCAACCAGCTATGTATGAAATATTCATCTATTTGACCCTAAAATATGGGAATTTCAAAATTTACTTGTACCTTAAAAGGAGTCGCACCTCCAGAGTGCTTTCTAGATGCAGATGCGCCGCTAGTGGGCAGTCATTGAAGGATCTGGGAAAAGTTATCCATCATCGCATTCCTTTGTTTTTTGAGGGCCTCCTTGAGCAATATTTTCATAGGATATCCTACTCCATCTTTATTTTCATCCCCCATGGGAATCCATCTAGGTTTGTCAGGCTAATCTTGCAAAGGTTCCACCAGATCGAGCCCTAACTCCTTATACCCCGACCTCGTTGGGGACATGCAAAGAAGGATCGAGAAAAAGAAAAATGCTCTGATACCAATGATCTAGATTTATGCAAGAATGCAACAGAATAAAAATATAACCATAAATGCAAATATGCAACGAAAATAACACTTCGTTTCATTATTATCAAGGAACTGAAATTTTCTTGTAGACAGAATGGAAATAAAACTAGCTAGGGCACTCGTAGCTATCTTTGTGAAGAGATGTAGTGGCTATAGGCCTTTGAACTACATTACAATAAGGCTCAAGGGCCTATTTATTATTTAGAAACAATGGGAAATCTTAAAAAACAAAACCCTAACCCTAGCAGATGAAGCACCAAAACTATGGGCCTTGTTTGGGTAAATTGGTGTTTCAACTTCTTGGGGGCGTAACTTTGGCATACGATCTCTGTTTGACGTGTACCATACCTTGTTAGAAATATATATACAAGGAATACAAATTTTGATTGAGAAACATCGGTCCATGGACCCATTTTGCTCCCCGTTTTCTGAAAAAACGTCTTTTAGGACCTCAAAACAACTCGAGAAGTTCAGGACCCGAAAAACTGCTAAAAATAGTAAGTTGTGCCGAAACTGAAAAACTGAAAGAGACAATGGTGGGGCCTCAAGTGGAATAGGTGGGTGGACACCAATACCCACCTGGATCACCCTCTTTTGATAATCTTACATTTAATTGCAGAAAAATTACTAATGTTTTGTAGGTTCCAAGAATATAAACAGATGACCATAAGAAAAACAATGTCTGTTAAACACCACATTTATTTAAAAAAAAAACATGATCAGAGTAACATCAAAGATCATATATCCATGCACGAGCACATGATTTTTGATAAATAAATTCAAACTAGATCCATCACACCAATTGAAAGCCTCTCAGATACGAGTTTTACCATTGCATTGCTACTCATTCAGTTAATAAAATATTCATATAATTCTCTTTAATAGTCATTATACTTTCATGTCTCGCTTTCATTAACGTGTAACCGAGAAATAAAACCATTCATATCCCCTACAAAGTTTATTCATTCCATTCGATTTCCCTATTATCCTTTCCTCAAGTGTATCTCCATGAGACCTGATTTAGGTAATAAACCCAGTCACATGTGAAGAATGAGTCTATGCTATGAAACACTTTCATGGAGAGAGTTACAAAATCTCTGTTGAACATTTGAATTTTTTTTTCTTCACCTTCTCGATGCCTTGATAGGTTGTCTTGAGGATATCCCATGCTTACTTGGACTTCGTTGCTACTAAAACTCCTGGGATATTACTCTCATGTATTGCTTGGAAGATATAGAAGAGGGCATTGGACTCCCTATTCCTATTATCTTTAAACAAGTATCTTTATTCTTGTGTCAAAGCATTCAGTACTATTGCATATGCTGGTTTTGGAAAACCATTTTCCACCAGCTCGAAAATATCTTGTGAAGAAAACAAGGCCCTCATTGTAGTGGCCCAATAATCATAATTTGTACCATAAAAATGTGGTAGTTGTGGATTTTTCAGGCTCGTGCCTGTTGCTGCCATTCTAATTGTGTAAAAAAACAAACTTCTTGGTTGTATCAAATAGAAACTTTTTAATTGCTGGAGAAATCTGTTTCTCAAACAATCAACATTTTAGCTTCTTCAGTAAAGAGAGATTGTTCTTTTACTGAGAGCCTAGACCTACTCCGATACCATGTTGGAAATATTCAAGAAACAATACAGAGGGATATGTGTTTCCCACACAACATAGAGAATGCAAATAATGCAGAAATTAATAGGCAAACACAATTACAGTATTACACAGCAGCGGAAGAAAATTTAGTTTTCTATTCAACTCTAAAACATATGGAAATTACATAGTTTTTATATAAATGGCAGAAGCCTGACTATTGAAATAAATTCAATGCAAATCAAATGTTCAACAACCAAAAAGGTCTTGCACTATTTTTCTTCTTTTACACATGAAACAACGTTCAACACACAAACTAGTGGAATTGAAAACTTACATGTTTCAGCACTGAGACAGAATTGCATCTGGAACTTTATCATAAATCACATACCGATGATTTTAAGATTTAAAATAAGCATGATATGGGAAAGAATTAAAAATTTTGATGTGCGATGTGACATGCGACATCGCATCGCATCTAGAAAAATATAAATTTTCAGTGTTTATCCGTTATCTCTTGAGCTTTGTGATGTGAAATGTGCATTTCCCTCTTGAGTTTGACACATGCCCCCTGCATCGCAAAGAACATAAATTAACTTGTGGGTAGCAGAATTTAAACTTAAAATGTTGTGATTGCGATGTGCGGTAGAACTATCATATCAAAATGAAAATAGAATAGCTTGCGGGCCATGGAAATGTAAAGTGTAAAAATTGTGAAGTGCACGTTGCGAGCAGCTTAAGAGGTAAAACTTATAATTTGTGAAGTTTGACGATCCAGAAAAAAATATGGTAAGTGCGAAATTAAAAATACAAATGAATAAGAAGTTTAACGAATGATTGTGGTGTTTTGAAAATGTAGTAAAGGTTGGTGGGTCGCGTTGATATCGCATAGGTGGAAGCTTAAAATTGGCAAAAGGCTTGAGAGTTAAAACATAAAAGTTGTGGGTTGCTCCTGTGGGAAAAAAGTTAAGTAATGTGGTGGGTAAGACTTAAATGCAAAGTATGGACTCTGCTCTACTTTTTTTGAACATTGTGTGAAAATGCCTCTGGATCTTGGATCTTTACTTGAGCCTTGTCCTTCCTGTCAGTCAAAAATTTATGAAGCGTGGGCTGCTACCATTCATTTATTCATGGCAGTGGTTCACAGTTATTTCCAACATTGTATACAGGCATTTCATTTTTTTAATGATCCTTCCCATCAACATATTCCTCTCTTCACAAATAGTGATCCATTTTTTTTTTTTGAGAAATTAAATGTAAGAACTCCAATCCTTGGGAAATTTCTCTTGTAAATCTAAATCCTAGGCCTTAAGCCAAACCTTGAGATATGAATCCTCACGAGAAAGGAAAATGATTTTGTAAGATATAAAATTTCCTTTTTATGTAATTGATTTAGAATTTTCATGATGAGGTGTGATTGCCTATTATACCAAAGATAGCATCCACACTAAACTTGATCCAGTTACAGTCACCTGTAGTCCACCAAGCATGGCTGAAAAGGAAATCCAACACCTTAAACCTACTTTTCCAAATGAAGGAAATTCATAGTCCACCGAACATGGCTCAAAATGAAATCAAACACCTTAAACCCACTTTTCCAAATGAAATCAATATGAATTTTGTCCTTAAGCCCTAATTTTATCCATGTCAAAAATTAAATTCCACGTAAGTATCTCTCCTTCATAATCTTGGACCATAATAGTGTCCCATTCACCACTTTCCAAAACATTTTTATAATGAGGGCCCTGCTCACAAGCCCTCAATCGAAAATTCCCCAACGACATTCTGCAACAAGTGCCTCGAGATGAGATACCATCTCGACAAATGTATCTTATCTTTGGTCTCCCCAATATGTGCCCCACACCAAATAAAACACCCCATAATGGACTGAACATTTTTTATTATTTATTTTTTGAGGGAAAAAAGGTGCATCGTGTAAATGGAAAGATTTTGTATAACATATTTTAGCATTACCAACCTTTACTCCATTGAAAAATATTTGTGATTCCAACCATCCAATTTTCCCTCAAATTTTGTAATGAACCACTCCCATTCCCTAATCATCTAACCTTTCGAATTTAATATTAATCCTGAATATGTGATGCCTTCTTCAACCATACCATAAGCCACCACAAAAATATCACATATTTTCTTCACATACATATCCTTGCTATTGTTCAGAATGATTTTCGATTTACTCTCATTCATATAGACACCCGAAGCCTTACGAAAAAGCCTAAAAATTTCATGATATTCTATTAAGATGCTGATTTTTTTTGTATCATTTGAAGAATATGTCATCCAAAAACATTGCATGTGTAACCTCTATATTTCTAGCTACTTGCACACCTCTGATGATGCATTGGGCCAAGGGCTCCTTGGTCTTCTTTCTCAAAGTATCTACCACCAAATGAAAGAGTAAAGGAGGCATGGCACATGAGTGCCTCAACCCCATGTGAGACAAGAAAAAAAAAGTAGGATACCCATTAACGATCACCAAAATATTTGTGGTTGCATCCTGTTATCACTCAGATTTTCCTTGAAGTTGTTGGAAGAGGAAAGGGGTCCGAGGTAACCACAAACCAACCTTCAAATACAGAATCTAGCCAATCTGTATCTAGAGAGGGCTCTCTCTATAAAATATAGCTTTGTTTTTAGAAGATATTAGGCTAGTTGTAAAGTTCAGGGGTTTTGATTTTGTTTGGGTTGATGGAATTATTTAGGTAATATTAAGATCAAATAGTTTCAGTCCATTGGGCTAATGGAATCAAAGGATTGGCTACACTTGCTTAAGCATTTTAACAAAATATGGTTTATCAGGGAAAGATAATCAAACTAGAAACAATTATAGATCTAAAGTGAATGGAATGGAATTCAAACGGATGAAAGGCAATAAAGAATATTTCAACACATTCAACAGAAGAGAAATATATTGATTATAAATAAAGAGCAGTCAAGTATTATTTACTAAATAACCAAAGATACATGAACTAGACAAACAGGAGCAATTAAGAATTCGTTGTTTAAACTAGTTTAGAAGAAAACATTTAGAATTCTAATGACTGAAATCAGATTATGCCTAAGTACCTTCTGATTTATTCATTTTTGTTAAATATTAAGATAATGAAACATAGATGATATTGTAAACAAATATTAA
Source organism: Pinus albicaulis (assembly GCA_034641835.2). NCBI lineage: Eukaryota > Viridiplantae > Streptophyta > Pinopsida > Pinales > Pinaceae > Pinus > Pinus albicaulis. The sequence continues at coordinate 192,634,164 of CM076574.1, read as the reverse complement.
ACTTCAAAACATGAGATAGAAATGACTTATTGATCCTTCATTTGACGCATGAATCCTGAGAAAAGTCTTCTGCCTCAATTCTTTATCCAATTTTTCCACGAAAAGTTTCTCCAAAGCTCTTTATTCCAAAATATTCAATGTTACATCAGAGTATAAGAATCCACCCAAAATACTTCCAAGAGTGAAGTATTTATACAAATTCTAAACTAAAATATCTTGAAAAAAATATCAAAATTGGTTCACCAATCTCTCCAACTATTTTACATAAATAGAACTTAAGTAAAATACACTAAAAATAATGCATATATTTGGCACTATTTCTTATGGATAGGTGATTACAAAGAGGAGAATTCGAATTTGATCCAACTCTTAGTTGATGATGAGGCATCCAAGTCACTAACTTCTTCCTTTCTTTGTGCATTCTGCTCCAACAATTCTACAAACTTGGGGTCCAATGATATCTCTGTATTTCTCAATCCGTAATTGATATGTAAAAAGTAAAAGAGGTTATTGTGGAATACTATGTCGGTGAGATAAACCTCTTTCAGTTTCCTAACATTCCTCTCCATTTGTGCATAATAGGCTCTGTACAACTATGTGTAAAACAGAGTTTTACAGAGTCTAAAAAATAGCCTGTAAAGATGTGCATGTATCTCTCATTATGAAATCAATGTGAAACAAGTGAGATAGATTTTTGTATATGGGTCTCTTAGGAACAAAAACATCCTTCATTTTTGTATGATTTATTTTGGATTGGCCACAATGTTCTCTGCAAAATGGTGACATAATTGGAATTCTCTGCAAAAAGTGCTTTCCAATATTGTTTAATATTTCCAAAACCATAATAGATGTTAGAAAAGTGAGAGATTTTTTTGTATATGGTTCTCTTAAGAACATAAACCTCCTTAGTTTTTTCAAAATTCATCTTGTATTGATCACAATAGGTTCTGCAAAACAATGACTAAAGCATGAAATTTCTGCAAAAATGTTCCTTCTTGTTGTGTTTTTCATCTTTTTACCTTTTTGTTATTTTAACTGTTTTACTTTCACTTTAGATAAAATTAATTGTGTCTACTGAAAGTATTTTCATATTTTTTTAACCCTCAATATCTTCATGCTTTCTTTCATTGTTTACTGTTTACTTTTTACTTTTTACCGCTCTATTTTTTATCTGTCTTCACTTTGTCATGAACTTGTATGTTCTATTTTGTAACTGTCTTCCCTGTTGTTTATCTTCATGCTAAATGATTTACTTGACTTAATCTTCAATCTGATACTCTTTAATCATGATACTCTTTAACTGTTCTTTACCGTGTCGTTTTACCTTCAATGGGTAGTTTAGGTTTTTACTATCTGCTTCAACAGTAAAACATTTAATATCATGTTTCCTTTGCTTGTCTTTCAACTATATGTTTTATCTTCCATCTCTGTTTGAATAGATTTGATAACACTTTTGGAGTAAACAAGTCTTATGACTAGTATTAAGACTATTTATCCAAGGATGTGGTCTTCTGATCACCTATAAAACAAAACAAATTGTTAAGAAAGCATTGGTTTGTAGGGGAGGTCGAAAAGGTTTCATTTGATTTGTAGAGGTCTTTGGAGTGAATATAGAATGATTTTTTGGAGGTAAACCATGCTCTAACTGGTTAACGGAGGCTTCAGGTGGCGCAGATGGGTTACAAAGGGTTTTACTACACAATCAGGTGAAAATGAGTGACATTAGGGTGTTTGTGTTCAAAACAGGTAATTGGTTGATTTTGGCGAGTAAGCTTTGAAAGAAAAGTGATTTGACTAGGTACTGGTTATGGTGGAAGAACCTTAGAATACTCGACTGCAATTCTCTTTAGCAAGGTAACAGTCGGCAGACTTCAACAGTTGATTTTTGAAACTGGTTGCATGGGAGATTGGTTCGTGTATGAGATAATGAAAACAACGCGGGCAGATTTGTTTTATTCAAAAATTCAAAAGGTTGGCGGGTTTTTAATGATGACATCAGCAGGTATGGTGGTTTCATCACAGAGGGCAGGTGGTAAGCGGTTTCTTTCACACCATGTTTGAGGGAAGGTGGTATTGAGCAGATGGGCAGTGATTCCACAGAACGAATGACACGTGGCCTTGGTACTGTTTGAAAAACACCGTCATTTCGCGTGTCATTTTTTAGATCGGGGATGGCCAGCGTAATTATCAACAGTTGTTGATCTTGAATGGGTCGATCGAACGGTTGACGAGACAGGGAGATGATTGGGTTTTAATGGCACAGGCTCGACGCATTTTATTATTGATTAATCACAGCGGGGGCATTTTGATTGGAGGATTTAGGTTCTTAATTAATCGTGAGGATTAATTAATTCCTTTGTTTAAAAGCGGAAGCGTGATCGGGCGAGGGGAAAATATACATAGAAATGGGTTATTTCGAAGTTTTGTTTGAATTAAAATTTGAATATATTTTTGTTTAAAACACATATATTATATGTTTTAAAGTTTTTTCATATTTTTATTATATGATAATTGAATTAGATTAATCCAATTACCATAGGGGGCGGGATTAACATATAATGGTATATTTTAACCTAAAGGGGTATAAACTGGGTTTTTGATTTGAATGAGTGAGGAATAAATACTTTGGTTAAAATCACAATACATGGGTTTTTGGGATATTATATAAAAGAAATTATATATCATAGGAGAAGGTCATTTCTATAAGGAGTTAATAAATAAATTAGAATTAATATGACCAAGGGACAATGTAAATTCAAACTTCATTAATATAACTAAGAAAGTGAAGATTTTCAAGCAAATTGCATTATAATAACTTCATCACTTACACTTATAATAAAAAATGATTTTGAGGGTTTTTATGAACTATTGCATGATTTTCCTAAATAAAATGGGATTTTACTTAGGAAAATATTTTTGGGAGGTGAATGAATGTTAAGTACTTAGGCTTTTCCAATTATTAGGCCGAGGGTCCGATCCCTCCAAAAGTCAAGGAAATGCCTTGAGTCCCTTTAATCTTCAAATACCTTAGTGCCTAGGTAAATTAGTGAATTCTTTAGGTAAAAATGAAGGGGAAGTTAATAATCTTGACTTTTCTTTGCTGTGAATTTTTTCCAATGTAGTATCTGCCTTTGCACTTGTGATGAAAGTTAAATCCATTCATCATCGCATGTAATTATGCAACATCATCTACCTACCCTACCTACTTTACCCTGTCATTTTTTCTTCTTTATTAGGGTGCACTTAGACTATCAAACACTTATCACACTTTTCTTTTACATATGAAAATCTATCTAGCTCTAACCTTATTACATCTAAGGGCTCAGATTAAACTATTGAGCTCCTTTTTATTTACTCTACCTATCTACTTATATCCCAATATTAAACAGTTTGGTCAGATTTTATTCTCTATCTCTAAAACATAAAATTGAAAGATGAATTAGCCAAGCTTAAACTATTTGACTATTCATAAATTGTGGCATAGAATACAAGTTGCACACAATTTTTTTATTACATCAAAGAAAAAAGTAGTGGCATTTAGACTTGCACACTTTCCTTGGCCTTTATTTTGGTGGGGTTCATTTCTTTCACTTTTTTGGCCAATTTTTATTCTTTTCACCCTTTGATTTTTCTTTTACGGTATACCCTTTTTACATTTTTTAAATTTTTTGATTTTTTGAAAATATTGAAAACCTTTGCAACAAGAAAAGGTATGAAAATATTACATAGCTCATCAATTCAATCATGAAATATGACACCTATTGGTATAGGAGTCTAACACATCCCATAATCCACCATAAAATCAACATGTTCATCCCCATTTTTAGGAGGAAAAGGGTCAGTAATTCCTAATCTATGCAGTCGTATGCCTTAATAAAATAAATCTTCAAAAGCCAGTAACCCTTGGAAGAGGACTTGATAAAATGCATCATTCCCTATGCAATGTCAATTAAATCGGGTATCTGTCTGCCTTCTATGAAACCAAATAGTCCAGGTGTGATAAATATCAACAAAAAGGGTGCATATGTGTCTACCCTACATGAACCCAAATAGTTTAGGTATGATAAATCTCAACAAAAGGAGCTTGATTCGATATGCGAATTAAAAGGAAAAAAAATGTCAAATAAAATGTTATGTTAGTGTTTATTTATTGGATGTTCTAAAATTGTTATTGTCAATGTTTTTTTTTGGTTTGCGTTCTTTGTATATACCTTGTGTATTGGGATCCTCTTAAAAAAAAAAAAAAAAAAAAACCTAATTCTCTAATTTTAAAGAAGTGAAAACTTATAATGTACTATAAAAAAGAATATAATTGTTAACCACTTAAAATAATTAAAAATAATTATCTTAAAAAATAAATATGCATGATTCATTAGGTGTCAAGTGACACCATCCATCAACTCCCAATGCCTAGCTAGCTATGCATTCCATTTGGGTGGTTAAGTTTGACTTTAACTTACTAGGAAATGTACAAATTATAAATTACATTACCAATGAATTTTTGATGATTACAAACAACCCTCCACACCATCTAACTAGTGCATCGTAACTATAATTTTAGCTTAATAATAAAATTATATTTTTTTGGAGTGGTTTCAATATGAATTAATATCCTCAAATTTCAATTTAATAATCAAATCCAACTATGTGGAAGTATATCAGTGTTCAATTGCGTCATCATATCATTCCAAGGATTGCATTGGAGCAAACCCAATGCTATCTTGTAATAATTTCATTTTGTGATGAATAATATTTAAGTTTAAAATTGTTTTATTTCATTTTCTTATCAGGTGGCTTCTTTGATGTAAGAATTTCATTCTATGATTAATAGGATTTAAGTTTAAAATTATTTTATTTCATTGTCTAATCAGGTGGTGACTTGTCTGATCCACTCAGTGAGACCAATGAACAAAGTACCTATGTTATACAAATTAGTGTTGTTTTAGTTTTTATGGTGGGAATAGTGGGAGATAGCCATAATCATGAGAATTTCATGGTACTTCTAGTATCTAAAAATACACCCAAATTTACCCCAAATGCCAACACCAACCTTAACCAATTTGACAGAAAAATAATGCAATATTTTCATTTTATAATCATGCATTCCCTTATTTATCAAAATAAAATAATGGTCAAACTCACAAACTAGCAAAATAAATAAGACCCACCTATCCATTTTGGACTAGAAAAATACCAATGTTCATTTCTCCAACCTAGAAAACAAACAAAAACCAATGAAATTAGCCTATAAAAGACAAGATAATTACTTGATACATTAAGGAAATGACTCTCTCATGTTGTTGTGGCATTTTCACTCCAAGGATGTCATTTTTACTTCCCATGATTTCTTGAACCAGTTGAGTAAGTGATTCCATTTTAAATGGCCATTCTGCAATATTGTTAGGATACTTGTCCTTTTGAGTTGCATTTGTCCCTTCCTCACTGAAATTTTATCATGATATCACACTTGGATATGACTTCATATATTAAAATACCTTCCATTTTATATAATGTAGATCAAATTACTATACCTCATCACCTTCTATTTTGGGTCAATGGTCATTTGAGCACCATATGGGAAGGATTTCATACCACCTTATAAACTCATCTTCTTGACTACACCTATGAAAATAACATCATTTAGTTAATTAAATTAAATCCTAAAAATTAAATCATCAATTTTGGGACATAAAATTGTAAGATGCTAACACTATATGTGAAAATGTTATGAGATTAATGGGCCATATAACCTACATGAAATAAACTTTAAAATTGTAATATAATATTGTGAAATAAGACTAATACTTGAAAATCAAAATATTAAGCCTAAATATGTGGTTCCTTCTTCAACCATACCATAAGCCGCCAGGAAAATACCACAATATTTACTTCACCACCATATCCTAGCTCACATTGTAAGTGAGTTTCAATTTAGTTTCATTCATATAGAGACCCAAATATTCCCCAAACATTCTAAGGATTTTATTATATTTTATGGAGACACTCATATTTTTGTATTCTCCACAAACATTAAATGTTTTTGTAACCTCAAGATTTATAAATACTTGCACACTTGTGATGATGTCGTGTTCTAAGGACTCCTTGATCTTATTGCTGAAAGTATGCACCACAAAAGAAAGAGGAAAGGAGACATGGCACAGCCCTCCCTTAATAGTGTGTCAGCCTAGAAAAGTTGAGTAGGATACCCATTAACTATCACCACAAAATTTTTGATCTTCATGCATCCCATAACCCACAAGACAATCCCTATGTTAATGAGTAGGATAAGGGTCAACAATTCCCAATCTATGTAGTAGTATGCCTTAATCAAATCATCCTTCAATAGGTAATAAACCTTGGAAGAGGAATTGATTGAATGCATCATTTTTTGTGCAATTTAGATCACTTCTTGTATATATCTGCTCTCTATGAACCCAAGTGATAAATCTAGACATAAAGGGCTCGATGAGATATGCTAATTAAAGGAAAAAAATATTGAAAAAAATATTGTTAGAATAAATATTAGGTTAGTGTTTATGTCTTGGTTGTTTTCATGTTAAAAGTTGTTATGATCAATGCTTCTTGCTTTTGGTTTGTGTTCTTTTTGTATACTTTGTATATTGGGATATTTATTAATAATAATTTTTATCTGTTTTATTTATTACTTTTTATTTCTTATTTTATTTGTATGTTAGTGCTGAAGATGAGTCTTGTTTTACAAAAAAACTTTTAAAAAGAAAAAAATGAAGGCTCTATACAATTTGAATTCTCAACCACCAAAAGTCTACCAAAAAAATCTAAAAACTATAATTTGTACCTTGTACCTATGACACAAATTAACCTTAAGATTAAAATACAAAGAAGAGAAGCACATCTATTCTTCCTAACTTTGATCTAATTCCATCCTTCGCTTATGTGAAGCACATTTTGCATAACCAACACACCCCCACAATGTTCAAGAGACTAAAGAAATCTTTAATCCACTTTGAACTTTAGAAGAATTAGATTCATCTTGGATCTCCTATCATTAATATCTTTTAGGTATCATTTAGAACTTGCCACAATGATTCGATATTCCCTTACTATCCTTATTAATAATAATTATTATAAATAATTCTAAAATAATATAATATATAATCTTATATATCTCTCCTTTCTACCCCTCATTCCCCTTGCCATTATTTTGGATTTCACATCTTCCTACAAATGTAGACCCCATCCCCTCATTTCATTCCTTTCACTCTAAGTTCATTACATTCCCACCTAACTTTTACCTCTAGATTTTTAAAATATTTTAACCTTTTTAATCCATCTTAATTATCAAACTCTTAAACATTCATTATAAATAACCTAATACCAATACATTAAAATTTCATTAATATCTAGTAAAATTAAAATTATTAATAATGCTATCCTAGAAATCCTATTCAGACTATATAAAACTCTAATGTTAGCCCAGAAACTCTATTGTTGAGATTAATTAGGATAACATTATTAATAGTTCTAATTTTACGACATATTAATGAAATTTTAATGCATTGGCATTAATCTATTTATAATGAATGTTTAAGAGCTTGATAATTAAGGTGGATTAAAAACCCGCACGATAACCACATGTGGTTTCTTCCTTTTGAAGCCAAAATCCATCTATTTTTCCAATTTGACCGCTATTTATTATAGGCCTAATTTAACCTTAATTTTCCTAAATAAACCTTGAAATACACTATTATTCCTTTATTATGCGCTTATTGACTGCATCTTCCTTTTAGACTCATAAGAAAGAAGCTTTTATACTGTTTTCATGCCCAAAATAATTTTAAAACCTGCATTCACTATTAAAGATTGCAGAGAAGCCCTAAATTACTCCATAAACTAGAAAAGACATCACAGAACCTGTTATAAAGTCTCATATCCATTTTCAAAAAACCCGTAGCTGTGTATAACAAGTATTTTTCAAGAAATTGTGTTGGCAAAAATACTGAGGGGGGGGGGGGGGGTGTGAATCAGTATTTACTGCATATTCAAAATTTTTAACCTTTTCATGCTCTAAAACCCATACGCTACTTTTCTAAAGCCAACTAGTGTATGTACGCGGATATCCTTCATAAAACTCGCGTATACACAGATATTTAATTATGCCATTGATTCTTCACTTATATCATTCCATCATTCATTCATTAGATGTTCTATAAATAGTAAACAAGTGCAGTAAGAACAGAATAAACCATCACACATAAGCATCACACATGAACACCAGGATTTTAGGTGGAAACCCAAGTCGGGAGAAAACCACCGCCTAGCTTGCTCACCCTGAATATTTTATTATAGAGAAAACATCATACAACATATGTAAGCAGTGCGGGACTTCCTACCAGCACGCAGCACCCACCGCGCTCATTTACCACCCCCCCCGGAAGGGAGCTACGACCCCCGACTCGTTTACCGCCCTCTCTCCCCGGAAGGAGCTACGACCCCCCGACCTCGCTTTCTTACTCGCCCCCTCTCCTGGAAGGGAGCTACGACCCCCTGCTCTCGTTTACCAGCCTCACCTGGAAGGGAGCTACGACCCCCTGCTCTCGTTTACCAGCCTCACCTGGAAGGGAGCTACGACCCCCTGCTCTCGTTTACCAGCCTCACCAGGAAGGAAGCTACGACCCCCTGCTCTCGTTTACCAGCCTCACCTGGAAGGGTGCTACGACCTCCTGACTGAAGGCTATAACCCTCAGCACCTCTATGGACCACGTTTCATCAATTTTCACACTGGATCCAAAGCTTCCTTTCGGACACCACTTGCAGGCCACGTTTCATCAAATTTTCAGACTGGACCGACTCCATTCATTTAAGCTCAATCATACATCAAACTGAAACTTATCAATTCAGACAACCCAGAACTGTAGAATACATCATTCATAGACAGCAGTAACATAGCAGAACAGATCAGACATTTCATACCCCTTGCTTCAGCAAACCCTAGTTTGCATACGCACTTTGCTTTCACTGATATCACGTATATACGCACCTTCTTCCATAAAAACCCACATATACTTCAGTAAAAATTATAGAACTGATTTCACTGCGCATACGCGCTTTCTATTCAGCGAAGCCGCGTATATACGCGCTTCCTCTGCGGCAAAATAGCGTATAGATCTTCAACCATTATAGAGCAGCATACTTCTTCAGATCATATATTCAGTTCAGATTTATCCTTTTACTTCATATAGATGTTTGCCTCATCTCAGATCTAAGCCTTCCATAAACAGATCTAGCAGATACAAATACATTCCAGATCTAGATTCCCTTCTTCATCATTTTCTTCATTGGTGCATCATGCATTCAGATCTATCATCAAACCTTTACCCTTTCCATACAGATATACTTCTTAGAGAAGTATTCATTCAAGTTCAGACATCTTGCTGCCACACTCATGATTTGCACAATGAATTTCTTCTCCTTATATAGGTTTATCCTTTTTCAATACCATGAGCCTTCAATACCATGGGCCCCTTTTTCAATACCATGAGCCTTCAATACCACGGGCCCCTTTTTCAATACCATGAGCCAAAACAATTCCATGAGCCCAAAACTACATTACCTCCGATGGTATTCCTGGACGGGGTCACATAGACGAATCATTACTCAATACAATGGGTCAATACCATGGTGGTTACCCTTGGTTTTGCACTTTATGAGCACTTTTTCCCATACGCGACTTGGAACGTTGTTTCCTACGTGCATACGCGACTTCTTCTAGAGAAATCCGCGTATGCCTTGAGACATACTCTTTTCATCATAGATCTAACACATACTTAATTCCTTTCTTCATTAACTTCTGTACTCACTGTAGATACATCAGATTTTCATCTTTAAATAGGTTCATCAAGACATATTCTATCAAGCACAAATTCATCAAGTAGGTAGCCATCATCTTCATCAAGTGGGTTGCCATTCAAGGACAACACTCTATCAAGTGGGTTGTCATCAAGGACAACACTCAGCATCATATTGCCAACAAACATCATATCTCATGAGATTTACATCATTTACCAAGTCCATCAAATCAAGAATAACTTCATCAGGTGTATTGCCATTAAGGACAACACATGCCAAAAATCTCATGTATTCATCTTCATTCAGTGGGTTGCCATCAAGGACAACACTCTGCATCATATTGCCAACAATCTCCCCCTTTGGACTTGATGGCAACCATGATGGTGTTTGGTTATCACAACAGATAGGTTCATTAAGAATGGCACCATGTCACTCTCCCCATTCTTTGACACCATTCTTTCTCTTCATTCAAACACCATGTCACTCTCCCCCTTTGACATCAAGGTCAAAGGGCGGATCAAAACCAACACACTCCCCCTTTTCTCCTCATGTAGAAGAAGCGTTTTGCAGATCTGAAATATACTGAAGTGACCAAGCTCCCCCTGAGTTCATGCTGAATCTTCAAACATATTTTTTCAATGAAGTACATGAATCTATGAACTTCCTATCACCAAAGACTCAAACTTACATCAAATATCCAACCAAGTGGATTTACATATGAGACTCAAGTACCCAACCAAGTGGGTTTACAAAATTTGACTCAGCTACCCAACTAAGTGGGTTTACAAATTTGACAATTCCTTACATGACTGAATATTACAATTTTACATCATGGGTCTCAACAAGGCCTTTTCATCAAATTAAAAAATATGACCATTTATGACCAGCACCAGAGAGTACTCAAGAAAGAGAACATATTTTAGAACCACCATAATGCCAACAATGCATTATACTCAGCAAGACTAGGGCTCCCCCTGAAAATGTGCATCCGAACATCCTTTCCATATGATTAAGGCTCCCCCTTAGTTTGTGCATCCTGAACACTTTCAACCAATCATCAAGGCATATTTAAAACAGCAGAGATTGAATCAGTATTATAAAAGCTGGAACATCACCAGAGATACCAAAGATACCAAACAGCACTGCAGCTGTGCTGTAGAGAGCTAACCCCAAACAGAAATTTGTCAACAATCAGACATACGCGGTTTTCTGTTCATGAACTCGCGTATATACGCGACTGTGTTTCAGGAAACCTGCATATCCAATCCCATCTTCTATATTTTAACCAGATCTGATCCTCTTGTGAGAAAAATATAGTGTTCAGCTTCTTTCTGGGATATTTGAATGCTTCCCTGGACTACAGATAGATAGAACAGTGTAGTTGTGTCTTCAAGCGTCATCCAACGGTTGTAGCATAAGCACATTAATAACCAAGCCTTCAGATTCTTTGCAGCATCAATACAATATTTTCAAGAGAGATTATCATACCAGAAAAACATCTTCAAATATGTGTCAAGCAATCATCCATGTGGTCCAATATCATTAAGATCTTCAAGATTTAACATGAAGTAACATATGTAGGCAAAAGATCTCAACCATAGTAACAAACTCTGCATGATCAATTCTTATTTTTGAATCAAACGACATCCAACTCATCCATGTGTGAGCACAAAAGATACTTATCAGCAACCAGGGCTCAAAATCTCATCATAATAAACCATATACCAAGTCATCATCATTTGAGCATGAGTATCACAAAAACCAAAGAATAAGCAGTCATATTTGCCAACAATGCAATCATTAGTTTTCAACCTTCTGCTCATATTTTCCTTGGAAGATTGGTAATCGTTCCAGAATAAATGATACCAGGATGGAACCGTAGCCAAACTGTTTCAGTCTGGCTTGCTTGCATTTTGTGAGTTGTCTCTTCATGTTGATTGTTACTGTTGTAGCCCAGTCAAACAAAAGTGGAGTCATGCACTCTGAGGCCAGTAGGAGTTGGGCCTTTGTGGCCTCGTGCGGTGCCTATGACCCTGCAGCCCGCGTGATGGTATGTAGGACTACTCTCAATGCCAGATCGGGGATGGTGTGGATATCCACCTTTTCGCTCCCTGATCCCATTTGTGCTCTTGGGCACACTTGTGCCATCACTTCTTCCATATTCTCGCCAGATGGTCTACTCCCAGTCAAGATGGGTACTGGACCTCTGCGAGACAATCCGGTTATGAAATACACATCAGGAACCTCTAGCTCCAGCACCTGGTCTCACAACTTGAACAGTTGTTCCTGTTCATCCCAAATACTGATCAGATACTTGAGGAGCTCGTGTTGAGCTCGTAAATAGGGTGTTAGGAAGAACTTCTTTAGCCCACAGTTTTTGAGGGCATTCATGCAAGCCTCACTTTCTATGGCCTATTCGTCCTCTTCTCCATCCTCTGTTTCTTTCCACTCAATCACCATTTTGCTTGATTTCCTGCATCCACATGGTCACAAACCCTAAATTAGATCTCTGGTAGGCTTCAAATTTCATTTAAATTGATTAAAATTTCGAATTTCTAGGCAGAAATTTGGGTTCGGCCACTGGCGCGGCTATTTTGTGAATAGTCGCACCACGTGGTGCGAGGCCTTTACATGGAAAAGCCCACTGGCATGGATTCGTGCTCGACACCCGTGCCCATGAGTGCAGCCCTAAAAATTTGAAAAGTTGCCACAGGAGTCTGATACATGAAAGAAAACTATTAAAAAATGGATTGAAATGAAGTATAGGGAAGTGCCTCTTACCTATCACAGAGGAGAACCTGAATGGTAAACCGGATCTGTCGCAATCACCGTCAGAAGTTTGCACACCAAATGGACCACTACTGCTTTTCACCAAGGTAAATAGTAAATGTAATTTTTTTTTTTACCATTTTGGCATATTTATAACTTTGTCGACATTAGATAAGTTTTAAAAGTTATTTTTATCAAATATTTTAATATGTTATGTCGAAAATGGGTTTTACGCTTGCTTGGTATGTGTAGCAACAGGTTTTACGCAACTTGCACGGTGAAACGAGTTGTATTTTATACTTTTTCGGACTCAGTAAATACACGAAAAAGTCACTTTGGAGTCATCTTTCAGCTCTTTTCTAACTCTCTAAACATGAAAAGATCACCGAGGCCCTTGTTGTTTCGATCTCGTTAAAATCGACACGAATCGACATCTACCCAGTATACGTTTACCCCTTTTTCGGGCTGGGATAGATTGATTACAATAAAGTAATACCCTAGCCTATCGCGACTAGGAGGTTTTCTCGGATATTGTTTTCTACCTTTTCGGATCTGGGGAAATATTGATGAAAAGGGACCGCTGGAGTTTACTTTTTTGTTATCTTTTCAAACTCTCTAAATATGAAAAGACGCCAAGTTCTTCCCTTTTCAGACTCGTTAAACCCTGATGACATCAGACTCAGTTGAAATGACGTTCTTCGAGTTCCTCCTTCCTAGGGCTCGTTAAATGTACTAGGATGGATTCGCCCGAAGGGCAGACTTAGATTACAAGAATATGCTATCTCCTTCAAGCTTGTTATGAAAATTAATTTGGGTACTCGCCAGAAATGGTGGGGGGGAAATGGAACCGTAATCATTGTCCTGTCAGCAGTATGTCGCTCTTGAACATGGCACTTGTCTGCATTTGTGTCGGGTTGGGGACATCTCATCTCGTTTTTTCACTTGCTTCTGTGGGTTTCGGTAATCATTTTTGACCTCTCCTCTGCTCATTGCCTTGTCACCATGACCTCTGATCCGTTGATGTCAAATACTGCCAAAACCACTATTAATGCCATTACATGTTCAAGAGAAGTCGACCTCTGCGAATATCAACCTTTCCTCTGATTCTCATATGATCCTGATTCACAACAAAAACATCATGTTCCTCTGTCTCGTGTCGATGATGTGGGAAACATTATGGCCCAACTTTGATCAAGGTCACTTCCTGTCGACTTCAGCTCATTATCCAGGAAGCTGACTTAGAGAATCCCTTATGGTACCTTGGAGCCTGCATGCCTCAATGGTAGGTTCTTCGCATTCGATGAGAGGTTTTCATCATTGGCCTTCGATCGAGTGATTCTACGGGTGTTCGACGCCAGCTCATTGATTCACACGTCGTAGATTGTACATATAGTACCTTGAGGGCCATTGTCATTATTGGTGGTTCCTCTCGCGTCTGTTAATAGCTCTCATCATTGGCTGGTAATCAAATGATGTTATTGCATGTTCGACTTCAGCTCACATATTCGCATGCTTGAACTTGTACTTTTTTCAGGTCGAGATGGAGCGCAAGACCCTGGATTGTGTCTGTTGTAATCTAGGCTGCGATATTGTGGATTATTATGATTATGTACATGACTCACTGATTGGATGGCTGCGACCATACCTGAGTCTATTTATTGATCCTCACTGGATGGTTGCGCCCATACCCTAGATCTGGATTATAGTATACTCTGTTTTGGATGGTTGCGTCCATACCACATATACATCATGTACTTGAGATATTAGTTGTATTTCTCTACGGAGGTTTTCCAACGGCAGAGCTTCAGTTGAACATGTTTTCGTAAAGCATTTCACCCCTCTCTCTCTCTCGGGCCTCATGCTTTAGGGGGCATCTGTTACATAGTAATTTGTCACCGTCCCTACCATTCCCCATCCCGCACATTGGAGGGCCCATTATGTGATCTGTGAGCAATGTCATGCCTTGAAAGCATCATCATTGCATTCCTCTAAACATGAGCTTCAATTTCCCTAAAGACATCTCCTTGCAAAAAACCATAAAACATCCCTTTTTGCATTGGCGCAGTCAGCTAGTTCATCACTTGCGTCAATGAGGAAAATCCTGCAAAGAGGCCGCACCAACTAGCGCTCTGTCCCAGAGTCGCAGTCGCACTAGCCAATTTAAGGAGTGTTTTTTAAATAAGAAAGGCGGAAGTTTTTTTTCAACAAACTTAGAAATAGCTATCTATCTTGGGTTGGGAGGTTTGGCTCTGAGAGTTCCATGGAAGGGAAGTGATTTTCCACCTTTCATGGAAGCTTCCTTGAAGATAGGGCCAATCCCACAATTATAGGGATCCCAACTCCCCTTCCTCCTTCTATAAAAGCTTGCCCATTGCCATTGCAAGCTAGTCTTGAAGTGCCTAAAATTTGAATCTCCAAATTCCCAAGAGCCTTCATGCTGCAAGAGCCCTCATTCTTCCCTTAAGGCTGACTTAACCAAGGAGACTATTGTCGAGAGACTCTAGAGAGGCTTGTCCTATCCCTAGCAAGCTTTGCGAGACATGAATGATTGGAGACCTTTCCGAAGGAGACCGCAACGTCAAAACATTGGTTGTACTCTCTCTTGATTGCTTATTAATGAATGACTACTAGTTATGGTTCCACTCTGTTTTTCACTTATGATAATGATGAGTTATATCCTTTCTGACTGATATATAGTAGCGTATTCTGGATTTTATGCTTGGATTCGTGTTGTTTCTTGCATGTGCAGGTGTCCATCCATGGATATCGTGGGGATCGTGATCTGCTGAGGCTGAGGAACGGGAACGCTGTCTCTTCTACGAATCATAGCACTGGACTCTAGGTAGGCCTCCACCATTGGCTTATTTATTTGCAATTACGAACTTGCGCTGTAGCATTTGATGATTGTTGCTAGACCCCTGTTGGGCTAGTAGGGATCGCCTCTGTCCACAGAGGTGATTTACCTCCTCAACACCTTTTAATCCACATATTGTTATTATTGTGCCCTTAGATTATTATTTTTTGGTTGGCTAGGATTACATTGTGGCACTACTAGGATTACATTATGGCCCCATGGACTCCTATATATAGAAAGGAGGTTTACTAATTTGAATAATCAAAGAATTGTTCATTCGTCTAATGTATTGGAGGTTTCCACTTCAAAGTGCCTTATTTCTAAGGCCTTGATATATGTTTTCGTCTCTTTTCGAAGCTGGTTTCACAACATTTGGTATGAGAGATTTAAGATTCTAGGTTTTCACTGCTCCAAATTTTCGCTATAATTTTTTTTTTTGCGAAGGGTTCGAATCTAAAATTTTTAGAATGCAAAGCCAAAACTTTGTGGAACATCATCAAAAAATTTCAGAGCTTGGTTCGCAATATTTTCGAAGATATGATCTGTGAAAATTAGGTCATTTTGCAGGCTCCTAAATTTAACCTTAACAAGTCATCATGGTATTTTCATAATAACTTTTTTTCTACGAAGGTTCAGAAGCTAAAATGTATAGAGTACGAAGACACAATCCTGAGGAACGTCTTCAAATAATTTCAGATATTGGTTCGAAATATTTTCGGATATATGATCTATGGAAGTTAGGGCTTTTTGAGGCTTATGAATTTCATCTCAAAGAGGTGATCGTGGGAAAATCTTCATAGATCTCTCTCTGAGCATTGGATTGGAATGCTGTAAAAAGTTTCTGCAAGTGCACAGAATATAGTTTTAGGTATATCAATTTCATATCTAAAGGAGGAAACAGTGACATGTGGAAATTCGTACAATTTTTCTCTACTGAACCAGTCCAAAATTGGGTCATTATGGGAGATTGGACATAACTTTGCGTTGAAGAATCCAATAAGATCAGACCTATGGAATTTGAAAGAAGCTTTAGAGGGATACTACAGGGCTAAATTTTAGATATTTAGGATCCAAAATTATAGAGATAATTCAATTTCAACATTGAGCTCCTCAAAAGAAAGTAAAAGGTGTGTAATTTTTTTACGAATTGCATAAGTCTTGTTTGAAGAATCAAGTTGAATTGATTACAAGGGCATATTGTAGAATAGATATCAGTATTGGATTCTAAAATGGCCCCTAAAAATAATTCAACACCCATTAAGCCTTTAGAAAGCTCTACTATGACTCATGAAGATGAAGAATGGCAACAAGACACTTCAAAATTACAAGAGCAAGTCCAACAATTTTTTCTCTCACAAAGAGAAGCAAAAAATGACATGGAAGTTTGAAGAAAGGTGTGGAAAATAAGATGGATGGTTTGAATAATGGTATGGATTCTAATATAGATGGCATGGAATCTAAGATAGATGGAATTGATGCTGGCATGGAATCTAAAATGGAAAAAATGAAGAATGATTTAAAAGTAGACATGGAAGGTCTGACAAAGTTGATAAAATAAATGTTTTCTAATGGTGAAAATATAGTAGAGGAAACTCATGATGAGAAAAAAATAAATGTTAATCATGATTTCATTAAATCTAATGTTGGCGGGAAGAGCCACCATATTCCAAAAATGGATATGAGGAAGCTTGATGAAAAGTTTCCTGTAACATGGATACTATAGATGGAACAATATTTTGATCTCCATAATGTGAAAAACACACAAAAGGTACGCATTGAAACTTTACATTTAGAACAAAATACATTTGTATGGTATTGATGGCTTTGCTCCCATAAAAAAATTGTCACTTGGTCAATTTTTACGGAGGAAATGATAGCACATTATGAGGATACAAAGAGAAACACCTTCTTTATCCAATTGATAAATCTAAAACAAAAGGGTTTAATGGGGGAGCACATTGATGACTTCCAAAAATTGAAATAAGGGTAGCTAATATTCCAAGGGAACACAGGATTGATCTCTTCATAGGTACTTTAAATGATAAAATCCAACATGAAGTTCGAGTTTTGGAACCTGATTCATTGGAGAAGGCATTCAGTTGGGAAAGAAAAATTGAATGTAAAATTATGGCAACAAGGAAGCCTACCACTCACTTCTATAAAGAGGGAAGTGTTACCACTCCTAGATTTCCACAACATACAAGGTTGACACCACAACAATTGGTTGAAAAAACAGAAAAAGGACTTTGCTACAGTTGTGATAGCAGATACGCTAAAGGTCATAAGCGTGCTGATAAGAAATTATTTTACATAGATTGTGAAGAGGAAGAAGAAAATGAACAAAAAGAGGATATACACCAGGAACAAACCCAAGAAGAGAAAGAAATGAGTCTGACCATATCATGTAATGCATTGGCAGGAATTACCACTCCTTAAACTCTAAAGATAGGAGGAAATATCAAGAAGAAAAAGGTAATAGTGTTGATTGATTCAGGTAGTACCCATAATTTTATTCATTGTAAGGTAGCCAAGGAATTGAATTGTTTCATATACCCAACACCAGAATGTAAAGTGATGGTTGCAAATGGAGGAACTATAAATTTCTCCAGAAAATGCCATAATATCAACCTAACCATGAGGGAATATGTATTGAATAGTCCAATGCTTTCCATTACTATGGGATGCGTTGATGTTATACTAGGAGGACAATGGTTACAATCTTTGGGGACGGTAGCTTTTATTTTTCAAGAAATTTTCTTGAATTTTTTTTAAAAAGGAAAGGAAGTCGAATTACGGGGTATTGCAAGAAATTTGGTAAAGATAACCAGCTCTAATTTCATGACAAAGCTTCCAAAGAAATAACTACAAGGCATAATTTCACAGTTATTCTCACTAGAAGTTTCAACATCAAAATCATCTATTTCTGCAGATCTCCAAAAAGTCTTGGACAACCATTTCAATTTTTTTGAAAATCCAAACGGACTCCCACCTTTTTGTGATCATGATCATGCTATTCATTTGATTCTAGGAAGTGTTCCTCCAAACATCAGGCCTTATAGATAACCTTATGTCCAAAAGAGCGAAATTGAACGTATGATTGCAGAAATGTTAGAGGTAGATATAATTCAACCTAGTCAAAGTTGTTTCTCTGCTCCTGTAGTATTGGTACACAAGAAGGATGGATCATGGCGCATGTGTCTAGATTATAAGGAGCTCAATAAGCTCACAATTAAATATAAATTTCACATTCCTGTGATTGATGAATTAGTGGTTAAATTACATGGAGCAATTTATTTTACCAAATTGGATCTTCGTTCAGGGTATCATCAAATTAGAATGAAGACTGAAGATATTCTGAAAACAACATTTCTAACTCATGAGGGTCATTATGAATTTTTGGTCATGCATTTTGGCCTTACCAATGCACCTTCTACATTTCAATGGTTGATGAATTCCATTTTCAAACCCTTCATTAGAAAACTTCTGCTAGTATTTTTTAATGATATACTAATCTATAGTCACTCTAGGAAGGATCATGTTCGACATGTTGACAGGGTCCTCAAACAATTGCAAGAGAAACAATTATATGCAAAAACATGCAAATGTTTCTTTGGAATACAAGAGCTAGAATATTTGGGTCATATTGTATCCGACAAGGGTGTTAAGCTAGACCCTAACAAAATGAAATCCATTAAGGAATGGAAATTTCCCACAACCATAAAGCAGTTGTGAGGATTTTTCGGGTTAACAGGGTATTATCGAAAGTTTTTTAAGAATTATGGGAGAAGCGCATCACCTCTAACAACATTATTGAAGAATGATGCATTTTCATGGACTCCTGAAGCAACTAAGGCCTTTGAACATATTCAAGAGGAAATGTGCCTAGCACCAGTCTCAGCTATGCCAGACTTCACAAAAACCTTCATTGTGGAATGTGATGCCTCAAGAAATGGAATTGGTGCTGTTTTAATGCAAGAAGGAAGACCCATTTCTTTTGAAAGTCATCCAATCAAAGGAAATTATTTATAGAAACGTATTTATGAGAAGGAAATGTTAGCAATATTGAATGCACTAAAGCAATCGAGAACTTACCTAATGGGAAGACACTTCAAGGTAAAAACTAATCATGATAGTCTAAACACTTTTTGGAAAAAAAAATATATTCAGAAGAGTAGCAAGAATGGGTCACAAAGATGTTGGGTTATGACTTTGAAATAATATAGAAAAAAGGAAAGCTAAATGTTGTTGCAGATGCACTCTCAAGAACTAATGAAGAGGTGGAAGAATTTCTTTGTGCCATTTCTATTATCCAATCAGATTAGATAACCGAAGAAAGAGATGAATGGAGGAAGGATGAAGAAGTGTGGACACTGATTCAAAAGTTGCTGCAAGATCATAGTACATCTGATACATTTAGTTGGAAAAATGGTTCCTTGTGGTACGAAGATTGCTTATATATTTGTAAGAATTCCCAACTAAAAAAAAATATTATTTTGGAATTTCACACCTCTCCTTTAGGAGGACAATCAATATTTTTTAAAAATTACCACAGGCTGAAGAAATGATTTTTCTGGGATGCCCTTAAATCTGATATTCAAAATTTTGTGGCAGAATGTTTGGTTTCCTAGCAAAATAAAGTTGAGACAATTAAGACCACGGGTCTTCTACAATCATTATCCATTCCAAGTCAACGTTGGGAGGAGATTTTAATGGATTTTATCACTGGTTTACCTAAGTCCGAAGGAAAGAGTGTCATCATGGTGGTAGTTGATAGATCTACCAAGTATGCACACTTTTGTGCATTATCTCATCCATTTGAAGAAAGTACAGTTGCTACTACATTTATGGACAAAATTCAAAAGATACATGGAAACCCAAGGGTTATTGTGAGCGACAGAGATCCCATTCTTACTAAAAAAATTTGGATAGCGTTATTTTCTCATTTGGGTACTCAATTAGCTCATAGCTCATCTTATCATCCTCAATTCGATGGTCAAACTAAGATAGTGAATAAATTTTTGGAAGGATATCTTCCTTCTTTTGTATCTGATAAACAAACAAAATGGGTTAATTGTTACCTCTAGCTGAATGGTGGTATGACGCTTCCTTCCATACTGCAGCAAAAATGACCCCATTTATGGTACTTTATGGATATCATCCACCATCCATCACATCATATTTAAGAGAAAATTCGAAGGTTCAAGCAGTGGAAGATCACATCAGGCATCAACGAGAATTTGTCCAAATCTTAAAGGACAACCTAAATTTGGCACAAAATCGAATGAAACAACAGGCAGATCAATAGACAAATCATGAAGTTTTGATGTAGGAGACTGGGTATTTTTATGGCTACAACCATACAAACAAATGTCCCTCAAGAAAGCTAAGAAGGATAATAAATTATTGCCAAAGTACTATGGTTATTACAAGGTGTTGCAAAAGTTTGGTACTATGGCATACAAATTGGAGCTTCCTGCTTCTTCATGAGTGCATCCAATTTTCCATGTTTCATGCTTAAGGAAGGTTATAGGTGAAAATATTCGAGTTCAAACAATATTGCCAGAACTTGATGAGGAAGGAAAAATCATATTGGAACATGAAGCAGTCATGGAAACAAGAACTCGACAACTACGAAATCGATCAATTTTAGAGTATCTCATCACGTGGAAGAACTTACCCACTGAAGATTCTACATGGAAGGATGAGAATTTTATACAAAAGCACCCAGAGCTACACAAGCATTGAGGACAACACTTTTTTGAAGGAGAGGGGCATATTAGGTCCCTATATTACTAGTATACTCCCTTATTATTGTTATTGTAACCCACTTATTGTTATTATTGTACCCTTGTAACCCCCATATTGTTATTATTGTGCCCTTAAATTATTATTTTTAGGTCAGCTAGGATTACATTGTGGCCCTACTAGGATTACATTATGGCCCCATGGACTCCTATATATAGAAAGGAGGTTTTTTAATTTGAATCATCAAAGAATTGTTCAGTCATGTAATGTATTGGAGGTTTCCCCATCGAAGTGGCTTATTTCTAAGGTGTTGATATCTCTTTTACTCTCTTTTTGGAGCTGGTTTCACAAAAAATATTAACTAAATTTCATCCTTTCTATATCCTCTTCTTTCATATATGAGTCTGAATATGTATTTATACTTGTTTTCATATGTGAAAGGAAATTTTATGGACTATTGAGCCAACCTTTGTATTTAATATGACTATGAAATGTATATTTTATGTGGAATATTATGAGAAGGAATCGCCTTTGGCACACGACATTTCTTCAAGAACAACATGGTAGTAAAAAAACATGAGTATACCCACTAATGAATTATGTTCTCTTTAGTTTACATAATTTGGACTCATAGTCATGGTTATTGCAGCAAAACATAAATCATACTTCAAGCATTGCTCCTTATATTTCTGAGAGCTTGTATCATTATGAAAAGGATAAAAACCATATAGAACAATTCTCTTCACTATATGTATAGTGACTACTTCCTTGCAAGCACCAAGAGGCACCAATTTTAAACATCCATTTCAAGGATTATTAGGCTCCAATAGTTTATTAGGTCTGTCATCAATAGGGAATTCATGAATAGGTCTCATAGAATTAAAAATACAAACACCATAAACACCACTGGTTACAAAAAAAATCACACTGATTCTCCACAACTTGCAATCCAAATTTCTGGTCTACTTTAGCTTCTTCAAGTTTTGTTTTGTTTCCTATGAGTAGAGCCCTCAATTCAATTCCATGTGTATAATATAATTGTATAATAGAATTCCTAGTTCTTGGGAGCCTTTCCAATCAACCCTAGTGGAGATAAAACGTATTGAATGAAATTATTTAGGTATATCAAATCATAAAATATATCCCTTTTCCATTTTTACCATTAAAAACTTATGATTATACCAGTAATTGCTAGGGTTTGATAAAATGGATTTTTCTAAGAACCTAGGATTTTATCACGATCACATAATTTTTTATTTAGAGAATATTAGAGCTTGCTTCAACTAAGGCTTCTTCAACAATGTTTCCTCATTGACATCAATGATAACTTTATCCAACACATATTTATATATCATGAATTTGATATTGCAATGCAAAATATTGAATGGAGGATCCATATCTTTTATGAATACATAAAATATCCTTTTAAAGCACAAAATCTCCCTAATGAAGTTCCAACCACCACAAAATACTTTAATTTGTTCATTATAATGAGGTTGGAAAGATGAGAATGATAGGTTCAATCATACACCCTCGAGGTTTTTGATTTTTGTACTTATGGTCATTTTTGATAATTTATATTTTATCCCATGAAATACATAATGTAATTGTGAGACATGTTATTCATGTAGTTCTCATTGATTAGCCCTTGAAATAATTAATATGAGACACATGCTTAATGTGTGATTTAAAAGAGAAAATTTCAAAATTTAAATTTTGAATATTTGGATCAATTCATGAATTCATCCTGAGTGAAGAGACAAATCCATTTGGATAGAGATACCACTATATATTGAGAAATGTACCTCCTCCTCAAGGTACCATTAGAACTCACACAAGAAAAGACAATCTCTTTGAATATAAGCTAAGGAGAAGAAGAACAAAGGACAAGAAGGATGAATTCATCTCTAACTTCTGTCTCTCTATAACTCATACTTGTGAACTTACTTTTGCACAGTTTTTGAGTAACATTCTAGATATGCTGAAAATTTGGGCATGTATAAATTCTAGGGAGGTATAGTTTATGGGAATATTCTCGGAGGTCAAAATTTGAACATCATAGCGGGTCAATTTTAAAGGGAAGAATTTTTAATTTACTTGAGTTGAATAGAGGGCTACTTGAACATGTTTGGTCATAATTTGTTGGTTAGCTTGACCTCATAATTGACTTGCTGCATTAGATGTATATCTTGTTGAAATGAAAAATTTCACAAAGAAAAATATCGTTGGGTTTCCCCCCCAAAAGGGTTTTTTGAGGGTAAATATTGTGTTATGTTTTTGCATTGTGATATATAATATCATTGTGGTTATATGGTTGAATATCTATATTGTAATTTGTTAATGATAAACATGAATTTTTAAAATAAGATATACATCATTTGAAGTAATCATTAGTATTTCAAAATTTTGTTATTGTATCAATTGTACTTGAAAAATCAATATAGGTTATGTAGATATCTATAATTTAGTTGATGTAGATGAAACAAATGTTTCAAATGATTTAAAATTGAATTTATCAACTAATTTTGAACCAACTTCCTTTGAAATAGGACACTTCTAGTTATAATTATGGGATTGTGGAGAAATACAAGGCTAGATTTGTGGAGAAGGGGTTATCTAAAGTACAACGAGTATATTACAAGGATACCTTTGCTCTATTATAAAGGTACTCTTCAATTAGATCTATTGTTGCACTTTGAATGTAGATGAGATGGAAGATACATCTCTTGGATGTGAAGACAACATTCCTCAATGGATTGATTAAGGAAGAGGTGTACATATATCAGCCGGAAGGATTTGAGACCTTCGACAGAGAGTCGCATGTCTGCATAATCAAGCGACTGTTGTATGGAGTGAAACAAACACCACATGCTTGCTACATGAATATCGAAATCTATTTCATCAAGTTGGGCTTCACCAAAAGTGAAGCAGATGCAAACCTTTACCATATTGTTGTTGAAGGTGAAAATTTACCGCAGTAATATATAATGGTATATAATGGTGTTCAGTGCTTCTCGAAACCTCAAAAGGCGTGAATTTTTTATTGAAAATTCAACCATCTTTAGGGGAGAAACCTCAAAGGCGTGAATTTTTGATTGAAAATTCAACCATCTTCGAGGGAAAGAATCTTAGCTAATGATAGAAATAGTGCTTGACCATTAAATATATATAGGGAATGGAAAAATTAGTTGTTAGAGAATTGGAGACCAAAGGGAATGTTGAGACATTTGACTACAAAATAAAACTAATTATTATTGGAGATAATTGGGGATTTTATAAAGAATTAAATAAATAGATTTTTCTTAAAATTATTTGCACACAATTAATTAAAAAGGGATAAAATGGAATTAACCTTTGGAATTAATTAATTCTATATAAATTTTGAATAAAAAAAGAATTAAACCAGGTTAGAAAAATAAAAAGTTTGACTAAATTAAATAATTAAATAAAAAATTCACTAAAATGTTTGTTATTGGAGCAATGATTGATTATTAGTTAACTAAGGTAAGAAGAATAGAAATAAATAGTTACTCAAATCAAAATCAAAATAACATAAAATTAGAATTAAAAATTACCTAATCTTTGATAAAAGTTCAAAAAAGGAGGTAAACAATAAAATGAGAATTATAAATATATGTAATAAGAAATGGTTTTGTTAATATAGGCAAGAATCTCTAAATTAAGATCAAAGGAGGTAATATATTAAATTTTTGATGTAAAGTAAGTTGAATCTAAAATTTTTGATGTAGATTTTGTTGAAAGTAAACATTTTTAATCAATAAAGGAAAACAATAGAATTTAGATTATTGAAAAAGGGGAAGGATTTTTCATTAGGAAAAATAGTAAACAAAAATATAGAAATATAGAAATATAAATATAAAAGTATTAATTAAGGGAATAATTCTCTAAGGTAATGGGGAAGGAGTATTGTTAAGGGGAAGGGAATATTAAGGAGAGTTGGATTTTGAATTATAGGAACCATGCTTAAATGATAAGAAATAGGTTGTGGGTTGCGAGGACTAGCTTAAATGATAACCATCATTATGATTAAAATTGTTTATAGGATTCTCTTTGATTTCGAGGGCTTATGTAATGACAATATTGGTGTGAAATGGGGCATATGTTAAGATTTTGGTCTTGTCAAAACAAATAAGGTGTTTGGTAGAATGGGAGTGTTAAAAAATGGCAGATTTTGAAGTGCAGTTGTGGATGGTATCACCCATGTGTTCTTTTATTCGGGCTTTGAAGGACATTCTAGTTTGTCCTATTTAAGAGCTTCTGTAGGATAAGAACATTTCATAGACTCCGAGACTTGTCATGGGATCATGTTTATCCTTGGTTGTTCTAAAAAGGCGGTTGGGAGTTTTATTAGGATTGAGAAAAGGTTTTATGTTCTTTTAAGAAAGGATCTTACATTATTGATCGGTAACTACTTGAATTTAATGAAGGGTAACTTTGGCTAAGGGAGGGGTGCACGGGTAGTTTTTAGGGTGGGGATGGAGGCGAGAATGGAAGGCTCTGCTAATATGGGCATTTGAGTGACCATTACCATTTGGAAATGATTGGGAGGAGTAGAATTGAATGGGTAGAGTGACGAAGGCTTTAAGAATGGCATATTTATGAGGATTATGGTTGCGATAATTAGCATGTTGATACCTATCATTGTGGGTCTTCTTTCAAAATATTTGGTGGGTAAGGGATACGTGAGAGAGGCATGAGAAAGTGACATCTAGGAATGCAAGGGATAAGTACTCTTCAAGATCCATAATGAACTCGAGGTGGGGGGGAATTTTATTGAGATGAGAGAGGAATTCACAGAGAAGTATGCTGGGTAGTTTATGCCCAACATTCTCTACAACCCGGAATTTTGGGCATGCTGAAATTGTAGGGAGGCCTTGGAATATTCTATGAGGTCTAGATTCAGCTTAAGGACATCAAAGAGGGCCTATGTTGAAGTGAATAAGTTTGAATTGACTTGAATTAAATATGGGGCTACTTGAATAGGTTCGATTATAACTTTTTGGTTAGTTTTATCACAAAGTTGACTAGGTTCATTAGATGTATCTATTCTTGAAATGAAGAATTTCACTAAGGAAAGGTTGTTGGGTTTTGGCCAAGTGGGTTTTTTTAGGGTAAATATTGTGTCATCTTTGTGAATTATGATACGTACTGTCATTGTAGTTTTATGGTTGAATATCTAAAGGGTATTTTCTTAATGATAATCATGAATTGTTGAAATAAGATCTACATCATTTTAAGTAATTATTATTATTTTATCAACTGTACTTGAAAAATCAATAGAGGTGATGTAGATATTTATAATTTAGTTGATGTATATGTAACAAATATTTCAAATTATTTTGAATTGAATGTATCAACTAATTTTGAACCAAATTCCTTTGGAATAATATACTTTTCATGATAAATATGATGATATTATTAATAATGGGACATGGATGCTATATTTCTAACTAAACCAATTGGATGCAAGTGGGTCTACAAGAAAAGGTACAAATTATTTTCATACAAAGAAGGCATTACTTATGATCAGACTTGTTCTCCGACAACAGCCTGAGACATCATCAAATTATCTTTTCCTTAAGACTAAAAAATGGAGGGAAATTTAGTAACCTGGATGTGAAGACTACTTTCATGAAAGGATACTTGATAGAGGAAATTATTTCTCATCACTTATGTTGTATAGGCTATAATAAATGTATACATTCTGCTCCAAAGCTAACCTTCAAATCCAAATTTCCACACAATATTTTTTTTAAAAAATCATCAAAATCCCTTAGAAAGTATGCTCAATTATTCTTGAGACTTCCACCAAAAATTTATAAAGAAAAGCTTCCACATGGTAACACGGTTAAATAATCCAAAGTCTATGCTTCTAACTACTTATGTTGACAAAAGAAGATTGGGATCATTGTATAATTCACAAAGTCTCCAACAAGTCGATCTCTTGTAAGAATTTTTTTATGTATTGATCGAGATATTAGGTACAAATTGAGAGGTATTTAACAATCTCAAAAAGTTTACTCTTTCCCAAAGTCTCCAAAGTAGTAGAATATTTTGAAATAATTCCATATGTCTTCTAAGATGTTCCATAGGTCGAATGGATGTCCTCACACTCCCCAGAACACGACAAGGCTCAAGTCTAATATATTTCAATATATAAGTCTGAACTATAGGTTTTAGGAGGCTGTAAGACTATATTATTCGAGAACTATAAACTCTAGGTCTCAGCTATAAGAAGATCCGAAAAAGATGCCACCATAGGCCTCCACAGGTCCCACAAATATGAGCTCTACTTTTGACACAACTCTAATGATAACATGTCCAAATATAATCCTATGTTCACAAGTTTAGATTAGGTCTTAACTTTTTATAAACTACAAGACCATGGTTTACACAATGTATAGATCAAGACCCAAACACAAAATATTCGCTAAATTTCATCCTTTCTATATCCTCTTCTTTCATATATGAGTATGAATATCTATTTATACTTGTTTTCATATGTGAAAGGAAATTTGATGGACTATTGAGCCAACCTTTGTATTAAAGTTTAATATGAATTGTTTATTTTATGTGGAATAATATGATAAGGAATAGCCTTTGGCACAAGAAATTTCTTCAAGAACAACATGGTAGTAGAAAAACATAAGTATACCCACTAATGAATTATGTTCTCTTCAGTTTACATAATTTAGACTCATAGTCATGGTTGTTGCAGCAACACATATATCATACTTCAAGCATTTATCCTTACAGTTCTTAGAGACTTTATAATTATGAGAAGGATAGATACCATATAGAATAATTCTCTTCACTATATGTATAGTGACTCTTTCCTTTCAAGCACCAAGAGGCACCAATTTTAAACATCCATTTCAAGGATTATTAGACTCCAATAGTTTATTAGGTCTGCCATCAGTAGGGAAATCACAAATAGGTCTCAAAGAATTAAAACTACAAACACCATAAACACCACAGGTTACAAAAAAAATCACACTGATTCTCCACAACTTGCAATCCAAATTTCTAATCTACTTTAGCTTCTTCATGTTTTATTTTGTTTCCTATGCGCAGAGCCCTCATTCAATTCCATGTGTATAATATAATTGTATAATAGAATTCCTAGTTTTTATTTCCTTTCCATGTTATCCATATCTTTTATAAATACTAAAATCTCCTTTTAGAGCACAATATCTTTGTCATGAAGTTCCAACCATGACATAATACTTTAATTTGTTCATTATAATGAGGTTGGAAATATGAGAACCATAGGTTCAATCACACACCATGGAGGTTGTTGATTTCTGTAGTTATGGTCATGCTTGATAATTTATATTTTATCCCTTGAAATACATAATGTAATTGTGATACATGTTATTCACGTAGTTTTCTTTGATTAGCCCTTGAAATAATTATTATGAGACACTTTCTTAAATTCTGATTTAAAGGAGAAAATTTGAAATTTTGAATTTTGAATTTTTGGATCAATTCGTCAATTCATCCGGAGTGAAGAGACAAACCCATTTGGATAGCAATACCACTATATATTGAGAAATATACCTCCTCCTCAAGGTACCATTAGACCTCACACAAGAAAATACAAATTTTTTGATTATAAGATAAGGAGAAGAAGAACAAAGGACAAGAAGGATGAATTCATCTCTAACTTGTATCTCTATAGACCTCATTCTAGTGAATTTATTTTTGCACAGTTATTGAGTAACATTCTAGATATGCTGAAAATTTGGGCTGAAATTCTAGGGAGGTATAGTTTATAGGAATATTCTGGGAGATCAAAATTTGATATCATAGAGGGTCAATTTTGAAGGGAAGAATTTTGAATTTACTTGAACTGAATAGAGGACTACTTGAACATGTTTGATCATAATTTATTGGTTAGCTTGACCTCATAATTGACTTGCTTCATTAGATGAAACAAATGTTTCAAATGATTTCAAATTGAATTTACCAACTAATTTTGAACCAAATTCTTTTGAAATAAGACACTAATAGTTATAATTACAGTGGTCTTATTAATAATGGTACATGAAAGTTGGTGGATTCTTTATTTGTAACTAAACCAATTAGTTGCAAGTGTGTCTACAAGAAAAGGTACAAATTATATGGTTCACTTGATCAACAGAAAGAATGGTCAATGGAAAAATTATTTTCATAAAATGAAGGCATTGATTATGATTAGACTTGTTATCATACAACAATGTTAGCCATCATCCATATTCTCTTTTAGTTGACTATAAAAAATTGACGGAAACTTCATAAAATAGGTGTGAAGACTACTTTCATGAAATGATAATTGAAAGAGGATGTTTCATGCATTAATTCGAATATTTTGTTGTAAAGAGACAAGAACAAAAAGTGTGAAAACTCATTTAATTCTTATATGGCCTAATGCAATGATCATAAGCATGGTGTGAAAAGTTAATTGAAAATATTCTGAAATTTGAATCTCAAACATTTTATTCTTTATGATACAACTCTATTTATTAATATGGTTTGACAAACTATTTCTATATCTTCTAGTATACATTGATGACGGGGAACAATTAAATGATCTATATTGCATCCAAAAATAATTAGTTGAATAATGGATTTGGGACATCTTCCATACTACTTCAACATTGAAGTGAATCAACAATTAAACTACATATTTATCTCCCAAAAATAGTACATTGAATAATTATGAACAAGGTTTCGTTTAATAGAATGTAACCCTCCTAGAGTAAAGAAACAAAATTTGAAGTTCACCTGCAATGAATTTTGGAATGTAACCATCCTAGATATATATGTTTTGGCAAACAATATATATCTTACCACCAAGAGACCAAACATTTCATTTGTCACTGGATTCTTCCAAGGTTATGTAAAAATATTATGAAGGATTCACATTTAGATGACTTTGGCTTGATTTCATATTTTGAATTAATTTTCATGGGGACAAAGGAAATGAGTACAAATAATCAACTCCAACTGATAATTGGATTCTGAAGTCAATAAACAATGTCATCAATTCTTGTATGGAAATGTTTAGGTTTTTAAATTGGTTTTTATTGAGAAGTTTCCTATAATATTCAAATATTTTAGCCTTATAATTATAAATTTTAGTTAATGGATATTTGGAATTAGCAATGGATGTAACTACTGTATGTAAATAAGTGGTTAACGACAATTTGGAGGGCTCTTCATTATTATTTAGGTCATGTATGAGGGCTCTTAGATAGCTCAAACATCCATCAATGTCCATATTAATGTTTGGTAGGTGAAAAAGTTGTGTGATACTATTCAATTTTTCTTATATATGCCAATTCCTTTATAACTTCTAAAGTAAATACAAACACATAGCATAGGAAAATATGTCATCTAGAACACTAAGTATGCGATTCCTAGTGAATTTAGAGAATAATCCCTTTTGCATAAATCTCATGATAACATGAATTATGTTATCTTATCCATATATTACATAAGAATCCCACATTCCCTCACAAGTAAATGACCAATATGGGAGGAGGAACTCATTTAGTAAAATTCTCAAGCCCCAACAAGTAAACATGAGGATAGAGGATGTATTCCCATAAGTGTCTATCAAATGGAATGTTAAAGTGGATTTCAAGATAATATGTGTAAACATAATATAAATAAAGGTAATATCACATATCACAAATTTCAACTAGTAGTCTAGAATCTTGAATTTGAACCAATCCCTTCCTTCAATTGCCCATTATGATCATTCAGTTGGGAAGCACAAGTTTCTATGCAACCTATCATTTCAAAATATGTAGACACCATAGAGTTGGAGACATTAGAAGCTTCACCTAGAATGTAATTCTAGTAGCACTCTTGTAATTCTAGTGGCACTCTTGCAATGTTAACAACATTAGATAGAGAGCTAACGGAATAGAAAATTCCACAAACTAATCAATATTTAGATAAACTAAAAATCATGGTTTTAGATACCCATGAAACTAAGAGGCACAAGAATTTATCTATTACATACTAAATAAGAAGCAGAAAGAAATATTATTTAAATATCAATTCACAACCCTAGGGTCCTTAGAGGGCATTCTAAATGGATATTAGATAATCGATAATAAACAAAAGAACATCGCCTTATTACTATATTTCCAAAGTATAATAATTTTAAACTGTAACATCAAATTAATTCAAATATTTGTCATTCCATAAGCTAGCAAACTAGAACTACCAAGTTCAAACTAATATTCTTCTTGGTTTCGCTAATATTCAAGTTAATTTGTTTAAGCTGAGAAGTACAAGCTTGTCTTGGACCAACACAAACCGGCGTCTGCATGTCGGACATGAATTCTTACGATCAAACCATAACAAAATACACTTTGCATGATAGTTATGTTTGCATGGTAATTGTTTTGCAGAATCACTTGTGGAAAACGTTACGAGACGGATAGGGCAGGTGACCGCATCCTCACTTTCGTTTTCTTGGCAACTTAATATAACTGAGGGCAACGCATCAAGTGCTGTACGAACACTGCTATTTACCGACACTTCCTCCTCTTCTGTTTCATCTTCTTCTGAGTCGTCTATAAAACTACTATATGAGTCATATGAAGAGTCAATGAGGCCAATACGGACTGCTTCATATTTGAAATTGAATTGATATGTATCATTCTCCAGATGCTGTTTGATCTCACGCCACGTGAATTCTGAATTCCAAATAATTTGAATTCTAACGAAATCAACGAGTTCATCGACGTTTTGTGGGCGAAAATCCTCTATATATCTGAGGACAATTACATTCTCTGCCAACCTAAGTGTTACCATATAGTCTTCATCACTCTCCTCATTTTCAGTATCTTCGTTTCTGCCTCTCCTCCGATCTATGGTCTCTTCCAGCCACTCTTCGTCTAACTCACGTACACTAACATTCTCTCTGACATCCAGCAATTCCCTTGTATCAATAGTCACGGTGGACACCAAATGCTCAGCATCTACATCTTCACCAGACACTGAATCCTCAGCATCTACATCTTCACCAAACACTGAATACCGAGAACCAGACATTGAATCCTCTTCATCTACATCTAAATCAATGGTTGTTGCCTCTGCTGCGATTAGTGCAGGTTCCAGGTCTCTCAGAATACCGAGAACCATTTCCCTGCCAAAATAGTCAGAACGGTTTGTATCATTTCTTATGTTACCTTCTTCCATTCTTTACCATTTGTATCAGAACTCAAATACTATAAAATTTTCAACAAAGAGATATGAAGTTTCCCGCACGTCAAGGGATCTGATAAAGAAATATGAAGCGATAGATCTGTATTGTTGTTTTGAATAGATCTTTGAATTATATATACATAAACATTCACGTTCACTTATTTTGATCGTATAAAGCCGACAATGGTTCCTCCATTTGACTATTTTATTTGTAAATTAATGGGTTTTTAACATAGTTATTAAGTTTGAATTCTAATTTGGATTAGAAGGTTTATCTTAACTTCATATTAACTCATTGTGAAGAAGGGTTAATATTTCTGTTCACTTTAAATAAAATTTGTATTTCTATAGATTTGACTCCACACAAGTTTGTTAGATGTGTAGGTAATAGTTTTATTATTAGTTATAATTATAACTATTATTATAAATATTAATTATTAATTTATTTTTATTTTTCTGTAATTTGTTTAACTTTGATAACAATCATAATTAATTTTTTTTTTTTTTTTTAATATAATTTCAATTTTATTTTATTATACTACATTACAATATATTTACATTTAATGTCGAGAATGTCTAGTAAATTATTTTAAATTTTTTATTATTTTTAAAATAAGTATATGTGTAAATGTTTATAAACATTTACACCACTACACCATCTTTTATATACCATTTTGAATTTAGATTTACTCTAAAAAGTGTAATAAAATAAAATTACTATCTTAATTCCCAGAGGTTTGATCTCTCTTCGAATGTGGTAGATATAGAGTAAAGATGAATCTAAGTTGGTTTAATTCCTCCCTTTAAATAGGCTACATTCCATATAAATACCATGGATCAATATCATGGGTTATCAATACCATGGGCCATTTTTATTGTAATTATTATTTTGTTTTTATAGGGTTATTTTTATTTCATTTATTCATGTTATTTTATTTTAATCGAGTTAAAATATTTTCATTACATTATTATTTTATTTTACTTTATTTTTATGTAATTTGACTTCATAAAAATGTTAAGCATTGTATTACAACATCTCTACCATAGTGGGCTCAGCAAAAATAAAATATTTATAAAATATTTTGATTTTGAAATAAGTTATAGGTTTTGGGGCAAGTGGTATATATAAGACATGTTACTTGCCCATGGTATTCTAACAAAGCCTATTTACAAGTTAATAATGACTATTGTAAAGTATGAGTTAATATCCACGGTTAAGAATCTTGTCCTATTGGAAGTTTATTGTAAGTATTAAGTTTTAATTTAAATACATGGTACAAAATTAATTAAGATAAAATATTTATAAAATATTTTGATATTAAAACGAGTTACTATTTTTGGGCATGTGATATTGATAAGCCATGGTATTGGCCCATGATATTGTAATAAATCCTATTTGGATGTTAATAATATCCTAGTTAAGAATCTGGTTATATTGGAAATATGAAACTTTGATGTGCTTATTGATTAAATTTAAATATAGTTATACATAATTATTTTAATTTATATGGTAAAATTGATTTAAATTTAAATATATCGCAAGGACACCTTAACAATGAACTTATTTTAATGTGATATGTATATTATCATTAAAAAAATAAATTACAATAATAAAAAATAATAATTTAAAAAAATGTTTATGTTTAATCATTATTTTCTAATGATTAATGTCAAAACATCTTATACTAAGTTGTAGAGCCCATTTCTAATGTTTAATGTCAACACATCTTATACTAAGTTGTAGAGCCCATGTCAATGCAATAAATTTCTTATGAGATAAATTTCTTATAAGTATTAAATGTATCAAGAATATGATGAGTATTTTTCCCTTATGGAAGCCTACCCCCTTATGGATCATTAGTCAAATGGATCACTACCCAATCAGGAGAGCCAATCCACATTCATAGATAGAAACTAGTAATATAGAGCATCCTTGTTTATTAATGAATACATTATAATAAATTACTATCAAATAGTACAAGAAGACCAAGTTATTTTAACATCCACGAGGCTAAATATAACCTATGGGACAAATTTATTCTCTATATTGCTCTTGTATTCTTCCCTTTTCCTATCAAGTTTCACAATAAACTCTCACGACCTTTTGAAAAAGCCCACGCTAAATATAATATCCCAAGGGATAGATGCCAAAATATGTGCATAAATTTCCTTGTTGTCTTTGAAGGCCTCACATTCTAAAATGAAATTCTTTTCTGTTCCCATTTTTCCAGAAGAGAAAAAAGTACATACTCTATCTTCCCACATTTATTTTGGCCTTTTCCAGCGCCATGGTTCGTGACAACAGAGTTGATGCAAATTAGTCCTCATTTGAGCAATAATAATTTTGGCTCTCCAAGAAATAGTGGACCATATATACGCTTTTTGATGATGATTATGATTAGGATTAAACTCTTCAATATTATACTTTTTCTTTCTCCCTAGCTCCTTCTCCCAAGTACCTTTTTGGAACTTATCGA
Organism: Pinus albicaulis; assembly: GCA_034641835.2. Lineage (NCBI taxonomy): Eukaryota > Viridiplantae > Streptophyta > Pinopsida > Pinales > Pinaceae > Pinus > Pinus albicaulis. Next base: position 192,599,265 of record CM076574.1, on the reverse strand, counting down.
TAAACAAAATCTTTTATCTCTTTACTTTTTGTGGGACACATCTCAATAAAATGGCCCATTTTCTAATCCATTTGTTACTTTGCTGAATCCAAGTCTTCTTTCTTGTGCCCAATATTTCATTAATCACAACCTTAGGCCATCTTGCATCTTCCATTTTCTCATTTTTTTCAAATACCTTATGACCCACACCATAGCTATTACTTCAATAGGAGCAACCCATGTTTGACTTCAAAATATAGCATAAGGAGCTGCACTTTTAATTTTGAGCTTTTTTTTAATGAAACACTTTTGAATTTTCTCAACTTGTTTCCACTAGATGTCGGATGTACTGTTGGCCACCAGTTCACAACCGTAGAGAGTCACCAGAATTATTAAAAATCCAGAAAGAGTTAGAGAGGTTTTCAAGTTGCATAACTCTCCCTATCTACACTTATTTTGAAAAGCATATAATGCTTTCAAACCCCCAAAAGTTATTTTTTTTTTACATCCATCCCATATTAGATTTCTTTTGAAGTCAATTCTGATGTATTTTTAATCTGCAACTTCTTTCAGAATGTTTCCTTCAAAGTGCAACTTATGCTCGTTAAGTTTTACTTTGGTATAGAAAACCACTACTTTGGTTTTGATCGTATTGACTTGCATCCCCACATTTCTACAAAAGTGCTCAAGGGAAATTAAGTGCTCTTGCAAACAAAGAGAATATTTAGAAATTAGAATAAGGTCATCTGCTTATAAAAGAAGCTTTATAACAAAATTTCCCGAATGGATATTGTCACCCCCTTGCAAATTTAGCCACTCTTCAATCTTGTCGATATATATAACTAAGAGGGTTGGAGACAATTGGAAACCTTGTTTGATGATCCATGTGGATATTGGTGGCCACCCACCTATTCCATTTGGACCCACACCATTAATTCTTTCAGTTTTTTAGTTTCAACACAACTTACTATTTTTCACAGTTTTTCACGTTATGAACTTCCGAACCCATGTTGAGGGCCTAATCATCCAGGCGTATTAGTGACTACCCACCTGTTCCATTTTAACCCACACCATCAGTTCCTTCAGTTTTTCATTTTCAGCACAACTTACTATTTTTAGTAGCTTTCGAGTCGTGAACTTTCAGAGCCATTTGAGGCCGTAAACGAAGTTTTTTGTGAAATATAGGAGCAAAATTGGTCTACTCAATCAAAATTTGTATTCCTCAAATTTATATTTCTAACGAGGTATTAAGCGCATCAAATGAGGATTGTATGCCAAAGTTATGTCCCCTGGAAGATTGATGTACCATTTTACCCAAATGTGGCCCATAGTTTTGGCGCTTTATCTCCTGAGGATAGGTTTTTGGATGTTTAGCGTGTTATATTGTTTCTCAACAATAAATAGGTCTTTGAGCCTCATTCTAACAAAGTTCAAAGGCCTATAGCTGCCACATCTCTTCTCAAAGATAAACTACCAGTGCCATAGCTAGTTTATTTCCATTATGTTAGTAAGCATATTTCAGTCATTTTTTATTAATGAAATGTGGTTTTATTTCCATTGCATCTCTGTGTTTATGTCTATTTCTATATTTTATTGAATTCGTGCATAAATCTAGACCAGTGGTACCATAGTAGTATGGTCTTTCTTTATTTCTCTTTGCATGTCTGCAACACAGTCTGGGTATAAGGAGTTAGGTCTCGATCTAGTTGAACCCTTGCAAGATCAGCCTCATAAACCTCGAAGACCTCCCATGGCGCATGAAAAGAAAGATGATGGAGTAGGAGATCCTATAAAATATTTCTAGAGGAGGCCCTTGAGAAACATAGGAACGCGAGGATGGATAACTTTGCCCAGATCCTTCAATAGTTGCCAATGGGTGACATATATACATCATGTAGCCACTCTGGATGATCCAGGTGGATATCGATGGCCACCCACCTACTCCATTTGGAATAACGCCATCAATTCTTGCAGCTCTTCACATACAGCACAACTTACTATTTTTAGCAGGTTTTCAGGTCCTCCACTCCCGGAGCCGTTTCGGGGCCTTAATGATCCAGGTGGATATTGGTGGCCACCCACCTATTCCATTTGAACTACCACCATCAGTTCTTTCAGTTTTCAAATTTCAACAAAACTTACTATTTTTAGCAGTTTTTTGGGTCGTGAACTTCCGGAGTTGTTTTGAGGCCCTAAACAACATTTTTTTGGCAAAACGGAGAGCAGCATGGGTCCATGGACCGATGCTTCTCATTCAAAAGTTGTACTCCTTGGATACATATTTCTAATGAGGTATTGAGCACGTAAAATGGAGATCGGGTGCCAAAGTTACACCCTCGGGAAGTTGAACCACCAGTTTACCCAAACGAGCGCCCACAGTTTTGACGCCTCATCTCCTACAGTTAGGTTTTTGGACGTTTCAGATTATACATTGTTTCTTAACAATAAATAGGCCCTCAAGCCTCATTGTAACACAGTTCAGAGGTCTGTAGCCATTACATCTCTTCTCAGAGATTCGCTACCAGCACCCTAGCTATTTTATTTCCATTATGCATGTAAGCTTATTGCAGTCATTCTTTTATTAATAAAATGAAGCATTATTTCCACTGCATCTCTATGTTCATGGTTATTTCTATGTTGTGTTACGTTCCTGCATAAATCCAGATCAATGGTATCAGAGCGGGTCTGCTCTTTCTTTGTTTTTCTTTGCATGTCCCTAATGCAGTCAGGGTATAAGGAGTTAGGACTCGATCTGGTTGAACCCTTGCAAGATCAGCCTTGCAAACCCCGACGACCTCCCATGGCGGAAGAAAAGAAAGACGAGGGAGCAGGAGATCCTATCAAAATACTTCTCGAGGAGGCCCTTGAGAAACAAAGGAACGCGATGATGGATAACTTTGCTCAAATCCTTTAACGACTGCCCACATGTGGCACATCTGCATCCAACAGCCACACTGGAGGCGCCACTCCCTTCAAGGTACAGGTAAACTTTGAAATTCCTATATTTGAAGGAAAAATAGATGCAGACGTTGTAGATAGATGGTTAAATTTGTTAGAAGGGTATTTCTTGGTCGATGACTTCTTTGACAAAGAAAAGATTATTTTTGCACTTCTCAAAGCCGCCCCCCATGTCAAAGACTTGTGGGAAACCTACCGTGAGCAAGAGGGCGAAGGGGAACCCTCTCTGTTCTCGGCCACACCCACTTGGAATTCGTTCCGAGATGGCATCAAGGAACATTATTACCTCATGGGGAGCTATGAGGACAAATACATCCAATGGACTACGCTACGGCAAAAAAAGGATCAAGATGTGCACAAACTGATGAATCTGTTCCATACCCTGCGCACAAAGTTGGGTATTAAAGATTCAAAGAGACATTTGATGCTCAAGTACTGTGGCTGTATGTACAAACACATTCAATAGGAAATGGAGTTCCTCGACATTACATCACTTGGCACGACATATCGCTATGCCGCCAAGATCGAGCAGAAATTTAAGCAAAAGAAGCGAGAATTTGGATCCGCGAATCTGAAAGGGGCTCCCAAATCGAAGAACAAGGGGCAAGGAAAAAGCAATGCGACTCAGAAAAACACCACAAATTCAAAGGACATAGGGAAGTGGTGTGAATTTCATAATAGCCCCACTCACAGCACAAACGAGTGTCGGGCCAAATAGTCTTTGGTGGCTGAAATAAAGGCACCCGAATCAGATGCATTTTTTTATCCTGAGTTAGAACCAGACAAAGGAAATGACAAAGGGAAGCAGATCATTGATGTGGATCCCAGTGCCATTGTTTCCACCACCAAGATCCAAAATGAGGGTCGAGAGGAGGGGGAGCGCCTCTTCCAGTCACAGATGTGGATGAAGGGTTCTCCGCTGCAGTTTCTTGTCGATAGCGGAAGCCAAAAGAACCTCATTTCAGCAGAGGTCGTGAAGCGGCTCGGCCTACCAACCATAGCACACCCACAGCCGTATACCATCAGGTGGCTCCAACCAAGGAGAGATCTCTGCATCCGCCAGCAGTGCCGCCTTCCATACAGTATCAAGCCATTCACGGATGAGGTATTGTGTGATGTTGCTCCTCTTGATGTAGCTGATGTATTATTGGGCCAACCATACTTGTGGAGGCAACATGCTGTGTGTGAGTCTAGGCCTCGTGCTGTTATTATTACTTTGGGAAATAACATTTACAGGATATCGGAGGTAGTATTGCCTCCTGTCATCTCTTTGAATATTACAAAACAACGCAGTAAGATTGTTTCCCAAACCAGTAAATTCATTTTCCTTACAACTCACTCACGGGGAAAGAAAATTATTGTGGCCACAACCTCAAAACAGGGCTCCCTTGCATGGCTACAGTAAATGGACAAAGTCATGGAGGAATACGAGGAAGTTTTCCCCTCACTCATAGAGGTTCCTCTACACTGTCAGGACAGGCACTCCATCGATTTGACTCCCAACGCACCACCGCCTAATGTTTCCATGCATCTTGCAACTACACATATAGAATCCAAACATGTACTGTCTGAGGCTGATAAAGAAACCAAATTTACTAAATGCATCCAGCATGTCCACCCGCAGGTCCTTGACATCTTCAACACATCTAATACTCAGTTCAACAGAATTTGCCTCATCTCATGGAGGATCTCAACGCAATGGGGACCATTGCTTCCTAAGGAGGGAGGAATGATCCAGGTAGATATCAGTGGTCACCCACCTACTACATTTGGACAAGCACCATCAATTCTTGTAGCTCTTCACATACAACACAACTTACTATTTTTAGCTGGTTTTCGGGTCCTCCACTCCCGGAGCCGTTTCAGGGCCTTAATGATCTAGGTGGATATTGGTGGCCACCCACCTATTCCATTTAAACCCCCACCATTAGTTCTTTCAATTTTTAAATTGCAACAAAACTTACTATTTTTAGTAGTTTTTTGGGTCCTGAACTTCCGGAGTCGTTTTGAGGCCCTAAACGAAATTTTTTTGGGAAAACAGAGAGCAGCATGGGTCCATGGACTAATGTTTCTTGTAAAAAAGTTGTACTCCTCATATATATCTTTCTAACGAGGTATTGAGCATGTAAAACAGAGATCGGGTGCCAAAAGTTACGCCCCCGAGAAGTTGAACCACCAGTTTACCCAAACGAACACCCACACCCACAATTTTGGCACCTCATCTCCTATGGTTAGGTTTTTGGATGTTTCAGATTCTACATTGTTTCTAAACAGTAAATAGGCCCTCGAGCCTCATTGTAACACAGTTCAGAGGTCTGTAGGCATTAAATATCTTCTTAGAGATTCGCTACGAGCACCCTAGCTATTTTATTTCCATTATGCCTGTAAGCTTATTGTAGTCATTCTTTTATTAATAAAATGAAGCATTATTTCTGCTGCATCTCTATGTTCATGGTTATTTCTATGTTCGGTTGCATTCCTGCATAAATCCAGATCACTGGAGGTGCCACTCCTTTTAAGGTATAGGTCAACTTCAACATTCATGTATTTGAAAGCGAGATAGATGTAGACATCATCGATAGATGGTTGAATTTTCTTGAAGGGTATTTCTTGGTCCATGATTTCCCTAACCGAGAAAATATTGTTTTTACACTTCTCAAAGCCACCCCCCATGTCAAAGAGTCATGGGAATCAAGCTGTGAGAAAAGGGACGAGAGGGAACCCTATTTGTTCTCGGCCACACCCTCTTAGAATTCATTCCGAGACAACATCAAGGAACAATATTACCCTGTGGGGAGATATGAGGAGAAATACATCCAATGGACCATGTTGTGGCAACAAAGGGATCAAGATGTGCATGAACTGATGAATTGTTTCCATACCCTATGCAAAAAGTTGGGTATTAAATATTCTGAGAGACATTTGGTGCTCAAGTACTGCAACTCTCTTCACAGACACTTTTAGGAGGAAATGGAGTTCCTCGACATTACCTCGCTTAGCACAGCATGTCACCATGCCACCAAGATCAAGCATCAATTTAAGAAGAAGAAGTAAGACTTTTGATCCGCAAATATGAAGCTGGGGAAAAGCACCCTCAAACCACAGAATAGGTGGAAAAGATAAAGAGGGGCAACACAAAACAACAGAAAAAACCAAAAGAAGGACACATGGATGTGGTGTGAGTTTCATAACAGCCCCACTCACAGCACAAGTGAGTGTTGGGCCAATTAGCCATTGGTGGTCAAATTGAAGGCACCCGAATCAGATGCATGTTTTGATCCCAAGCTAGAACCAAACAAGGGAGATGACAAAGTGAAGAAAATCATTGGTATAGGCCCCAGTTCCATTGTTGCCACCACCAAGCTCCAAAGAGAGGATCCTGAGGATCGAAAGGAGGGGGAGTGCCTCTTCCATTCAAAGATGTGGGTAAAGGGTTATTTGCTGCAATTCTTCATTGATAGAAGAAGCCAAAAGATCGCCATTTCAGAAAAGGTCATGAAGCACCTCGACCTACTGACTATAACACACCTCCAGTTGTATACCATCGGGTGGCTTAAACCTTGAAGAGATCTCTGTGTCTGCCAACAGTGCCGCCTTTCGTACATCATCAAGCCATTCACGGATGAGGTATTTTGTGATGTTGCTCCTCTTAATGTAGCTGATGTATTATTGGGCCAACCATACTTGTGGAGGTGACATGGTTTGTATGATTTTAGGCCTCATTCTATAGTTATTGATTTCAGAAATAAATTATACCGAATACCAGAGGTAGTACCCCCTCCTGCCATCTCTTTGACTATTGCAAAAAAACGCAATAAAATTGATTTCCAAACCATGAAATTTATTTTCCTTACAACACGCTCATAGGGGAAGAGGAAGATTGTGGCCATAACCTCGAAATATGGCTCCCCTGCACAACTGTAGCATATGGACAAAGTCATGGAGGAAGACGATGACATTTTCTCCTTACCAATAAATGTTCCTGTACACTAAAAAGACAAACACTCCATTGATCTAATACCTCGGTGCACTGCCACCTAACGTTTCCATACCTCAAGTGACTACATAAACATAATCCACACATGTATTTTCTGAGGTAACCAATTTTATTGAACGTATCCGACACGTCTGCCAACTCGTCCGCCAACACGTCCACAACATCCTCGACAAATCCAATACCAAGTTAAATATAACTTTCCTCTCATGGAGGACCATAACGCAATGGGGACCATTTCTTACTAAAGAGGGAGGAATGATCTAGATGTATATTGGTGGTCACCCACCTATTCCATTTGGACCTGCACCATTAGTTCTTTCAATTTTTCCGGTTCAGCACAATTTACTATTTTTAGAAATTTTTTGAGTGACGAACTTCCGGAGTTTTTTGAGGAACTAATGATACAGGTGGATATTGGAGGCCTCAAACCTATTCCATTTGAACCCCGACCATTGTTTATTCCATTTTTCCTGTTTCAGCACAACTTACTATATTTAGCAGTTTTTCAGGTCCTGAACTTTCAGAGTCGTTTTGAGGCCCTAAAGGACTTTTCTTTGGAAAATCAGGAGAAGCATGGGTCTATGAATTACTCACTCAAATGTTGTAGTCCTTAGGTAGATATTTCTAATGAGGTATTGAGAGCGTCTAACGGAGATCGTATGCCAAAGTTACATCCCTTGGAAGATTGATGTACCAATTTACCCAAACAACACCCATAGCTTTTGCAATTCATCTCCTAGGGTTAGGTTTTTCAATTTTTATGACTTTCTATTGTTTCTCAGCAATAAATAGGCCTTTGAGACTCATTGTAGCATAGTTCAAAGGCTTGTAGCAATCACATATCTTTTCAGATATAAGCTACCTGTGTCCTAGCTGGTTTATTTCTATTATGTTTGTAAGCGTATTCTGGTCATCCATTGTTGATGAAATGAAGTTTTGTTTCCATTGCATCTCTATGTTTATATATATTTCTATATTATTTTTCTTACCTTAATAAATCTAGACCAATGGTATTAGAGCAGTTTTATCTTTCTCTCTTTTTCTTTGCATGTCCCCAACATGGTCAAGGTGTAGGGAGTTAGGGCTCGATCTGGTTGTGTCACGTCTCCCAGACTCTTTTTTTTTTTTTTTGCATAACAAGTTTAGATACATTACCCCGATTGGGGAAGACAATTGAACCTGTGATGAGTGCTACACTTATAACATAACTCAAATATTCTCCGCTTTATGCGCCGATAACAATTATAGTTTTTATACTGAATCACTTATAAATTCAGTCTGTTATCCGGGGTTTAGATTCTTTTCAGTACTTATAGCCAGCCATGGCATACAAGAATTTCCATGAGAATTTTTGGGCTTGACCTCCCCTCTTCTCAGTCCATATAGTAGAATTATATATCTATTGGTATTTCTCAGGTGTTTTTGTTCAGAGTTTTCTCCAACTCTAGATGATCACTAGGCCCTTACTCAAACTTCCCAGTTTGCAGGCCTGATAAAATTTTCAACATTTAAAGTTTCAGCATCGAGGTATAGATGTATGCCTCCTCGCATACATCTATCTCTACGCAGTTAACCTCCATTGCTCCAACTACTTTCCCAGTAGTTTCTACGGACGGTAAATAGATGCTCTGTTCATGGTATTTTTACACATGCTTACAATCTTCCCTCACACAAAATTTTATCACACAATATATTTTTCAATAGGCTTTCCCTCCCCTTATTTTTCTGTTACAACCATTCAACATGTGTTACACTATGGTATAGATTCAACTGTTCCATGGAAAACTAGGAAACATATCCTCTTGCTTCACTCAATGGAGGTAGAGAATACTGAACTGGATAGTTTAGAATCCCTAGTGTTAGATCCTCGTCCTTAGTTAGGATTCAACTTCTGCTTCCATATGTGTACAATTACATTTAATAGAATAATGTAAATTCTAAATTTTACAATTCTCTCCATTGTAACACAGCTGACATACTGAACCCCATACCTCTATCACAGGGTTGTTGTTCCCTACTTTCTGTTATTGATTACAGTGAATTTTGTGCCATCAATATTGTTATGATAGGTTTAGTTGTTTGGTACTTGCTGTTCATGGGTACTGTTTTGTTAACATTTCTTGTTTATCCACACCGAAATTAAATATTTCTTTAAGAGACAGCAAGCTATACCTATACACGGTTATTAGATTTGCTGTTAAATTGATCTATCATCTCTAACCTCATTACCACCAGATACTCATCCATACAACCCAACCATTTGTCTCTGCTATAAATAGCTTTGGTTTGCAATTACAGGAATTACTTAATAATTAATCAATCTAACATTTGCATAATGCACCATAACATGAAAATTCATAAACTGCATAATGAACCATAATATCACAATTCATAAACTGCATAATGAACCATAATATCACAATTCATAAACTGCATAATGAACCCTAACATCACAATTTCATAAAACATGGATATGTTTAATGCAGACTTACAGAAATCTCCCAATTTATGCATGCACACCTCTACTATGACCAGTCCACCCAACCTTAGAGTTCGTTTCTCTCCCGAACTCACCCGAGGCCCCGAATCCTCCAGAGCAGGACTAACCTCAATCTTTTGGAGTAGCTTGTTAAACTATGCTTTCCCCAAACACCATTTTCAGTCTGCGTCCAGTCCCCAGGGATGCTTTATTCTGTTTAACTGAGCTTCCCATTTTAGGGCTCTTTAAAGTAGCACAAGCTTTCCTCTCAACTTTTCAGCTTTCTCACCTCTTCCCAACTACTCCTCTTCATTGGGGAAATTTAGATTTTTCCTCAAAAATCTAAATTAGAAATAATTTCTTTCAAGGATTTTTGAAAGATTTTAGGGAAAGTCTTTTCCTTTTCCATCACCTCATGGATTATGCATGTGTCTCACTTTCTCATCTGGTCATAGTGCATGCACAATATTTTATTTATTTTTCATAAATAAGTAGTTAACCATATCCACATAATAATTATCCATTGGGGTCCACTCCCCTATGGATTTATGTTCAAAGGTCTAATTTGAAAAGCATAGAACTTGGGGGTGTTACATATTCCCCCTCTGTGAACATAAACACGAGTCCTCGGTGTTCGACAACTATCTACTCGGTTGATTTTGCACATAATTATGAATGCTTTTCCATTATCTTAGCTTCACCGTTCCATGTAGCTTTTCGGCGATGGTATCATGCACCTTTACTCCGGCCTCTTGTTCGATTCCGTAATTCAATTTCTTCCGTTTTCAGATTTGAAGCGGCTTTGGAAAGAAATTCTTGTTAGTTCCACAGATCACATTCCAATCAATAATGTGAGAAGCATCATGTACAAAAATTATATTTTCCTAACAAGGAGATATGAAATTTAATATGCAAGGGTAAGGCTATTTTATAAGCCATTAGTTTCCCTTCATTCCAACACCTTCCTTGGTGTTATATTCTAATGTTGACTTTTCAACTTTGACGAAGATTTCCTCTTCGTTCTTGCTTAATTCCAGCATAGTACTTTCCTGCTTTATGCAGTTGATTTTCTTTCTACTTCTTTGCAAGAAGTCGGTCTAGAAAATCTTTTATTCTGTCTTCTCTGTCCACAATTCATACCAATGTAAGAAATGTCAGGTACATACAATTGATAATCCACAACAACATTCTGCATTTCCATAAACTTAAGAAATTTAGTTATTAACCAAACCGTTCAGGTTTATAATAGTTTAGTGCCCTTTTAGTACACTACTTATCCTTTTCTTGTTTTTTTTTTTTCCCAGTTGATTTTTCTTCACCTTTTTCCTCCTTGTTTCCAGAGTGCACAACTTCCTGTTACACACTTGGCTACACAATTTTACAACTTTTCATTAGTACTCATACCTGAATGAAAACAATTGTATCATATGCAAGATTATGCTTGCCCTTATCTTTGAATTTAAGACTCAGGGAATTACCAAAATTCTTTAGTGTGAATGCAGGTAATTACTATCATTCATCCCATTCACAAGTACTACTACTTGATAACGTCAAAATGGAATTTGACACAATTTCCCCTTTGTCCAAAGACTTACCCTAATTCATACCTTTACTTACAGCTTTTACGGTGAATTCACTTTTAATATTTCCTCAGTGAATTATTTCTTCTTCCTTAATCTATCAGGTTTGAAGATATTATATTCATACAACCAAAGTTAACATTACAACATATAACAGGATCACCTATATTTATAATGTTAATTTTAGATTTAACTTATGTCCCACGTGAAATTTGTTTCATTTTAATTTATTATTATTATATATATATATATATATATATATATATATTCTTAATAGGAATTTAAGAATGTACAATTTATATTTAATATACCTCTATTAAATATAATTTGTCATTTCTCTATTACCCACTTTTCTTTATATGTTCCACTATAAGCTTTCCTTCTTCTTTTGTTCCAATAACTATGGTAACACATAGTATTATATACATATTAGGAACATATATCCATTTCTTCTTAGAGATATTCTTTCTTGATAATAATTGTGAAACCAATAGTTTAACTCGTCTTTCTTTTCCAACATCACATTTATAACACATACAATCCTATTGCACATACAATCTTATTGCCTCTATTAAGGCCCTTATATACGTACATACCTTATACCATCTATCTCCCATATAGATCCATACATATACCGAGACACTTATGTCAACCACTTATATAACATAAATATCATATGTCAATACATATAACGATATACTACCACATTAACCACTTGTATGTAATAAATATCATATGTGCAATTATATATATCACATAATTTGTAACATTTTGACAAAGTTTTTCTCTACTCAGCTAGCATCTTTATATTTATAAAACCATGGAACATTCCACTTATATTATTCTTAATCACATACATATACATCTTTGGCTTACACACACACATATATATATATATATATATATATATATATATATATATATATATATATATATATATATATATATATTATCACACTCTCAGTCCCTTCTCACCTCGGGTGCGCAACCACTCCCAAAGACTCGAACATATGACACAATGCATGCAATATCACACTCTCAGTCCCTTTATATATATATTTTTTTCTATATACCTACTGATGTTTCCTCGTGTTTACCTGATTACTGGAATAATTAAGTTCAGAAGGGACATTTAATTCCCGTTTTGCTCACAGTAATTCCATGGATATAAAATAGTAGACCCCCTTATTATTACATGATGCACTTCACTAACTCTGGAGTAGGTATAAACCCTATAACACATATATTGTTTATGTCAATTTAATACCCCCTCTTTTTGAAATACTTTATATATTATATATATATCATTGGTATAGGAAACCCACATATATATATTTATATATATATATATATATCCATATTCTATCCAAGGGATTGAATGAGCGCCATTACATATATAGCTTATATCCAAAGATATCCTATGCATAAATATATATTTTGGTCAAAGTATTGGCGCTCCTTTTCAAATACATAGGCAACGCGTGTATATCAGCTCATAAGTGAAATCACTTATGTATATATATATATATATATATATATATATATATATATATATATATATATATATATATATATATATATATATTGTTGTGTTAAAAGGTTTATTGAACCTATCGTTATATATATTCCATCCTACTTAGACCCCATTTTATGTCTTAAGGTAGGAAAAAATGCATGGAAGTCCATAACCTTATATTCATGATATTGTCCCCCAGATTCGATTTAGGTGCTCCTCTATGTATACATAGAATCGTGTGCTACGATTCAGCAGCTATGGTATATGGTTGATGATCAATTCGGGCGTCAAATGTAACGTTTAAGATATCAGCCACGTCAACGGACACGCGTAGGGGTGATTTCAAAATTCTGAGACCGACGACATACCTACCAATTGCAGTTGCAGGAATTTAATGATGATACCGTGCGTGCTCTGGGTACTCGTCTTTGGCGCATGGTTTTCTTTAGGGTTTATACGACCGAAACCCTAACCTGCATTTAACGTTAGTATGAATGACCTTTGGTGAAGTTTTTTTACACGCAACTCTTAGCTGTTGATCTTACACTGCGCAGGAAGGTACTTCCGGCCACGTCTCACGCAGAGTTATGGAGTGTTTGTACGCAGAAATCCGTTGCGTCCCGACTTGTATGTTTTTGGTGCACGCTACTGGAGTTTTGCTGTCACAAGAGTGGTACGGTGACGGTCGCGCCTGGCAGGTCTTCAACCCCAGCTGGAGGAGCAGTGGGTAAGAAGTCTTATCAGCCTGAACAGTTTACTACTTCGCCGACTATTTGGTTTTCCTGGTACATTGACAAGGATAAAGAAAATGTTAACTCTTACGGCCTGGTACCTATGTTCTTGTTCGAGGAAATGGTTATAATCACCCTCAGATTTTTGGCGAGTTCGCTAGTATTGAGGGTTAACGCATAAACTCCGGTGCGGGGTTTCAATTTCTTTTATAAGTTTGATCCTCGAATCTGTCTGTTCTTGTGCGAAGAATGAATTCTCTTGTGGATTCGTCTAGAGATCTGTTTGTTTCTTTCTCCTTGGTTTGGTGTAATAAATTTATATGAACCATTTCAGAACGTATGGCGCAGACATCATAAGGGTTCTAGATCTTTGACTCAGGTTTTTCCATGGTGACATATCAATGCTTTTACTCGACAGGTAAGTCTGCTTACAGTGTTCTCGGTTTCTCTTTTCTATACAATTGTGTTTATTTTAGGTGTTATACAGCTAACATTCAGCGTTTATTTTCACGTGTTGTTACTCAGGTTTCAGACGGTTTTGAGGTACGAGCTCTTGTTTCCCCATTTTCCCCAAAGGGTCGATGGAGAAGCCACTCTCCTCATCGACTCTGTTCGTGCTCCGATTTGTTACAGTAACGTTTGGAGTTATGCCTTTGCATCAGCGTGAGCAGAATGGAAGGTTAACATTAATTTATTGTTGGGTTCCTATCGTTTAGTTGTTTGATCATTTAACTCGCCTTCTCCTCGCATCTTTTTAACGCGTTGGAGTCCGGTGCACCGGTTATTACAGGGGACGTTGCTGAGTTGACTTGATACATTGGTCTGTGGCTAGTCGTGCTACACGGCTTAGTTTACGTAGAGTGGTGTAGTGGAGTTCGACAGGGTTCAACCGTGTTGCCTATCTACATATATATGTGTACATCTGGTAATGGTTGCGTTTACTAACTTAAATCTGGTTTCGTGCATCCCGCATCCGTTAAAATGATGTTCTGAGTTCACGCGCTCTGGTTGCATAGTAAGGGAGTCCACCCGATCTCAGCGCGGTTATTTGTGTCTAGTATCACACGAAGCTTTATATACTGTAGCTCTGAATTTTCTCGCTCTAGTGTAGCGTTTCTCATAAGTTTTATAACCTAGTTATGTTGATTTCTGTTCCATACCTATGTTTACTTATTTTCCCTTGTATATACAGCCATATTAACCAGGTTTACGGAGATTCATCATTTGAATTCTTGGAACTCTGATAAGATCCTTGCTTCCTGTTTACTGAAAGTTGGTTCTGCTCTGCAAATCTTGTTTTTCGGAATGATATTATTTAGCGCACTAATGGTAATCTACTGACAGTAGAAACCACGACCTAATCATGGTATGCACAAGGTTGCCGCCGAATGATTCGGCCTCGGCGCTCATCCAATTTTCCCTGTTAAATTTTTTTTTTTTTTCGCTCAAACCCTTATTTGCAAAAGCACAGGGTTTAATTGCTTATTAATGTATGGATATTTGATTGAATGCAGTTACAGGTGTTAGATGGTTCATGGAATGAACTTTTCATTAAATCCCCTGTTTCTTTGAAACCGATATCAACAGGAGCCATTACGTTTGCTATTCGGCACCTGCGTTATGCTCTTGCTTTACTCTTACATATAAATGTATCGCATGCAATATTAAAACGAGCTTTTTGGTGGAGCTCTCAGCATTTAGGTCAGCATGGTATTTATTTTTCTTTAGCTCAAGTTTAATTAATTGCCCACCGTGAACTATCGACCATTTAACGCGTTGAACTCGCATATGTCAATAATTAACTGGTGCAACCGGGCGTTTTATGTTGTGCTATTTCTACTAAGAATACTTCCATTGTTCATCGTACATATTTTCACCATCATATACTATGGCACTTGTGGATTGTGAATGCGCCCTTTATTGAACTCACCGCACTTCCGTTTTACGTTTTAAAGCATTGCAAAATATATCTATGTATTGTTATTACTTTGATGCGCGGCTTTGAGATTTTTTTTTTTTTTTATTCATGTATACATATAGGTAATAGATAGAGCTAGTGCTTGCATATAGGATCCTAGCCACGGTTTAAATCTTTCACTATGATAATTGATTCAAGCCTTTTAAAAGAGAATGAGCAATATAGATGTTATGAGAGTCCTATAGATTAAAATTTTCTTTCTATAGTACAGCTTTCGAATTTCATATGATAATGTTTTTCTTTTCTTCTATATGTAGTTAGGTCATGGAAATTCAGTTCTGCTAAAATATTTGCTAGCATACACATGAGTCCATAATAGCACATTTGTGTCTACAGGAAACCAAATACTAATTACTCATACTTAGAGGCTAAGTAACTTCAGATTTAAGCCAACCTTGGTTTAGAGATTCTGGAGTTTCTACTCTATGAACTTTCTGGTCTACAACTAAACAAAATCTGGAAGGTAAATGCCTAAGGATAGATTATGTTAAATGTAGTACCAAAATATCTCATTGTCATAAAATTCAATTTTATATGTAGCCAATTCATACTGTAATAAGACATAATAACAAGAATCTCAGAACATACCACAAAATCTGCAAAAGGACCAACCTCCCACCCCAGAACAACCTTGACTCTTATCTCTAGAAGTTCCCTTTTCTATGTATCTAGGGAATAGATATAAATTCATTTTTCTCTTGTTTTTCATCACAGTAAGGAACACTTAGTTTAGCAGTTTTAAGAATGGAAATCATCCTTCTATACTCCTTGTAGTCTTTGCTTGACATCTGCATGTTCCTGGTAGTACCATTTTCCCCTTTCCTCTCCATTAACTTCAGCATTGATATTTTCTACTGTATTTAGATGGTTTCAGTATCTTTACTTTATGAACGCTGAAATTTCTTTTTCATAACGATGATAGTAGAACAATAGCTAAATATGTCATTATAAACTTTTTTCATACTCTATTGTTTTACATAGAAATACTATTTTTTTGAGAGATATCGGTTTCCAGTTTTTTTTTTTTTTTTAAACCTATTATAGGTTTAACCATTCTGGGATATGAGCCTCCTCATATTACTCCCATATCAATGTTTCTACTTTATCACAATATGCTACATGTATACCTGAAAGTATATCCAAGATATTTGTATACTTGAAGAAATATTTTTAATATTCATAAAATTTATAACAGGTAACCATTTCTTTGTGAGCACATATCTTGCCCAATTTTTGAACTATGCTCCGATACCATTTGTCACGTCTCCCAGACCCATTTTTTTTTTTTTTTTTCATAACAAGTTTAGATACATTACCCCGATTGGGGAAGACAATTGAACCTGTGATGAGTGCTACACTTATAACATAACTCAAATATTCTCCGCTTTATGCGCCGATAACAATTATAGTCTTTATACTGAATCACTTATAAATTCAGACTGTTATCCGGGGTTTAGATTCTTTTCAGTACTTATAGCCAGCCATGGCATACAAGAATTTCCATGAGAATTTTTGGGCTTGACCTCCCCTCTTCTCAGTCCATATAGTAGACTTATATATCTATTGGTATTTCTCAGGTGTTTTTGTTCAGATTTTTGTCCAACTCTAGATGATCACTAGGCCCTTACTCAAACTTCCCAGTTTGCAGGCCTGATAAAATTTTCAACATTTAAAGTTTCAGCATCGAGGTATAGATGTATGCCTCCTCGCATACATCTATCTCTATGCAGTTAACCTCCATTGCTCCAACTACTTTCCCAGTAGTTTCTATGGACGGTAAACAGATGTTCTGTTCATGGTATTTTTAGACATGCTTACAATCTTCCCTCACACAAACTTTTATCACACAATAGATTTTTCAATAGGCTTTCCCTCCCCTTATTTTTCTGTTACAACCATTCAACATGTGTTACACTATGGTACAGATTCAACTGTTCCATGGAAAACTAGGAAACAGATCCTCTTGCTTCACTCAATGGAGGTAGAGAATACTGAACTGGATAGTTTAGAATCCCTAGTGTTAGATCCTCGTCCTTAGTTAGGATTCAACTTCTGCTTCCATATGTGTACAATTACATTTAATATAATAATGTAAATTCTAAATTTTACAATTCTCTCCATTGTAACACAGCTGACATACTGAACCCCATACCTCTATCACAGGGTTGTTGTTCCCTACTTTCTGTTATTGATTACAGTGAATTCTGTGCCATCAGTATTGTTATGATAGGTTTAGTTGTTTGGTACTTGCTATTCATGGGTACTGTTTTGTTAACATTTTCTGTTTATCCACACCGAAATTAAATATTTCTTTAAGAGACAGCAAGCTATACCTATACATGGTTATTAGATTTGCTGTTAAATTGATCTATCATCTCTAACCTCATTGCTACCAGATACTCATCCATACAACCCAACCATTTGTCTCTACTATCAATAGCTTTGGTTTGCAATTACAGGAATTACTTAACAATTAATCAATCTAACATTTGCATAATGCACCATAACATGACAATTCATAAACTGCATAATGAACCATAATATCACAATTCATAAACTGCATAATGAACTATAATATCACAATTCATAAACTGCATAATGAACCCTAACATCACAATTTCATAAAACATGGATATGTTTAATGCAGACTTACAGAAATCTCCCAATTTATGCATGCACACCTCTACTATGACCAGATCACCCAACCTTAGAGTTCGTTGGTCTCCAGACCTCACCCCCGAGCTGAGATCCTCCAAGAACAGACTAACCTCAATCTGTTTTGGAGTAGCTTATTTAAGCTATGCTTTCCCCAAAGCCTGTTTCCAATTTTGCGTCCAGAATTTCAGGATGCTTTATTCCTGTTTAGCCTAGGCTTCCCATTTTGGGACTCTTTAAAGCTGCTTTAAGCTTTTCCTCAGCTTTTCCAGCTTTTTCTCACCTCTTCCCAACTACTCCTCTTCATTGGGGGAAATTTAGATTTTTCCTCAAAAATCTAAATTAGAAAAAATTTCTTTCAAGGATTTTTGAAAGATTTGGGGAAAGTCTTTTTCCTTTTCCATTACCTCATGGATTAGGCATGTGATCTCACTTTCTCATCTGGTCATAGTGCATGCACAATATTTTATTTATTTTTCATAAATAAGTAGTTAACCATATCCACATAATAATTATCCATTGGGGTCCACTCCCCTATGGATTTGTGTTCAAATGTCAAATTTGAAAAGCATAGAACTTGAGGGTGTTACAGGTTGAACCCTTGCAATATTAACTTCAGAAACCCCGAGGACCTCCCATGGAAGAAGAAAATAAAGATGAGGGAGCAGTAGATCCTATCAAAATATTTCTCGAGGAGGCCCTCGAGAAACATAGGAACGCAATGATGGATAACTTTTCCCAGATCCTTCAATGAATGCCCACTATTGTCGCATCTACATCCTACACCAACTCTGGCGGTGCCACTCTGAAGGTACATGTCAACTTTGACATTCCTATATTTGAAGGCCAGATAAATGCAGATGTCCTAGATATATGGTTGAATTTTCTAGAAGGGTATTTATCGGTCCATGATTTCTCTGACCGATAAAATATTATTTTTGAACTCCTCAAAGCCGCCCCCCCATGTCAAAGACTCATAGGAAACCTATTGTGATCAAAAGGACAAGAGGGAACCCTCTTTGTTCTCAGCTACACTCACATGGAATTCTCATCGAGATGACATCAAGGAACAATATTACCCATTATGGAGCTATGAGGACAAATACATCCAATGGACCATGCTACTGTAGCAAAGGGATGAAGATGTGAACGAACTAACGAATTTGTTCCATACCCTACACACAAAGTTGGCTATTGAAGGTTGAATAAGAAATTTGGTGTTCAAGTACTGCAAATTTTTGCACAGACACATTCAGGAGGCATGGAAAATTTTAGGGGCTAATATTCGCAATTGGGCTAAATTTCCATGATTTTTCCCAAACAAAAGATTTGCTAATTTCCATTTTTTTGTAAAAATGATTCACCCAAATTTTACAATACAAAATTATTTTACCTTTAAAATACCCAACGTTATATAGAGACTAGATATAAAATAATTATAAAATTGTATAATTTTACAAACATATGAATAAAATTTTATAGTTCACATAGTAGTGACTAGTGAAATTCGCCAACTTTTTAAACTTGAAGATAATTTTCCATCCTTAAAATTATCCTTGTCCGGAAGAAATGGAGTTCCTAGAGATTACCATTCTTGGCACTACATATCGCTATGCTGCTAAGATTAAGAAGAAATTTAAGTAGAAGAAGTGAGACTTCGGATACGCAAATCCGAAGTGAGGGAAAGGTGCGCTCGAACCATAGAGCTGGGGGAAAAGCCAAAGTGAGGTGACTCAGAACAACACCAAAAAGCCAAATAAGGACACATGGAAGTGGTGTGAGTTTCATAACAACCCCACTCATAGAACAAAAGAGTGTTGGGCCAAACAGTCATTGGTGGGCAAACTGAAGGAACCCGACTTACATGCATGTTCTGATCTCGAGCCAGAACCAGAGAAGGGAGATAAAAAAGGGAAGCATATCATTGATGCAGACCCCAATGCCATTTTTGCCACCACCAAGCTCTAGAGGGAGGATCCTGAGGATCCAAAGCGAGGGAGTGCCTCTTCCATATGCAGATGTGGGTGAAGGGTTCTCCACTGCAATTCCTCATCGATAGCAGAAGCCAAAAGAACCTCATTTCGGTAGAGATCATGAAGTGACTGAGACTACCGACCATAGCACACTTGCAGCCATGTACCATTGGGTGGATTAACCCTGGTATAGATCTTCATGTCTGCCAACAATTTCGCCTTTCGTACAACATCAAGTCAAACACTGTTACTGATGAAATAGGTAACCATATTGTTACCTACTTTTTTTTTGGTAGCATAAAAAGCACCCGATTTTGAAAAGTCGTGATGCAGAATCACCTTCTTTTTTTTTAGCACATTTTTGACAGTCTAATATTTTTATTTATGAAGTACGAATATTTGTTTTAAAATGTTAGTGATTTTCATGCTAATTTTGAAATGTATTGATGCAGCGTCAAATTTTTTTTTTAGAGCAGTGTTTTTTTTAGAGCAGTGATTTTCATGCTAATTTTGAAACGTATTGATGTAGCATAAACATTTTTTTTTTAGAGTGGTGATTTTCATGTTGGTAATAAAACACAAAACTTAGATAAAAATATATATATAAAAACAATAAAAAAAAACCAATAAAAATGTAAAAAAAATCAAAATTAACTCATAAAAGTAAAAAATTGAAACAAAAATAAATAAATAAATAAATAATTCAAAAATGATATCAAAAGAAATGACAAAATTTGAAAATAAAAACACATAATTTAAAGAAAAAAAACAAAAATTAACAAAAAAAAATTTAAAAAAAAAAAATCATCAAAAACATTTTTTTCTAAGTTATTAAAAAAACCATATAATTAAAAAAAAAAATTAATATAGAAAATTTAAAAATAATTTAAATTACAAAATTAAAATTTGGATAAAAAAAATAAAAAAGAAAAAAATTAAATTTAAAAATTTAAATTAAAAAAATAATAATGATAAGAAAAAAAAAATACAAATTTTAAAATTAACAAAAAAAAAAGAAAAAAACCACGTACAAATAATTAAAAAACAAATATCCATAAATTTACTGTTTTTTTTTAAATGAAACAATTTATAAATTTTAAAAATGAAAAACTAAATAAACTAAAAGATTAAAAATTAAATTCAATTAAATTAAAATTTAATAAATTTAATAAATAAAATTTAAATTTGAAAAAATAATTAATCTAAAATATTAAATTTAAAATGAAAATTAACCCAAAAAAAAAACAAAAAAACAAAAAAAATTAAAACAAATTGAATTTAAAATAAAAAATTTGAATTAAAAAAAATAATAATTTTAATTTTTTTGAATTTAAAAATAAAAATTAAAAAATAAAACAAATTAAAAGAAAAATATTAAAAATTAAAAAAAAATTAAAAAAATGAATTTTTTGATCGTTGTGATGCCGCCAAGTGGCGGCCTCCGCCGCTACCAGGGCAGTAGGCCTATTTCGTGAATCACCCTCCTGTCGTGGAAGTCCGGTTCTGGGAATTTCCCTCCCACGGTGGGAGTCCGATTCCGGGAACCTCCCTGAGGTTGATTCTGGGAATCGCCCTCCCGTGACGGGAGGCCGAATCGCCCTCCCGTGGCAGGAGGGCGATTCCAGGTACTGCCCTCCTGCGGCGGGATGTCAATTCCAGGAACTGCCCTCCCGTGGCGGGAGGCCGATTCCGGGAACCGCCCTCCCACAGTAGGAGGCCGATTCCAGGAACTGCCCTCCCGCCGCGGGAGGCTGATTCCTGGATTTGCCCTCCCGTGACTGGAAGTCGATTCCGGGAATCGTTCTCTCGCGTTGCAGGAGGGTGATTCCCAGAATCGCCTTCTCACCGCGGGTGGTCGATTCCAGGAATTGCCCTCCCGCGGTGGGAGGCCGATTCCAGGAATCGCCCTCCCGCCCAATGGCCAGCCTCCACCGCCACCTGGGCGGCACGCTGATTGGCAATGCCACCACGATAATATATATATATATATATATATATATATATATATATATATATTTTATTCTTTAAATTTTTAATATTTTTTTTAATCTGATTTTTTTTTAATTTAATTTTTATATTTGAAATTTAATTTGTTTTAATTTTATTCGTTTTTTTGTTTTTGATTTTTTTTTTCATAAATTTTGTTAATAATTTTTATTAAATTTTGCATTTATTTTTTTAATTTAATTAATTTATTTTTAATTTATTATTTATTATTATTATTATTAAACTTTATATTTAGTTTTTTCATTTAATTTTTTATTTTTTTAAATTTTTATATATATTTTTTTATTTCAATAAAAATTGTGTATTTTTTTATTTTATTTTTTATTTAATCTATTTCTTTTTTAATTTTTCAATTTTAATGGATTTTTAAAGTTTTTTAATATATATTATTTTTTATAATTTAAATTTAATTTATTTTTTTAAATCTATTTCTTTTTTCAAAATATATATATATATATATATATATATATTTATATATATATATATATATATATATATATATATATATATATATATATATATATATATATTTTAAATTTAATATTTTTATTGTATTTAATTTTTTATTTTTATTTTTAATTAATTTTTCATTTTTCTACTTTTAATTTCAATAAGGTTTTTTTTTTTTTTACTTTTTATTTTAAAGTTTTAAATTTATTAAAATTTGATATATTTCTTTAATTTATTTTTTTTTTAAATTTAAAAAATATTTTTTTTTTCTTTTTAAAATTTAATTTCTATATTTTATTTTTTATAATTTTTTTCTTTTTTTAACTTGTTTTTCTTTTTAATTTAAAATTTTTATTTTCTTTTTATTTTTATATTTTTATTTCTATATATTTTGAAATTTTTATGTTTGAATTTTTTTTATTTTTTATTTTTTATTTTTTTCTTAAATTTTTTTTTTTTTTAATGTTTGAATTAAAATTTTTATTTAGTTTTAATTTTTATTTTTTTATTCCTGTATATTTTTAAATTTTAAGCTTAAATTTTATTTTTATTTTTTTAAATTTATTTATTTTCTTAAATTTTATGTTTTTTTTGATGTTTGAATTTTAAAAATTTAAAATTGTTATTTCTATTTTTAAAAATGTCAAAAATATCATACAATTTTTCTTTTTTTTTGTTATTCTAGCATAAGCTAGTTTTGTTTTGAGGGTATTTTTTCAATCCTTTTTTCAAGAAACAATTTTGTTTTTAGCAAAATTTTATAAAATGTTGAAATTTGACCTTGAGAGAAAACCAAGTGCGTTCTATAATACACTTTTTTTGTTTTTGGGGTGTTTTTTCATGTTTTTTCTGTCTTTTTGTGCTATAGTTCCCGTTTTGAGGTCAGGTTACCTATTTCATCGGTAACAGTGTTGTCATTTACGGAACAAGTATTTTGTGATGTTTCACTTCTTTATGTACCTCATGTATTTTATGGCCTACCATACTTGTGGAGGCGACATGTTGTGTATGAGTCTAGGCCTCGTTCTTTTGTTATTACTTTGGGATATAAATTGTACCGGATACCAAAGGTTGTAGTGCCTCGTGCCATCTCCTTGATTATTGCAAAAAAATGTAATAATATTGATTTCCAAACCAAGAAATTTATTTTCCTTATAAATCACTCATAGGGAAAGAAGAATATTATAGCCTCAACCTTGAAACAGGGCTCCCTTGCATGGCTGCAGCATATGGAAAAATTCATGGAGGAATACGAGGACATTTTCTCATTACCCATAGAGGTTCATGTATATTACTAGGACAAGCACTCCATTGATCTGACCCCTCGACGAACCACCGCCTAATGTTTCCATACCTCATGCGACTACATAGACATAATCCACACATCTACAGTTTGAGGCAACCAAATTTATTGAACTTATCCAATGCATCCGCCAACACATCCGCCAGCACGTCTACGACATCCTCGACAAATCCAATACCAAGTTTAGCAGAATTTTCCTCTGATGGAGGAATTTAATGGAATTGGGAATATTTCTCCCTAATAAAGGAGTAATGATCCAGATGGATATTGGTGGCCACCCACCTATTCCATTTGGACCCACACTATCAGTTCTTTCAATTTTTCAGTCTCAACACAACTTACTATTTTTAGCAGTCTTCTGATTCATGACCGTCTGGAGCTGTTTTGGAGCCCTAATGGTCCAAGTGGATATTGGTTTCCACCCACCTATTCCATTTCAACATCCACCATTGTTCTTTCAGTATTTTAGTTTCAGCGCTAAACGACATTGTTTGGGAAAATTGAGAGCAATATGGATCATGAGATGATGTTTCTCACTCAAACATTATAGTAAAAGGAGATATATTTCTAAAAACGTATTGAGCTCTTCAAACAAAGATTGTATGCCAAAGTTATGTCTGTACGAAGATTGATGCACCAATTTACCCAAACGGGGCAAACAATTTGGTGCTTCATCTCCTAGGGTTAGGGTTTTGGATGTTTAGGGTTCTCTATTATTTCTAAACAATCAATAGGCCTTGAAGCCTCATTGTAACATAGTTCAAAGACCTGTAGTCATCACATCTCTTCTAAGAGATAAGCTACAAGCGCCCTAGCTAGTTTATTTCCAATATGTGTGTAAGCATCTTTTAGTCATTTGTTATTAATGAAATGAATTTTATTTCCACTGCATCTCCAGGTTTATGCCTATTTCGATAATTTATTCTATTCCTCTATAAATCTATATCATTTGACCTTGATATCACTTCTAAAATTTTCATAAATTCTTGTTGAAGTTTTAATTTTGACTTTCACATATACACCTTATGCACAACTGCTCTCAAATTCCTCGGAACCCTAAGTTCCTCAGTTATGTGCCAAACCTTATGCCCAGGAACTATGTCAAAGGCTTTTCAAAAATAAACAAAGAAAAAAAAGTCTTCTCCCTTTTTATCCCAAGCTCTCTCAATGATGTGCCTTAAAGTTATAACATGATTAACTGTGGAATGTTTAGGTGTACAACTTGCTTGTCCTTTAACACATTTATCTATTTATTTTGCCCACTTGCTAATTTTATTTTGTAAGATGCTTCCAAATACATTTTCAAAAAAGGGGTTTATCATTATGGTCATATAGTTGGAGGGTTATTGACATCAACACTCTTGAAAAGAGGTATTACAAAACTAGTTGTCGAATTAGTGGTGAAGCACTATTGTATGATGCTATTGAAAATTGTTTAAATGTGACGTGAAATAAATTTTAAGCCCCACTTTAGACTCTCATTGGAGTTCAAAAACATCTTTTTCTTTTCCAACACCTAACTTATTGATGCCCATATCTACCTCTTGCACTGTGAAGCGTATTGTATCAATGTTGACCAATGGAGGAGGGTCAACCTTGGGATCGTGCCCATAAATTTTTCTTGCATAGTCAAACCATTTACAAGTTGTAATGTTGTTTTTAGTTTGCATATTTATCGGCTTATGCTCCTTCCAAAATAATTTGGAGTTATTTTTTCCAAGGAAGATTAGTTCTTCTATCCTTGAAACCATGAAATTGGTCTCTGTCTTTCATAATATCAGTTTAGACTACCATCTTTATTCATTAACCAGCCTAGTTCCATCTTAATCCCAAATATATCAAGCACTCAAACGGATCTAATCCATCTAGGTGAAACCTATTTTCTGAGAGTGAGACTTGATGAACGGATTGCAACTCCAAATATTTGGTCCCTCTAAACTCTCGATAGATCTAGGGGTGATATGGATCTAGCTTGGTTATATAATACTATATAAGACCTATATTTGCATCTATGTGTATCTTTCTTATTCCCTCTATCTCACTCCACAAACATACATACTCTATTTCTCTATAACTATCTCTCTTTGTCTCCCCCCCTCTTTATCTCCCTCTATCTCTCTTCCTATTCTATGTCTCTCTCTCCCTTCCCCGTCTCTCCCATTCTCTCTTCCCTCTTGTTCTCCTATCTCATTCTCTCTCCATTTCTCCCTTGTCACTATCTCTGTCTCTCTCCACCTTTCTCCCTCTATGTATTTCTTCCTCACTTTTTCTCTGTTGAGTCGTCTCTCTATTCCTTCATCTCTCTTCCTTTCTCTCCCACCTCCCTCTCTCTCCCCCCCATCTCTCTCTCTCTCTCTCTCTTTCTTCCCTCCAACTCTTTCTCTCTATCTCTCTCCACCTTTTTCAATATCTCACTCCCTCTCTCAATCTCTCCCCCCCTTGATATTTGTCCATCCCTCTCTCTCTTCTCCTTCTCTCCATATATATCTCATGTCTTCTTTTGTGTCCTATATCCTGTCCTCTCTCTCCATTTCTCCCTTATCAATCCCTCTTTATCTATATGTCTTTTTTCTTTCCTCACTCTCTTTCCAATATTCTGGAATTCTATTATATTAAGATTCATGCTTAACACCAAATTCTAAACATCTTAATCTTTGCTTTGGGTCCTTTCAGTGGTTGTTGCCTCTATTGCATTTATTGCGGCTTCGATGTCTCTCACAGTTCACTATGAGAATACTGAGAACCATTTTTATCATTTATTAGGTTACCTTATTCCATTATTTCCTGATGACCATACTCAAATACTATAGATTTTTCAATAATCTATTTGATGAGTAGATGTGAATTTTCATGCACATCAAGAGATTTGATGAGAAAATATGAAGTGATAGAAAGATCTAGATTGTTATTCAGAATATATCTTTGAATTATATGTGATTGTATAAACTCACAATGGTACTGCCATCATGCATAAATTAATGGACTTTCGGATTGACCTAATACTAATGATGTGATTAATCAGAAAGACATTTAGCTAAATTATGGATCAAAAAAATCTTAGATCTAACAAGAATGATTATATATATATATATATATATATATATATATATATATATATACATACACGTACACACACACACACATATATATATTCTACAATTATATAATATGGAAAGAATAATAATTATTCCAAGTGAGTTAATTATGTTATGCCAATACCACCGAGGTCTAATTACAAATTATTTTAATATTATATGTAAAAAAAAACAATTAATCAACCTAACTTAAATTTACTCATTTAATTACTTGAAAAACTGAGAAAAAATGAAAGTGTTAAAATTCCAATGTTTGGATTAAGATATAATATTGGCCTAAGACAAGGTTCACCTTAACTCAAGATCTACAAAGTGGCAAGAGGGATCAATACCTCTTTTCATTCTAAATGAAGTTTGTATTTCAAAATATTTGACCCCACTTTAGGTTTGGTAGATCTAAATTTAATAGTTTTAATATTAATTATAAATAATTATAAATAATTATAATTATAATAACAACTATTAATTTATTTTTATTTTTATCTAATTTGACGAAGTGGAAATGTTTTATTCATAATTATCCAAATTAAGTGTTCTATTTTATGTCATTTTTAATTTTCTTCCTTTCTTTTATCTTGACTGAGTCTAAATGTTTACATGATGTTACAAGATCTCTACATATAAGGTGTATCCAAATATTTATTTTTTTATTATTTTTTAAATGAGCCAAGATGTAAATGTTTACAAACATTTGCACCACTACAAAATCTCCTACATTCCTGTTATATTTTAGATCTCCTGTAAAAAAGGTTATGAAAATATATTACCAACCTAGATCCATCTTAACTAGGGATCTATCTACCAAGCTAAGAGGGATCAAATATCCTTTCACTCTAAAATAAGTTTTCTTATGAAGCGATTTGATCCCTCTTGGAACTTGGTGGACATGGAGTTAAGATGAATCCAAGTTGGTTTAATTGCCCTATTTAAATAAGCTAAATTCCATATGAATACCATTGATCAATACCATGGGTTGCTATTTTTATTTTAATTATTATTTATCTTTATAGGGTTTTATTTATTTATTTATTAAATTTTAACCATATTAAATGTTTACATTACATTATTATTATTATTATTATTATTATTATTATTGCTATTTCCTTGTAATTTGACTTAATGATAATGTTAACATTAGAATACAACATCTCTACCATATTGGGGGCCAAAAATAAAATATTTGTTAAATATTTTGATTTTGAAATAAGTTATTGTTTTTGAGCAAGATTGATAAGTCATGGTATTGGACAATGCTATTGTAACAAAGTCTATTTACTAGTTAATATTATTTACTGTAAAATATGGGTGAATATCCATGGTTAAGAATCTTGTTATATTGTAAATTTAGCATATGTATTAATTTTTAATTTAAATAAATGTTACAAAATTAAATTAAAATATATTGATTTTGAAATGACTTTTGGTTTTTGGGCATGTGTTATTGATAAGCCATGGTATTGGCCCATGGTATTGTACTAAATCCTATTTGGAAGTTGGGTGAATATCTGTGGTTAAGAATCTAGTTATATTGTAAATATGAAAACTTTATGTGATTATTTATTATATTTATATATTGTTACACAATAATTATTTCAATTAATATGGTAACATTGATCTTGGACCACCTTAAAAATGCACTTGTTTTAATGTGATATGTATATTATGATTAATAAAACTAAAATTACAATAAAAAAACATGAATTTAAAAAATTTACATTTAACCTTTATTTTCTAACTTTTAAAATTCAATGTGGACACATCATCCCTACTCTTAATGCAAGCTGACGACATAAATTTTTTATAAGTTATTAGATGTATCTTAGAGCATCCCTTATGAAATCCCACACCCTATGGATCATTAGTAAAGTGGGCCACTAGCCAATCATGAGAGTTAATCCACATTCATAGATAGCAACTAGTAATAGCAATCATTCATAGATCTGTCTCCCTTTTTCTCTCCTCTCCTCTTATGTGTCTTCCCTCTTCTCCTCTCTCTCTAAAATTTAATAATGAAAAACTTTAAAAAAATTATGTCCTCTCTTTCCTCTATTATAGTTAATCGCCTTGTTTTCTCTTATCAAAATTTAGGATATGGGATTTAGATATATCTAAAAAGTAATTATAACATTTTTCTTTTTAGATTCAATTAAAAAAACGTTAGCAAATTTAATTAAATTAAAATATTTTTATTGTAAAATAGGTTATGGTTTTTGGCATGTGGTATTGATAAGCCATGGTATTGGCCCATGGTATAATAAGAGAACCAATTTACAAGTTGATAATAACCATAGTTAAGAATATTTCCATGTCGTTATAAAATATTTTGATTCTAAAATAACTTATGAGTTTTAGACATGTGGTATTGATAACCCATGGTATTGTGCCCATGTGATTGTAAAAAAACATTGAAAAGTGGGGGTGAATATCTATGGCTAAGAATATCGTGATATTGTTATATGATTGTGAATAAGTTGTTTTTTTTTGGTTATGTGGGATAAAAAAGCCATGGTAATGTAACAAAGCATATTTACCAGTTAATAATATCCATAGTTATAGTTAAGAATATTTCCATATTGTTATAAAATATTGTGATTGTGAAATAATTTGTGTTTTTTAGGCATGTGGAATTGATAAGCCATGGTATTGTAACAAATCATATTTCCAAGTTCATAATATCCATGATAAAGTGGGATTGAATATCCATGGTTAATAATATTTTCATAATGATATAGAATATTTCCATTGTGAAATAAGTTATTTTTTTTGGACACGTGGTATTCATAAGCCATGGTATAGGGCCGATTGTATTATAACACAACCTATTTTTTACAGGTTAATAATATCCACAATGAAGTTGGTACAAATATCTATGATTAAGAATCTTATATTGTTATAAAATATTTTAGTTATCAAGTAAGTTATGGATTTCGAACATGTGATGTTGATAAACCATGATATTGACCCATAATATTGTAACAAAATCTATTCACAAATTAATAACAAAAATATAGTAAATTAAATTTTATTATTTTTATTTTAATTAACCAATATTTAAATTTAATTTTTTTACATAACAAACATTTACAAATGTTTACATACTTGCATTACATTTACCCATCTAACTTTTTCTTTGTTGTAAAAAAAAATTATAATAATTATATAAAACATGAAGATTAATTCAAAAATAAGTTATAATAATTATATAAATCTAAAACATGAAGATTAATTCAAATTCTATATAAATACTATTACAACCTTACATAATTATATAAGGCCCCTTTGCCATTTCGACGTCATTAATTTTTTTGTGGTGTAGTGTGTAATGCGAATTTTTCACTTTTGCGATGAAATGAGATGACACTTCCCGAGTCGTCTATTATCTGTGGTGATCTTTTCCCAGCCTCGGACAACCCATGTCCTCCGCTCTTGTAATGACTTCATCTCTCTCTATTTGTATCATTTCAGATCTCTCTTGGTTGGAATGATAAGTTGAAAAATCCTAGGGTTTGAAGAGGTATATGGTGACCAATAGGGTAGTCATTATTACAAATTTTTTATTATTTATTTATATTTTTGGAATTTTTGAAGGACGAAAAGGTTTGTTTCTCCACACCTTATATTTATCTGAAATAAAATATGAAGTTTTATATAAATACATAAAATTTTAATTATGAGAAACAATGGATTGGAACTTGTTCCAAAACCGAAGGACAATATGGTTGTAGGATCTAGTGGATCTACAAGGTGAATCAAGCAGCAGATGGGAGTGTGGAGAAATACAAGGCTAGATTTGTGGCGAAGGGTTCTCTCAACTACAACGAGTAGATTACAAGGATACCTTTGCTGTAGTATAAAGGTACTCTTCAATTAGATCTACTCTTGCACTTTGAATGCAGATGAGATGGAATATACATCTCATGCATGTAATGACAACATTACATGACAACATTCCTCAATGGATTGATTAAGGAAGAGGTGTACATAGATCAAGTGGAAGGATTTGAGGATAGAATCGTATGTGTGCATAATCAAGCGAGTCTTATTAAGAGTGAAACAAGCACCACATGCTTGGTACATTAGGATCGAAAACTATTTCATGGGGTTGGGCTTGACCAAAAGTGATGCAGACCTTTACCATATTGTGGTTGAAGGTGAAAATTTTGTCATAGTATTATATAATGGTGTTTAGAACTTCTGGAAACCTGTGTATGTTTCTCAAAAGGTGTGAAGTTTTGGTTGAAAATTGATTAACTGATGATAGGAATAGTGCTTGACCATAAAATATATATAGGCAATGTAAAAATTAGTCGTTAGAGAATTGCAGATGAAAGGGAACGTTGAGACATTTGACTAGAAAAAGAAACAAATTATTATTGGAGATATTGGAGGATTTTATAAAGAATTAAATAAATAGATTTTTCTTAAAACTATTTGCACACAATAAGATAAAAGGGGATAAAATGGAATTAACCTTTGGAATTAATTAATTTTATATAAATTTTGAATAAAAAAAGAATTAAACCAGGTTAGAAAAATGAAAGTTTGACTAAATTAAGTAACTAAATAAAACATTCACTAAAATTATTTTTATTGGAGTAATCATTGATTATTAGTTAACTAAGGTAAGAAGAATAGAAATAAATAGTTACTCAAATTAAAATTAGAATAAAATAAATTTAGAATTAAAAATTACATAATCTTTGATAAAATTTCAAAAAATGAGGTAAACAATAAAATGAGAATTATAAATATATGTATTAATAAAGGGTTTTGTTAATATAGGCGATAATCTCTAAAGCAAGATCAAAGGAAGGAATATATTAAATTTTTGATGTAAAGTAAGTTGAATCTAAAATTTTTGATGTAGAGTTTGTTGAAAGTAAACATTTTTTATCATAAAAGAAGTCAATAGAATTTAGATTATTGAAAAAGGGGGAAGGATTTTTCATTAGGAAAAATAGTAAACAAAAATATAGAAATATAGAAATATAAATATAAAAATATTAATTAAGGGAAGAATTCTCTAAGGTAATGCGGAAGGAATATTGTTAAGGGGAAGGGAATATTAGGGATAGTTGTATTTTGACTTATAAGAACCATGCTTAAATAATAAGAAATAGGTAGTGGGTCGCGAGGAGTAGCCAAATGAGAACCATCATTATGATTAAAAAATTTTATAGGATGCTTTTTGATTTGGAGGGCTTCTCTAATGACCCGGTTGGTGTGAAATGGGGCAGAAGCTAAGATTTTGGTCTTGTCAAAACAAATAAGGTGTTTGGTAGAATGGGAATGTTCAACAATGGTAGATTTTGAAGTGGAGTTTTTCATGGTATCACCCATGTGTTCTTTTAGTCGAGCTTTGAAGGACCTTCTCCTTTGTGCCATGTAAGATGTTATGTAGGATAAGGAGATCTCGTAGACTCCGAGACATGTCATAGGGTCATGTTTATCCTTGGTTGTTCTAAAGAGCAAGTTGGTGATTTTATTGGGTTTGAGAAAGGTTTTTATGTTATTTTAAGAGAGGATCTTACATAATTGATCCGTAACTAATTGAATTTAAGGAAGGGTAACTTTGTCTAAGGGAGGGGTGCACGGGTAGCCTTTAGGGTAGCGATGGAGGCGAGAATGGAAGGCTTTCCTCATATGGGTGCTTGAGTGACCATTAGACTTAAGAGCTTTATTGAGATGTGTTATTTCCTTGAGAATGGATTGGGATGAGTAGATTTGAATGGGTAGGGTGACGAAGGCTTTAAGAGTGACATATTTATGAGGATTATGGTTGTGGTAATTAGCATTATGATACCTATCAGTGTGGGTCTTCTTTCAAAATACTTGGTGGGTAAGGGAACCATGAGAAAGGCCTGAGACGAGGACATCTAGGAATGGAAGGGATAAGTACTCCTCAAGATCCATAGTGACCTCGAGGCGAGGGAAAATTTTATTGAGATGAGAGAGGAATTCACAGAGAAGTATGTTGGGTATTTTATGGGTAACATTCTCTACAACCAAGAATTTTGGGCATGCTGAAATTCTAGAGAGGCCGAGTTTCTAAGAATATTCTAGGAGGTCAAGATTCGGCTTAAGGACATCAAAGATTGCCTATGTTGAAGTGAATAAGTTTAAATTGATGTGAATTGAATATGGGGCTACTTGAATAGCTTTGATTATAAATTTTTGGTTAGTTTGATCACAAAGTTGATTAGGTTCATTCGATGTATCTATTGTTGAAATGAAGAATTTCACTAAGAAAAGGTTGGAGGGTTTCTTGGCCAAGTGGGTTTTTTAGGGTAAATATTGTGTCCTCTTTTTGCATTACAATATGTAATGTCATTGTAGTTTGATTGTTTAATATCTAAAGTGTAAATGCTTAATGATAAGCATGAACTGTTGAAATAAGATCTACATCATTTTAAGTAATTATTAGTATTTTAGTAACTGTACTTGAAAAATCAATAGAGGTGATGTAGATATTTATAATTTAGTTGATGTATATGAAACAAATGTTTCAAATGAGTCCAAATTGAATTTATCAACTAATTTTGAACCAAATTCATTTGGAATAATATACTTTTCATGATGAATATGATGGTCTTATTAATAATGGGACATGGAAGTTCGTGGATGCTATATTTCGAACTAAACCAATTGGATGCAAGTGGGTCTACAAGAAAAGGTACAAATTATATGGCTCACTTGAGAAGAAAAAATCAAGACTCATGGAAAAAATATTTTGATATAAAGAAGGCATTGATTATGATGAGACTCGTTCTCCGATAAAAACCTAAGCCATCATCCACATTATCTTTACCTTAACACTAAAAAGTGGATGGAAATTTTGTAAAGTGCATGTGAAGACTACTTTCATGAAAGGACACTTGATAGAGGAAATTATTTCTCAGCGGTTCTACTGTACATGCTATAATAAACATATACATTCTACTCCAAATCTAGCCTTCAAATCCGAATTTCCCCACAAGATTTTTCACAAAAAAATCATCAAAATGCCCTAGAAAGTATGCTAAATTATTCTTGAAACTTCCAACAAAATTTTGTAAAGAAAAGCTTTCAAATAGTAACATGGTAAAATAATCCAAAGAATATGCTTCTAACTAGTTATGTTGACAAGAGAAGATTAGGATCATTGTATAATTCACAAAGTCTCCGACAAGTCGATCTCTTGTAAGAAAGTTTTTATGTATTGGTCAATATATTAGGTAAAAATTGAGAGGTATTCAATAATCTATAAATTATAGTGTCAAGGTTGCAATCCTCTCCAAAATTTTACTCTTTCCAAAAGTCTCCAACCTATTAGAAGATTTTGAAATAATTCCATATTTCTTCTAAGATGGTTCCATAGGTCTAATCGATGTCCTCCACAGTACATAAAACAAGACAAGGTCCAGGTCCAATATATTTTAATGTATAGCTTTGAACTACAGGTTTCATGAGGCTGTAGGAATGTATTCTTCTAGAACTATAAAATTTAGGTCTTAGCTACAAGAAGATCTGAAAATGTGCCACCATAGGTCTCCATAAGTGCCACAAATATGAGCTCTTCTTTTGACACAACTCTAATGATAACATTTCCAAATATAAGCGTATGTTTACAAGTTTAGATTAGGTCTTAACTTCTTATGAACTACAGGACCATGGTTTACACAATGTATAGATCAAGACCCAAACACAAAATATTTTTTAGGTCCCTATATTTCTAGTATAGTCCCCTATTGTTGTTAGTGTAACCCTCTTATTGTTATTATTGTACCCTTGTAACCCCCATATTGATATTATTGTTCCCTTAAATTATTATTGTTAGGTTGGCTAGGATTACATTATGGCGCTACTAGCATTACATTATGGCCCTATGGACTCCTATATATAGAAAGGAGGTTTTGTGATTTGAATCATCAAAGAATTGTTCATTCATGTAATGTATTGGAGGTTGCCCCCTCAAAGTGTCTTATTTCTAAGGCGTTGATATCTCTTTTATTCTCTTTTCAGAGCTGGTTTCACAACATTTGGTATCAGAGCTTTTAGATTCTAGGGTTTGGCTGCTCCAAATTTTTGCTATAAATTTTTTTCTACGAAGGGTCAGAATCTGAAATTTTTAGAGCACAAAGCCGAAATCCTGAGGAACACTGTCGAAAATTTTTAGAGCTTGGTTCGCAATATTTTCGGAGATATGATCTGTGAAAATTAGGTCATTTTGTAGGCTCCTGAATTTAACCTTAATACGTCATCGTGGAATTTTCGTAATAATTTTTTTTCTACAAAGGTTTGGAAGCTGAAATGTATAAACTGCGAAGCCACAATCCTAAGGAACATCATCAAAAAATTTCAGATATTGGTTCGCAATATTTTCGGATATATGATCTGTGTAATTTAGGGCTTTTTGAGGCTTATGAATTTCATCTCAAAGAGGTGATCGTGGGAAAATCTTCGTAGCACTCTCTCTAAGCATTAGATTGGAATGCTGTAAAAAGTGGAAAAAAGTGCACGGATGTAATATTCCCAATTAGCAGTAGCTAATTGGAAATATTAATTTTGATCAATTTTTCCTTATATAATTAGATTATAAATAAAAAGTGAGTGGAGAGGGTCTAACTCACTTAGATGGAATAAATCACCTTCCTAGTAGCACAACGTTGTGAATTAAGGGGGATCCAAGGGGGCCCACATACACTCTAGAAGCTACTACGCAGATAAGGATGAGCACGTGGAGGAGAGAGATGCTACGTTTAGGTTTTGAAGGGAAACCAACGTTATAAAATATGGAGGAGCCTTCTCATTTGATGCATTCTGAAGTTGATGATTTTGAGTGAGACGTTTGTCTTCTTGAGCACACTATCTATTTAGCCTGTCTGCAGCACTGTTTAGTGCATTGACTGTCTCCGGTTAGAGATCTCACCCTTAGCCCCGAGGGACTTCGAGTGCCTACTCAGGCAAGGTTAGTTCTTCAGTATTTTGTGAGTATTTTTGTTGTGTGGGTTTGTTGTGGAGCTGAAGCTTATAGAGATTGTGCAGTCACTGGGAGACACGATGCAGTCCCTTTTGGAGGTGCTCCGGATTGGGGTTTCTGCAGGAGATTCAGCCAATATTTGAGCAGAGGGTTAGCCTTTGCCCATACGATGATTTTAGCAGAGTTTGAGGCAGTGTTTCAGATATTTCCATTTAGCCTCTCTGTAGAGCCTTCGAGGCTAGCGTAATTCCATGAGGCATTTTCTGGTGATTTTCGGGGGTTGGCCATTTTTTATATGGTTTATGGGTTTTGTCCGAGTTGGTGAGGAAAGGAGGTTTGTATATTTTCAACTCATTCCGGCAAGGGGATCAACCCCTAGTCTTCAGTCCATTCCAGCAGTAGCAGCTGCATGGCAGTTTTCCAGCAGCTGGGATGCAGTTCATAGAGTAGCCATTTACTGTATTTTCTGAGAGTGTTTGTTCACTTTCTTTGAGCAAGATAGCCTATTGTAATTCATTACATTTATCAGATTAATAAAATGGCTCAGCATTTCCTCTCTATGTTTTCTGGATGAGTTGTAGTAGTTGTCATAGTTGTCGTAGTTGTTGTATTCTCTTTCTATGATATTATATGTCTATTATTGTTTTTGAGCATCTAGTTCTATACCGCTTGGTGTGTTTATCTTTCACTCTTAGACAGAGTCTAGAAAGGGCTAGGTAGCCTCCAGATCTCATCCTCTTTTTCGAGGCGAAATATCCGATAAATGCCCTCCCAGTCTATCTCTGGTTGGAGTTTGCCATGTTTTAGAGATATCCTCGAAACGGGATATTACAGTGGTATCAGAGCTTCAATCTTGGGTCAGCTTGTGTGTTTCCAGTTTTCAGTTGCAGCTATTTTGGTTATAACGGCCTACACATTCATTGGAGGAGGCTCATTTGCGGGAGCTTCATTGGTGATATTTTAGAGCTGGGGTGTTGGGAAATTTATAGGAGAGCCATATGAGGAGGTTTTCTGGGATTTTGGAGAGCAATGATTGATAGTAGTAGCTGCAGTGCCAGAAAAAGAATTTGGAAGAGGGCCAAAGTACACAGGGTTAAATTTTGAAGGTTGGAAGTAGAAGAAACCATTTTTCGGTTTTTCTGGGTTTTGGGCAAGGATCTCCTTCCCAAATTCCCATAATTTTCTGAGTAGTTTTCAGTGGGTAAATCAGAGGCTGAATTTAGGCAGCAGTGTAGTCTTAGAGTAGAAGTGCAGTTTTAGAAGGAGCTTGTGATAGTCATAGAGCAGGAGGAGCCGACCACAGGTGATGATGATACAAATATATTTGGGGAGATGCTCCTCAAATAAGTACAGGATCTATAGAGGCAGATTGAGGTGATGGGGCAGAGATTCACTATTGTGGAGGCTAGACAGCGTAAAACCCCAAGGGGTTTCCAGATTGGCGAGGGATGAGGCACATCCCACCATTTTCCGGAGCATGATCACACTCAGCATATGGCATCACATACACCCACACGTTCCACTATGCCCACTTTTCTGGGTGCAAACACAGGGGTAGGAGCATAGTAGGAGCCAGAGCCTAGCCACATGGGTGATTATTTTGCCAGGTATCAAGCATATGGGCAGGAGTTCAGGGATTCCCTTCCATTCAAAGATTTGTTTCAGCTCCAGCGGGATAGCATACCCCGCAAATTTCATAGCGGGAACATGCACTCACATGACAGGGGCTTATAACACACAGTGGGAAGATTCCATTTACCGAAATTTGATGAGTCATCCAAGCATTCAGAAAAATATTGGGTGGAGAACTTGGATACCTCTTTCTAGCTTGACCGAGTATTAGAGGGGGAAACCATCAAAATGGTTACCTCGCACTCAGAGGATGAGGGCACACAGGATTGCAAGGAGTTTGAGGATGCACCTAGTGTGACACATGACTCACCCTCATTGGAGACCTCCTTGACCATGTTGGTTTATATCGTAGTGGAGAAGGTAGAGCCTACACTAGTAGAGCCATCCATTGAGGTGATGACCAGAATCGTGTCCGAGTCTTCGAGTGGTAGCAGCACAAAGCAAATGGGTGAGGTGTTAGGAGATGTATCCACCTTAGATGAGGCACTAGGAGATAGAGAGGTATTGGATGATGGTCGTAGAGAGCAGTATCATCGGCTTCGGGCAGAACTTCTATTTTTTAAAGGGAAGGCCACGTTAGTACGAGAGGCCATTTTTTTGTAGGACAAAGATCTAGAGGGCATGAGAGTGGCTTGTGCCAAGTCAGTGTCCAAGTTGGCTCACATTGGGGGACAACTGGATTCCCTGATGGTACAACCAAAGGGCACGCTGGAGTGATAGATCATTCCCCTTCAAGCATGCATGGACGAGACTAGTAGTGTTGTTGGGTCACCTCTTCCCATTAGAGAGAGAGGAATGGAGTCACCTAGTCAGATCTCATACGTTGACTTGGTTAGCAGGATGAGACGATTGGGGTTGCACAGGGTGCAGCATCCACATGTTAAGGTTCGATGGTGAGAGATTTTGAGTTCGTACTGAGTGGAGTGGGTTATGGATATAGTGGTGGATCCGAGTGTAGTTTAGTAGGATTTTCTATGTACGGGGATTACAGGAACCCCAAATTGGCATTGGGATCTAGGCGGGATCAGCCATCATTTCCCAAGCAGGTCAGTTGACTATGTCTTCGTGAGTACAGTTGGCCTAGCAGTAGAGCATGCGCATCCGCTGGGGGAGATTTGGTTAACTACAGTGGCCGGCCAGTTTATGGGCAGACTCCCTAGGTTGTCTTAGTATGACACTTATACACGGGATCACGGGGTCGACAACATACTTTGGCAGGAGCTTGTCAGAGGAGGTGGCATTAGCAAGCCACTAGATGATGCCTTGTATGGGGAAAAGAATTCTTCAGCTTTGTGTGGGGCACAGAGGACGTAGCGGAGCCGAGCAGTGGTGGTAACACTACAAACACATAGGGAGATTCACTTCTTGGACCCCTTGAGGAGGGTTTGGAGTGATGATCCATTCATTAGCAGGTATAGTGATGCCACGATGGAGACGATGATACCGATTGGGGGTAGTCCGACATGTAGAGGCACAGCTCTAGGTCATCACATCCAGGGATGTGTGGGAGCTTCTAGCATTGATCAGTGGACTACCAGTGGACATGGAGTTGCACGGTGGTGTACCATAGTGTGTGGGACTGCATTGGGAAGTAGGAGTGTCCTACATCACATTGAGAGCACTCGGGGAGTGACCAATGTCTGGACACAGTCAGGGCATGAGACAGTACAGGGTGGTACAACAGTAGCATGGGGTATCCAAAAGTATACAGGGGTATGCCTCAGTATGCAGTGGCATGTCGAGGAGTATAGGGATGATTGGTGGTATGCGAGGGCGTATGGTGCTACATAGCAGGGTCTTAGAGCATTGCCTCTAGGGAGACTTACAGAAGGGACACCAGGCTTACTTTTGGGGGTATTTCACCCAGGATTGATGGGGAGATAGATGAGCGATACTTGACAGTATCTGTGGGGACTCACGCATCTGAATCTCTTCTACATCACTCATGGGCACAACTGATTTTTTTGTTGTCCTTGGGAACTTTGGGCATGAGCAGCGGGGTACGTGAGGCTCACCCAACATATTTGGATGGCACTCAACACACTAGGCGAGAGACCTCTTAGTAGTGGCACTGGGTCAGTGCACTAGTTGGTAGCCACAGGCTAGGGGATGAGATGATCCTCTGCAAGGGTGGCCCATGAGTCATCGCTGAGCCTATGATTTGGGAGGAGGTCGCGAGGGAGACATCTATCACTTTTCCCTCAGGGCATGTCGAGATCATGCATGAGCAGAGGATACTAGGTACAACAGAGGTAGCATTCCAGTATGTGTCTGGGCTCCAGACATTGTATCGACACATTATCGAGAGTGTGGATGGCATATTCAATGCAGATGAGGTGGCGGAGGTAGAACAGGAGGGCATTACTTCTGTATGCCAGGGTGAGGACTCTTTTTCATATGAGTACATAAGATCAGTTGAGGATGCTTATGGGGAGTGAGAGCAGTCATGCATAGATGGTGATAGTAGACTGGAGCTACATTCCAATGTCTAGGGTGAGCAGTCATGGGACTCTGTGGGAGATACTCTGGGTGAAGAGTCACTTGTGACGATTCATCTAGAGAGGAAGGTGATGGATCCCGAGTCAACAGAGGAGGACACTATTCACATTAGGAATGATATTCCTTTGGGGGAGAGCTATATGGGTGCCCAAATTGAGTCGATGAGGGATATGCAACTAACATTGGGTTCAGCCATTGAGGTGGGGTAGTCAGATGCACCGACATCAAGTATGGTGACAGAAGTTGCAGATCCATATCCTCTGGAGGTGTTGGAGGTTAATGGGATTGTTCTGCAGGGGACCAGTAGATAGTGGGAGCATGGCATTCTGGATCGGGAGTTGGAGGATCTGTTGGATATGGTGGAGCATCCATCTGTGGGTTGACACTAGGATGAGGCACAGATAGATTTACACACAGTCAGCAGAGCTGCAATTTTTTTAGTGTGTAGCACTCTCCAGGAGTACATCGATGGAGTTTGAAGCATATCCCTCCCACTTTGGCCCATTATAGAGAGAGGGGCTTCTTTCTATATGTAGCTTTCATTGGAAAACCGGGTACAACAATGGGAGTTGATTACGGGCTAGCGACAACACTTCAGGCGTGTTCCATATGTAGTTGTTGTTGCTACATCGGATTCTTCTTCCAGGATGGACTATCAATAGATCATGAGTTGGTACCCTCTTGATGGTAAGGTATTTTTCGTAGGGAGCACAGCGGAGTAGGGGCCCTTGGACATAGCAGATGTTACAGATTCCACTTGGCACGGGGGCACAGGTCGTCGTTTCTTCAACACTCCATCCCGATTTCATCAGAGCAGGATCAGCGTGGGAGTGAGTCAGGACTTGGATTGGAGAGAGATTATGAGTTCGTACATAGTTTATGGGACAACTTACTCAGTCACAGATACAGCGCAGCAGGGGTGATGTTCTTCACCCCTTAGAGCATCAGTCATAGCTAGGGGTAGTGCACAGTCCGAGTCACGGGACTTGGGTGATTATTGGCCATGGTAGCGATGGGATCCGAGAGGATTTTTGGTTGGCTAGTACCGTGAGAGATCAGTATGGGATCCTGGCATTAAGAGATTCCTTCATATCAGGCTGATGTAGAGGATAGGGAAGATTCAGTGGCACATCTGGGACCTAGGCACATTTTGCAGTGTTGGTGGGGAGCATCAGCGAGAGAAGAGGCTTGTTCAGGGATTTATTGAGGACAAGCGATTTTTGGCGGGGAGGATTGTAATATTTCCAATTAGCAGCAGCTAATTGGAAATATTAATTTTGATCAATTTTTCCTTATATAATTAAATTATAAATAAAAAGTGAGTGGAGAGGGTCTAACTCACTTAGATGGAATAAAACACCTTCCTAGTAGCACAACGTTGTGACTTAAGGGGGAGCCAAAGGGCCCAAACACCACGTAGAGAAGGGGGACCACGTACACTCTTGAAGCTACTGCACAGATAAGGATGAGCACATGAAGGAGAGAGAAGCTACGTTGGGGTTTCGAAGGGAAACCAACGTTATAAAAGATGGAGGAGCCTTCTCATTTGATTCATTCTGGAGTTGATGATTTCGACTGAGGCATTTGTCTTCTTGAGCACATCGGCTATTTAGCCTATCTGCAGCACTCTTTAGTGCATTGAGTGTCTTCGGTCAGAGATCTCGCCCTTAGCCCCGGGGGACTTCGAGTGCCTACTCGAGAAACGTTAGTTCTTCAGTATTTTGTGAGTATTTTTGTTGTGTGGGTTTGTTGCAGAGCTGGAGCTTATAGAGACTGCGCAGTCACTGGGAGAGAGGATGCAGTTTCTTTTGGAGGTGCTCCGATTTGGGGTTTTTGCAGGAGATTCAGTCGAAATTTTGAGTAGAGGGTCAGCATTTGCCCACAGGAGGATTTTGACAGAGTTTGAGGTGGAGTTTCAACTATTTTTTTT
This sequence comes from Pinus albicaulis, assembly GCA_034641835.2. NCBI lineage: Eukaryota > Viridiplantae > Streptophyta > Pinopsida > Pinales > Pinaceae > Pinus > Pinus albicaulis. Next base: position 192,557,544 of record CM076574.1, on the reverse strand, counting down.
TAGCCTCTTCATAGAGTCTTGGAGGCTAGCGTAATTCCCTGAGGAGGCATTTTCTGATGATTCTCAGGCGTTGGCCATTTTTTATATGGTTCCTAGGTTTTTTTTGGGTTGGTGAGGAGAGGAGGTTTGCAGATTTTTAGCTCATTCCATCAAGGGGATCAACCCCTAGTCTTCAGTCCATTCCAACAGTAGCAACTACATGGGAGTTTTCTAGTAGCGGAGATGCAATTCATAGAGCAGCTATTTCCTATATTTTCTGCGAGTTTTTATTCACTTGCTTTGAGCAAGATCGCTTATTTTACTTCATTACATTTGTCAGATTAATAAAATGGCTCAACATTTTCTCTCTATGTTTTCTGGATGAGTTGTAATAGTTGCCATAGTTGTCATATTCTCTTTCTATGATATTATATGTCTATTATTGTTTTTGAGCGTCTAGTTCTATAACACTTGGTGCATTTATATTTCACTCTTAAACAGAGTCTGGAAAGGTCTAGGTAGCCTCTGGATCTCGTCCCCTTTTTAGAGGCGAAATATCTAATAAATGCCCTCCCAGTCTATCTCTGGTTGGAGTTTACTGTGTTTTAGAGATATCCCCGAAACGGGATATTACAACGGACTATAGTTTTGGGTCTATCAATTTCAGAGCTAAAGGAGGAAACAATGGCATGTGGAAATTCGTACAATTTTTCTCTAGTAAACCAGTCCAAAATTGGCTCATTGTGGGAGATTAGACATAACTTTGCCTTGTAGAATCCAAATCAAATCAAACCTATGGCATTTGAAAGAAGCTTTAGATGGATACTACAGGGCTGAATTTCAGATATTGAGGATCCAAAATTATAGAGATACTTCAATTTCAACATTGATCTCCTCAAAAGAAAGTAAAAGGTGCGTATTTTTTTTACAAATTGCAGAAGTCCTGTTTGACGAATCAAGTTGAATTGATTAGAAGGGCATATTGTAGAATAGATATCAATATTGGATTCTAAAATGGCCCCTAAAAAGAATTCAACACCCATTAAGCCTTTAGAAAGCTTTACTATGATTCATGAAGACGAAGAATGGCAACAAGACACTTCAAAATTACAGGAGCAAGTGAAACAAATTTCACTCTCGCAAAGAGCAACAAAAAATGACATGGAAGTTTGAAGAAAGGTGTGGAAAATAAGATGGATGGTTTTAATAATGGCATGGATTCCAAGATATATGGAATGAAATCTAAGATAGATGGCATTGATGCTAGCATGGAATCTAAAATCGAAAACATGAAGAATGATCTAAAAGAAAACATGGAAGGTTTGACAAAGTTGATACAAGAAATGTTTCGTAATGGTGAAAAGATAGTAGAGGAAACTCATGACGAGAACAAAATAAATGCTAATCATGATTTCATAAAGTCTAATGTTGGCGGGAAGAACCACTGTATACCAAAAATGGATATGACAAAGCTTGATGGAAAGGATCCTGTAACATGGATACTACAGATGGAACAATATTTTGATCTCCATAATATGCAGAACACACAAAAGGTATGCATTGAAACTTTACACTTAGAACAAAATACATTTGTATGGTATTGATGGGTTTTCTCACGAAAAAAAATTGTCACTTGGTCAATTTTTACAGTGGAAATGATAGCACATTATGAGGATACAAAGAGAAACACCTTCTTTAGATAATTGATAAATCTCAAACAAATGGGTTTAATGGGGAAGCACATTGAGGATTTCCAAAAATTGAAATAAGGGTAATTGATATTCTAGAGGAACACAGGATTGATCTCTTCATAGGAACTTTAAAGGATAACATCCAACATGAAGTTCGACTTTTAGAACCTAATTCATTGGAGAAGGCATTCAGGTGGGCAAGAAAAATTGAATGTAAAATTATGGCGACAAGGAAGCCTACCACTCTCTTATATAAAGAGGGAAGTGTACTACTCCTAGATTTCCACAACCTACAAGGTTGACACCACAAAAATAGGTTGAAAAAAGATAAAAAGGGCTTTGCTACAATTGTGACATCAAATATACTAAAGGTCATAAGTATGCTAAGACGAAATTATTTTACCTAGATTGTGAAGAGGAAGAAGAAAATGAACAAGAAGAGGATATACACCACGAACCAACCCAAGAAGACAAAGAAATGAGTCCAACCATATCATGTAATGCATTGGCAGGAATTAGCACTCCTCAAACTCTCAAGATAGAAGGACATATCAAGAAGAGAAAGGTAATAGTGTTGATTGATTCAGGTAATACCCATAATTTTATTCATTGTAAGGTAGCCAAGGAATTGAATTGTTTCCTATACCCAGCACCAGAATGTCAAGTGATGGTTGCTAATGGAGGAACTATAAATTGCTTTGGAAAATGCCATAATATCAAGCTAACCATGGGGGAATATGTATTGAATAGTCCAATGCTTTCCATTCCGTGGGGAGGTTCATGTTGTACTAGAGTACAATGGTTGTAATATTTTGTGTATTGTTTTAATTACTTAAGAATATTTCTTTAATTATTTTTTAATGAGGCAGTTAATCAACAGTATTTAAGGTAAGCTGTATATGTTAAAAAATCTCAATTTCATGAAAAAGCTTCTAAAGAAATAACAACGAGGCGTAATTGCACAATTATGCTCTCTAGAAGTTCCAACATCAAAATAATCTATTTCTTCAGATCTCCAAAAAGTCTTGGACAATCATTCCAAGGTGTTTGAAACTCCCAAAGGACTCCCACCTATTCGTGATCGTGATCATGCTATTCATTTGATTCTAGGAAGTGTTCCTCCAAACATCAGGCCTTATAGATATCCTTATGTCCAAAAGAGCGAAATTGAATGTATGATTGCAGAAATGTTAGAGGCGGGTATAATTCAACCTAGTCAAAGTTCTTTCTCTGCTCCTGTATTATTGGTACACAAGAAGGATGGATCATGGCGAATGTGTCCAAATTATAGGGAGCTCAATAAGCTCACCATTAAAGATAAATTTCCCATTCCTGTGATTGATGAATTATTGGATGAATTACATGGAGCAATTTATTTTACCAAGTTGGATGTTCATTCAAGATATCATCAAATTAGAATGAAGACTGAAGATATTCCAAAAACAGCATTTCGAACTCATGAGGGTCATTAAGAATTTTTGGTCATGCCTTTTGGCCTTACCAATGCACCTTCTACATTTCAAGGGTTGATGAATTCCATTTTCAAACCCTTCCTTAGAAAATTTGTGCTAGTATTTTTTGATTATATACTAATCTACGGTAGGTCTAGGAAGGATCATGTTCAACATGTTGATAGGGTGCTCAAACGATTGCAGGAGAAAAAATTAAATGCAAAAACATACAAATGTTTCTTTGGAGTACAAGAGGTGGAATATTTGGGTCATATTGTATCTGACAAGGGTGTTAAGCTAGACCCTAAAAAAATGAAAGCCACTAAGGAATGGAAAGTCCTCACAACCATAAAGAAGTTGCGAGGATTTATCAGGTTAACAGGGTATTATCGAAAGTTTTTTAAGAATTATGGGAGAATAACAGCACCTATAACAACATTATTGAAGAATGATTCATTTTAATGGACTCCTGAAGCAACTAAGGCCTTGGAACATCTTAAAGAGGCAATGTGCCTAGGACCAGTCTTAGCTACACCAGACTTCACAAAAACCTTTATTGTGGAATGTGATGCCTCAAGAAATGGAATTGGTGTTGTTTTAATGCAAGAAGGAAGACCTACACTTCTATTAAAGTTGTCTAGAATGAAAGGTAGCATTTAGACAAACCAATTACAGAGAAGGAAATGTTAGAAGACTATTAACTGGGCCAATGGAGAACTTACCCAATGGGAAGACACTCCAAGGTAAAAACTGATTATGATAGTCTTAAACACTTTTTGGAACAAAGACTATCTTCAGAAGAGCAGCAAAAATGGGTCACAAAGATGTTGGGTTATGACTTTGAAATAATCTACAAAAAAGGGAAGCGAAATGTTGTTGCAGATGCACTCTCAAGAAAGAATGAAGAGGTGGAAGCATTGCTTTGTGTTTTCTTTGGCTATCTATAAAATGGAGCACTGAAGCAAGAGAGCTAGTCAACATGGACGACAATGTGGACACTTGGTCCAAAAGCTGTAGCAAGATAATGGATCTAAACATCGACAAGTATTAGTTGGAAAATGACTTTGGTACAAATATTGTTTACTCATTTGTAATGATTTTGAATCGTTATTCTTTTAGAATTGCACACTTCTCCTTCAGGAGGACACTCGAGATTTTTTAAAACTTACCACAGGGTGAAGAAATGATTTTTTTGGGATGGCCTTAAATCTGATATTCAAAATTTTGTGGTGGAATTTTTGGTTTACTAGTAGAATAAAGTTGAGACAATTAAGACCACAGGTCTTCTACAACCTTTATCCATTCCAAGTAAATGTTGGGAGGAGATTTAAATGGATTTTATCACTGGTTTACCTAAGTCCGAAGGAAAGAGTGTCATCATGGTGGTAGTTGATAGACTTACCAAGTATGCACACTTTTGTGCATTATCTCATCCATTTAAGGCAAGTACAGTTGCTACTACATTTATGGACACAATTCAAAAGCTACATGGAAACCCAAGGGTTATTGTGAGCGACAGAGATCCCATTTTTACTGGAAATTTTTGGACGGAGTTATTTTCTTGTTTGGGTACTCAATTAGCTCATAGCTCATCTTATCATCCTCAATCCGATGGTCAAACCGAGATAGTAAATAAATGTTTGGAAGGATATCTTCGTTGTTTTGTATCTGATAAACAAACACAATGGGTCAAGTGGTTACCTCTCGCTGAATGGTGGTATAACACTTCCTTCCATACTGCAGCAAAAATGACCCCATTTATGGCACTTTATGGATATCATCCACCATCCATCATATCATATTTGGTGACAGTACCCAAGGTTCAACAAAGGGGATCATATCGAGCATCACGAGAAGTTCTCCAACTTCAAAGGAAAACCCCACTGGAAAAAAATGAAAATGAAACAGCAGCATATCATGAGGAAAATCAAGAAGTTTTGATGTAGGAGACTAGATATTTTTACATACAAACTATACAAATGTACTTCACAAGTCAAGAGATGGCCAAATTATCGCCAAATTACTATGAGCCTACAAGGTGTTGCAAATATTATATTTATAGCATAAAAATTCTGATCTTCCTGCGTTCTTCACAGAGTGCATCCAGTTTTCCATGTTTCATGCTTAAAGAAGGTTATAGGTGAAAATCTCCCAGTTCAAACAATATTTCCAGAACTTAATGAGGAAGGAAGAATCATATTGGAACCTGAAGCAGTAACGGAAACAAGAAATCGAGAGCTACGAAATCAATCAATTTCAGAGTGTCTCATCAAGTGGAAGAACTTACTAGCTGAAGATTCGACATGGGAGGATGAGAATTTTATACATAAGCATACATAACTACTTAAGTGTTGATAAAAACACATTTTTGAAGGAGAAGAGCATGCTAGGTCCCTATATTATTAGTAATACCCCTTATTGTCGTTAGCGGTAACCCACTTGTTGTTATTATTGGCCTTGCAACTTCAATATTAAGTGATTGTGCCCTTAAATTATTATTGTTGTATTTATTAGGATTATCAGTTTGCACCCTACTGAATAATATATTCTCATGAACTTAAGAAAGGAGGTTTTGTAATTTGAATCATAAAAGAATTGTTCAGGCATGTAATGTATTGGAGGTTTCCCTCTTGAAGTGGCTTATTTCTAAGGTGTTGATATCTATTTTATTCTCTTTTTGGAGCTGGTTTCACAACAATATTCACTAAATTTCATCCTTTATATATACTCTTCTTTCATATATGAGTCTGACTATGTATTTATACTTGTTTTCATATGTGAAAGGAAATTTAATGGACTATTGAGCCAACCTTTGTATTAAATATGACTATGAAATGTTTATTTTATGTGGAATAATATGAGAAGGAATCGCCTTTGGCACACGACATTTCTTCAAGAATGGCATCGTATAAAACATATACCTGTCAATGAATTATTTTCTCTTCCGCCTCATAATTTAGAATCATGGTCATGTATATTGTATAAAACATAAATGCTACTAAGCATTTCTTCCTTACGTTTATGAGAGCTTGTATCGTTATGAAAAGTATAAAGACCATATATAACAATTCTCTTCACTCTATGTATAGTGAGTACTTCCTTGCAAGCACCAATAAGCACCAATTTTAAACATCCATTTCAAGGATTATTAGACTCCAATAGTTTATTAAGTCTGCCATCAATAGGGAATTCACAAATAGGTCTCATAGAATTAAAACTACAAACACCATAAACACCACAGGTTACAAAAAGATCACACTGATTCTCCACAACCTGCAATCCAAATTTCTAATCTACTTTAGCTTCTTCAAGTTTTGTTTTGTTTCCTATGTGCAGAGTGCTCAATTCAATTCCATTTGTATAATATAATTTTATAATACAATTCCTAGTTCTTGGGAGCCTTTCCAATCAACACTAGTGGAGATAAAACATATTCAATGAAATTATTTAGGTATATCAAATCATAAAATAGATCGCTTTTCCATTTTTACCATTAAAAACTTATAATTATACCACTAATTGTTAGGGTTTGATACATAGGGATTTTGTTAAGAACCTAGGGTTTAATCACAATCATATAATTTTTTATTTAGAGAAGATTAGAGCTTGCTTCAGCTAAGGCTTCTTCAACAGTGTTTCTTCATTAACATCAATGATAACTTTATCCAACACATATTTATATATCATGAATTTGATATTGCAATGCCAAATATTGAATGGAGGATCCATATCTTTTATGAATACATAAAATCTCCTTTTAAAGCGCAATATCTCCCTCATGAAGTTCCAACCACCACATAATACTTTAATTTTTTCATTATACTCAGGTTGGAAAGATGAGAATGATAGGTTCAATCGTACACCCTGGAGGTTTTTGGGTTTTGTAGTTATGGTCATTGTTGATAATTTATATTTTATCTCTTGAAATACATAATGTAATTGTGAGACATGTTATTCATGTATTTTTCATTGATTAGCCCCTGAAATAATTAATATGAGACACATTCTTAATGAGTGAAGAGACAAATCCATTTGGATAGAAATACCACTATATATTGAGAAATATACCTCCTCCTCAAGGTACCATTAGACCTCACATAAAAAAAAAGACAATTTCTTTGAATATAAGCTAAGGAGAAGAAGAAAAAAGTACAAGAATGATGAATTCATCTCTAACTTCTACCTCTCTAGACCTCATACTTGTGAATTTATTTTTGCACAGTTTTTGAGTAACATTATGGATATGCTAAAAATTTGGGCATTCAGAAATTCTAGGCAGGTATATTTTATGGGAATATTTTGGGATATCAAAATTTTAACATCATAGAGGGTTAATTTTCAAGGGAATAATTTTGAATTTACTTGAATTGAATAGAGGGCTACTTGAACATGTTTGATCATAATATATTGGTTATGTTCACCTCATAATTTACTTGCTACATTAGATGTATATCTTGCTGAAATGAATAATTTCACTAAGAAAACTATTGTTGGGTTTCCACCCCAAAAGGGTTTTTTGAGGGTAAATATTGTGTTCTATTTGTGCATTGTGATATATACTATCATTGTGGTTATAGGGTTGAATATCTATATTGTAATTTATTAATGATAAACATGAATTTTTAAAATAAGATATACCTCATTTGAAGTAATTATTAGTATTTCAAAAATTTGTGATTGTATCAATTGTACTTGAAAAATAAATAGAGGTTATGTAGATATCTATAATTTAGTTGATGTATATGAAAAAAATGTTTCAAATGATTTCAAATTGAATTTATCAACTAATTTTGAACCAACTTCCTTTGAAATAAGACACTTCTAGTTATAATTATGGGATTGTGGAGAAATACAAGGCTAGATTTGTGGAGAAGGGGTTCTCTAAGGTACAATGAGTAGATTACAACGATACCTCTGCTCTACTATAAAGGTACTCTTAAATTAGATCTATTATTGCACTTTGAATGCATATGAGATGGAATATACATCTCTTGGATGTAAAGACAACATTCCTCAATGGATTGATTAAGAAAGAGATGTACATATATCAGCTGGAAGGATTTGAGACCTTCCACAGAGAGTCGGATGTTTGCATACTCAAGCGAGTGTTGTATGGAGTGAAATAAGCACCACATTCTTGCTACATGAATATCCAAAACTATTTGATGAGGTTGGGCTTCACCAAAAGTGAAGCAGATGAAAACCTTTACCATTATTGTGGTTGAAGGTGAAAATTTTATAGTATTATTATATAATGGTGTGGCTTGAATTTTCGATTGAAAATTCAACCATATTCAGGGGAAAGAAGCTTAACTGATGATAGGAATAGTGCTTGACCATAAAATATATATAGGGAATGGAAAAATTAGTTGCTAGAGAATTGGAGACCAAAGGGAACGTTGAGACATTTGACTAGAAAAAAAAAATTTATTATTTGAGATATTTGAGGATTTTATAAAGAATTAAATAAATATATTTTTCTTAAAATTATTTGCACACAATTCAATAAAAGGGGATAAAATGGAATTAACCTTTGGAATTAATTAATTTTACATAAATTTTGAATAAAAAATAATTAAACCAAGTTAGAAAAATGAAAAGTTTGACTAAATTAAATAATTAAATAAAAAACTCCCTAAAATGTTTGTTATTGGAGAAATCATTGATTATTAGTTAACCAAGGTAAGAAGAATAGAAATAAATAGTTACTCAAATCAAAATTAGAATAAAATAAAATTAGAACTAGAAATTACATAATCTTTGATAAAAGTTCAAAAAAGGAGGTAAACAATAAAATGAGAATTATAAATATATGTATTAACAAAGGGTTTTGTTAATATAGGTGGAAATATCTAAAGTAAGATCAAAGGAAGGAATATATTAAATTTTTGATGTAAATTAAGTTGAAACTAAAATTTTTGATGTAGATTTTGTTGAAAGTAAACATTCTTAATCAATAAAGGAAAACAATATAATTTAGATTATTGAAAAAGGGGAAGAATTTTTCATTAGGAAAAATAGTAAACAAAATATAGAAATATAGAAATATAAATATAAAAATATTAATTAAGGGAATAATTGTCTAAGGTAATGGGGAAGGAGTATTGTTAAGGGGAAGGGAAGATTAAGGAGAGTTGGATTTTGAATCATAGGAACCATGCTTAAATGATAAGAAATAGGTGGTGGGTTGCCAGGACTAGCATAAATGATAACCATCATTATGATTAAAATTGTTTATATGATTCCTTTTGATTTCGAGGGCTTATGTAATGACCGGATTGCTGTGAAATGTGGAAGATGTTAAGATTTTGGTCTTGTCAAAACAACAAATTTTGAAGACATGTCATAGGGTCATGTTTATCCTTGGTTGTTCTAAAGAGCGGGTTGGCAGTTTTATTGGGTTTGAGAAAGGTTTTTGTGTTCTTTTAAGAAAGGATCTTACATAATTGATCCGTAACTACTTGAATTTAAGGAAGGGTAACTTTGGCTAAGGGAGGGGTGCATGGGTAGTTTTTAGGGTAGGGATGGATTCGAGAATGGAAGGCTCTACTCATAAGGGCATTTGACTGACCATTAGACTTCAGAGCTTTATTAAGATGTGTTATTCCTTTTGGAAAGGATTGGGAGGAGTAGATTTAAATGAGTAGAGTGACGAAGGCTTTAAGAATGACATATTTATGAGGATTATGGTTGTGATAATTAGAATTTTGATACCTATCAGTGTGGGTCTTCTTTCAAAATACTTGGTGGCTAAGGGATGCCTGAGAAAGGCATGAGATGAGGACATCTAGGAATGGAAGGGATAAGTACTCATCAAGATCCATAGTGAACTCGGGGTGGGGGGAAATTTTATTGAGATGAGAGAGGAATTCACAGAGAATTATGTTGGGTAGTTTATGGGTAACATTCTCTACAACCCGAAATTTTGGGCATGCTGAAATTGTATGGAGGCTGAGTTTCTCGGAATATTATATGAGATCAAGATTCAGCTTAACGACATCAAACAGGGCCTATGTTGAAGTGAATAAGTTTGAATTTACTTGAATTGAATATGGGGATACTTGAATAGGTTTGATTATAACTTTTTGGTTAGTTTTATCACAAAGTTGACTAGGTTCATTAGATGTATCTATTGTTGAAATGAAGAATTTCACTAATAAAAGGTTGTTGGGTTTCGGCCAAGTGGGTTTTTTTATAGTAAATATTTTGTCCTCTTTGTGAATTATGATATGTACTGTCATTGTAGTTCTATGGTTGAATATATAAAGGGTAATTGCTCAATGATAATCATGAATTGTTGAAATAAGATCTACATCGTTTTAAGTAATTATTAGTATTTTATCAACTGTACTTGAAAAATCAATAGAGGTGATGTAGATATTTATAATTTAGTTGATATATATGAAACAAATGTTTCAAATGATGGCAAATTGAATGTATCAACTAATTCTGAACCAAATTCCTTTGGAATAATATACTTTTCAAGATAAGTATGATGGTCTTATTAATAATGGGACATGGAAGTTACTGGATGCTATATTTCTAAGTAAACCAATTGGATGCAAGTGGGTCTACAAGAAAATGTACAAATTATATAGCTCAGAACAAATCAAGGATCATGGAAAAAATATTTTCATACAAAGAAGGCATTGCTTATGATGAGACTTGTTCTTCGACAGCAACCTGAGACATCATCCACATCCACATTCTCTTTTCCTTAAGACCAAAAAATGGATAGAAATTTAGTAACGTGGATGTGAAGACTACTTTCATGAAAGTATACTTGATAGAGGCAATTATTTCTCAGGAGTTCTATTGTTCAGGCTATAGTAAATGTATACATTCTACTCCAAAGCTAACCTTAAAATCCAAATTTCCCCACAAGAATTTTAACAAAAAAATCATCAAAATCCCTTAGAAAATATGTTCAATTATTCTTCAAACTTCCAACAAAAATTTGTAAAGAAAAGCTTCCAAATGGTAACACGGTTAAATAATTGAAAGTCTATGCTTCTAACTAGTTATGTTGACAAGAGAAGATTGGGATCACTGTATAATTCACAAAGTCTCCAACATTGTAAGAAATTTTTTATGTATTGATCGAGATATTAGGTACAAATTGAGAGGTATTCAACAATCTCAAAATTATAGTGTCAAGGTTGCAATCCTCTCAAAAATTTTACTCTTTCGAAAATTCTCCAACCTAGTAGAAGATTTTGAAATAATTCCATATGTATTCTAAGATGGTTCCATAGGTGGAATGGATGTACTCCACACTCTGTAGAACATGACAAGGCTCAGGTCCAATATATTTCAATATATAAGTCTGAAGGCTCTACTTTTGACACAACTCTAATGATAACGTGCCCAAATATAATCCTATGTTTACAAGTTTAGATTAGGTCTTAAATTCTTATAAACTATAGGACCATGGTTTACACAACGTATAGATCAAGACCCAAACACAAAATATTCACTAAATTTCATCCTTTCTATATCCTTTTCTTTCATATATGAGTCCGACTATGTATTTATAGGTGTTTTCATATGTGAAAGGAAATTTGATGGACTATTAAGCCAGCCTTTGTATTAAATCTGACTATGAATTGTTTATTTTATGTGGAATAATATGAGAAGGAATAGCCTTTGGCACAAGAATTTTCTTCAAGAACAACATCCTAGTAAAAAAACATAAGTATACTCACTAATGAACTATGTTCTCTTCAGTTTACATAATTTAGACTCATAGTCATGGTTGTTGCAGCAACACATAAATCATACGTCAAGCATTTCTCCTTACAGTTCTGAGACCCTCTATAATTATGAGAAGGATAAAGACCATATAGAACAATTCTCTTCATTATATGTATAGTGATTCTTTCCTTGCAAGCACCAAGAGGAACCAATTTTAAACATCCATTTCAAGGATTCTTAGACTCCAATAGTTTATTAGGTTCGTCGTCAATAGGGAATTCACAAATAGGTCTCATAGAATTAAAACTACAAACACCATAAACACCACAGGTTACAAAAAAATCACATTGATTCTCCACAACTTGCAATCCAAATTTCTAATCTACTTTAGCTTCTTCATGTTTTGTTTTGTTTCCTATGTTTAGAGCCCTTGATTCAATTCCATTTGTATAATATAATTGTATAATAGAATTCCTAGTTTTTGGAAGACTTTCCAATCAACCCTAGTGGAGATAAAATGAATTGAATGCAAGTATTTAGGTATATCAAATCATAAAATAGATCGCTTTTCGATTTTTACCATGAAAAACTTATGATTAGACCACTAATTGCTAGAGTTTGATACATAGGGATTTTTCTAAGAACCTAGGGTTTTATCACCATCATATAATTTTTTATTTAGAGAATATTAGAGCTTGCTTCTACTAAGGCTTCTGGAACAATGTTTCTTTATTGACATCCATAATAACTTTATCCAACACATATTTAGATATTATGAATTTGATATTGCAATCCCAAATATTGAATGGAGGATCCATATCTTTTATCAATACTAAAATCTCCTTTTAGAGCACAATATCTCCGTCATGAAGTTCCAACCTGCACATAATACTTTAATTTGTTCATTATAATGAGGTTGGAAAGATGAGAACCGTAGGTTCAATCACACACCATAGAGGTTGTTGATTTTTGTAGTTATGGTCATGCTTGATCATTTATATTTTATCCCTTGAAATAAATAATTTAATTGTGAGACATGTTATTCATGTAGTTTTCTTTGATTAGCCCTTGAAATAATTATTATGAGACACATTCTTAAAATATGATTTAAAAGAGAAAATTTGAAAATTTAAGTTTTGAATTTTTAGATCAATTCATCAATTCATCTAGTGAAGAGACAAACCCATTTGGATAGCAATACCACTATATATTGAGATATATACCTCCTCCTCAAGGTACCATTAGACCTCACACAAGAAAAGACAATTTCTTTGATTATAAGATAAGGAGAAGAAGAACAAAGGATAAGAAGGATGAATTCATCTCTAACTTCTATCTCTCTAGACCTCATACTGATGAATTTATTTTTGCAGAGTTATTGAGTAACATTATAGATATGCAGAAAATTTGGGTTGAAATTATAGGGAGGTATAGTTTATGGGAATATTCTGGGAGGTCAAAATTTGATATCATAGAGGGTCAATTTTAAAGGGCAGAATTTTGAATTTACTTGAACTGAATAGAGGGCTACTTGAACATGTTTCATCATAATTTATTGGCTAGCTTGACCTCATAATTTACTTGCTTTATTAGATGAAACAAATGTTTCAAATGATTTCAAATTGAATTTATCAACTAATTTTGAACCAAATTCCTTTGAAATAAGAGAATTCTAGTTATAATTATTGTGGTCTTATTAATAATGGTACATGGAAGTTGGTGGATTATTTCTTTGTAACTAAACCAATTAGTTGCAAGTGTGTCTACAAGAAAAGGTACAAATTATATGGTTCACTTGACCAACACAAAGAAAGGTCGATGGAAAAATTATTTTCATAGAAAAAAGGCATTTATTATGATTAGACTTGTTATCATACAACAATGTCAACCATCATCCATATTCTCTTTTAGTTGACCATAAAAAAATGGATGGAAATTTCATAAAATAGATGTGAAGACTACTTTCATGAAATGATACTTGAAAGAGGATGTTTCATGTATTAATTGGAAGATTTTGTTGTAAAGGGACAAGAACAAAAAGTGTGAAAACTGATTTAATTCTTATATGGTCTAATGGAATGATCATAAGCATGGTGTTAAAAGTTAATTGAAAATATTCTGAAATTTGAATATCAAACATTTTAATCTTTATGATACAACTCTATTTGCTAATATGGTGGGATAAACTATTTCTATATCTTGTAGTGTAAGTTGATGACGGGGAAGAATTAAATGATCTATATTGCATCCAAAAATAATGAGTTGAATAATGGATTTGGGATGATATGTTTGGGACATCTTCCATACTACTTCAACATTGAAGTGAATCAACAATTAAACTACATATTTATCTCCCAAAATATGTGCATTGAATAATTATGAACAAGTTTTGGTTTGGTAGAATGTAACCCTCTTATAGTAAAGAAACATAATTTGAAGTTCAGGTGCAATAAATTTTGGGGAATGTAACCATCCGAGATATATATGTTTTGGGAAACAATAGATATCTTACCACCAAGAGACCAAACATTTCATTTGTTGCTGGATTCTTCCAAGGTTATGTAAAAATATTGTGAAGGATTCACATTTAGATGACTTCGGCTTGATTTCATATTTTGATTTAATTTTCATGGGGGCAAAGGAAATGAGTACAAATAATCAAATCCAACACATAATTGGATTCTCAAGTCAATAAACAATGTCATTAGTTCTTGTATGGAAATGTTTAGGTTTTTAAATTGGGTTTTATTGAGAATTTTCATATAATATTCAAATATTTTAGCCTTATAATTATAAATTTTAGTTAATGGATATTTGGAATTAGCAATGGATGTAACGACTGTGTGTAAAGAAGTGGTTAATGAGAATTTGGAGGGTTATTCATTATTATTTAGGCCATGTATGAGGGCTTTTAAATAGCTCAAACATCCATCAATGTTCATATTAATGTTTGGTAGGTGAAAAAGTTGTGTGATACTATTCATTTTTTATTATATATGCTAATTCCTTTATAACTTCTAAAGTAAATACAAACACATAGCATAAGAAAATATCTCATCTAGAACACTAAGTATGCTATTCCTAGTGGATTTAGAGAATAATCCCTATTGCATAAATCTCATGATAACATGAATTAGGTTACCTTATCCATATATTACATAAGAATCCCACATTCCCTCACAAGTAAATGACCCGCTATGGGAGGAGGAGCTCATCTAGTAAAATTCTCAAGCCCCAACAAGTAAACATGAGGATAGAGGAAGTATTCCCATAAGTGTCTATTAAATGGAATGTTAAAGTGGATTTCGATATAATAGGTGTAAACATAACATAAATAAAGGTAATATCACATATCATGAATTTCAACTAGTAGTCTAAAATATTGAGTTTGAACCAATCCCTTCCTCCAATTGCCCATTATGATGAGTAACAGTCTTGTAATTCTAGTAGCACTCTTGCAATGTTAACTACATTAGACAGAGAGGTAACCGAATAGAAAATTCTACAAACTAATCAATATTTAGGTAGACTAAAAATCATGGTTATAGATAGCCATGGAACTAGGAGGCACAAGAATTTATCTATTACATACTAAAGAGAAATATTATTTTAATATCAATTCACAACCCTAGGGTCCTTAGAGGGCATTTTAAATTAAGATTAGATAATTGATAATAAACAAAACAACATCGCCTTATTACTATATTTCCAAAGTATAATAATTTTAAACTGTAACATCAAATTAATTCAAATATTTGTCATTCAATAAGTTAGCAAACTAGAACTACAAAGTTCAAACTAATATTCTACTTGGTTCCGCTAATATTCAAGTTAATTCGTTTAAGTTGAGAACTACAAGCTTGTCTTGGACCAACACAAACCGGCGTCTGCATGTTGGACATGAATGCTTACGATCAAACCATAACAAAATGCACTTTGCATGATAGTTATGTTTGCATGGTAATTGTTTTGCAGAATCACTTGTGGAAAACGTTTCGAGACAGATAGGGCAGGTGACCGCATCCTCACTTTCATTTTCTTGGCAACTTAATATAACTGAGGGCAACGCATCAAGTGCTGCACGAACACTGCTATTTACCCACACTTCCTCCTCTTCTGTTTCATCTTCTTCTGAGTCGTCTGTAAAACTACTATCTGAATCGTATGAAGAGTCAATGAGGCCAATACGCACTTCTTCATATTTGAAATTGAATTGATATGTATCATTCTCCAGATGCTGTTTGATCTCACGCCATGTGAATTCTGAATTCCAAATAATTTGAATTCTATCGAAATCAACGAGTTCATCGACGTTTTGTGGGCGAAAATCCTCTATGTATCTGATGACGATTACATTCTCCGCCAACCTAAGCGTTACCATATAGTCTTCATCACTCTGCTCATTTTCAGTATCTTCGTTTCTGCCTCTCCTCCGATCTATGCTCTCTTCCAGCCACTCTTCGTCCAACTCACGTACACTAGCATTCTCTGTGACATCCAGCAATTCCCTTGTACCAATATCCTGGAATTCCGTTATATACTGCAATTCCATTGTACCAATAGTCACGCTGGACACCAAACGATCAGCATCTACATCTTCACCAGACACTGAATCCTCAACATCTACATCTTCACCAGACACTGAATCCTCAGCATCTACATCTTCACCAAACACTGAATACCGAGAACCAGACAATGAATCCTCTTCATCTACATCTAAATCAATGGTTGTTGCCTCTGCTGCGATTAGTGCAGGTTCCACGTCTCTCAGAATACCGAGAACGGTTTCCCTGCCAAAATAGTGAGAACGGTTTGTATCATTTCTTATGTTACCTTCTGCCATTCTTTACCAATGACCTAACTCAAATACTATACAATTTTCAACAAAGAGATATGAAGTTTCCCGCACGTCAAGGGATCTGATAAAGAAATATGAAGCGATAGATCTGTATTGTTGTTTTGAATAGATCTTTGAATTATATATACATAAACATTCACGTTCACTTATTTTGATCGTATAAAGCCGACAATGGTTCTGCCATTTGACTATTTTATTTGTAAATTAATGGGTTTTTAACATAGTTATTAAGTTTGAATTCTAATTTGGATTAGAAGGTTTATCTTAACTTCATATTAACTCATTGTGAAGAAGGGTTAATATTTCTTTTCACTTTAAATAAAATTTGTATTTCTAGATTTGTAATTAACAGTTTTATTATTACTTATAATTATAACTATCATTATAAATATTAGTTATTAATTTATTTTTATTTTTTTAATTTCGTTAATTTTGATAACAATTATAATCAATTATTTTATTTTATTTTTAATATAATTTAAATTTTATTTTATTACACAACATTACAATATATCTACATTTAAGGTGGAGAATGCCTAGTAAATTATTTTAAATATTTTATTATTATTAAAATAAGTATATGTGTAAATGTCTATAAACATTTACACCACTATACCATCTTTTATATACCATTTTGAATTTAGATTTACTCTAAAAAGTGTAATAAAATAAAATTACTATCTTAATTCAGGTTTGATCTCTTTTCGAATGTGGTAGATATAGAGTAAAGATGAATCTAAGTTGGTTTAATTCCCCCTTTAAATAGGCTACATTCCATATAAATACCATGGATCAATACCATGGTTATCAATACCATGGGCCATTTTTATTGTAATTATTATTTTGTTTTTATAGGGTTATTTTTATTTCATTTATTCATGTTATTTTATTTTGAGTTAAAATATTTTCATTAAATTATTATTTTATTTTATTTTATTTTTATGTAATTTCACTTCGTAAAAATGTTAAACATTGCATTACAACATCTCTACCACGTGTAAAAATAAAATATTTATAAAATATTTTGATTTTGAAATAAGTTATAGGTTTTGGGCAAGTGGTATTGATAAGACATGTTAATTGCCCATGGTATTCTAACAAAGCCTATTTACAAGTTAATAATGACTATTGTAAAATATGGGTTAACATCCATGGTTAAGAATCTTGCTCTATTGGAAGTTTATTGCAAGTATTAAGTTTTAATTTAAATACATGCTACAAAATTAATTAAGATAAAATTTTTATAAAATATTTTGATATTAAAATGAGTTAGTGTTTTTGGGCATGTGATATTGATAAGCCATGGTATTGGCCCACGATATTGTAATAAATCCTATTTGGAAGTTAATAATATCCCAGTTAAGAATCTAGTTATGTTGTAAATATGAAACTTTGATTAGACAATAATTATTTTAATTTATATGGTAAAATTGATTTTAATTTATATATATCGCAAGGACACCTTAAAAATGCACTTATTTTAATGTGATATGTATATTATGATTAATAAAAAAAATTACAATAAAAAAAATTAATAATTTAAAAAAATGTTTACGTTTAATCATTATTTTCTAATTTCTAATGTTTAATGTCAACACATCTTATACTAAGTTGTAGAGCCCATCTCAATGCAATAAATTTCTTATGAGATAAATTTCTTATAAGTTATTAAATGTATCAAGAAGATGATGAGTATTTTTCCCTTATGGAAGCCTACCCCCTTACGGATCATTTTTCAAATGGATCACTACTCAATCAGGAGAGCCAATCCACATTCATAGATAGCAACTAGTAATATAGAGCATCCTTCTTTATTAATGAATACATTATAATAAATTATTATCAAATAGTACAAGAAGAACAAGTTATTTTAACGTCCACGAGGCTAAATATAACCTATGGGAAAAATTTCTTCTCTATCTTGCTCTTGTATTCTTCCCTTTTCCTATGAAGTTTCACAATAAACTCTCACGACTTTTTGAAAAATCCCATGCTAAATGTAATATCGCAAGGGATAGATGCCAAAATATGTGCATAACTTTCCTTGTTGTCTTTGAAGGCCTCACATCCTGAAATGAAATTCTTTTCTGTTCCCATTTTTCAAGAAGAGCAAAAAGTACATACTCTATCCTCCCACATTTCTTTTGGCCCTTTCTAGTGCCATGCTTCACAACAGATTTGATGCAAATCAGTCCTTATTTGAGCAATAATAATTTTGGCTCTCCAAGAAATATTGGACCGTATATACACTTTTTGATGATGATTATGATTAGGATTAAAATCTTCAATATAAACTTTTTCTTTCTCCCTAGCTCCTTCTCCCAAGTTCTTTTGTGGTGTTGGGTATACGACCAAAGTCCCACATTGACTAGAAGTGGGGAGGATCATGGGTATATAAGGATGGAAAAATATCTCCATTGGTATGAGGCCTTTTGGGGTAAAGCCCATAAGCAAAGCCATGAGGGCTTAGGCCCAAAGTGGACAATATGATACCATTGTGGAGATATGTGGTGTCCAGAATCCTTACAAGTGGTATCAGAGCCATGCCCCGAAATTAGTGAAGTGGATGAATCCTTGAATGCCGAATGAAGGTGGTGGGCCCCGGTAATATCACGATGGGATCCATGGATGAGCTCGGTTAGACAGGCGGTATGCTCCGGATTCTTCATGGACGTGTCCTGGTCCCAACACGGTGAAGAGGAGTTGACCTGGGATAGAGCAAGCTCTCGAGGCAGGTGGTGCTCCATGTAAGGCGTGTGCTTCCAACGCATTGGAGCGGAGAATCCCGGTTGGTAGAGAGTGGACGGATGGATAATCGTTTGAGGGGAGGCTCGATGGTCCTTTGTTCGAGGGGAGGATTGTTGGGTATACGACCAAAGTCCCACATTTACTAGAAGTGGGGAGGATCATGGGTATATAAGGATGGACAAATATCTCCATTGGTATGAGGCCTTTTGGGGTAAAGCCCATAAGCAAAGCCATGAGGGCTTAGGCCCAAAGTGGACAATATCATACCACTGTGGAGATATGTGGTGTCCAGAATCCTTACATGTGGAACTTATCAATAAACAAAAGCTTTTATCTCTTTACTTTTTGTGGGACACATCTCAATAAAATGCCCCATTTTCTAATCCATTTGTTACTTTGCTGAATCCAAGTCTTCTTTCTTATGCCCAATATTTCATTTAAAAAAACCTCAGGCCATTTTGCATCTTCCATTTTCTCATTTTTTTCAAATACCTTATGGCCCACACCATAGCTATTACCTCAATAGGAGCAACCCGTGTTTGACTTCAAAATATAGCATAAGGAATTGCACTTTTAATTTTGAGCTTTTTTTTAATCAAACACATTTGAATTTTCTCAATTTGTTTCCACTACATGTCGGATGTACTATTGGCCACCAGTTCACAACTGTAGAGAGTCACCAAAATTATTAAAAATCCAAAAAGAGTTAGAGAGGTTTTCAAGTTGCATAACTCTCCCTATCTACACTTATTTTGAAAAGCATATAATGCTTTCAGACCCCCAAAAGTTATTTTTTTTCTACATCCATCCCATCTTAGATTTATTTTCAAGTCAATTCCGAGGTATTTTTAATCCAAAACTTCTTCCAGAATGTTTCCTTCAAAGTGCAACAGTATAGAAAACCACTACTTTGGTTTTGATCGTATTGACTTGCATCCTCACATTTCTACAAAATTTCTCAAGGGAAAGTAAGTGCTCTTGCAAACAAAGAGAATATTTAGAAATTATAATAAGGTCATCGGCTTATAAAAGAAGCTTTATAGCAAAACTTCCCGAATGGATATTGTCACCCTCTTGCATATTTAGCCACTCTCTAATCTTGTCGATATATAAAACTAAGAGGGTTGGAGACAATTCAAAACCTTGTTTGATGATCCATGTGGATATTGGTGGCCACCCACCTATTCCATTTGGACCCACACCATTAGTTCTTTCAGTTTTTTAGTTTCAACACAACTTACTATTTTTCGCAGTTTTTCACGTTATGAACTTCCGGACCCATGTTGAGGACCTAATCATCCAGGTGTATATTGATGGCTACCAACCTATTGCATTTGAACGTGCACCATCAGTTCTTGTAGTTTTTCATTTTCAGCACAACTTACTCTTTTTAGTAGCTTTCGAGTCCTAAGCCTTCAGAGCCATTTGAGGTTGTAAACGAAGTTTTTTGGGAAATACAGGAGCAACATTGGTCTACTCAATCAAAATTTTTATTCCTCAAATTGATCTTTCTAACGAGGTATTGAGCACATCAAACGAGGATTGTATGCCAAAGTTACGTCCCCAGGAAGATTGATGTACCATTTTACCCAAATATGGCCCATAGTTTTGGCGCTTTATCTCCTAAGGATAGGTTTTTGGATATTTAGCATGTTTTATTGTTTCTCAACAATAAATAGCTATTTGAGCCTCATTCTAACACAGTTCGAAGGCCTATAGCTGCCACATCTCTTCTCAAAGATAAAATAGCAGTGTCATAGCTAGTTTATTTCCATTATGTCAGTAAGCATATTTTAGTCATTTGTTATTAATGAAATGTGGTTTTATTTCCATTGCATCTTTGTGTTTATGCCTATTTCTATATTTTATTGAATTCCTGCATAAATCTAGATCAGTGGTACCATAGTAGTATGGTATTTCTTTATTTTTCTATGCATGTCCCCAACACAGTCTCGGTATAAGGAGTTAGGTCTCGATCTAGTTGAAACCTTGCAAGATTAGCCTAATAAACCTCAAATAACTCCCATGGTGAATGAAAAGAAAGATGATGGAGTAGGAGATCCTATCAAAATATTTCTAAAGGAGGCCATTGAGAAACAGAGGAACGCAAGGATGGATAACTTTGCCCAGATCCTTCAACAGCTGCCAACAGGCGACATATCTACATCCTGTAGCCACTTTGGAGGTGCCACTCCTTTTAAGGTATAGGTCAAATTCAACATTCATGTATTTGAAAGCTAGATAGATGTAGACGTCAGAGATAGACGGTTGAATTTTCTCGAAGGGTATTTCTCGGTCCATGATTTCCCTAACCGAGAAAATATTTTTTTTACACTTCTCAAAGCCAACCCCCATGTCAAAGAGTCATGGGAAACAAACTATAAGCAAAGGGATGAGAGAGAACCCTCTTTGTTCTCGGCCACACCCTCTTAGAATTCATTCTGAGATGACATCAAGGAACAATATTACCCTGTGGGGATCTATGAGGAGAAATACATCCAATGGGCCATGTTGTGGCAACAAAGGGATCAAGATGTGCATGAAATAGCGAATTGTTTCCATACCCTGTGCACAAAGTTGGGTATTAAATATTCTCAGAGAAATTTGGTGCTCAAGTACTGCAACTCTCTTCACAGACACTGTTAGGAGGAAATGGAGTTCTTCGACATTACCTCGCTTGGCACAACATGTCACCATGCCACCAAGATCGAGCATCAATTTAAGCAGAAGAAGTAAGACTTTCGATCTGCAAATATGAAGCCGGGGAAAAGCCAAAGAGGGGCAACACAAAACAACAAAAAAAACCAAAATAAGGACACATGGATGTGGTGTGAGTTTCATAATAGCCCCACTCACAGCACAAGTGAGTGTTGGGACAAATAGCCATTGGTGGTCGAACTGAAGGCACCCAAATCAGATGCATGTTCAGATCCCAAGACAGAACTAGACAAGGGAGATGACAAAAATGAAGCAAGTCATTAATAAAGACCCTAGTTCCATTGTTGCCACCACCAAGCTCCAAAGGGAGGATCCTGAGGATCGAAAGGAGGGGGAGTGCCTCTTCCATTCAAAGATGTGGGTAAAGGGTTCTCTGCTACAATTCCTCATTGATAGCAGAAGCCAAAAGATCATCATTTTGGCAAAGGTCATGAAGCTCCTCGACCTACTGACTATAACACACATACAGTTGTATACCATCGGGTAGGTTAAACCTGGAAGAGATCTCCGTGTCTGCCAACAGTGCCACCTTTCACGGATAAGGTATTCTGTGATGTTGCTCCTCTTAATGTAGCTGATGTATTATTGGGCCAACCATACTTGTGGAAGTGACATGATGTGTATGAGTTTAGGCCTAATTTTGTAGTTATTACTTTGGGAAATAAATTATACCGAATACCAGAGGTAGTACCCCCTCCTGCCATCTCTTTGACTATTGCAAAAAAATGCAGTAAAATTTATTTCCAAACCATGAAATTTATTTTCCTTACAACTTGATCATAGGGGAAGAGGAATATTGTGGCCATAACCTAGAAATAGGGCTCCCCTACACGGCTGTAGCATATGGAAAAATTCATGGAGGAAGACGAGGATATTTTCTCCTTACCAATAAATGTTCCTGTACGCTATAAGGACAAACACTCCATTGATCTGATCCCTCGGTGCACTGCTGCATAATGTTTCCATACCTCAAGTGACTACACAAAAATAATCCACATATGTTTTTTCTGAGGTAACCAAATTTATTGAACGTATCCAACACATCTACCAGCTCGTCCACCAACACGTCCACAACATCCTCGACAAATCCAATACCAAGTTCAATATAGTTTTCCTCTCATGGAGGAACATAACACAATGGGGAACATTTCTTCCTAAAGAGGGAGGAATGATCTAGGTGGATATTGGTGGCCACCCACCTATTCCATTTGGACCCGAACCATTAATTCTTTCAATTTTTCAAGTTCAGCACAATTTACTATTTTTAGCAATTCTTCAGGTGACGAAATTCCAAAGTTGTTTTGAGGAACTAATGATCCAGGTGGATATTGATGGCCTCAAACCTATTCCATTTGAACCCCCACCATTGTTTATTCCATTTTTCCTGTTTCAGCACAACTTACTATATTTAGCAGTTTTTCAGGTCGTGAACTTTCAGAGCCGTTTTGAAGCCCTAAAGGACTGTTCTTTGGAAAATCAGGAGAAGCATGGGTCTATGAATCACTCACTCAAATTTTGTAGTCCTCAGCTAGATATTTCTAATGAGGTATTGAGCGCGTCTAACAGAGATCGTATGCCAAAGTTACATCCCTTGGAAGATTGATGTACGAATTTACCCAAACGACGCCCATAGCTTTTGCAATTAATCTCCTAGGGTTAGGTTTTTCAATGTTTAGGGCTTTATATTGTTTCTCAGCAATAAAGAGGCCTTTGATACTCATTATAACATAGTTCAAAGGCTTGTAGCCATCACATATATTCTCAGATATAACCTACCTGTGCCCTAGCTGGTTTATTTCTATTATGTCTATAAGCATATTCTAGTCATCCATTGTTGATGAAATGAAGTTTTGTTTCTGTTGCATCTCTGTGTTTATATCTATTTCTATATTTTTTTCTTACCTTCATAAATCTAGACCAATGGTATCAGAGTAGTTTTCTCTTTCTCTATTTTTCTTTGCATGTCGCCAACATGGTCAGGGTGTAAGGAGTTATGGCTCGATCTGGTTGAACCCTTGCAAGATTAACCTCAGAAACGCCGACGACCTCCCATGGCAGAAGAAAATAAAGACGAGGGAGCAGTAGATCCTATCAAAATATTTCTCAAGGAGGCCCTTGAGAAACATAGGAATGCGATGATGGATAACTTTGCCTAGATCCTTCAATGGTTGCCCACTATTGGCGCATCTACATCCTACACCAACTCTGGCGGTGCCACTCCTTTGAAGGTACATGTCAAATTTGACATTCCTATATTTTAAGGTACATGTCAACTTTTACATTCCTATATTCGAAGGCCAGATAAATGTAGATTTCGTAGATATATGGTTGAATTTTCTTAAAGGGTATTTCTGAGTCCATGATTTCTCTGGCCGAGAAAATATTATTTTTGCACTCCTCAAAGCCTCCCCCCCATGTCAAAGACTCATAGGAAACCTATTTTGATAAAAAGGACAAGAGGTAACCCTCTTTGTTCTCAGCTACACTCACATGGAATTTGCATCGAGATGGCATCAAGGAACAATATTACCCATTATGGAAATATGAGGACAAATACATCCAATGGACCATGCTACGGTAGCAAAGGGATCAAGATGTCAACGAACTAATGAATTTGTTCCATACCCTACGGACAAATTTGGCTATTGAAGTTTGAATAAGAAATTTGGTTCTCAAGTACTGCAACCTTTTGCACAGACATATTCAGGAGGCATGGAAAATTTTAAGGGCTAATATTCGTAAGTGGGCTAATTTTCCATGATTTTTCCCAAAAAAAAGATTTGCTAATTTCCATTTTTTTGTAAAAATGATTCGCCCAAATTTTACAATAAAAAATTATTTTACCTTTAAAATACCCAACGTTATATAGAGACTATATATAAAATCATTATAAAATTCTATAATTTTACAAACATATCAATAAAATTTGATAGTTCACATATTAGTGACTAGTGAAATTTGCGAACCATTTAAACTTCAAGATAATTTTCCATCCTTAAAATTATCCTTATCAGGAGGAAATGGAGTTCCTAGAGATTACCATTCTTGCCACGACATATCGCTATGCTGCTAATATTAAGAAGAAATTTAAGTAGAAGAAGTGAGACTTTGGATACGCAAATCCGAAGCGAGGGAAAGGCACCCTCGAACCATAGAGCTGGGAACAAAGCCAAAGTTAGGTGACTGAGAACAACACCACAAAGCCAAATAAGGACACATGGAAGTGGTGTGAGTTTCATAACAACCCCACTCATGGCACAAAAGAGTGTTGGGCCAAACAGTCATTGGTGGGAAAATTGAAGGCACCCGACTCAGATGCATGTTTTGATCTCGAGCCAGAACTAGACAAGGGAGATAAAAAAGGGAAGCATATCATTGATGCCGACCCCAATTCCATTTTTACCATCACCAAGCTCCAGAGGGAGGATCCTTAGGATCCAGAGAGAGGGAGTGCCTCTTCCATTCGCAGATGTGGGTGAAGGGTTCTCCACTGCAATTCCTCATCGATAATAGAAGCCAAAATAACCTCATTTCGGTAGAGGTCGTGAAGTGACTGAGCCTACCGACCATAGCACACTTGCATCCATGTACCATTGGGTGGATTCACCCTAGTATAGATATTCACATCTGCCAACAATTTCGCCTTTCGTACAACATCAAGTCATTTACAAAAGAGGTATCTTGTGATGTTTCACCTCTTTATGTACCTCATGTATTATATGTCCTACCATACTTGTGGAGGCGACATGTTGTGGATGAGTCTATGCCTTTTTCTTTTTTTATTACTTTGGGAAATAAATTGTATCAGATACCAGAGGTTTTAGTGCCTCCTTCCATCTCCTTAACTATTGTGAAACAATGCAATAAGATTGATTTCCAAACCAGGAAATTTATCTTCCTTATAAATCGCTCACACGGAAAGAAGAATATTATAGCCTCAACCTTGAAACAGGGCTCCCTTGCATGGCTGTAACATATGGACAAAGTCATGGAGGAATACGAGGACATGTTCTCCTTAACCATAGAGCTTCATGTATATTGCCAGGACAAGCACTCCAGTGATCTGACCCCTCGACGCACCACTGCCTAATGTTGCCATACCTTATGCGACTACATAGAAATAATCCACACATCTACAGTCTGAGGTGACCAAATTTACTGAACGTATCCAATGCATCTGCCAACACATCTGCCAGCACGTCCACGACATTCTGGACAAATCCAATACCATGTTTAACAGAATTTTCCTCTCATGGAGGAGTTTAACGGAATTGCGAATATTTCTCCCTAATAAAGGAGTAATGATACAGATGTATATTGGTGGCGACCCACCTATTCCATTTGGACCCGCACTATCAGTTCTCTCAATTTTTCAGTCTCAACACAACTTACTATTTTTAGCAGTCTTTTGGTTCATGACTGTCTGGAGCTGTTTTGAGGCCCTAATGATCCAGGTGGATATTGTTTGCCACCCAAATATTCCATTTCAACCCCCACCATCAGTTCTTTCAGTTTTTTACTTTCAACAAAAAATTTTGTTTTTAGCAGCTTTTCAGGTCCTGAACTTCCAGAGTCGTTTTGAGGCCCTCAACGACATTCTTTGGAAAAACTGAGAGCAACATGGATCATGAGCTGATGTTTCTCACTCAAACATTATAGTACAAGGAGATATATTTTTGAAAATGTATTGAGCTCATCAAACAAAGATCGTATGCCAAAGTTATGTCCCTACGAAGATTGATGCACCAATTTACCCAAACGGGGCAAACAGTTTGGTGCTTCATCTCCTAGGGTTAGGGTTTTGGATGCTTAGGTTTTTCTATTATTTCTCAACAATAAATAGGCCTTAAAGCCTGATTCTAACATAGTTCAAAGACCTGTAGTCATCACATATCTTCTAAGAGATAAGCTATGAGTGCCCTAACTAGTTTATTTCCATTATGTCTGTAAGCATCTTTCAGCCATTTTTTATTAATGAAATGAATTTTATTTCCAATGCATCTCCATTTTTATGCATATTTCTATAATTTATTCTATTCCTACATAAATCAATATCAATTGACCCTGATATCACTTCTAAAAGTTTCATAAATTCTCGTTGAAGTTTTAATTTTGACTTTCACCTATATACCCTATGCACAACTCCTGTCAAGTGCCTTGGAACCCCAAGTTCCTCAATTATGTGCCAAACCTTATGCCCAGGAACTATGTCAAAGGCTTTTCTGAAATCAGCAAAGCAACAAAAGACTTCTCCCTTTTTATCCCAAGCTCTATCAACGATGTGCCTTAAAGTTATACCATGATTAACTGTGGAATGTTTAGGTGTACAACTTGCTTGTCCTTTAACACATTTATCTATTTCTTTTGCGCACTTGATAATTTTATTTTGTAAGATGCTTCCAAATAAATTTTAAAACAAGGGGTTTATCATTATGGTCATATAGTTGTAGGGTTATTGACATCAACACTCTTCAAAAGAGGTATTACAAAACTAGTTGTCCAATTAGTGGGGAAGCACTATTGTATGATGTTGTTAAAAATTATTTAAATGTGACGTGAAAGAAATTTTAAGCCCCACTTTAGACTCTCATTGGAGTTCAAAAACATCTTTTTCTTTTCCAACACCTAACTTATTGATGCCCATATCTACCTCTTGCACTGTGAAGAGTATTGTATCAATGTTGACCAAAGGAGGAGGGTCAACCTTGGGATCCTGCCCATAATTTTTTCTTGAAGAGCCAAACCATTTACAAGTTGTAATTTTGTTTTTAGTTTGATTATTTATGGACTGATGCTCCTTCCAAAATAATTTGGAGTTATTTTTTCCAAGGAAGATTAGTTATTCTCTCCTTGAAACCATGAAATTGGTCATTGTCTTTCATAATATTAGTTTAGACTACCATCTTTATTAATTAACCAGCCTAGTTCCATCTTAATCCCAAATATATCATGCACTCAAACGAATCTAATCCATCTAGGTGAAACCTCTTTTTTGAGGGTGAGGCTTGATGAACGGATTTCACCTCCAAATATTTGGTCCCTCTAAACTCTTGATAGATCTGGGGCTAATATGGATCTAGGATGGTTATATAATACTATATAATACCTATATTTGCATCTATGTGTATCTTTCTTTTTCCCTCTATCTCACTCCACAAAAATACATACTCTATTTCTCTACAACTATCTCTCTTTGTCTCCCTCCCTCTTTCTCTCCCTCTATCTCTCTTGCCATTCTATCTCTCTCTCTCCCTTCCCCTTCTCTCCCATTATCTCTTCCCTATTTTTCTCCTATCTCACTCTCTCTTCATTTCTCCCTTGTCACTATCTCTCTCTCTCTCCACCTTTCTCCCTCTATGTATTTCTTCCTCACTTCTCTCTCTTGAGTCGTCTCTCTATTCCTTCATCTCTCTCCCTTTCTCTCCCACCTCCCTCTCTCTCCCCCCCCATCTCTCTCTCTCTCTCTCTCTCTCTCTCTCTTTATTCCCTCCAACTCTTTCTCTCTATCTCTCTCCACCTTTTTCAATATCTCACATCCTTTCTCAATCTCTCCCCCCCCTTGATATTTGTCCAGCCCTCTCTCTCTTCTCCCTCTCTCCATATATATCTCATGTATTATTTTGTGTCTTCTATCCTGTCCTCTCTCTCCATTTCTCCCTTATCAATCCATATTTCTCTCTATGTCTTTTTTCTTTCCTCGATCTCTTTCCAATATTCTGGAATTCTATTATATTAAGAGTCATGCTCGACACCAAATGCTAAACATCTACATCTTTTCTTTAGGTCCTTTCAGTGGTTGTTTCCTCTATTGCATTTATTGCATTTTCCACGTCTCTCACAGTTCACTATGAGAATACTGCGAACCATTTGTATCATTTATTAGGTTACCTTATTCCATTATTTCCCAATGACCATACTCAAATACTATAGATTTTTCAATAATCTATTTGATCAACAGATGTGAATTTTCATGCACATGAAGAGATTTGATGAGAAAATATTAAGTGATAGAAATATCTGGATTGTTATTCGGAATATATCTTTGAATTATCTTTGACTGTATAAATTGACAACGGTACTACCATCATGCATAAATTAATGGACTTTCGAATTGACCTACTACTAACGATGTGATTAATCAAAAAACATTTATCTAAATTATGGATCAAAAAAGTCTTAGATCTAACAATAATGATTATATATATATATATATATATATATATATATATATATATATATATATATATATATATATATATATATATATATATATATATATATATATATATATATATATATATATATATATATACGTACACACACAAACACACACACACACACACACATATATTCTACAATTATATAATATGAAAGAATAATAATTATATATGTATGTATGTATATGTATATACACATGTACACACACACACACACATATATATATATATATATATTTTACAATTATATAATATGGAAAGAATAATAATTATTCCAAGTGAGTTAATTATTTTATACCATTACCACCTAAGTCTAATTACAATTTTTTGTAATATTATATGTAAAAAAAAACAATTAATTGACCTAAGTTAAATTTATTCATTTAATTACTTGAAAAAGTGAAAAAAATGAAAGTGTTAAAATTCCAATATCTCGTTTTATAAATGATGTTTGGATTAAGATATAATATTGGTCGAAGACAAGGTTGACCTTAACTCTAGATCTACCAAGTGTCAAGAGGGATCAATATCTCTTTTCACTCTAAATGAAGTTTGTATTTCAAAAGATTTGACCCCACTTTAGGTTTGGTAGATCTAAATTTAATATTTTTAATATTAATTATAAATAATTATAATTAATTATAATTATAATAATAACTATTAACTATTAATTTATTTTTATTTTTATCTAATTTGATGAAGTGGAAATCATTTATTCATAATTATCCAAATTAAGTGTTCTATTTTATGTCTTTTTTTATTTTTTTCTTTCTTTTATCTTGACCTAGTCGAAATGTTTACATGATGTTACAACATCTCTACATATAAGGTGTATTCAAATATTTAATTTTTTATTATTTTTTAAATGAGCCAACATGTAAATATTTTACACCACTACACAATCTCCAAAATTCATGTTTTATTTTAGATCTACTCTAAAATAGGTTATGAAAATAGATTACCAACCTAGATCCATCTTAGCTAGGGATCTATCTACCAAACTAGGAGGGATCAAATATCTTTTCACTCTAAAAGAAGTTTGCTTATGAAGTGATTTGATCCCTCTTGGAACTTGGTAGACATGGAGTTAAGATGAATCCAAGTTGGATTAATTGCTCCCTTTAAATAGGCTACATTCCATATGAATACCATGGATCAATACCATGGGTTGCTATTTTTATTTTAATTATTATTTTATTTTTATAGAGTTTTATTTATTTATTTATTAAATTCTAACCATATTAAATGTTTACATTACATTATTTACATTATTATTATTATTATTATTTTCTTGTAATTTGAAGTAATGATAATGTTAACATTAGAATACAACATCTCTACCATATTGGGCTCCAGAGCTAGGGCCAAAAATAAAATATTTGTTAAATATTTTGATTTTCAAATAAGTTATTGTTTTTGAGCAAGATTGATAAGTCATGGTATTGGCCAATGCTATTCTAACAAAGTCTATTTACAAGTTAATATTATTTACTGTAAAATATGGGTGAATATCCATGGTTAAGAATATTGTTATATTGTAAATTTAGCGTAAGTATTAATTTTTAATTTAGATAAATATTACAAAATTAAATTAAAATATATTGATTTTGAAATGAATTATGGTTTTTGGGCATGTGTTATTGATAAGCCATGGTATTGGCCCTTGGTATTGTACTCAATCCTATTTGGAAGTTGGGTGAATATCCATGGTTAAGAATCTAGTTATATTGTAAATATGAAAACTTTATGTTCTTATTTATTATATTTATATATTGTTACACAATAATTTCTTCAATTAATATGGTAACATTGATCTTGGACCACCTTAACAATGCACTTATTTTAATGTGATATGTATATTAAGATTAATAAAAATAAAATTACAATAAAAAAACATGAATTTAAAAAATTTACATTTAACATTTAATTTCTAACTTTTAAAATTCAATGTGGACCCATCTACCCTACTCTCAATGCAAGCTGATGACATAAATTGTTTATAAGTTATTAGATGTATCTAGTAAGAGCATCCCATATGAAAGCCCACCCCTTATGGATCATTAGTAAAATGGACCACTAGCCAATCACGAGAGTCAATCCACATTCATAGATAACAACTAGTAATAGAAATCATTCATAGGTATGTCTCCCTTTCTCTCTCCTCTCCTCTTATGTGTCTTCCCTCTTCTCCTCTCTCTCTTAAATTTAATAATGAAAAAAATTAAAAAAATTATGTCCTCTCTTTCCTCTATTATGGTTAGTCCCCTTTTTTTCTCTTATCAAAAGTGAGGATATGGGATTTAGATATATCTCAAAAGTAATTATAACATTTTTCTTTTTAGATTAAATTAAAAAAACGTTATCAATTAAATTAAATTAAAATATTTTTATTGTAAAATAGGTTATGTTTTTTGGCATGTGGTATTGATAAACCATGATATTGTCCCATGGTATAATAAGAGAACCAATTTACAAGTTGATAATAACTATAGTTAAGAATATTTTCATGTCGTTATAAAATATTTTAATTGTAAAATAAGTTATGAGTTTTAGACATGTGGTATTGATAACCCATGGTATTGTGCCCATGGGATTGTAAAAAATTGAAAATGTGGGTCAATATCTATGGCTAAGAATTTGTCAAGTAAGTTATGGATTTTGACATGTGATATTGATATGCCTTGATATTGACCCATAATACTATAACAAACCTATTCACAAATTAATAAATAAAAATATAGCAAATTGAATTTTATTATTTTTATTTTAATAAACCAATATTTAAATTTAATTTTTTTACATAGCGAACATTTACAAATATTTACATACTTTTTCTTTGTTGCAAAAAAAAATTATAATAATTATATAAAACATGAAGATTAATTCAAAAATAAGTTATAATAATTATATAAATCTAAAACAAGAAGATTAATTCAAATTCTATATAAATACTATTACAACCTTACATTAAGGAATAGGTCCCTTTGCCATTTCGACGTCATTAATTTTTTTGTGTAGTGTGTAATGCCAATTTTTCACTTGTGCGATGAGATGAAATGACAATTCCCGAGTCGTCTCTTATCTGTGGTGATCTTTTCCCGGCCTCCGACAACCCATGTCCTCCGCTCTTGTAATGACTTCATCTCTCTTTATTTGTATCATTTCAGATCTCTCTTGGTTGGAATGATAAGTTGAAAAATCCTAGGGTTTGAAGAGGTATATGGTGACCAATAGGGTATTCATTATTACAAATTTTTTATTATTTATTTATATTTTTGGAATTTTTGAAGGACGAAAAGGTTTGTTTCTCCACACTTTATATTTATCTAAAATAAAATATGAAGTTTTATATAAATACACAAAATTTTAATTATGAGAAACAATGGACTGGAACTTGTTCCAAAACCGAAGGACAATATGGTTGTAGGATCTAGTGAATCTACAAGGTGAATCAAGCAGCAGATGGGAGTGTGGGGAAATACAAGGCTAGATTTTTGGCGAAGCGTTCTCTCAAGTACAACGAGTAGATTACAAGGATACCTTTGCTATAGTATAAAGGTACTCTTCAATTAGATCTACTCTTGCATTTTGAATGCGTATGAGATGGAATATACATCGCATGCATGTAAAGACAATTTGGTTGTAGGATCCAGTGGATCTACAAGGTGATGCAAGCACCAGATGGGAGTGTGGAGAAATAAAAGGCTAGATTTGTGGTGAAGGGTTCTATCAGGTACAACGAGTAGATTACAAGGATACCTTTTCTTTAGTGTAAAGGTACTCTTCAATTAGATCTATTCTTTCACTTTGAATGCAGATGAGATGGAATATACATCTCATGCATGTAAAGACAACATTCCTCAATGGATTGATTAAGGAAGAGGTGTACATAGATCATGTGGAATTATTTTATGATAGAATCGCATGTGTGCATACTGAAGCGAGTGTTGTATGGAGTGAAACAAGCACCACATGCTTGGTACATTAAGATAGACAAATATTTCATTGGGTTGGGCTTCCCCAAAAGTGAAGAAAATGCAGAACTTTACCATATTATGGTTGAAGTTGAAAATTTTATCATAGTATTATATAATGGTGTTCAGAACTTCTGGAAACTTGTGTATGTTTCTCAAAAGGCATGATGTTTGGTTGAAAATTCAACCATTTTCAGGGGAAAGAAGATTAACTGATGATAGGAATAGTGCTTGACCATAAAATATATATAGGGAATGGAAAAATTAGTCGTTAGAGAATTGGAGATGAAAGGGAACCTTGAGACATTTGACTAGAAAAAGAAACAAATTATTATTGGAGATATTGGAGTATTTTATAAATAATTAAATAAATAGATTTTTGTTAAAACTATATGCACACAATTCAATAAAAGGGGATAAAATGGAATTAACCTTTGGAATTAATTTTTATATAAATGTTGAATATAAAAAATTAAACTAGGTTAGAAAATGAAAAGTTTGATCAAATTAAATAAATAAATAAAATAAATACTAAATGCTTTTTTATTGAGTACTCATTAATTATTAGTTAACTATAAAGAAGAACATAAATAAATAAGTATCAAATTAAAACTAGAATAAAATAAATTTAGAATAAAAAATTACATAATCTTTGATAAAAGTTCAAAAATGAGGTAAACAATAAAATGAGAATTATAATATATGTATTAACAAATGATTTTGTTAATATAGGCGGTAATCTCTAAAGTAAGATGAGAGGAAGGAATATATTAATTTTTTTATGTAAAGTAAGTTGAATCTAGAATTTTTGATGTAGAGTTTGTTGACAGTAAACATTTTTAATCGATAAAGGAAATCAATAGAATTTATATTATTAGAAAATAGGGAAGGAATTTTCATTACCAAAAATATAAAAACAAAAATATAGAAATATAGAAATACAAATATAAAAATATTAATTAAGGGAAGAATTCCAAGGTAATGTGGAAGGAATATTGTTAAGGGAAGGGAATATTAGGGATAGTTGTATTTTGACTTATAAGAACCATGCTTAAATAATAAGAAATAGGTAGTGGGTTGCGAGGAATAGCTTAAATGAGAACCATCACTCTGATTAAATTTTTTTATACGATGCTTTTTTATTTCGAGGGCTTCTCTAATGACCCGGTTGGTGTGAAATGGGGCAGAAGATAAAAAAAATTTCTTGTCAAAACAAATAAGTTGTTTGGTAGAATGGGAATGTTCAACAATGGCATATTTTGAAGTGCAGTTGTGGATGGTATCACCCATGTGTTCTTTTAGTCGGGCTTTGAAGGACCTTCTCTTTTGTGCTATGTAAGACCTTCTGCAGGATAAGGAGATTTCATAGACTCCGAGACAAGTCATAAGGTCATGTTTATCCTTGGTTGTTCTAAAGACCAAGTTGGCGATTTTATTGGGTTTGAGAAAGGCTTTTATGTTATTTTAATAAAGGATATTACATAATTGATCCGTAACTACTTGAATTTAAGGAAGGGTAACTTTGGCTAAGGGAGGGTTGCACGGGTAGTTTTTAGGGTAGGGATGGAGGCGAGAATGGATGGCTTTCCTCACATGGCCACTTGAGTGACGGTTAGACTTAAGAGCTTTATTGAGATGTGTTATTTCCTTGGGCATGGATTGGGATGAGTATATTTGAATGGGTAGGGTGAAGAAGGCTTTAAGAATGACATATTTATGAGGATTGTGGTTGTGGTAATTAGCATGATGATACCTATCAGTGTGGGTCTTATTTCAAAATACTTGGTGGGTAAGGGAACCATGAGAAAGGCCTGAGACGAGGAGATCTAGGAATGGAAGGGATAAGTACTCTTCAAGATCCATAGTGACCTTGAGGTGGGGACAAATTTTATTGAGATGAGAGAGGAATTCATAGAGAAATATGTTGGGTAGTTTACGAGTAACATTCTCTACAACCAGGAATTTTGGGCATGGTGAAATTCTAGAGAGGTCGAGTTTCTCAGAATATTCTAGGAGGTCAAGATTCGGCTTAAGGACATCAAAGAGCACCTATGTTGAAGTGAATAAGTTTTAATTGACTTGAATTGAATATGGGGATACTTTAATAGCTTTGATTATAACTTTTTAGTTAGTTTGATCGCAAAGTTGACTAGGTTCATTAGATGTATCTATTGTTGAAATGAAGAATTTCACTAAGAAAAGGTTGTAGGGTTTTTCGGCCAAGTTGGTTTTTTTAGGGTAAATATTGTGTCCTCTTTTTGCATTATGATATGTACTATCATTGTAGTTTTATGGTTTAATATCTAAATTGTAATTGCTTAATGATAAACATGAATTGTTGAAATAAGATCTACATCCTTTTAAGTAATTATTAGTATTTTATCAACTGTACTTGAAAAATCAATAGAGGTGATGTAGATATTTATAATTTAGTTGATGTATATGAAACAAATGTTTCATATGAGTCCAAATTGAATTTATCAACTAATTTTGAACCAAATTCATTTGGACTAATATACTTTTCATGATAAATATGATGGTCTTATTAATAATGGGACATGGAAGTTGGTGGACGCTATATTTCAAGCTAAACCAATTGGATGCAAGTGGGTCTACAAGAAAAGGTACAAATTATATAGCTCACTTGACAAGAGAAAATCAAGACTCATGGAAAAAATATTTTGATATAAAGAAGGCATTGATTATGATGAGACTCGTTCTCTGATAAAAACCTGAGCCATCATCCACATTCTCTTTACCTTAACACTAAAAAGTGGATGGAAATTTCGTGAAGTGGATGTGAAGACTACTTTCATGAAAGGATACTTGATAGAGGAAATTATTTCTCAGCAGTTCTATTGTACATACTATAATAAACATATACATTCTACTCCAACTCTAACCTTCAATTCTAAATTTCCCCAAAATTTTTTCACAAAAAAATCATCAAAATCCCCTAGAAAGTATGCTCAATTATTCTTGAAACTTCCAACAAAATTTTGTGAAGAAAAGCTTCCAAATAGTAACATCGTAAAATAATCCAAAGACTATGCTTCTAACTAGTTATGTTGACAAGAGAAGATTAGGATCATTGTATAATTAACAAAGTCTCCAACAAGTCGATCTCTTGTAAGAAAATCTTTATGTATTGATCAAGATATGAGGTAAAAATTGAGAGGTATTCAATAATCTCAAAATTATAGTGTCAAGGTTGTAATCCTCTCCAAAATTTTACTCTTTCAAAAAGTCTCCAACCTATTAGAAGATTTTGAAATAATTCCATATTTTCCAAGATGGTCTTATAGGCTCTAATGGATGTCCTCGAGAGTCCGTTAAGTAACATGACAATGTCCAAGTCCAATAGATTTTAATGTATAGGTCCGAACTGTAGGGTTTCATGAGGATGTAGTAGGAATCTATTCTTCTAGAACTATGAACTTTAGGTCTTAGCTATAAGAAGATCCGAAAAAATGGGCCACCATAGGTTTCCACAAATCTCCACAAATATGAGCTCTTCTTTCGACACAACTCTAATGAAAACATGTCCAAATATAAGCCTGTGTTTACAAGTGTAGATCAGGTCTTAAATTCTTATAAACTACAGGACCATGGTTTACACAATGTATAGATCTAGACCCAAACACAAAATATTTGTTAGGTTCCTATATTACTAGTATAGTCCCTTATTATTGTTAGTGTAACCCCTTTATTGTTATTATTGTACCTTTGTAACTCCCATATTGTTATTATTGTGCCCTTAAATTATTATTGTTATGGCATCTAGGATTACATTGTGGCCCCACTAGGATTACATTATGGCCCCATCAACTCCTATATATAGAAAGGAGGTTTTGTAAATTGTATCATCCAAGAATTGTTCATTTATGTAATGTATTGGAGGTTTCCCCCTCGAAGTGGCTTATTTCTAAGGCGTTGATATCTTTTTTCTTTTATTTTTGGAGCTGGTTATACAACATTTGGTATCAGAGCTTTGGATTCTAGGGTTTCGCTGTCAAATTTTCTACTTATAACTTTTTTTCTCATATAAGTCAGAATCTGAAATTTGTAGGGTGTGAAACCGAAATCCTGAGGAAGATCGTCAGAAAATTTCAAATCTTGGTTCGTAATATTTTCGGAGATATGATCTGTGCAAGTTAGGTCATTTTGTAGGCTCCTGAATTTAACATAAACAGGTCATCATGGTATTTGCATAATAACTTTTTTTCTACAAAGTTTCATAAGCTGAAATTTTTAGAGTGCGAAGCCACAATTCTGAGGAACATCTTCAAAAAATTTCAGATATTGGTTTGCAATATTTTCAAAGATATGATCTGTGGAAGTTAAGGATTTTTTAGGCTTCTGAATTTCATCTCAAATAGGTGATCGTGGGAAAATATTAATAGCTCTCTCTCCGAGCATCGGATTGGAATGCTGTAAAAAGTGGCCGCAAGTGAACAAATGTAATATTCCCACTAAGAGTGGGCCTAATTGAAATATTAACTTTGATCAATTTTGCCTTATATAATTAAATTATAAATAAAAAGGAGGGAGGAGGGTCTAACTCACTTAGATGGAATAAATCACCTTCCTAGTAGCACAACGTTGTAACTTAAGGGGGAGCGAAGGGGGCCAAACACCACATAGAGAAGGGGGTCCACGTACACTCTAGAAGCTACTGCGTAGATAAGGATGAGCATCTGGAGGAGAGAGAAGCTATGTTGGGGTTTTGGAGGGAAACCTATGTTATAAAATATGGAGGAGCCTTCTCATTTGATTCATTCTAGAGTTGATGATTTTGAGTGAGACGTTTATCTTCTTGAGCATTCTGTCTTTTTAGCCTATCTGCAGCACTGTTTAGTGCATTGAGTGTCTTCGGTCGGAGATCTCACCCTTAGCCTTGGGAGACTTTGAGTGCCTACTCGAGAAAGGTAATTTCTTTAGTATTTTGTGAGTATTTTTATTGTGTGGGTTTTTTGCAGAGCTAGAGCTTATAGAGACTGCGTAGTCACTGGGAGAGAGGACACAGTACCTTTTTGACGTGCTCCGGATTGGAGTTTTTGCAGGAGATTCAGCCGAGATTTTGAGCAGAGGGTCAGCCTTTTCCCATAGGAGGATTTTCGCAGAGTTTGAGATGGAGTTTCAACTATTTCCATTTAGCCTCTACGTAGAGCCTTGGAGGCCATCGTAATTACCTAAGGAGGCATTTTCTGGTGATTTTCGGATGTTGGCCATTTTTTATATGGTTTTTGGGTTTTTTCCGAGTTGGTGAGAAGAGGAGTCTTGCAAATTTTCACCTCATGCCGGCAAGGGGATCAACCCCTAGTCTTTATTCCATTCCAGTAGTAGCAGCTACATGGCAGTTTTCCAGCAGCTCAGACGCAGTTCATAGAGCAGCCATTTCTTGTATTTTCTCATAGTGTTTCTTCACTTTCTTTGAGCAAGATTGCCTATTGTAGTTCATTAGATTTCTCAGATTAATAAAATGGCTCAGCATTTCCTCTCTATGTTTTTTGGATGAGTTGTAGTAGTTGTCGTATTCTATTTCTATGATATTATATGTCTATTATTTTTTTTGAGAGTCTAGTTCTATACCATTTGGTGCATTTATCTTTCACTTCTGATTGCAGTCCGGAAAGGGCCGGTGGCCTTGACCCTATTCAATTTAGAGGGAAATATCCGGTGGATCCGGTAAATTCCCTCCCCGTCCATCTCTCGTTGAGTTTTCTCTGCTTTACAGGAGATATCAAAAACTAGATACAAAGCAGTAAGATAGCTTCAATATTGGATCATCCTAGGGGTTTCAAGTTTTCATTGTAGCTATTTGTTATAAGGGCCCACACAATCATCGGAGAGGCCTACTGTGGAGCTACTAAGCTGATTTTAGATTGGGTGTTGGGAAATTGATAGGAGAGCCATATGAGGAGGTTTTCCTGGGATTGTTGGGAGAGCAATGATTGAAAGTAGCAAATACAAAGGTTAGAAAACGAAATTGGAAGAGGGCCAAACTACAAAGGGTTAGATTTTGAAGGTTGGAATTAGAAGAAACCCTTTCTGGGTTTTCCTGGGTTTTGGGCGAGGATCACCTTCCCAAATTCCTAGAATTTTAAGAGTAGTTATGGGTAAACTGGGGAGGCTTGGAAGTGAGGAAGAAGCAGAAGGTCTCTGAGGATTTTGTAGTGTAATTTCGTGGAGGAAGCACAGTGATAGTCATAGAGCAGGAGGAGTCGATGGTAG
The DNA here is from genome assembly GCA_034641835.2 of Pinus albicaulis. NCBI lineage: Eukaryota > Viridiplantae > Streptophyta > Pinopsida > Pinales > Pinaceae > Pinus > Pinus albicaulis. Next base: position 192,517,980 of record CM076574.1, on the reverse strand, counting down.
GTGATGATGATGTGAAGAGATTTCGGGAGATGCTCTTCAAATCAGTACAGGACCTCTCGAGGTAGATTGAGGTGATGGGGCAGAGATTCACCATTGTGGAGGCTAGAGAGCGTGAAACCCCAAGGGGTTTCGAGATTGGCGAGGGATCAGGCACATCCCACCATTTGCCGGAGCATGATGCGACTCAGCATATTGCATCACATACACCCACACGTTCCATTATGCCCACTTTTCTGGGTGCAGACACAGGGGTAGGAGCACAGCAGGAACCAGAGCCTAGCCACATGGGTGACTATTTCACCAAGTATCAGGCATATGGGCAGGATTTCAAGGATTCCCTTCCATTCTGAGATTTTTTTCAGCTCCAACGGGATAGCAGACCCCACAAATTTCATAGCGGGAACGTGCACTCACATGACATGGGCTTACAGTGCACAGTGGGCATATTCCATTTACCTACATTTGACGGGTCATCCAAGCATTCGGAAAAAGATTGGGTGGAGAAGTTGGATACCTCTTTCCAGCTTGATCGAGTATCAGAAGGGGAAACCATAAAAATGGTTACCTCGCACTTGTGGGATGAGGGCACACAGGATTGTAGGGAGTTCGAGGATACACCTAGTGTGACACAGGACTCACCCTCATTGGAGACCTCCTTGACCGTGTTGGTTGATATCATAGTGGAGAAGGTAGAGCCTACCCTAGTAGAGCCATCCATTAAGGTGATGACCGGAGTCGTTTCCAAGTCTTCGGGTGGTAGCAGCACACGACAGATGGGTGAGGTTTCAGGAGATGTATCCACCTTCGATGAGGCACTAGGAGAAACAGAGGTATTGTATGATGGTCGCAGACAGTGGTATCATCGGCTTCGGGCAGACCTTCTAGTTTTGAAAGGGAAGGCCACGTCAGTATGGGAGGCCATTTTGTTGCAGGACAAGGAGCTGGAGGGCATGAGAGTGGCTTATGCCGAGTTGGCGGCCAAGTTGGCCCGCATTGGGGAATGACTAGATTCCCTGATGGTACAACCAGAGGGCACATTGGAGCATCAGATCACTCCCCTTCAGGCATGTATGGACGATACTAGCAGTGTTGTTGGGTCACCTCTTCCCATTAGAGAGAGAGGAATGGAGTCACCTAGTCAGATCTCATACGTTGACTTGCTTAGTAGGATGAGACGATCGGGGTTGCAAAGGGTGCAACATCCACATGTTGAGGTTGGATGGCGAGAGATTTTGAGTTGGTACTCTATGGAGATCTAGGGAAGATCACCTATAATTTCCCAGGTAGATCAGTTGACTATGTCTTGCAGGGTATAGTTGGCCTAGTAGTAGAGCATGTGCATCCGCTGGGGGAGTTTTTGTCAGCTACAATGGTCAACTAGTTTATGGGTAGACTCCCTAGGTCATCTTGGTATGACACTTATACACGGGATCACAGGGTGGACAACATACCTTGGGAGGAGCTTGTCGGAGGAGGTGGCATTGGCAAGCCACCAGATGGTGCCTTGTATGGGCCAAGAATTCTTCACCTTTGTGTGGGGCACAGAGGACGCAACGGAGCTGAGCAGTGGTGGTAACACTACTGACACATAAGGAAATTCATTTCTCAAACCCCTTGAGGAGGGTTTGGAGTGATGATCCATTCGTCTGCGGGTATAGCGATGCGATGGTGGAGATGATGATACCAATTGGGGGTAGTCCGACATGTAGAGGCGCAACTCTAGGTCATCACATCCAGGGATGTGTGGGAGCCTCTAGCATTGAGCAGTGGAATACTGGTGGACATGGAGTTGCATGGTGGTGTACCGTAGTGTGTGGGACTACATTGGGGAGTAGGATTGTCCTACATCACATTGAGAGCACTCGGGGAGTGACCGATGCTTGGACACAGTTAGGGAAGGAGATGGTACAGGGTGGTACAACAGTAGCATGCAGTATCCAGCAGTATACAGGGGTATGCCTTAGTATGCAGTGGCATGTCGAGTAGTACAGGGATGATCAGTGGTATACGAGGGCATATGGTGCTGCACAGAGGGGTCTTAGAGCATTGCCTCCAGGGAGACTCACGAATAAGGACACCGGGTTTACCTTTAGGGATATTTCACCCAGGATCGATGGGGAGACAAATGAGTGATACTTGAAGGTATCTGTGGGGAGTCATGCACCTGACGCTCTTCTACATCACTCACGGGCACAGCCGATTTTTTTGTTGTCCTTTGGCACATTGGGCATGTGCAGCGGGGTATGCGAGGCTCACCCAAGATATTTGGATGGCACTCAACACACTAGGCGAGAGACCTCTCAACAGTGGCACTGGGTCGGTGCGCTAGTTCGCAGCTATAGGCCAGGGGATGAGATGATCCTTTGCAGGGGTGGCCCATCAGTCTTCGCTGAGCCTACGATTTTGGAGCAGGTCACGAGGGAGACATGTGTCACTTTTCCCTCAGGGCATGTCGAGATCATGCATGAGCAGAGGCTACTAGGTACAACAGAGGTAGCATTTCAGTATGTGTCTAGGCTCCAGACATTGTATCGACACTGTATCAAGAGGTTGTATGGCATATTCAATGAAGATGAGGTGGCAGAGGTAGAACAGGAGGGCATTCCTTCTATATTCTAGGGTGAGGACTCTTTTTTGTATGAGTCCATAGGATCAGTTGAGGATGCTTCTGGGGAGTGAGAGAAGTCATGCAAAGATGGTGACAGTAGACCAAAGCTACATTCTAGTGTCTAGGGTGAGCAGTCACGGGACTCTGCAGGAGATACTCTCGGTGAAGAGTCACTTGTGACGATTCAGCTAGAGGAGCAGGTGATGGAGCCTAAGTCAACAAAGGAGGACACTATTCACATCAGGCATGATATTCCTTTGGGGGAGAGCCAGATGGGCGCCCACATTGATTCGATGAGGGATATGAGGGATATGGGCCCTTGGGCATAGCAGATGTTACATATTCCACTTGGCAGGGGGGCACAGGTCGTCGCTTCTTCAGCACTCCATCCCCATTTCAGCAAACCAGGATCAGCATGGGAGTGAGTCAGGACTTGGATTGGAGAGAGGTGATGAGTTGGTACACAGTTGATGGGACAACTTACACAGTCACAGATACAGTGCAACAGGTGTCATGTTCTTCTCCCTTTAGAGCATCAATCGTAGCTAGGGGCAGTGCGCAGTCTGAACTGTGGGACTTGGGCGATTATTGGCCATGGTGGCGATGGGATCCAAGAGGATTGTTGGTTGGCTGGTACCGTGAGAGATCAGTATGAGATCCTAGCATTGAGAGATTCCTTCATATCAGGATGATTCAGAGGACAGGGAAGATTCAGTGACACATCTAGGACCCAGGCACATTTTGCAGTGTCGGTGGGGACCATCAGCTAGAGAGGAGGCTTGTTCAGGCGTTGCTTGAGGACAAGAAATTTTGGGTGGGGAGGATTGTAATATTCCCAATTAACAGCAGCTAATTGGAAATATTAATTTTGATCAATTTTTCCTTGTATAATTAAATTATAAATAAAAAGTGAGTGGAGAGGGTCTAACTCACTTAGATGGAATAAAATGTCACCTTCCTAGTAGCACAACGTTGTGAATTAAGGGGATGCCAAGGGGGCCAAACACCATGTAGAGAAGGGGGGCCATGTACACTCTAGAAGCTACTACGCAAATAAGGATGAGCACGTGGAGGAGAGAGAAGCTACATTGGGGTTTTGGAGGGAAACCAGACTTCACAACAACCTTTATTGTGGAATGTCATGCCTCAGGAAATGCAATTGGTTTTGTTTTAATGCAAGAAGGAAGACCCATTTCTTTTGAAATTCATCCAATCAAAGGAAAGTATTTGCAGAAACCTATTTATGAGAAGGAAATGTTAGGAATACTACATGCACTAAAGCAATGGAGAACTTACCTAATGGGAAGAAACTTCAAGGTAAAAAATGATCATGATAGTCTTAAACACTTTTTGGAACAAACAATATCTTTAGAAGAGCAGAAAAAATGGGTCACAAAGATGTTGGGTTATGACTTCGAAATAATATACAAAAAAGGGAAGCTAAATGTTGCAGATGCACTCTCAAGAAAGAATGAAGAGGTGGAAGAATTTCTTTGTGCCATTTCTATTATCCAACCAGATTGGATAATTGAAGCAAGAGATGAATGGAAGAAGGATGAAGAAGTGTGGACACTCATTCATAAGTTGCAGCAAGATCCTAGTACATCTAATACATTTAGTTGGAAAAATGATTCCTTATGGTACAAAGATCACTTATATATTTGTAAGAAATCCCAACTAAAACAAAATATTCTTTTGGAATTGCACACTTCTCCTTTAGGAGGACACTCGAGATTTTTTAAAACGTACCACAAGGTGAAGAAATGATTTTTTTTGGGATGGCCTTAAATCTGATATTCAAAATTTTGTGGCGGAATGTTTCGTTTACTAGTAGAATAAAGTTGAGACAATTAAGACCATGGGTCTTCTACAAACTTTATCCATTCCAAGTAAATGTTGGGAGGATATTTCAATGGATTTTATCACTGGTTTACCTCAGTCCAAAGGAAAGAGTGTCATCATGGTGGTAGTTGATAAACTTACCAAGTATGCACACTTTTGTGCATTATCTTATCCATTTAAAGAAAGTACAATTGCTACTACATTTATGGACACAATTCAAAAGCTACATGGAAACCCAAGGATTATTTTGAGCAACAGAGATCCCATTCTTACTAAAAAAAATTGGATAGATTTATTTTCTTGTTTTTGTACTCAATTAGCTCATATCTCATCTTATCATCCTCAATTCGATGGTCAAACTGAGATAGTAAATAAATGTTTGGAAGGATATCTTCGTTCTTTTGTATCTGATAAACAAACAAAATGGGTTAAGTGGTTACCTCTAGCTGAATGGTGGTATAACACTTCCTTCCATACTGCAGCAAAAATGAACCCATTTATGTCACTTTATGGATATCATCCACCAGCCATCAGATCATATTTAAGAGAAAATTTGAAGGTTCAAGTAGTGGAACATCACATCGAGCATCAACGAGAATTTCTCCAACTCTTAAAGGACAACCTCAATTTGGCACAAAATGAAATGAGACAACAGGCATATCAAGAGAAAAATCAAGAAGTTTTGATGTAGGAGACTAGGTATTTTTACGGCTACAACCATACAAACAAATGTCCCTCAAGCAAGCTAAGAAGGATATTAAATTATCACCAAAGTAATATGTTTCTTACAAGGTGTTGCAAAATATTGGTACTTCGGCATACAAATTGCAACATCCTACTTCTTCATGAGTGCATCCAATTTTCCATGTTTCATGCTTATAGAAGGTTATACGTGAAAATCTTCGAGTTCAAACAATATTGCCAGAGCTCTATGACGAAGGAAATATCATATTGGAACCTGAAGAAGTCATGGAAACAATAACTTGACAGCTATGAAATCGATCAATTTCAGAGTATCTCATCAAGTGGAAGAACTTAACCACTGAAGATTCTACATGGAAGGATGAGAATTTTATACATAAGCACCCACAGCCTCTCAAGTGTTGAGGACAACAATTTTTTGAAGGAGAGGGGCATGTTAGGTCACTATATTACTAGTATACTCCCTTATTGTTGTTGGTGTAACCCACTTATTGTTATTATTTTACCCTTGTAACCCCCATATTATTATTATTGTGCCCTTAAATTATTATTGTTAGGTTGGATATGATTACATTATGGCCCTACTATGATTACATTATGGCCCCATGGACTTCTATATATAGAAAGGAGGTTTTGTAATTTGAATCATCAAATAATTGTTCAGTCATGTAATGTATTGGAGGTTTCCCCCTTGAAGTGGCTTATTTCTAAGGCGTTGATATCTCTTTTATTCTCTTTTTGGAGCTGGTTTCACAACAATATTCACTATATTTCATCCTTTCTATATCCTCTTCTTTCATATATGAGTCTGACTATGTATTTATACTTGTTTTCATATGTGAAAGGAAATTTGATGGACTATTGAGCCAACCTTTGTATTAAATATGACTACGAAATGTTTATTTTAAGTGGAATAATATGAGAACGAATCACCTTTAGCACACGACATTTCTTCAAGAACAACATGGTAGTAAAAAAACATAATTATACCCACTAATGAATTATGTTCTCTTCAGCTTACATAATTTAGACTCATAGTCATTTATATTGCAGCAAAACATAAATCATACTGCAAGCATTGCTCCTTACAGTTCTAAGAGCTTGTATCATTATGAAAAGGATAAAGACCATATAGAACAATTCTCTTCACTCTATGTATAGTGATTACTTCATTGCAAGCACCAAGAGGCCCCAATTTTAAACATCCATTTCAAGGATTATTAGACTCCAATAGTTTATTAGGTCTGCCATCAATAGGGAATTCACAAATACGTCTCATAGAATTAAAACTACAAACGCCATAAACACCATAGGTTACAAAAAAATCACAGTCATTTTCCACAACTTGCAATCCAAATTTCTAATCTACTTTAGCTTCTTCAAGTTTTGTTTTGTTTCCTATGTGCAGAGCCCTCAATTCAGTTCCATTTGTATAATATAATTGTATAATAGAATTCCTAGTTCTTGGGAGCCTTTCCAAACAACCCTAGTGGAGATAAAACGTATTGAATGAAATTATTTAGGTATATCAAATCATAAAATAGATCCCTTTTTTCATTTTTACCATTAAAACCTTATGATTATACCACTAATTGCTAGGGTTTGATACATAGGGATTTTTCTAAGAACCTAGGTTTTAATCACGATCATATAATTTTTTATTTAGAGAATATTAGAGCTTGCTTCAACTAAGGCTTCTTCAACAATGTTTCTTCATTGACATCAATGATAACTTTATCCAAAAAATATTTGTATATCATGAATTCAATATTGCAATGCCAAATATTGAATGGAGGATCCATATCTTGTATGAATACATAAAATCTCCTTTTAAAGCACAATATCTCCCTCATGAAGTTCCAACCACCACATAATACTTTAATTTGTTCATTATAATGTGGTTGGAAAGATGAAAATGATAGGTTCAAGCGTACACCCTCGAGGTTTTTGATTTTTGTAGTTATGGTAATTGTTGATAATTTATGCTTTATCCCTCGAAATACATAATGTAATTTTGAGACATGTTATTCATGTATTTTTCATTCATTAGCCCTTGAAATAATTAATATGAGACACATTCTTAATGTGTGATTTAAAAGAGAAAATTTCAAAATTTGAGTTTCGAATTTTTGGATCAATTCATGAATTCATCCCGAGTGAAGAGACAAATCTATTTGGATAGAAATACCACTATATATTGAGAAATATACCTCCTCCTCAAGGTACCATTAGACCTCACATAAAAAAAGACAATTTCTTCGAATATAAGCTAAGGAGAAGAAGAACAAAGGACAAGAAGCATAAATTCATCTCTAACTTCTATCTCTCTAGACCTCATACTTGTGAATTTATTTTTGCACAGTTTTTGAGTAACATTCTAGATATGCTAAAAATTTGGGCATGTTGAAATTCTAGGGAGGTATAGTTTATGGGAATATTCTGGGAGATCAAAAGTTGAACATCATAGAGGGTTAATTTTAAAGGGAAGAATTTTGAATTTACTTGAATTGAATTGAGGGCTACTTGAACATGTTTGATCATAATTTATTGGTTAGCTTGACCTCATAATTGACTTGCTGCATTATATGTATATCTTGCTGAAATGAATTGTTTCACTAATAATTTCACTAAGAAAACTATTCTTAGGTTCCCCCCCCCAAAAGGGTTTTTTGACGGTAAATATTGTGTTCTATTTGTGCATTGTGATATATACTATCATTGTGGTTATATGGTTGATTATCTAGATTGTAATTTATTAATGATAAACATGAATTTTTAAAATAAGATATACATCATTTGAAGTAATTATTAGTATTCCAAAAATTTGTTATTGTATCAATTGTACTTGAATAATCAATAGAGGTTATGTAGATATCTACAATTTAGTTGATGTAGATGAAACAAATGTTTCAAATGATTTCAAATTTAATTTATCAACTAATTTTGAACCAACTTCCTTTGAAAGAAGACACTTCTAGTTATAATTATGGGATTGTGGAGAAATACAAGGGTAGATTTGTGGATAAGGGGTTCTCTCAGGTACAACTAGTAGATTACAAGGATATTTCTGCTCTAGTATAAAGGTACTCTTAAATTAGATCTATTATTGCACTTTGAATGCAGATGAGATGGAATATACATCTCTTGGATGTAAAGACAACATTCCTCAATGGATTGATTAAGGAATAGGTGTACATATATTAGTTCACATGTCTGCATACGCAAGCAAGTGTTGTATGGATTGAAACAACCACCACATGCTTGCTACATGAATATCAAAAAATATTTCATCAGGTTGGGCTTCACCAAAAGTGAAGTAGATGCAAACCTTTACCATATTGTGGTTGAAGGTGAAAATTTTATCGTAGTATTATATAATGGTGTTCAATGCTTCTTGAAACCTAGAAAGGCTTGAATTTTCGATTGAAAATTCAACCATCTTCAGCGGAAAGAAGCTTAACTGATGATAAGAATAGTGCTTGACCATGAAATATATATAGGGAATGGAAAAATTAGTTGTTAGAGAATTGCAGACCAAAGGGAACGTTGAGACAATTGACTAGAGAAAAAAACTAATTATTATTGGAGATATTTGAAGATTTTATAAAGAATTAAATAAATAGATTATTCTTAAAATTATTTGCACACAATTTAATAAAAGGGGATAAAATGGAATTAACCTTTGGAATTAATTAATTTTATATAAATGTTTAATAAAAAAAGAATTAAACCAGGTTAGAAAAATGAAAATTTTCACTAAATTAAATAATTAAATAAAAAATTCCCTAGAATGTTTGTTATTGGAGCAATCATTGATTATTAGTTAATTGAGGTAAGAAGAATAGAAATAAATAGTTACGCAAGTCAAAATTAGAATAAAATAAAATTAGAATTAAAAATTACATAATCTTTGATAAAATTTCAAAAAAGGAGGTAAACAATAAAATGAGAATTATAAATATATGTATTAACAAAGTGTTTTGTTAATAGAGGCGGAAATCTCTAAAGTAAGATCAAAGGAAGGAATATATTAAATTTTTGATGTAAAGTAAGTTGAATCTAAAATTTTTGATGTAGATTTTGTTGAAAGTAAACGTTTTTAATCAATAAAGGAAAACAATAGAATTGAGATTATTGAAAAATGGGAAGAATTTTTCATTAGGAAAAATAGTAAACAAAAATATAGAAATATAGAAATATAGATATAAAAATATTAATTAAGGGAATAATTCTCTAAGGTAACGGGGAAGGAGTATTGTTAAGGGGAAGTGAAGATTAAGGAGAGTTGTATTTTGAATTATAGGAGCCATGTTTAAATGATAAGAAATAGGTGGTGGGTTGCGAGGACTAGCTTAAATGATAACCATCATTATGATTATAGTTGTTTATATGTTTCCTTTTGATTTCCGGGGCTTATGTAATGACCGGATTGGTGTGAAATGTGGAAGATGTTAAGATTTTGGTCTCGTCAAAACAAATAAGGTGTTTGGTAGAATGAGAGTGTTCAACAATGGGAGATTTTGAAGACATGTCATAGGGTCATGTTTATCCTTGGTTTTTCTAAAGAGCGGGTTGGTGGTTTTATTGGGTTTGAGAAAGGTTTTTATGTTCTTTTAAGAAAGGATCTTACATAATTGATCCGTAACTACTTGAATTTAAGGAAGGGTAAATTTGGCTAAGGGAGGGGTGCACGGGTAGTTTTTAGGGTAGGGATGGAGGCGAGAATGGAAGGCTCTACTCATACGGGAATTTGAGTGACCATTATACTTTAGAGCTTTATTGAGATGGGTTATTTCGTTTGGAAAAGATTGGGAGGAGTAGATTTAAATGGGTAGAGTGACAAAGGCTTTAAGAATGACATATTTATGAGGATTATGGTTTTGATAATTAACATGTTGATACCTATCAATGTGGATCTTCTTTCAAAATACTTGGTGGGTAAGGGATACGTGAGAAAGGCATGAGACTAGGACATCTAGGAATGGAAGGGATAAGTACTCTTCAAGATCCATAGTGAACTCTAGGTGGGGGGAAATTTTATTGAGATGAGAGAGGAATTCAGAGAGAAGTATTTCGGGTAGTTTATGGGTAACATTCTCTACAACCCGAAATTTTGGGCATGCTGAAATTGTAGGGAGGCCGAGTTTCTCGGAATATTATATGACGTCAAGATTCACCTTAAGGACATAAAATAGGGCCTATGTTGAAGTGAATAAGTTTGAATTGACTTGAATTAAATATGGGGCTCTTTGAATAGGTTTGATTATAACTTTTTGGTTAGTTTGATCACAAAGTTGACTAGGTTCATTAGATGTATCTATTGTTGAAATGAATAATTTCACTAAGAAAAGGTTATTGGGTTTGGGTCAAGTGGGTTTTTTTAGGCTTAATGATAATCATGAATTGTTGAAATAGGATCTACAAAATTTTAAGTAATTATTAGTATTTTATCAACTGTACTTGAAAAATCAATAGAGTTGATGTAGATCCTTATAATTTAGTTGATATATATGAAACAAATGTTTCAAATGATTGCGCATTGAATGTATCAACTAATTTTGAACCAAATTCCTTTGGAATAATATACTTTTCAAGATAAGTATGATGGTCTTATTAATGATGGGACATGGAAGTTGTTGGATGCTATATTTCTAAATAAACCAATTGGATGCAAGTAGGTCTACAAGAAAAGGTACAAATTATATGGCTCACTTGACAAGCACAAATCAAGGGTCATGGAAAAAATATTTTGATACAAAGAAGGCATTGCTTATGATGAGACTTATTCTCAGACAACAACCTAAGACATCATCCACATTCTCTTTTCCTTAAGACTAAAAAATGGATGGAAATTTAGTAACGTGGATGTGAAGACTACTTTCATGAAAGGATACCTGATAAAGGAAATTATTTCTCAGCAGATCTGTTGTACAGGCTATAATAAATGTATACATTCTTCTCCAAAGCTAACCTTCAAATCCAAATTTCCCCACAAGAATTTTTACAAAAAAATCATCAAAATCCCTTAGAAAGTATGCTCAATTATTCTTCAAACTACCAAAAAAAATTTGTAAAGAAAATCTTCCAAATGGTAACAGGGTTAAATAATCGAAAGTCTATGCTTCTAACTAATTGTGTTGACAAGAGAAGATTGGGATCACTGTATATTTCACAAAGTCTCCAACAAGTGGATCTCTTGTAAGAAATTTTTTATGTATTGATCGAGATATTAGGTACAGATTGAGAGGTATTAAGAAATCTCAAAATTATAGTGTTAAGGTTGCAATGCTCTCAAAAATTTTACTCTTTCCAAAATTCTCCAACCTAGTAGAATATTTTGAAGTAATTCCATATGTCTTCTAAGATGCTTCCATAGGTCGAATGTATGTCCTCCACACTCCGCAAAACATGACAAGGCTTAGGTCCAATATAATTCAATATATAATTCTAAAGGCTGTAAGACTGTATTCTTCCATAACTATAAACTTTAGGTCTGAGCTACAAGAAGATAAAGACCATATTGAAAAAATTCTCTTCAATATATATATATAGTGACATTTTCCCTGCAAGCACCAAGAGGGACCAATTTTAAACATCCATTTCAAGGATTATTAGACTCCAATAGTTTATTAGGTTCTCCATCAATAGGGAATTCACAAATAGGTCTGATACAATTAAAACTAAAAACACCATAAACACCACAGGTTACAAAAAAATCACACTGATTCTCCACAACTTGTAATCCAAATTTCTAATCTACTTTAGCTTCTTCATGTTTTGTTTTGTTTCCTATTTGCAGCGCCCTCGATTCAATTCCATGTGTATAATATAATTGTATAATAGAATTCCTAGTTTTTGGAAGACTTTCCAATCAACCCTAGTGGAGATAAAACGAATTGAATGCAAGTATTTAGGTATATCAAACCATAAAATAGATCTCTTTTCCATTTTTACCATGAAAAACTTATGATTATACCACTAATTGCTAGAGTTTGATACATAGGGATTTTTCTAAGAAATTAGGGTTTTATCACTATCATATAATTTTTTATTTAGATAATATTAGAGCTTGCTTCTAATAAGGCTTCTAGAACAATGTTTCTTTATTGACATCAATAATAACTTTATCGAACACATATTTAGATATTATGAATTTGATATTGCAATCCCAAATATTGAATGGAGGATCCATATCTTTTATCAATACTAAAATCTCCTTTTAGAGCACAATATCTCCATCATGAAGTTCCAACCACCACATAATACTTTAATTTGTTCATTACAATGAGGTTGGAAAGATGAGAACCATAGCTTCTATCACACACCATAGTATTAATATGGTTGGATAAACTATTTCTATATCTTGTAGTGTAAGTTGATGATGGTGAACTATTAAAGGATCTATATTGCATCCAAAAATAATGAGTTGAATAATGGATTTGGGATGATATGTTTGGGACATCTTCCATACTAATTCAAGATTGAAGTGAATCAACGATTACCCTACATATTTTTCTCCCAAAATAAGTACCTTGAATAATTATGAACAAGGTTTGGTTTGGTAGAATGTAACCCTTCTATAGTAAAGAAACAAAATTTGAAGTTCACCTGCAATGAATTTTGGAATGTAACCATCAGAGATATATATGTTTTGGGAAACAATATATATCTTACCATGAAGAGACCAAACATTTCATTTGTCGTTGGATTCTTCCAAGCTTATGTAAAAATATTGTGAAGGATTCACATTTAGATGACTTCGTCTTGATTTCATATTTTGATTTAATTTTCATGGGGACAAAGGAAATGAGTACAAATAATCAACTCCAATGCATAATTGGATTCTCAAGTCAATAAACAATGTTATCAATTCTTGTTTGGAAATGTTTAGGTTTTTAAATTGCATTTTATTGAGAATTTTCCTATAATATTCAAATATTTTAGCCTTATAATTATAAATTTTAGTTAATGGATATTTGTAATTAGCAATGGATGTAACAACTGTGTGTAAAGAAGTGGCTAATAAAAATTTGGAGGGTTCTTCATTATTATTTAGGTCATGTATGAGGGCTTTTAGATAGCTCAAACATTCATCAATGTCCATATTAATGTTTGGTAGGTGAAAAAGTTGTGTGATACTATTAATTTTTTATTATATATGGTAGTTCTTTTATAACTTCTAAAGTAAATACAAACACATAGCATAAGAAAATATCTCATCTAGAACACTAAGTATGCTATTCCTAGTCGATTTAGAGAATAATCCCTATTGCATAAATCTCATGATAACATGAATTATGTTACCTTATCCATATATTACATAATTATCCCACATTCTCTCACAAGTAAATGACCACTATGAGAGGAGGAACTCATCTAGTAAAATTCTCAAGCCCCAACAAGTAAACATGAGGATAGAGGAAGTATTCCCATAATTCTATATCAAATGGAATGTTAAAGTGGATTTCGAGATAATATGTGTAAACATAACGTCAATAAAGGTAATATCACATGTCACTAATTTCAACCTGTAGTCTAGAATCTTGAGTTTGAACCAATCCCTTCCTTCAATTGCCCAGGTAATATCACATGTCACTAATTTCAACCTTTAGTCTAGAATCTTGAGTTTGAACCAATCCCTTCCTTCAATTGCCCATTATGATCGTTAAGTCGAGAAGCACAAGTTTCTATGCAACCTATCATTTCAAAATATGTATACACCATAAAGTTGGAGACATTAGAAGCTTCACCTAGAATTACATTCTAGTAGCAGTCTTGTAATTTTAGTAATACTCTTGCAATGTTAACTACATTAGAGAGAGAGCTAAGTGAATAGAAAATTCCAAAAACTAATCAATATTTAGGTAAACTAAAAATCATGGTTATAGATACCCATGGAACTAAGAGGCACAAAAATTTATCTATTACATACTAAATAAGAAGTAGGGAGAAATATTATTTAAATATCAATTCACAACCCTAGGGTCCTTTGAAGGCATTCTAAACGAATATTAGATAATTGATAATAAACAAAACAACATCGCCTTATTACTATATTTCCAAACTATAATAATTTTAAACTGTAACATCAAATTAATTCAAATATTTGTCATTCCATAAGTTAGCAAACTAGAACTACAAAGTTCAAACTAATATTCTACTTGGTTCCGCTAATATCAAACTTAATTCGTTTAAGTTGAGAACTACAAGCTTGTCTTGGACCAACAGAAACCGGCGTCTGCATGTTGGACATGAATGCTTACGATCAAACCATCACAAAATGCACTTTGCATGATAGTTATGTTTGCATGGTAATTGTTTCGCAGAATCACTTGTTTAAAACGTTTCGAGACAGATAGGTCAGGTGACCGCATCCTCACTTTCGTTTTCTTCGCAACTTAATATAACTGAGGGCATCGCATCAAGTGCTGCACGAACACTGCTATTTACCCACACTTCCTCCTCTTCTGTTTCATCTTCTTCTGAGTCGTCTGTAAAACTACTATTTGAGTCTGTATACGGACGAACATAGTTATTAAGTTTGAATTCTAATTTGGATTAGAAGGTTTATCTTAACTTCATATTAACCCATTGTGAACTCAGGAAGGGTTAATATTTATTTTCACTTTAAATAAAATTTGTATTTCTAGATTTGTAGTTAATATTTTTATTATTAATTATAATTATAACTATTATTATAAATATTAATTATTAATTTATTTTTATTTTTCTGTAATTGGGTTAACTTTGATAACAATCATAATCAATTATTTTATTTTATTTTTAATATAATTTCAATTTTATTTTATTACACAACATTACAATATATCTACATTTAAGGTCGACAATGCCTAATAAGTTAATTTAAATTTTTTATTAAGCTGTAAATGTTTATAAACATTTACACCACTACACCATCTCTTATATACCATTTTGAATTTAGATTTACCCTAAAAAGTGTAATAAAATAAAATTAATATCTTAATTCCCAGAGGTTTGATCCCTCTTCGAATGTGGTACATGTAGAGTAAAGATGAATCTAAGTTGGTTTAATTCCCCCCTTTAAACAGACTACGTTCCATATGAATACCATGGATCAATACAATGGATTCTCAATACCATGGGCCATTTTTATTGTAATTATTATTTTGTTTTTATAGGGTTATTTTTATTTCATTTATTTATGTTATTTTATTTTAATGGAGTTAAAATATTTACATTACATTATTATTTTATTTCATTTTATTTTTATGTAATTTGACTTCCTAGAAATGTTAAGCATTGCATTATAACATCTCTACCACAGTGGGCTCAGAGCGCTTGTAGTGCAAATATAAAATATTTATAAAATATTTTGATTTTGAAATAAGTTATAGGTTTTGGGCAAGTTGTATTGATAAGACATGTTACTTGCCCATGGTATTCTAACAAATCCTATTTAAAATTTAATAATGAATATTGTAAAATATGGGTTAATATCCATGGTTAAGAATCTTGTTCTATTGGAAGTTTATTGTAAGTATTAAGTTTTAATTTAAATACATGCTACAAAATTAATTAAGATAAAATATTTATAAAATATTTTTATATTAAAATGAGTTACATTTTTTGGGCATGTCATATTGATAAGCCATGGTATTGGCCCATGATATTGTAATAATATCCTAGTTAAGAATCTAGTTATATTGTAAATATGAAACTTTGATGTGCTTATTGATTAAGTTTAAATATAGTTATACAATAATTATTTTAATTTATATGGTAAAATTGATTTTTAATTTATATATATTGCAAGGACACCTTAACAATGCACTTATTTTAATGTGATATGTATATTATGATTATTAAAAAAAATTACAATAAAAAAATAATAATATAAAAAAATGTTTACGTTTAATAGTTATTTTCTATTTTTTAATGTTTAATGTCAACACATATGATACTAAGTTGTAAAGCCCATCTCAATGCAATAAATTTCTTATGAGATAAATTTCTTATAAGTTATAAAATTTATGAAGAAGATGATGAGTATTTTTCCCTTATGGAATCCTATCCCCTTATGGATCATTAGTCAAATGGATCACTACCCAATCACAAGAGCCAATCCACATTCATAGATAGAGACTAGTAATAGAGAACATCCTTGTTAATTAATGAATACATTATAATAAATTATTATCAAATAGTACAAGAAGAACAAGTTATTTTAACGTCCACTAGGCTAAATATAACCTATGGGACAAACTGCTTCTCTATCTTGCTCTTGTATTCTTTCCTTTTCCTATGAAGTTTCACAATAAACTCTCACAAATTTTTGACAAAGCCCATGCTAAATATAATATCCCAAGGGATAGATGCCAAAATATGTGCATAACTTTCCTTGATGTCTTTTAAGGCCTCACATTCTAAAATGAAATTCTTTTCTATTCTCATTTTTCCAGAAGAGAAAAAATTACATACTCTATCCTCCCACATTTCTTTTGGCATTTTCCAGCGCCATGCTTCCCAAGGGAGGTGATGCAAATTAGTTCTTATTTGAGCAATAATAATTTTGGCTTTCCAAGAAATATTGGACCCTATATACGCTTTTTGATGATGATTATGATTAGGATTAAAATCTTCAATATAATACTTTTTCTTTCTCCCTAGCTTCTTCTCCCAAGTACCTTTGTGGAACTTATCGATAAACAAAAGCTTTTATCTCTTTACTTTTTTTGGGACACATCTCAATAAAATGCCCCATTTTCTAATCCATTTATTACTTTGCTGAATCCAAGTCTTCTTTGTTGTGCCCAATATTTCATTAAACACAACCTTAGGCCATCTTACATCTTCCATTTTCTCATGTTTTTCAAATACCTTATGACCCACACCATAGCTATTACTTCAGTAGGAGTAGCCCGTGTTTCAATTCAAAATATAGCATAAGGAACTGCACTTTTAATTTTGGGGTTTTTTTTTAATGAAACACTTTTGAATTTTCTTAATTTGTTTCCACTGCATGTCAGATGTACTATTGGCCACCAGTTCACAAGCATAGAGAATCACCAGAATTACTAAAAAGACAAAAAGAGTTAGAGAGGTTTTCAAGTCGCATAACTCTCCCTATCTAAACTTATTTTGAAAAGCATATAATGCTTTCAAACCCCAAAAAGTTATTTGTTTTCTACATCCATCCCATCTTAGATTTCTATTTAATTCAATTCCGAGGTATTTTTAATCCGAAACTTCTTCCAGAATGTTTTCTTCACAGTGCAATTTATTCTCGATAAGTTTTATTTTGGTATAGAAAACCACTTCTTTGGTTTTTATCATATTGAGTTGCATCCCCACATTTCTACAAAAGTGCTCAAGGGAAATTAAGTGCTATTGCAAACAAAGAGAATATTCAGAAATTAAAATAAGGTCACCTGCTTATAAAAGAAGCTTTATAACAAAATTTCCCGAATGGATACTGTCACCCCCTTGAAAATTTAGCCACTCTTCAATATTGTCGATATATAAACCTAAGAGGGTAGGAGACAATTGGAAACCTTGTTTGATGATCCATGTGTATATTGGTGGCCACCCACATATTCCATTTCGACCCACACCATTAGTTCTTTCAGTTTTTTAGTTTCAACACAACTTACTATTTTTGGCAGTTTTTCACGTTATGAACTTCCAGACCCATGTTGAGGCCCTAATCATCCAGGTGTACATTGGTGGCTACCCACCTATTCCATTTGAACCTGCACCATCAGTTCTTTCAGTTTTTCATTTTTAGCACAACTTACTATTTTTAGTAGCTTTCGCGTCCTGAACTTTCAAAGCCATTTGAGGCCGTAAACGAAGTTTTTTGGGAAATACAGGAGAAACATTGGACTACTCAATCAAAATTTGCATTCCTCAAATTGATCTTTCTAACGAGGTATTGAGCGCATCAAATGAGGATTGTATGCCAAAGTTACGTCCCCGGGAAGATTGATGTACCATTTTACCCAAATGTGGCCCATAGTTTTGGCGCTTTATCTCCCGGGGATAGGTTTTTAGATTTTTAGTGTGTTCTATTGTTTCTAAAAAATAAATAGGTCTTAGAGCGTCATTATAACACAGTTCAAAGGCCTATAGCTGCCACATCTCTTCTCAAAGATAAACTACCAGTGCCATAGCTAGTTTATTTCCATTATATAGAAAAATTCTCTTCACTATATGTATAGTGACTACTTCCTTGCAAGCACCAAGAGGCACCAATTTTAAACATCCATTTCAAGGATTATTAGGCTCCAATATTTTATTAGGTCTATCATCAATAGGGAATTCACGAATAGGTCTCATAGAATTAAAACTACAAACACCATAAACACCACTAGTTACAAAAAAAATCACACTGATTCTCCACAACTTGCAATCCAAATTTCTAATCTACTTTAGCTTCTTCAAGTTTTGTTTTGTTTCCTATTTGTAGAGCCCTCAATTCAATTCCATGTTTATAATATAATTGTATAATAGAATTCCTAGTTCTTGGGATCCTTTCCAATCAACCCTAGTGGAGATAAAACGTATTGAATGAAATTATTTAGGTATATCAAATCATAAAATATATCCCTTTTCAATTTTTACCATCAAGAACTTATGATTATACCACTAATTGCTAGGGTTTGATACATAGGGATTTTTCTAAGAACCTAGGGTTTTATCACGATCATATAATTTTTTATTTAGAGAATATTAGAGGTTGCTTCAACTAAGGCTTCTTCAACAATGCTTCCTCATTGACATCAATGATAACTTTATCCAACACATATTTATATATCATGAATTTGATATTGCAATGAAAAATATTGAATCGAGAATCCATATCTTTTATGAATACATAAAATATCCTTTTAAAGCACAACATCTCCCTAATGAAGTTCCAACCACCACAAAATACTTTAATTTTTTCATTATAATGAGGTTGGAAAGATGAGAATGATAGGTTCAATCATACACCCTCGAGGTTTTTTATTTTTTTACTTAAAGTAATTGTGAGACATGGTATTCATGTAGTTTTAATTGATTAGACCTTGAAATAATTAATATGAGACACATGCTTAATTTGTGATTTAAAAGAGAAAATTTCAAAATTTGAATATTGAATTTTTGGATCAATTCATGAATTCATCCTGAGTGAAAAGACAAATCCATTTAGATAGAGATACCACTATATATTGAGAAATGTACCTCCTCCTCAAGGTACCATTAGACCTCACACAAGAAAAGACAATCTCTTTGAATATAAGCTAAGGAGAAGAAGAACAAAGGAAAAGAAGGATGAATTCATCTCTAACTTCTATCTCTTTAGAACTCATACTTGTGAACTTAGTTTTGCACAGTTTTTGAGTAACATTCTAGATATGCTGAAAATTTGGGCATGCGGAAATTCTAGGGAGGTATAGTTTATGGGAATATTCTGGCAAGTAAAAATTTGAACATCATAGAGGGTCAATTTTAAAGGGAAGAATTTTGAATTTACTTGAGTTGAATAGAGGGCTACTTGAACATGTTTGGTCATAATTTATTGGTTAGCTTGACCTCCTAATTGACTTGCTGCATTAGATGTATATCTTGTTGAAATGAAGAATTTCACTAAGAAAACTATTGCTGGGTTTCCCCCCCAAAAGGGTTTTTTGAGGGTAAATATTGTGTTATGTTTGTGAATTGTGATATATAATATCATTGTGGTTATATGGTTGAATATCTAGATTGAAATTTATTAATGATAAACATAAATTTTTAAAATAAGATATACATCATTTGAGGTAATCATTAGTATTTCAAAATTTTGTTATTGTATCAATTGTACTTGAAAAATCAATAGAGGTTATGTAGATATCTATAATTTAGTTTATGTAGATGAAACAAATGTTTCAAATGATTTAAAATTGAATTTATCAACTAATTTTTAACCAACTTCCTTTGAAATAAGACACTTCTAGTTTTAATTATGGGATTGTGGAGAAATACAAGGCTAGATTTGTGGAGAAGGGGTTATCTAAAGTACAACGAGTAGATTACAAGGATACCTTTGTTCTATTATAAAGGTACTCTTCAATTAGATCTATTATTGCACTTTGAATGTAGATGAGATGGAATATACATCTCTTGGATGTGAAGACAACATTCCTCAATGGATTGATTAAGGAAGAGGTGTACATATATCAGCCGGAAGGATTTGAGACCTTCGACAGAGAGTTGCATGTCTGCATACTCATACTCAAGCGACTGTTGTATGGAGTGAAACAAACACCACATGCTTGCTACATGAATACCAAAAACTGTTTCATCATGTTGGGCTTCAACAAAAGTGAAGCAGATGCAAACCTTTACCATATTGTGGTTGAAGGTGAAAATTTATCACAGTAATATATAATGGTGTTCAGTGCTTCTCAAAACCTCAAAAGGCATGAATTTTCGATTGAAAATTCAACCATCTTTAGGGGAGAAACCTCAAAGGCATGAATTTTCGATTGAAAATTCAACCATCTTCAAGGGAAAGAAGCTTAGTTGATGACCAAAGGGAATGTTGAGATATTTCACTACAAAAGAAAACTAATTATTATTGGATATATTTGGGGATTTTATAAACAATTAAATAAATAGATTTTTCTTAAAATTATTTGCACACAATTCAATAAAAGGGGATAAAATGGAATTAACCTTTGGAATTAATTAATTTTATATAAATGTTTAATAAAAAAAGAATTAAACCATGTTAGAAAAATGAAAAGTTTGACTAAATTAAATAAATAAAAAATTCACTAAAATGTTTGTTATTGGAGCGATGATTGATTATTAGTTAACTAAGGTAAGAAGAATAGAAATAAATAGTTACTCAAATAAAAATCAGAATATCATAAAATTAGAATTAAAAATTACAAAAAAGGAGGTAAACAATAAAAGGAGAATTATAAATATATTTATTAAGAAAGGGTTTTGTTAATATAGGCAGAAATCTCTAAATTAATATCAAAGGAGGTAATATATTAAATTTTTGATGTAAAGTAAGTTGAATCTAAATTTTTTGATGTAGATTTTGTTGAAAGTAAACATTTTTAATCAATAAAGGAAAACAATAGAATTTAGATTATTGAAAAAGGGGAGAAATATAGAAATATAAATATAAAAATATTAATTAAGGGAATAATTCTCTAAGGTAATGGGGAAGGAGTATTGTTAAGGGGAAGGGAAGATTAAGGAGATTTGGATTTTGAATTATAGGAACCATGCTTAAATGATAAGAAATAGGTGGTGGGTTGCGAGGATTAACTTAAATGATAACCATCATTATGATTAAAATTGTTTATAGGATTCTCTTTGATTTCGAGGGCTTATGTAATGACAAGATTGGTGTGAAATGGGGCATA
This sequence comes from Pinus albicaulis, assembly GCA_034641835.2. Lineage (NCBI taxonomy): Eukaryota > Viridiplantae > Streptophyta > Pinopsida > Pinales > Pinaceae > Pinus > Pinus albicaulis. The sequence continues at coordinate 192,496,440 of CM076574.1, read as the reverse complement.
TGTTAAGATTTTGGTCTTGTCAAAACAAATAAGGTGTTTGGTAGAATGGGAGTGTTCAAAAATGGCAGATTTTGAAGTGCAGTTGTGGATGGTATCACCCATGTGTTCTTTTATTCGGGCTTTGAAGGACCTTCTAGTTTGTCCTATTTAAGAGCTTCTGTAGGATAAGGACATTTCATAGACTCCGAGACATGTCATAGGATCATGTTTATCCTTGGTTGTTCTAAAGAGGCTGTTGGCGGTTTTATTGGGATTGAGAAAGGTTTTTATGTTCTTTTAAGAAAGGATCTTACATAATTTATCAATAAATACTTGAATTTAAGGAAGGGTAACTTTGGCTAAGGGAGGGGTGCGCAGGTAGTTTTTAGGGTGGGGATGGAGGCGAGAATGGAAGGCTCTACTAATACGGGAATTTGAGTGACCATTAGACTTAAGAGCTTTATTGAGATGTGTTATTTCATTTGGAAAGGATTGGGAGGAGTAGAATTGAATGGGTAGAGTGACTAAGGCTTTAAGAATGGCATATTTATGAGGATTATGGTTGCAATAATTAGCATGTTGATACCTATCATTGTGGGTCTTCTTTCAAAATATTTGGTGGGTAAGGGATACGTGAGAGAGGCATGAGACGATGACATCTAGGAATGCAAGGGATAAGTAATCTTCAAGATCCATAATGAACTGGAGGTGGGGGGAAATTTTATTGAGATGAGAGAGGAATTCACAGAGAAGTATGCTGGGTAGTTTTTCGGCAACATTCTCTACAACCTGGAATTTTGGGCATGCTGAAATTGTAGGGAGGCCTCGGAATATTCTATGAGGTCTAGATTCAGCTTAAGGACATCAAAGAGGGCCTTTGTTGAAGTGAATAAGTTTGAATTGAATTGAATTAAATATGGGGCTACTTGAATAGGTTTGATTATAACTTTTTGGTTATTTTTATCACAAATTTGACTAGGTTCATTAGATGTATCTATTGTTGAAATGAAGAATTTCACTAAGGAAAGGTTGTTGGGTTTCGGCCAAGTGGGTTTTTTTAGGGTAAATATTGTGTCCTCTTTGTGAATTATGATATGTATTGTCATTGTAGTTTTATGGTTGAATATCTAATGGGTAATTTCTTAATGATAATCATGAATTTTTGAAATAAGATCTACATCATTTTAAGTAATTATTAGTATTTTATCAACTATACTTGAAAATCAATAGAGGTGATGTAGATATTTATAATTTAGTTGATGTATATGTAACAAATATTTCAAATGATTTTGAATTGAATGTATCAACTAATTTTGAACCAAATTCCTTTGGAATAATATACTTTTCATGATAAATATGATGATCTTATTAATAATGGGACATGGAAGTTTTTGGATGCTATATTTCTAACTAAACCAACTGGATGCAAGTGGGTCTACAAGAAAAGGTACAAGTTATATGGATCACTTGACAAGCACAAATCAAGGGTCATGGAAAAAATATTTTCATACAAAGAAGGCATTACTTATGATGAGACTTGTTCTCTGACAACAACCTGAGACATCATCAAATTATCTTTTCCTTAAGACTAAAAAATGGAGGGAAATTTAGTAACATGGATGTGAAGACTACTTTCATGAAAGGATACTTGATAGAGGCAATTATTTCTCATCACTTTTTTTGTATAGGATATAATAAATGTATGCATTCTGCTCCAAAGCTAACCTTCAAATCCAAATTTCCCCACAAGATTTTTTTTTTAAAATCATCAAAATCCATTAGAAAGTATGCTAAATTATTCTTGAAACTTCCACAAAAAATTTATAAAGAAAAGCTTCCAAATGGTAACACTGTTAAATAATACAAAGTCTATGCTTCTAACTAGTTATGTTGACAAGAGAAGATTGGGATAATTGTATAATTCACAAAGTCTCCAACAAGTCGATCTCTTGTAAGAATTATTTTATGTATTTTTTATGTATTGATCGAGATATTAGGGACAAATTGAGAGGTATTCAACAATATCAAAAATTTTACACTTTCCAAAAGTCTCCAAAGTAGTAGAAGATTTTGAAATAATTTCATATGTCTTCTAAGATGGTTCCATAGGTCGAATGGATGTCCTCCACACTCCGCAGAACACGACAAGGCTCAGGTCCAATATATTTCAATATATAAGTCTGAACTGCAGGTTTGAGGAGGTTGTAAGACTATATTCTTCCATAACTATAAACTCTAGGTCTCTGCTATAAGAAGATCTGAAAAAGGTGCCAGCATAGGTCTCCACAGGTCCCACAAATATGAGCTCTACTTTTGACACAACTCTAATGATAACATGTCCAAATATAATCCTATGTTCACAAGTTTAGATTAGGTCTTAACTTCTTATAAACTACAGGACCATGGTTTACACAACGTATAGATCAAGACTAAACACAAAATATTCACTAAATTTCATCCTTTCTATATCCTCTTCTTTCATATATGAGTATGACTATCTATTTATACTTGTTTTCATATGTGAAAGGAAATTTGATGGACTATTGAGCCAACCTTTGTATTAAAGTTGAATATGAATTGTTTATTTTATGTGGAATAATATGAGAAGGAATAGCCTTTGGCACAAGACATTTCTTCAAGAACAATAGGGTAGTAGAAAAACATAAGTATACGCACTAATGAATTATGTTCTCTTCAGTTTACATAATTTAGACTCATAGTCATGGTTGTTGTAGCAACACATAAATCATACTTCAAGCATTTATCCTTACAGTTCTGAGAGCCTTTATAATTATGAGAAGGATAAATACCATATAGAACATTTCTCTTCACTATATGTATAGTGACTATTTCCTTGCAAGCACCAAGAGGCACCAATTTTAAACATCCATTTCAAGGATTATTAGACTCCAATAGTTTATTAGGTCAGCCATCAATAGGGAAATCACAAATAGGTCTCCACAACTTGCAATCCAAATTTCTAATCTACTTTAGCTTCTTCATGTTTTGTTTTGTTTCCTATGTGTAGAGCCCTCATTCAATTCCATGTGTATAATATAATTGTATAATAGAATTCCTAGTTTTTGGAAGAATTTCCAATCAACCCTAGTGGAGATAAAGTATTTAGGTATATCAAATCATAAAATAGATCGCTTTTCGATTTTAACCATGAAAAAAAAATGATTATACCACTAATTTCTAGAGTTTGATACATACGGATTTTTCTAAGAACTGAGGGTTTTATCACCGTCATATAATTTTTTATTTAGAGAATATTAGAGCTTTCTTAGACTAAGGCTTATGGAACAATGTTTCTTTATTGACATCAATAATAACTTTATCCAACACATAATTAGATATTATGAATTTCATATTGCAATCCCAAATATTGAATGGGGGATCCATATCTTTTATGAATACTAAAATCTCCTTTTAGAGCACAATATCTCCGTCATGAAGTTCCAACCATGAAATAATACTTTAATTTGTTCATTATAATGAGGTTGGAAAGATGAGAACCATAGGTTCAATCACACACCATGGAGGTTGTTGATTTCTGTAGTTATGGTCATGCTTGATAATTTATATTTTATCCCTTGAAATACATAATGTAATTTTGAGACATGTTATTCATGTAGTTTTCTTTGATTAGCCCTTGAAATAATTATTATAAGACACTTTCTTAAAATCTGATTTAAAGGAGAAAATTTGAAATTTTGAATTTTGAATTTTTGGATCAATTCATCAATTCATCCGGAGTGAAGAGACAAGCCCATTTGGATAGCAATACCACTATATATTGAGAAATATACCTCCTCCTCAAGGTACCATTAGACCTCACACAAGAAAAGACAAATTCTTTGATTATAAGATAAGGAGAAGAAGAACAAAGGACAAGAAGGATGAATTCATCTCTAACTTGTATCTCTATAGACCTCATTATAGTGAATTTATTTTTGCACAGTTATTGAGTAACATTCTAGATATGCTGAAAATTTGGGCTGAAATTCTAGGGAGGTATAGTTTATAGGAATATTGTGGGAGGTCAAAATTTGATATCATAGGGGGTCAATTTTGAAGGGAAGAATTTTGAATTTACTTGAACTCAACAGAGGACTACTTGAACATGTTTGATCATAATTTATTGGTTAGCTTGACCTCCTAATTGACTTGCTTCATTAGATGAAACAAATGTTTCAAATGATTTCAAATTGAATTTATCAACTAATTTTGAACCAAATTCATTTGAAATAAGACACTAATAGTTATAATTACGGTGGTCTTATTAATAATGGTACATGGAAGTTGGTGGATTCTTTATTTGTAACTAAACCAATTAGTTGCAAGTGTGTCTACAAGAAAAGGTACAAATTATATGGTTCACTTGATCAGCACAAAGAAAGGTCAATGGAAAAATTATTTTCATAAAATGAAGGCATTGATTATGATTAGACTTGTTATCATACAACAATGTCAGCCATCATCCATATTCTCTTTTAGTTGACTATAAAAAATGGATGGAAACTTCATAAAATAGATGTGAAGACTACTTTCATGAAATGATACTTGAAAGAGGATGTTTCATGTATTAATTGGAAGATTTTGTTGTAAAGAGACAAGAACAAAAATTGTGAAAACTCATTTAATTCTTATATGGCCTAATGCAATGATCATAAGCATGGTGTGAAAAGTTAATTGAAAATATTCTGAAATTTGAATCTCAAACATTTTATTCTTTATGATACAACTCTATTTGTTAATATGGTTTGAGAAACTATTTCTATATCTTCTAGTCTACGTTGATGACAGGGAACAATTAAATGATCTATATTGCATCCAAAAATAATGAGTTGAATAAAGGATTTGGGACATCTTCCATACTACTTCAACATTTAAGTGAATCAACAATTAAACTACATATTTATCTCCCGAAACAAGTACATTGAATAATAATGAACAAGGTTTCTTTTGGTAGAATGTAACCCTCCTAGAGTAAAGAAACAAAATTTGAAGTTCACCTGCAATGAATTTTGGAATGTAACCATCCTAGATATATATGTTTTGGCAAACAATATATATCTTACCACGAAGAGACCAAATATTTCATTTGTCGCTGGATTCTTCCAAGGTTATGTAAAAATATTATGAAGGATTCACATTTAGATGACTTTGGCTTGATTTCATATTTTGAATTAATTTTCATGGGGACAAAGGAAATGAGTACAAATAATCAACTCCAACGGATAATTGGATTCTAAAGTCAATAAACAATGTCATCAATTTTTGTATGGAAATGTTTAGGTTTTTAAATTGGTTTTTATTGAGAAGTTTCCTATAATATTCAAATATTTTAGCCTTATAATTAGAAATTTTAGTTAACGGATATTTGGAATTACCAATGGATGTAACAATTGTATGTAAAGAAGTGGTTAATGAAAATTTGGAGGGCTCTTCGTTATTATTTAGGTCATGTATGAGGGCTCTTAGATAGTTCAAACATTCATCAATGTCCATATTAATGTTTGGTAGGTGAAAAAGTTGTGTGATACTATTCAATTTTTATTATATATCCTAATTCCTTTATAACTTCTAAAGTAAATACAAACACATAGCATAAGAAAATGTCATCTAGAACACTAAGTATGCTATTCCTAGTCGATTTAGAGAATAATCCCTTTTGCATAAATTTCATGATAACATGAATTATGTTACCTTATCCATATATTACATAAGAATCCCACATTCCCTCACAAGTAAATGACCACTATGGGAGGAGGAACTCATCTAGTAAAATTCTCAAGCCCCAACAAGTAAACATGAGGATAGAGGATGTATTCTCATAAGTGTCTATCAAATGGAATGTTAAAGTGGATTTCAAGATAATATGTGTAAACATAATATAAATAAAGGTAATATCACATATCACAAATTTCAACTAGTAGTCTAGAATCTTGAATTTGAACCAATCCCTTCCTTCAATTGCCCATTATGATCATTAAGTCCGGAAGCACAAGTTTCTATGCAACCTATCATCTCAAAATATGTAGACACCATAGAGTTGGACACATTAGAAGCTTCACCTAGAATTACATTCTAGTAGCACTTTTGTAATTCTAGTAGCACTCTTGCAATGTTAACAACATTAGACAGAAAGCTAACCGAATAGAAAATTCCACAAACTAATCAATATTTAAGTAAACTAAAAATCATGGTTTTAGATACCCATGAAACTAGGAGGCACAAGAATTTATCTATTACATACTAAATAAGAAGAAGAAAGAAATATTATTTAAATGTCAATTCACAACCCTACGGTCCTTAGAGGGCATTCTAAATGGATATTAGATAATCGATAATAAACAAAACAACATCGCCTTATCACTATATTTCCAAAGTATAATAATTTTAAACTGTAACATCAAATTAATTCAAATATTTGTCATTCCATAAGCTAGAAAACTAGAACTACCAAGTTAAAACTAATATTCTACTTGGTTCTGCTAATATTCAAGTTAATTTGTTTAAGTTGAGAAGTACAAGCTTGTCTTGGACCAACACAAACCGGCGTTTGCATGTCGGACATGAATGCTTATGATCAAACCATAACAAAATACACTTTGCATGATAGTTATGTTTGCATGGTAGTTGTTTTGCAGAATCACTTGTGGAAAACGTTTCGAGACAGATAGGGCAGGTGACCGCATTCTCACTTTCGTTTTCTTGGCAACTTAATATAACTGAGGGCAATGCATCAAGTGCTGTACGAACACTGTTATTTACCCACACTTCCTCCTCTTTTGTTTCATCTTCTTCTGAGTCGTCTGTAAAACTACTATCTGAGTCGTATGAAGAGTCAATGAGGCCAATACAGACTGCTTCATATTTGAAATTGAATTGATATGTACCATTCTCCAGATGCTGTTTGATCTCACGCCACGTGAATTCTGAATTCCAAATAATTTGAATTCTAACGAAATCAAGGAGTTCATCGACGTTTTGTGGGCAAAAATACTCTATATATCTGAGGACGATTACATTCTCCGCCAACCTAAGCGTTACCATATAGTCTTCATCACTCTCCTCATTTTCATTATCTTCGTTTCTGCCTCTCCTCCGATCTATGCTCTCTTCTAGCCACTCTTCGTCCAACTCACGTACACTAACATTCTCTCTGACATCCAGCAATTCCCTTGTACCAATAGTCACGCTGGACACCAAATTCTCAGCATCTACATCTTCACCAGACACTGAATCCTCAGCATCTACATCTTCACCAGACACTGAATCCTCAGCATCTACATCTTCACCAAACACTGAATACCGAGAACCAGACATTGAATCTTCTTCATCTACATCTAAATCAATGGTTGTTGCCTCTGCTGCGATTAGTGCAGGTTCCAGGTCTCTCAAAATACCGAGAATCGTTTCCCTGCCAAAATAGTCAGAACGGTTTGTATCATTTCTTATGTTACCTTCTTCCATTCTTTACCAATGATCTAACTCAAATACTATAAAATTTTCAACAAAGAGATATGAAGTTTCCCGCACGTCAAGGGATCTGATAAAGAAATATGAAGCGATAGATCTGTATTGTTGTTTTGGATAGATCTTTGAATTATATATACATAAACATTCACGTTCACTTATTTTGATCATATAAAGCCGACAATGGTTCTGCCATTTGAGTATTTTATTGGTAAATTAATGGGTTTTTAACATAGTTATTAAGTTTGAATTCTAATTTAAGGGTTAATATTTCTGTTCACTTTAAATAAAATTTGTATTTCTATAGATTTGACTCCACACAAGTTTGTTAGATTTGTAGTTAATAGTTTTATTATTAGTTATAATTATAACTATCATTATAAATATTAATTATTAATTTATTTTTATTTTTCTGTAACTGACTTAACTTTGATAACAATCATAATCAATTATTTTAATTTATTTTTAATATAATTTCAATTTTATTTTATTACACAACATTACAATATATCTACATTTAATGTCGAGAATGTCTAGTAAATTATTTTAAATTTTTTATTATTTTTAAAATAAGTATATGTGTAAACGTTTATAAACATTTAAACCACTACACCATCTTTTATATACCATTTTGAATTTAGATTTACTCTAAAAAGTGTAGTAAAATAAAATTACTATTTTGATCTCTCTTCTAATGTGGTAGATATAGAGTAAAGATGAATCTAAGTTGGTTTAATTCCCCCCTTTAAATAGGCTACATTCCATATAAATACCATGGATCAATATCATGGGTTATCAATATCATGGGCCATTTTTATTGTAATTATTATTTTATTTTTATAGGGTTATTTTTATTTCATTTATTCATGTTATTTTATTTTAATCGAGTTAAAATATTTTCATTACATTATTATTTTATTTTATTTTATTTTATTTTTATGTAATTTGACTTCGTAAAAATTTTAAGCATTGCATTACAACATCTCTACCATAGTGGGCTCACACGACATCTTGTGCAAAAATAAAATATTTATAAAATATTTTGATTTTGAAATAAGTTATAGGTTTTGGGGCAAGTGGTATATATAAGACATGTAACTTGCCCATGGTATTCTAACAAATCCTATTTACAGGTTAATAATGACTATTGTAAAATATGGGTTAATATCCATGGTTAAGAATCTTGTCCTATTGGAAGTTTATTGTAAGTATTAAGTTTTAATTTAAATACATGGTACAAAATTAATTAAGATAAAATATTTATAAAATATTTTGATATTAAAATGAGTTACTATTTTTGGGCATGTGATATTGATAAGCCATAGTATTGGCCCATGATATTGTAATAAATCCTATTTGGATGTTAATAATATCCTAGTTAAAAATCTGGTTATATTGTAAATATGAAACTTTGATGTGCTTATTGATTAAATTTAAATATATTTATACGATAATTATTTTAATTTATGTGGTAAAATTGACTTAAATTTAAATATATCGCAAGGACACCTTAACAATGCACTTATTTTAATGTGATATGTATATTATCATTAATAAAAAAATTACAATAACAAAAAATTATATTTAAAAAAATGTTTACTTTTAATCATTATTTTCTAATTTATAATGTTTAATGTCAACACATCTTATACTAAGTTGTAGAGCCCATATCAATGCAATAAATTTCTTATGAGATAAATTTCTTATAAGTTATTAAATGTATCAAGAAGATCATGAGTATTTTTCCCTTATGGAAGCCTACCCCCTTATGGATCATTAGTCAAATGGATCACTACCCAATCAGGAGATCCAATCCACATTCATAGATAGCAACTAGTAATAGAGAGCATCCTTGTTTATTAATGAATACATTATAATAAATTATTATCAAATAGTACAAGAAGAACAAGTTATTTTAACATCCACGAGGCTAAATATAACCTATAGGACAAATTGCTTCTCTATCTTGCTCTTGTATTCTTCCCTTTTCCTATCAAGTTTCACAATAAACTCTCACGACTTTTTGACAAAGCCCACGCTAAATATAATATCCCAAGGGATAGATGCCAAAATATGTGCATAACTTTCCTTGTTGTCTTTGAAGGCCTCACATTCTAAAATGAAATTCTTTTCTGTTCCCATTTTTCCAGAAGAGAAAAAAGTACATACTCCATCTTCCCACATTTCTTTTGGCCTTTTCCAGCACCATGCTTCGTAACAACAGAGTTGATGCAAATTAGTACTTATTTGAGCAATAATAATTTTGGCTCTCCAAGAAATAGTGGACCGTATATATGCTTTTTGATGATGATTATGATTAGGATTAAACTCTTCAATATTATAATTTTCCTTTCTGCCTAGCTCCTTCTCCCAAGTACCTTTCTGGAACTTATCAAAAAACAAAAGCTTTTATCTCTTTACTTTGTGTGGGACACATCTCAATAAAATGCCCCATTTTCTAATCCATTTGTTACTTTGCTGAATCCAAGTCTTCTTTCTTGTGCCCAATATTTCATTAAACACAACCTTAGGCCATCTTGCATCTTCCATTTTCTCATTTTTTTCAAATACCTTATGATCCGCACCATAGCTATTACTTCAATAGGAGCAACCCATGTTTGACTTCAAAATATAGCATAAGGAGCTGCACTTTTAATTTTGAGATTTTTTTTAATCAAACACTTTTGAATTTTCTCAATTGGTTTCCACTGGATGTCAGATGTATTGTTGGCCACCAGTTCACAACCGTAGAGAGTCACCAGAATTATTAAAAATCCAAAAAGAGTTAGAGAGGTTTTCAAGTTGCATAACTCTCCCTATCTAGACTTATTTTGAAAAGCATATAATGCTTTCAAACCCCCAAAAGTTTTTTTTTTTTTACATCCATCCCATATTAGATTTCTGTTGAAGTCAATTCCGATGTATTTTTAATCCGCAACTTCTTTCAGAATGTTTCCTTCAAAGTGCAACTTATGCTCGTTAAGTTTTACTTTGGTATAGAAAACCACTACTTTGGTTTTGATCGTATTGACATGCATCCCCACATTTCTACAAAAGTGCTGAAGGGAAAGTAAGTGCTCTTGCAAACAAAGAGAATATTTAGAACTTAGAATAAGGTCATCTGCTTATAAAAGAAGCTTTATAACAAAATTTCTTGAATGGATACTGTCAACCCCTTGCAAATTTAGCCACTCTTTAGTCTTGTCGATATATATAACTAAGAGGGTTGGGGACAATTGGAAACCTTGTTTGATGATCCATGTGGATATTGGTGGCCACCCACCTATTCCATTTGGACCCACACCATTAGTTCTTTCAGTTTTTTAGTTTCAACACAACTTACTATTTTTCACAGTTTTTCACGTTATGAACTTCCGGACCCATGTTGAGGCCCTAATCATCCAAGTGTATATTGGTGGCTACCCACCTATTCCATTTGAACCCACACCATTAGTTCTTTCAGTTTTTCATTTTCAGCACAACTTACTATTTTTAGTAGCTTTCGAGTCGTGAACTTTCAGAGCCATTTGAGGCCGTAAACGAAGTCTTTTGGGAAATACAGGAGAAAAATTGGTATTGAGCGCATCAAACGAGGATTGTATGCCAAAGTTACGTCCCTCGGAAGATTGATGTACGATTTTACCTAAATGTGGCCCATAGTTTTGGCGCTTTATCTCCTGAGGATAGGTTTTTGGATGTTTAGCATGTTATATTGTTTCTCAACAATAAATAGGTCTTTGAGCCTCATTCTAACACAGTTCAAAGGCCTATAGATGCCACATCTCTTATCAAAGATAAACTAGCAGTGCCATAGCTAGTTTATTTCCATTATGTCAGTAAGCATATTTCAGTCATTTGTTATTAATGAAATGTGGTTTTATTTCCATTACATCTCTGTGTTTATGTCTATTTCTATATTTTATTGAATTCTTGCATAAATCTAGATCAGTGGTACCATAGTAGTATGGTCTTTCTTTATTTTTCTTTGCATGTCTGCAACACAGTCTGGGTATGAGTTAGGTCTCGATCTAGTTGAACCCTTGCAAGATCAGCCTCATAAACCTTGAATACCTCCCATGGTGAATGAAAATAAAGATGATGGAGTAGGAGATCCTATAAAAATATTTCTAAAGGAGGCCCTTGAGAAACAGAGGAACGCAAGGATGGATAACTTTTCCCAGATCCTTCAATAGCTTCCAACGGGCGACATATATACATCTTGTAGCCATTCTGGATGATCCAGGTGGAAATTAGTGGCCACCCACCTACTCCATTTGGACTAGCACCATCAATTCTTGCAGCTCTTCACATACAACACAACTTACTATTTTTAGCAGGTTTTCGGGTCCTCCACTCCCGGAGCCGTTTCGGGGCCTTAATGATCCACGTGGATATTGGTGGCCACCCACCTATTCCATTTGAACCCCCACCATCAGTTCTTTCAATTTTCAAATTGCAACAAAACTTACTATTTTTAGCAGGTTTTTGGGTCCTGAACTTCCGGAGACGTTTTGAGGCCCTAAACGACATTTTTTTGGGAAAAAGGAGAGTAGCATGGGTCCATCGACCGATTATGCTCATTCAAAAGTTGTACTCCTCAGATAGATCCTTCTAACGAGGTATTGAGCGCGTAAAAAAGAGATCGGGTGCCAAAGTTACGCCCCCAAGAAGTTGAACCACCAGTTTACCCAAACGGGCACCCATACTTTTGGCGCCTGATCTCCTATGGTTAGGTTTTTGGACGTTTCAAATTCTAAATTGTTTCTCAATAATAAATATGCCCTCGAGCGTCATTGTAACATAGTTCAGAGGTCTGTAGCCATTACATCTCTTCTCAGAGATTCGCTACCACCACCCTAGCTATTTTATTTCCATTATGCCTGTAAGCTTATTGCAGTCATTCTTTTATTAATAAAATGAAGCATTATTTCCGTTGCATCTCTATGTTCATGGTTATTTATATGTTGTGTTGCGCTCCTGCAGAAATCCGGATCAGTGGTATCAGAGCGGGTCTGCTCTTTCTTTGTTTTTCTTTGCATGTCCCCAACAGAGTCAAGGTATAAGGAGTTAGGGATCGATCTGGTTGAACCCTTGTAAGATGAGCCTCACAAACCCCGACGACCTCCCATGGCAGAAGAAAAGAAAGACGAGGGAGCAGGAGATCCTATCAAAATACTTCTCGAGGAGGCCCTCGAGAAACAAAGGAACGTGATGATGGATAACTTTGCTCAAATACTTCAATGACTACCCACATATGGCGCATCTGCATCCAACAGCCACACTGGAGGCACCACTCCCTTCAAGGTACAGGTAAATTTTGAAATTCCTATATTTGAAGGAAAAATAGATGCAGACACTGTAGATAGATGGTTAAATTTGTTGGAAGGGTATTTCTCGGTCCTTGACTTCTCTGACCGAGAAAATATTATTTTTTCACTCCTCAAAGCTGCCCCCCATGTCAAAGACTGGTGGGAAACCTATCGTGAGCAAGAGGGTGAAGGGGAACCCTCACTGTTCTCGGCCACACCCACTTGTAATTTGTTCCAAGACGGCATCAAGGAACATTATTACCCCATGGGGAGCTATGAGGACAAATACATCCAATGGACCACACTGCGGCAACAAAAGGATCAAGATGTGCACAAACTGACGAATCTGTTCCATACCCTGCGCACAAAGTTGGGTATTAAATATTCAGAGAGACATTTGGTGCTCAAGTACCGCGACTATCTGCACAAACAAATTCAAGAGGAAATGGAGTTCCTCTACATTACATCGCTTGGCACGGCATATCGCTATGTCGCCAATATCGAGCAGAAATTTAAGCAGAAGAAGCGAGACTTTGGATCTACGAATCTGAAAGGGGCCCCCAAACTGAAGAACAAGGGGCAAGGACAAAGCAATGCGACTCAAAAAAACACCACAAATCCAAAGAAGGACACAGGGAAGTGGTGTGAATTTCATAATAGCCCCACTAGCAGAAACGAGTGTCAGGCCAAACAATCTTTGGTGGCTGAACTAAAGGCACCCGAATCAGATGCATTTTTTGATCCTGAGTTAGAACGAAAAAAAGGCAATGAAAAATGGAAGCAGATCATTGATGTGGATCCCAGTGCCATTGTTGCCACCACCAAGATCGAAAAGGAGGGTCCAGAGGATCCAGAGGAGAGGGCGCGCCTCTTCCAGTCGCAGATGTGGGTGAAGGGTTCTCCGCTCCAGTTTCTTGTCGATAGTGGAAGCCAAAAGAACCTCATTTCAGCAGAGGTCGTGAACCGGCTCGGCCTACCAACTATAGCACACCCGTAGCCATATATCATTGGGTGGCTCCACCCAGGGAGAGATCTCCGCATCCGCCAGCAGTGCCACCTTCCATACAGTATCAAGCCATTCATAGCTGAGGTATTGTGTGATGTTGCTCCTCTTGATGTAGCTGATGTATTATTGGGCCAACCATACTTGTGGAGGCGACATGTTGTGTATGAGTCTAGGCCTCGTGCTATTATTATTACTTTGGGAAATAACTTGTACAGGATACCGGAGGTAGTACTGCCTCCTGTCATCTCTTTGACTATTGCAAAAAAACGCAGTAAGATTGTTTCCCAAACCAGGAAATTAATTTTCCTTACAAATCACTCACGGGGAAAGAAAATTATTGTGGCCACAACCTCAAAACAGGGCTCCCTTGCATGGCTGCAGCAGATGGACAAAGTCATGGAGGAATACGAGGAAGTTTTCCCCTCACTCATAGAGGTTCCTCTACACTGTCAAGACAAGCACTCCATCGATCTAACTCCCAACGAACCACCACCTCATGTTGCCATGCATCCTGTAACTACACATACAGAATTCAAACATGTACTATCTGAGGCTGATAAAGAAACCAAATTTAATAAATGCATCCAGCATGTCCACCCGCAGGTCCTTGACATCTTCAACACATCTAATACTCAGTTCAACAGAATTTGCCTCATCTCATGGAGGATCTAAACGCAATGGGGACAATTGCTTCCTAAGGAGGGAGGAATGATCCAGGTGGATATCGGTGGCCACCCACCTACTCCATTTGGACTAGCACCATCAATTCTTGTAGCTCTTCACATACAACACAACTTACTATTTTTAGCAGGTTTTCGGGTCCTCCACTCCCGGAGCCGTTTCGGGGCTTTAATGATCCAAGTGGATATTGGTGGCCACCCACCTATTCCATTTGAACCCCCACCATCAGTTCTTTCAATTTTCAAATTGCAACAAAACTTACTATTTTTAGCAGTTTTTTGGGTCCTGAACTTCCAGAGTCGTTTTGAGGCCCTAAAGGACATTTTTTTGGGAAAACGGAGAGCAACATGTGTCCATGGACCAATATTGCTCACTCGAAAGTTGTACTCCTCATATAGATTTTTCTAACGAGGTATTGAGTGCATAAAACGGAGATCGGGTGTCAAAGTTATGCCCCTGGGAAGTTGAACCACCAGCTTACCGAAACAGGCGCGCATAGTTTTGGCGCCTCATCTCCTACGGTTAGGTTTTTGGACGTTTCAGATTCTACATTGTTTCTCAACAATAAATAGGCCCTCGAGCCTCATTGTAACATATTTCAGAGGTCTGTAGCCATTACATCTCTTCTTAGAGATTCGCTACCAGCACCCTAGCTATTTTATTTCCATTATGCCTGTAAGCTTATTGCAGTCATTCTTTTATTAATAAAATGAAGCATTATTTTCGCTGCATCTCTATGTTCATGGTTATTTCTATGTTCTATTGCGTTCCTGCATAAATCCGGATCACTAGAGGTGCCACTCCTTTTAAGGTATAGATCAACTTCAACATTCATGTATTTGAAGGCCAGATAGATGTAGACGTCATAGATAGATGGTTGAATTTTCTCGAATGGTATTTCTCGGTCCATGATTTCCCTAACCGAGAAAATATTGTTTTTACACTTCTCAAAGCCACCCCCCATGTCAAAGAGTCGTGGGAATCAAGCTGTGAGAAAAGGGACGAGAGGGAACCCTATTTGTTCTCGGCCACACCCTCTTAGAATTCATTCCGAGACGACATCAAGGAACAATATTACCCTGTGGGG
The DNA here is from genome assembly GCA_034641835.2 of Pinus albicaulis. Taxonomy (NCBI): domain Eukaryota; kingdom Viridiplantae; phylum Streptophyta; class Pinopsida; order Pinales; family Pinaceae; genus Pinus; species Pinus albicaulis. The sequence continues at coordinate 192,480,893 of CM076574.1, read as the reverse complement.
AGATATGAGGAGAAATACATCCAATGGACCATGTTTTGGCAACAAAGGGATGAAGATGTGCATAAACTGACGAATTGTTTCCATACCCTATGCACAAAGTTGGGTATTAAATATTCTGAGAGACATTTGGTGCTCAAGTACTGCAACTCTCTTCACAAACACTTTTGGGAGGAAATGGAGCTCCTCGACATTACCTCGCTTAGCACAGCATGTTGCCATGCCACCAAGATCGAGCATCAATTTAAGCAGAATAAGTAAGACTTTCGATCCGCAAAATTTAAGCCGGGGAAAAGTGCCCTCAAACCACAGAATAGGTGGAAAATCAAAAGAGGGGCAACACAAAACAACAGAAAAAACCAAAATAAGGACACACGGATGTGGTGTGAGTTTCATAATAGCCCCAGTCATAGCACAAGTGAGTGTTGGGCCAATTATCCATTGGTAGTCAAACTAAAGGCACACGAATGAGATGCATGTTTTGATCCCAAGCCAGAACCAGACAAGGGAGATGAAAAGTGAAGAAAATCATTAATATAGACCCCAGTTCCATTGTTTCCACCACCAAGCTCCAAAGGGACGATCCCCAGGATCGAAAGGAGGGGGAGTGCCTCTTCCATTCAAAGATGTGGGTAAAGGGTTATCTGCTGCAATTCCTCATTGATAGAAGAAGCCAAAAGATCGTCATTTCATAAAAGGTCATGAAGCGCCTCGACCTACTGACTATAACACACCTACAATTCCATACCATCAGGTGGCTTAAACCTGGAAGAGATCTCAGTGTCTGCCAACAGTGTCGCCTTTCGTACATCATCAAGCCATTCACGGATGAGGTATTCTGTGATGTTGCTCCTCTTAAAATAGCTGATGTATTATTGGGCCAACCATACTTGTGGAGGCAGCATGGTTTGTATGAGTTTAGGCCTCATTCTATAGTTATTGATTTCGGAAATAAATTATACCGAATACCGGAGGTAGTACCCCCTCCTGCCATCTCTTTGACTATTGCAAAAAAAAGCAATAAAATTGATTTCCAAACCATGAAATTTATTTTCCTTACAACTCGCTCATAGGGGAAGAGGAATATTGTGGCCATAACCTTGAAATATGGCTCCCCTGCACGACTGTATCATATGGAAAAAGTCGTGGAGGAAGACGAGGACATTTTCTCCCTACCAATAAATGTTCCTGTACACTAAAAAGACAAACACTCCATTGATCTGATCCCTCGGTGCACTGCCACCTAAATTTCCATACCTCAAGTGACTACACAAACATAATCCACACATGTATTTTTTGAGGTAACCAAATTTATTGAACATATCCAACATGTCTGCCAACTCGTCTGCCAGCACGTCCACAACATCCTCGACAAATCCAATACCAAGTTCAATATAAATTTCCTCTCATGGAGGACCATAACGCAATGGGGACCATTTCTTCCTAAAGAGGGAGGAATGATCTAAGTGTATATTGGTGGTCACCCACCTATTCCATTTGGACCTGCACCATTAGTTCTTTCAATTTTTCAAGTTCAACACAATTTACTATTTTTAGCAATTTTTCGGGTGACGAACTTCCGGAGTTTTTTTAGGAACTAATGATACAGGTGGATATTGGATGCCTCAAACCTATTCCATTTGAACCCCCACCATTTTTTATTCCATTTTTCCTGTTTCAGCACAAATTACTATATTTAGCAGTTTTTCGAGTCCTAAACTTTCAGAGCCGTTTTGAGGCCCTAAAGGACTTTTCTTTGGAAAATCAGGAGAAGCATGGTTCTATGAATTACTCACTCAAATGTTGTAGTCCTCATGTGGATATTTCTAATGAGGTATTGAGCGCGTCTAATGGAGATCGTATGCCAAAGTTACATTCCTTGGAAGATTGATGTACCAATTTACCCAAACGACACCCGTAGCTTTTGCAATTCATCTCCTAGGGTTAAGTTTCTCAATGTTTATGGCTTTCTATTGTTTCTCAGCAATAAATAGGCCTTTGAGACTCATTGTAGCATAGTTCAAAGGCTTGGAGCAATCACATATCTTCTCAGATATAAGCTACCTGTGTCCTAGCTAGTTTATTTCTATTATGTCTGTAAGCATATTCTAGTCATCCATTGTTGATGAAATGAAGTTTTGTTTCCATTGCATCTCTGTGTTTATATATATTTCTATATTTTTTTTCTTACCTTCATAAATCTAGACCAATGGTATTAGAGAAGTTTGCTCTTTCTCTATTTTTCTTTGCATGCCCCCAACATGGTCACGGTATAAGGAGTTAGGGCTCGATCTGGTTGAACCCTTTCAAGATTAACCTCAGAAACCCCGAGGACCTCCCATGGCAGAAGAAAATAAAGATGAGGGAGTAGTAGATCCTATCAAAATATTTCTCAAGGAGGCCGTCGAGAAACATAGGAACGAAATGATGGATAAATTTTCCCAGATCTTTCAACGACTGCCCACTATTCGCGCATGTACATCCTACACCAACTCTGGCGGCGCCACTCCTTTGAAGGTACATGTCAACTTTTACATTCCTATATTTGAAGGCCAGATCAATGGAGATGTTGTAGATATATGGTTGAATTTTCTAGAAGGGTATTTCTCAGTCCATGATTTCTCTGACCGAGAAAATATTATTTTTGCACTCCTCAAAACCGCCCCCCCATGTCAATGACTCATAGGAAACCTATTGTGATCAAAAGGACAAGAGGGAACCCTCTTTGTTCTCAGCTACAATCACATGGAATTCGCATCGAGATGACATCAGGGAACAATATTACCCATTATGGAGCTATGAGGACAAATACATCCAATGGACCATGCTACGGTAGCAAAGGGATCAAGATGTGAACGAACTAACGAATTTGTTCCATACCCTACACACAAAGTTGGCTATTGAAGGTTGAATAAGAAATTTGGTGTTCAAGTACTGCAACTTTTTGCACAGACACATTAAGGAGGCATGGAAAATTTTAGGGGCTAATATTCGCAATTGGGCTAATTTTCCATGATTTTTCCCAAAAAAAAGATTTACTAATTTCCATTTTTTTGTAAAAATGATTCACCCAAATTTTACAATACAAAATTATTTTACCTTTAAAATACCCAACGTTATATAGAGACTATATATAAAATCATTATAAAATTGTATAATTTTACAAACATATCAATAAAATTTTATAGTTCACATAGTAGTGACTAGCGAAATTCGCCAACTTTTTAAACTTCAAGATAATTTTCCATCCTTAAAATTATCCTTGTCAGGAGGAAATGGAGTTCCTAGAGATTACCATTCTTGGCACGACATATCGGCATGCTGCTAAGATTAAGAAGAAATTTAAGTAGAAGAAGTGAGACTTCGGATACGCAAATCCGAAGTGAGGCAAAGGCGCCCTCGAACCATAGAGCTAGGGGAAAAGCCAAAGCGGGGTGACTTAGAGCAACACCACAAATCCGAATAAGGACACATGGAAGTGGTGTGAGTTTCATAACAACCCCACTCATAGCACAAAAGACTGTTGGGCCAAACAGTCATTGGTGGGCAAACTGAAGGAACCCGACTTACATGCATGTTCTAATTTCGAGCCAGAACCAGACAAGGGAGATAAAAAAGGGAAGCATATCATTGATGCGGACCCCAATGTCATTTTTGCCACCACCAAGCTCTAGAGGGAGGATGCTGAGGATCCAAAGCGAGCGACTGCCTCTTCCATATGCAGATGTGGGTGAAGGGTTCTCCACTGCAATTCCTCATCGATAGCAGAAGCCAAAAGAACCTCATTTCGGTAGAGGTCGTGAGGTGACTGAGCCTACCGACCATAACACACTTGCACCCATGTACCATTGGGTGGATTAACCCTGGTATAGATCTTCATGTCTACCAACAATTTCGCCTTTCGTACAGCATCAAGTCAAACACTGTTACTGATGAAATAGGTAACCGTATTGTTACCTACTTTTTTTTGGTAGCATAAAAAGCACCCGATTTTGAAAAGTGGTGATGCAAAATCACCTTCTTTTTTTTTAGCACATTTTTCACACTCTAATATTTTTATTTGTGAAGTATGAATATTTGTTTTAAAATGTTAGTGATTTTCATGATAATTTTGAAATGTATTGATGCAGCATCAACTTTTCTTTTTAGAGCAGTGATTTTCATGCTAATTTTGAAACGTATAGATGTAGCATAAATCTTTTTTTTTTAAGTGGTGATTTTCATGTTGGTAATAAAACACAAAACTTAGATAAAAATATATATATAAAAACAATAAAAAAAACAAATAAAAATGTAAAAAAAATCAAAATTAACTCATAAAAATAAAAAATTGAAACAAAAATAAATAAATAAATAAAAATCGAAAATGATATCAAAAGAAATAACAAAATTTGAAAAAAGACACATAATTTAAAGAAAAAAAACAAAAATTAACAAAAAATAAAAATAAAAATAAAAATAAAACATCAAAAACATTTTTTTCTAAGTTATTAAAAAAACCATATAATTAAAAATAATTAATATAGAAAATTTAAAAATAATTTAAATTACAAAATTAAAATTTAGATAAAAAAAATAAAATACAAAAAAGGAAAAAATTAAATTTAAATACTTAAATTAAAAAAATAATAATAATAAGAAAAAAAAATACAAATTTTAAAATTAACAAAAAAGCAAATTGAAAAAAAAAAAAAAAATTGAAACTTGAAAAGAATTGAAAAAAAAAAACTATCATTAAAAAACAAAAAAAGAAAAAAACCACGTACAAATAATTTAAAAACAAATATCCATAAATTTATTGTTTTCTTTTTAAATGAAACAATTTATAAATTTTAAAAATGAAAAACTAAATAAACTAAAACATTAAAAAAATTGAAATTAAATTAAAATTTAATAAATTTAATAAATAAAATTTAAATTTTAAAAATAATTAATCTAAAATATTAAATTTAAGAACAAAATTAACCCAAAAAAAAAAAAACAAAACAAAAAAACAAAAAAAATTAAAACAAATTGAATTTAAAATAAAGAAATTTGAATTAAAAAAAATATTAATTTTAAACTTTTTGAATTTAAAAAAAAAAAAAAAAAACAAACTAAAGAAAAAATATTAAAAATTAAAAAGAATTAAAAAAAAAGAATTTTTTGATCGTTGTGACGCCGCCAAGTGGCGGCCTCCGCCGCTACCTGGGCAGGAAGCTGATTTCGAGAATCGCCCTCCCACGGCGGTAGTCCGATTTCAGGAATCACCCTAAGGCCGATTTTGGGAATCGCCGTGCCGTGACGGGAGGCTGAATCGCCCTCCCGTGGCGGGAGACCGATTCCGGGAACCGCCCTCCCACGGCGGGATGCTGATTCTGAGAACCGCCCTCCTGCGGCACGATGCTGATTCCGAGAACCACCCTCCGGCGGCGGGAGGCCGATTCCGGGAACCGCCCTCCCGCAGCGGGAGGCCGATTCTTGGATTTGCCCTCCCGTGACGGGAAGTCGATTCCGGGAATCAGTCTCCCGCGTCGTAGGAGGGCGATTCCAAGAATCGCCCTCTCCCCGCGGGAGGCCGATTCTAGGAATCGCCCGCCCGCGGCGGGAGGCCGATTCCAAGAATCACCCTCCCACCCAGCGACCAGCCTCCACCGCCACCTGGGCGGCAGGCCGATTGGCAATGCAACCACAATAAAAAAAAAAAAAAAAAATTATTTATTTTTTATTCTTTCAATTTTTAATATTTTTTTTAATTTGATTTTTTTTTTTTTAATTCAATTTTTTTCTTTTTAAGTTTAATTTTTATATTTGAAATTTAATTTGTTTTAATTTTTTTTGTTTTATTTTTTAATTTTTTTGTAATTTTATTCATTTTTTTTTCTTTTTTTCTTTTTTTAATTTTTGTTAATAATTTTTATTAAATTTTGTATTTATTTTTTAATTTATTTGAATTTAATATTTTCTTTTTCATTTTTTATTTTTTTTATTTTATTTTAATTACATAAAATTTTTATATATTTTTTTTTTATTTCAATTAAAATTGTGTATTTAAAATTATAATTATATATATATATATATATATATATATATATATATATATATATATATATATAAATTAAACTTACTATTTTCAAGTTAATTTGTTTTTTATTTTATTTTTTATTTCATCTATTTTTTTTTTATTTTTCAATTTTAATTGATTTTTAAAGTTTTTTAACTTTTATTTTAACAATTTTTTTATTATTTTTCTTTATATTTAAAATTATTTTTATTTCAAAATTGATTTGTTTATTCATTTATTTATTAATATTTAATATTTCTCTTTTTAGTTTAATTTGTTATTTTAATATTAACATTTTTTTTAAATCAATAAAATCTAATATATATATTTTTAATTTAAGTTTATATATATATATATATATATATATATATATATATATATATATATATATATATATATATATATATATATATATATATATATATTAATTATTTTTTATATTTTTTCATTTAATTTATTTTTTAAAATCTATTTGTTTTTTAAATATATATTTTTTTAAATTTAATACTTTTATTGTATTTAATTTTTCATTTTTTATTTTTAATTAATTTTTCATTTTTTTACTTTTAATTTCAATAATTTTTTTTTTTTTAATTTTAATTTTAATTTAATTTTTTTTTAAATTTAATAAATTTTATGTTTTTTTTAATGTTTGAATTTTAAAAATTAAAAAATGTTATTTCTATTTTTAAAAATGTCAAAAATATCATACAATTTTTTTTTTTTGTTATTCCACAATCAACTAGTTTTGTTTTGAAGGTGTTTTTTCAATCTTTTTTTCAAGAAACAATTTTGTTTTTAGCATAATTTTATAAAATGTTGAAATTTGACCTTGTAAAAAAACCAAGTGCGTTCTAGAATACACTTTTTTTGTTTTTGGGGTGTTTTTTCATGTTTTTTGAGTCTTTTTGTGCTATAGTTCCCGTTTTGAGGTCATGTTACCTATTTCATTGGTAACAGTGTTGTCATTTATGGAAGAGGTATTTTGTGATGTTTCACCTATTTATGTACCTGATGTATTATATGGCCTACCATACTTGTGGAGGCAACATGTTGTGTATGAGTCTAGGCCTCGTTCTTTTGTTATTACTTTGGGAAATAAATTGTACCGGATACCAGAGGTTGTAGTGCCTCGTGCCATCTCCTTGACTATTGCGAAACAATGTAATAAGATTGATTTCCAAACCAGGAAATTTATTTTCCTTATAAATCGCTCACAGGGAAAGAAGAATATTATAGCCTCAACCTTGGAACAGGGCTCCCTTGCATGGCTGCAGCATATGGAAAAAGTCATGGAGGAATACGAGGAAATTTTCTCATTACCCATAGAGGTTCATGTATATTACTAGGACAAGCACTCCATTGATCTGACCCCTCGACGCACCACCGCCTAATGTAGCCATACCTCATGCGACTACACAGACATAATCCACACATCTACAGTCTCAGGCAACCAAATTTATTGAATGTATCCAATGCATCCGCCAACACATCCGCCAGCATGTCCACGATATCCTAGAAAAACCCAATACCAAGTTTAGCAGAATTTGCCTCTCATGGAGGAATTTAATGGAATTGGGAATATTTCTCCCTAATAAAGGAGTAATGATCCAGATGGATATTGGTGGCCACCCACCTATTCCATTTAGACCCACACTATCAGTTCTTTCAATTTTTCAGTCTCAACACAACTTACTATTTTTAGCAGTCTTCCGATTCATGACTGTCTGGAGCTATTTTGAGGACCTAATGGTCCAGGTGGATATTTTTTTCCACCCACCTATTCCATTTCAACATCCACCATTGTTCTTTCATTATTTTAGTTTCAACCCAATTTTTTTTTAGCATCTTTTCAAGTCTTGAACGGCATTCTTTGGGAAAACTGAGAGAAATATTGATCATGAGATGATGTTTCTCACTCAAACATTATAGTACAAGGATATATATTTCTAAAAATGTATTGAGCTTGTCAAATGAAGATTGTATGCCAAAGTTATGTCGGTACGAAGATTGATGCACCAATTTACCCAAACGAGGCAAACAGTTTGGTGCTTCATCTCATAGGGTTAGGGTTTTGGATGTTTAGGGTTCTCTATTATTTCTAAACAATCAATGGGCCTTCAAGCCTCATTGTAACACAGTTCAAAGACCTATAGTCATCACATCTCTTCTCAGAGATAAGCTACGAGCGCCCTAGCTAGTTTATTTCCATTATGTGTGTAAGCATCTTTCAGTCATTTGTTATTAATGAAATGAATTTTATTTCCACTGCATCTCTAGGTTTATGCCTATTTCGATAATTTATCCTATTCCTCCATAAATCTATATCATTTGACCTTGATATCGCTTCTAAAAGTTTCATAAATTCTTGTTGAAGTTTTAATTTCGACTTTCCCATATACACCTTATGCACAACTGCTCTCAAATTGCTTGGAACCCCAAGTTCCTCAATTATGTGCCAAACCTTATGCCCAGGAACTATGTCACAGGATTTTCGGAAATCAACAAAGAAAAAAAGACTTCTCCCTTTTTATCCCAAGCTCTCTCAACGATGTGCCTTAAAGTTATAACATAATTAACTGTGGAATGCTTAGGTGTACAGCTTGCTTGTCCTTTAACACATCTATCTATTTCTTTTGCCCACTTGCTAATTTTATTTTGTAAGATGCCTCCAAATACATTTTCAAACAAGGGGTTTATCATTATGGTCATATAGTTGGAGGGTTATTGACATCAACACTCTTGAAAAGAGGTATTTCAAAACTAGTTGTCGAATTAGTGGGGAAGCACTCTTGTATGATGCTATTGAATTTTTTTTAAATGTGACGTGAAAAATTTTTTAAGCCCCACTTTAGACTCTCATTGGAGTTCAAAAACATCTTTTTCTTTTCCAACACCTAACTTATTGATGCCCATATCTACCTCTTGCACTGTGAAGAGTATTGTATCAATGTTGACCAAAGGAGGAGGGTCAACCTTGCGATCCTGCCCATAAATTTGTCTTGCATAGTCAAACCATTTACAAGTTGTAATGTTGTTTTTAGTTTGCATATTTATCGGCTGATGCTCCTTCCAAAATAATTTGGAGTTATTTTTTCCAAGGAAGATTAGTTCTTCTATCCTTGAAACCATGAAATTGGTCTCTATCTTTCATAATATCAGTTTAGACTACCATCTTTATTCATTAACCAGCCTAGTTCCATACTAATCCCAGATATATCAAGCGCTCAAACGGATTTAATCCATCTAGGTGAAACCTCTTTTTTGAGAGTGAGGCTTGATGAACGGATTGCAACTCCAAGTATTTGGTCCCTCTAAACTCTCGATAGATCTGGGGCTAATATGGATCTAGGATGGTTATATAATACTATATAAGACCTATATTTGCATCTATGTGTATCTTTCTTATTCCCTCTATCTCACTCCACAAGCATACATAGTCTATTTCTCTACAACTATTTCTCTTTGTCTCCCCCCCTCTTTATCTCTCTCTATCTCTCTTCCCATTCTATGTCTCTCTCTCCCTTCCCCTTCTCTCCCATTCTCTCTTCCCTCTTTTTCTCCTATCTCATTCTCTCTCCATTTCTCCCTTGTCACTATCTCTGTCTCTCTCCACCTTTCTCCCTCTATGTATTTCTTCCTCACTTCTCTCTCTTGAGTCATCTCTCTATTCCTTCATCTCTCTCCCTTTCTCTCCCACCTCCCTCTCTCTCCCCCCATCTCTCTCTCTATCTTTCTTCCCTCCAACTCTTTCTCTCTATATTTCTCCACCTTTTTCAATATCTCACTCCCTTTCTCAATCTCTCCCCCCTGTTGATATTTTTCCATCCCTCTCTGTCTTCTCCTTCTCTCCATATATATCTCATGTCTTCTTTTGTGTCTTATATCCTGTCCTCTCTCTCCATTTCTCCCCTATCAATCCCTCTTTATCTATATGTCTTTTTTCTTTCCTCACTCTCTTACCAATATTCAGAATTCTATTATATTAAGAGTCATTCTCAACACCAAATGCTAAACATCTACATCTTTACTTTGGGTCCTTTCAGTGGTTGTTGCCTCTGTTGCATTTATTGCGGCTTCGACGTCTCTCATAGTTCACTATGAGAATACTAAGAACCATTTGTATCATTTATTAGGTTACCTTATTCCATTATTTCCCGATGACCATACTCAAATACTATAGATTTTTCAATAATATATTTGATTAGTAGATGTGAATTTTCATGCACATCAAGAGATTTGATGAGAAAATATGAAGTGATAGAAAGATCTAGATTGTTATTCAGAATATATCTTTGAATTATATGTGATTGTATAAAATCACAATGGTACTTCCATCATGCATAAATTAATTGACTTTCGGATTGACCAAATACTAATGATGTGATTAATCAGAAAGACATTTATCTAAATTATGGATCAAAAAAATCTTAGATCTAACAAGAATGATTACAAACACACACACACACACACACACACACACACACACACACACACACATATATATTCTACAATTATATGATATGGAAATAATAATAATTATTCCAAGTGAGTTAATTATGTTATGCCAATACTACCGAGGTCTAATTACAAATTATTTTAATATTATATGTAAAAAAAAACAATTACTCAACCTAACTTAAATTTATTCATTTAATTACTTGAAAAACTAAAAAAAAATGAAAGTGTTAAAATTCCAATATCTCGTTTTATAAATGATGTTTGGATTAAGATATAATATTGGCCTAAGACAAGGTTCACCTTAACTCCAGATCTACAAAGTGTCAAGAGGGATCAATACCTCTTTTCATTCTAAATGAAGTTTGTATTTCAAAATATTTGACCCCACTTTAGGTTTAGTAGATCTAAATTTAATAGTTTTAATATTAATTATAAATAATTATAATTATAATAACAACTATTAATTTATTTTTATTTTTATCTAATTTGACGAAGTGGAAATGTTTTATTCATAATTATCCAAATTAAGTGTTCTATTTTATGCCATTTTAAATTTTCTTTCTTTCTTTTATCTTGACTGAGTCGAAATGTTTAGATGATGTTACAACATCTCTACATATAAGGTGTATCCAAATATTTATTTTTTTATTATTTTTTAAATGAGCCAAGATGTAAATGTTTACAAACATTTGCACCACTACAAAATCTCCTACATTCCTGTTTTATTTTAGATCTACTCTAAAAAAGGTTATGAAAATAGATTACCAACCTAGATCCATCTTAACTAGGGATCTATCTACCAAGCTAAGAGGGATCAAATATCTTTTCACTCTAAAATAAGTTTTCTTATGAAGCGATTTGATCCCTCTTGGAACTTGGTGGACATAGAGTTAAGATGAATCCAAGTTGGCTTAATTTCCCTATTTAAATAAGCTACATTCCATATGAATACCATGGATCAATACCATGGGTTGTTATTTTTATTTTAATTATTATTTTATTTTTATAGGGTTTTATTTATTTATTTATTAAATTTTAACCATATTAAATGTTTACATTACATTATTATTATTATTATTGCTATTTTCTTGTAATTTGACTTACTGATAATTTTAACATTAGAATACAACATCTCTACCATATTGGGGGCCAAAAATAAAATATTTGTTAGATATTTTGATTTTGAAATAAGTTATTGTTTTTGAGAAAGATTGATAAGTCATGGTATTGGACAATGCTATTCTAACAAAGTCTATTTACAAGTTAATATTATTTACTGTAAAATATGGGTGAATATCCATGGTTAAGAATCTTGTTATATTGTAAATTTAGCGTATGTTTTAATTTTTAATTTAAATAAATGTTACAAAATTAAATTAAAATATATTGATTTTGAAATGAATTTTGGTTTTTGGGCATGTGTTATTGATAAGCCATGGTATTGGCCCATGGTATTGTACTAAATCCTATTTGGAAGTTGGGTGAATATCCGTGGTTAAGAATCTAGTTATATTGTAAATATGAAAACTTTATGTGATTATTTATTATATTTATATATTGTTACACTAATTATTTCAATTAATATGGTAACATTGATCTTGGACCACCTTAAAAATGTACTTGTTTTAATGTGATATGTATATTATGATTAATAAAAATAAAATTACAATAAAAAAAACATGAATTTAAAATATTTACATTTAACCTTTATTTTCTAACTTTTAAAATTCAATGTGGACACATCTACCCTACTCTCAATGCAAGCTGATGACATAAATTGTTTATAAGTTATTAGATGTATCTTAGAGCATCCCTTATGAAATCCTACCCCCTATGGATCATTATTAAAGTGGGCCACTAGCCAATCATGAGAGTTAATCCACATTCATAGATAGCAACTAGTAATAGCAGTCATTCATAGGTCTGTCTCCCTTTTTCTCTCCTCTCCTCTTATGTGTCTTCCCTCTTCTCCTCTCTCTCTAAAATTTAATAATGAAAAACTTTAAAAAAATTATGTCCTCTCTTTCCTCTATTATGGTTAGTCGCCTTGTTTTCTCTTATCAAAATTGAGGATATGGGATTTAGATATATCTCAAAAGTAATTATAACATTTTTCTTTTTAGATTCAATTAAAAAAACGTTATCAAATTTAATTAAATTAAAATATTTTTATTCCAAAATAGGTTATGGTTTTTGGCATGTGGTATTGATAAGCCATGATATTGGCCCATGGTATAATAAGAGAACCAATTTACAAGTTGATAATAACCATAGTTAAGAATATTGCCATGTCGTTATAATATATTTTGATTCTAAAATAACTTATGAGTTTTAGACATGTGGTATTGATAACCCATGGTATTGTGCCCATGGGATTGTAAAAAAGCATTGAAAAGTGGGGGTGAATATCTATGGCTAAGAATATCGTGATATTGTTATACGATTGTGAATAAGTTATTTTTTTTGGTTACTGGGATAAAAAAGCCATGGTAATGTAACAAAGCATATTTACCAGTTAATAATATCCATAGTTATAGTTAAGAATATTTCCATATTGTTATAAAATATTGTGATTGTGAAATAATTTGTGTTTTTTGGGCATGTGGAATTGATAAGCCATGGTATTGATAGATGGTATTGTAACAAATCATATTTCCAAGTTCATAATATCCATGATAAAGTGGGATTGAATATCCATGGTTAATAATATTTTCATAATCATATAGAATATTTCCATTGTGAAATAAGTTATGTTTTTTGGACATGTGGTATTCATAAGCCATGGTATAGGGCCGATTGTATTATAACACAACCTATTTTTTGCAGGTTAATAATATCCACAATGAAGTTGGTACAAATATCTATGGTTAAGAATCTTGTATTGTTATAAAATATTTTGGTTGTCAAGTAAGTTATGGATTTTGAACATGTGATATTGATAAACCATGATATTGACCCATAATATTGTAACAAAATCTATTCACAAATTAATAACAAAAATATAGCAAATTGAATTTTATTATTTTTATTTTAATTAACCAATATTTAAATTTAATTTTTTTACATAGCAAACATTTACAAATGTTTACATACTTGGATTACATTTACCCATCTAACTTTTTCTTTGTTGTAAAAAAAAATTATAATAATTATATAAAACATGAGGATTAATTCAAAAATAAGTTATAATAATTATATAAATCTAAAACATGAAGATTAATTCAAATTCTATATAAATACTATTACAATCTTACATTAAGGAATAGGTCCCTTTGCCATTTCGACGTCATTAATTTTTTTGTGGAGTAGTGTGTAATGCGAATTTTTCACTTTTGCGATGAGATGAGATGACACTTCCCGAGTCGTCTCTTCGGCCTCCGACAACCCATGTCCTCCGCTCTTGTAATGACTTCATCTCTCTTTATTTGTATCATTTCACATCTCTCTTGGTTGGAATGATAAGTTGAAAAATGCTAGGGTTTGAAGAGTAGTCATTATTACAAATTTTTTATTTTTTATTTATATTTTTGGAATTTTTGAAGGACAAAAAGGTTTGTTTCTCCACACCTTATATTTATCTGAAATTTATCTGAAATAAAATATGAAGTTTTATATAAATACACAAAATTTAAATTATGAGAAACAATGGATTGGAACTTGTTCCAAAACTGAAGGACAATATGGTTGTAGGATCTAGTGGATCTACAAGGTGAATCAAGCACCAGATGGGAGTGTGGAGAAATACAAGGCTAGATTTGTGGCGAAGGGTTCTCTCAAGTACAACTAGTAGATTACAAGGATATCTTTGCTGTAGTATAAAGGTACTCTTCAATTAGATCTACTCTTGCACTTTGAATGCAGATGAGATGCAATATACATCTCATGCATGTAATGACAACATTCCTCAATGGATTGATTAAGGAAGAGGTGTACATAGATCAAGTGGAAGGATTTGAGGATAGAATCGTATGTGTGCATAATCAAGCGAGTGTTGTATGGAGTGAAACAAGCACCACATGCTTGGTACATTAAGATCGAAAACTATTTCATCGGGTTGGGCTTGACCAAAAGTGAAGCAGACCTTTACCATATTGTGGTTGAAGGTGAAAATTTTGTCATAGTATTATATAATGGTGTTTAGAACTTCTGGAAACCTGTCTATGTTTCTCAAAAGGTGTGAAGTTTTGGTTGAAAATTGATTAACTGATGATAGGAATAGTGCTTGACCATAAAATATATATAGGGAACGGAAAAATTAGTCATTAGAGAATTGCAGATGAAAGGGAACGTTTAGACATTTGACTAGAAAAAGAAACAAATTATTATTGGAGATATTGGAGGATTTTATAAAGAATTAAATAAATAGATTTTTCTTAAAACTATTTGCACACAATAAGATAAAAGGGGATAAAATGGAATTAACCTTTGGAATTAATTAATTTTATATAAATGTTGAATAAAAAAAGAATTAAACCAGGTTAGAAAAATGAAAAGCTTGACTAAATTAAGTAATTAAATAAAACATTCACCAAAATTCTTTTTATTGGAGTAATCATTGATTATTAGTTAACTAAGGTAAGAAGAATAGAAATAAATAGTTACTCAAATTAAAATTAGAATAAAATAAATTTAGAATTAAAAATTACATAATCTTTGATAAAATTTCAAAAAATGAGGTAAACAATAAAATGAGAATTATAAATATATGTATTAACAAAGGGTTTTGTTAATATAGGCGATAATCTCTAAAGTAAGATCAAAGGAAGGAATATATTAAATTTTTGATGTAAAGTAAGTTGAATCTAAAATTTTTGATGTAGAGTTTGTTGAAAGTAAACATTTTTAATCGATAAAGGAAATCAATAGAATTTAGATTATTGAAAAAGGGGGAAGGATTTTTCATTAGGAAAAATAGTAAACAAAAATATAGAAATATAGAAATATAAATATAAAAATATTAATTAAGGGAGGAATTCTCTAAGGTAATGTGGAAGGAATATTGTTAAGGGGAAGGGAGTATTAGGGATAGTTGTATTTTGACTTATAAGAACCATGCTTAAATAATAAGAAATAGGTAGTGGGTCGCGAGGAGTAGCCAAATGAGAACCATCATTATGATTAAAAAAATTTATAGGATGCTTTTTGATTTCGAGGGCTTCTCTAATGACCCGGTTGGTGTGAAATGGGGCAGAAGCTAAGATTTTTGTCTTGTCAAAACAAATAAGGTGTTTGGTAGAATGGGAATGCTCAACAATGGCAGATTTTGAAGTCCAGTTGTGGATGGTATCACCCATGTGTTCTTTTAGTCGGGCTTTGAAGGAACTTCTCTTTTGTGCCATGTAAGATGTTCTGTAGGATAAGGAGATTTCGTAGACTCCGAGACATGTCATAGGGTCATGTTTATCCTTGGTTGTTCTAAAGAGCAAGTTGGTGATTTTATTGGGTTTGAGAAAGGTTTTTATGTTATTTTAAGAGAGGATCTTACATAATTGATCCGTAACTACTTGAATTTAAGGAAGGGTAACTTTGTCTAAGGGAGGGGTGCACGGGTAGTTTTTAGGGTAGGGATGGAGGCGAGAATGGAAGGCTTTCTTCAAATGGGCGCTTGAGTGACGATTTCCTTGGGAATGGATTGGGATGAGTAGATTTGAATGGGTAGGGTGACGAAGACTTTAAGAGTGACATATTTATGAGGATTATGGTTGTGGTAATTAGAATTATGATACCTATCAGTGTGGGTTTTCTTTCAAAATACTTGGTGGGTAAGGGAACCATGAGAAAGGCCTGAGACGAGGACATCTAGGAATGGAAGGGATAAGTACTCCTCAAGATCCATAGTGACCTCGAGGTGAGGGAAAATTTTATTGAGATGAGAGAGGAATTCACAGAGAAGTATGTTGGGTATTTTATGGGTAACATTCTCTACAACCAAGAATTTTGGGCATGCTGAAATTCTAGAGAGGCCGAGTTTCTCAGAATATTCTAGGAGGTCAAGATTCGGCTTAAGGACATCAAATATTGTCTATGTTGAAGTGAATAAGTTTAAATTGACGTGAATTGAATATGGGGCTACTTGAATAGCTTTGATTATAACTTTTTGGTTAGTTTGATCACAAATTTGACTAGGTCCATTAGATGTATCTATTGTTGAAATGAAGAATTTCAGTAAGAAAAGGTTGTAGGGTTTCTCGGCCAAGTGGGTTTTTTAGGGTAAATATTGTGTCCTCCTTTTGCATTACGATATGTAATGTCATTGTAGTTTTATGGTTTAATATCTAAAGTGTAATTGCTTAATGATAAGCATGAATTGTTGAAATAAGATCTACATCATTTTAAGTAATTATTAGTATTTTATCAACTGTACTTGAAAAATCAATAGAGGTGATGTAGATATTTATAATTTAGTTGATGTATATGAAACACATGTTTCAAATGAGTCCAAATTAAATTTATCAACTAATTTTGAACCAAATTCATTTGGAATAATATACCTTTCATGATGAATATGATGGTCTTATTAATAATGGGACATGGAAGTTGGTGGATGCTATATTTCGAACTAAACCAATTGGATGCAAGTGGGTCTACAAGAAAAGGTACAAATTATATGGCTCTCTTGAAAAGAAAAAATCAAGACTCATGGAAAAAATATTTTGATATAAAGAAGGCATTGATTATGATGAGACTCGTTCTCCAATAAAAACCTTAGCCATCATCCACATTATCTTTACCTTAACACTAAAAAGTGGATGGAAATTTCGTAAAGTGGATGTGAAGACTACTTTCATGAAAGGATACTTGATAGAGGAAATTATTTCTCAGCAGTTCTATTGTACATGCTATAATAAATGTATACATTCTACTCCAAATCTAGCCTTCCAATCCGAATTTCCCCACAAGATTTTTCACAAAAAAATCATCAAAATGCCCTAGAAAGTATGCTAAATTATTCTTGAAACTTCCAACAAAATTTTGTAAATAAAAGCTTCCAAATAGTAACATGGTAAAATAATCCAAAGAATATGCTTCTAACTAGTTATGTTGACAAGAGAAGATTAGGATCATTGTATAATTCACGAAGTCTCCAACAAGTCGATCTCTTGTAAGAAAATTTTTATGTATTGGTCAATATGTTAGGTAAAAATTGAGAGGTATTCAATAATCTCAAAATTATAGTGTCAAGGTTGCAATCCACTCCAAAATTTTACTCTTTCCAAAAGTCTCCAACCTATTAGAAGATTTTGAAATAATTCCATATTTCTTCTAAGATGGTTCCATAGTTCTAATCGATGTCCTCCACAGTCCGTAGAAGAAGACAAGGTCCAGGTCCAATATAGTTTAATGTATAGCTTTGAACTACAAGTTTCATGAGTCTGTAAGAATGTATTCTTCTAGAACTATAAAATTTAGGTCTTAGCTACAAGAAGATCTGAAAATTTGCCACCATAGGTCTCCACAAGTCCCACAAATATGAGCTCTTCTTTTGACACAAATCTAATGATAACATTTCCAAATATAAGCCTATGTTTACAAGCTTAGATTAGGTCTTAACTTCTTATAAACTATAGGACCATGGTTTACACAATGTATAGATCAAGACCCAAACACAAAATATTTGTTAGGTCCCTATATTACTAGTATAGTCCCTTATTGTTGTTAGTGTAACCCTCTTATTGTTATTATTGTACCCTTGTAACCCCCATATTGATATTATTGTGCCCTTAAATTATTATTGTTAGGTCGGCTAGGATTACATTGTGGCGCTACTAGCGTTACATTATGGCCCTATGGACTCCTATATATAGAAAGGAGGTTTTGTGATTTGAATCATCAAGGAATTGTTCATTCATGTAATGTATTGGAGGTTACCCCCTCGAACTGTCTTATTTCTAAGGCGTTGATATCTCTTTTATTCTCTTTTCGGAGCTGGTTTCACAACATTTGGTATCAAAGCTTTTAGATTCTAGGGTTTCGCTGCTCCATATTTTCGCTATAATTTTTTTTCTATGAAGGGTCAGAATCTGAAATTTTTAGAGCGCAAAGCCGAAATCCTAAGGAACACTGTCGAAAATTTTCAGAGATTGGTTCGCAATATTTTCGGAGATATGATCTATGCAAATTAGGTCATTTTGTAGGCTCCTGAGTTTAACCTTAACACATCATCGTGGTATTTTCGTAATAATTTTTTTTCTACAAAGGTTCAGAAGCTGAAATGTGTAGACTGTGAAGCCACAATCCTAAGGAACATCGTAAAAAAATTTCAGATATTGGTTCGCAACATTTTCGGATATATGATCTGTGGAATTTAGGGCTTTTTGAGGCTTATGAATTTCATCTAAAAGAGGTGATCGTGGGAAAATATTCATAGCTCTCTCTCTAAGCATCAGATTGGAATGCTGTAAAAAGTGAACGCAAGTGCACGGATGTAATATTCCCAATTAGCAGTAGCTAATTGGAAATATTAATTTTGATCAATTTTGTCTTATATAATTAGATTATAAATAAAAAGTGAGTGGAGAGGGTCTAACTCACTTAGATGGAATAAATCACCTTCCTAATAGCACAACGTTGTGACTTAAGGGGGAGCCAAGGGGGCCAAACACCACGTAGAGAAGGGGGCCCACATACACTCTAGAAGCTACTGTGCAGATAAGGATGAGCACATGGAGGAGAGAGATTCTACGTTTGGGTTTTGAAAGGAAACCAACGTTATAAAATATGGAGGAGCCTTCTCATTTGATTCATTCTGAAGTTGATGATTTTGAGTGAGATGTTTGTCTTCTTGAGCACACTAGCTATTTAGCCTGTCTGCAGCACTGTTTAGTGCATTGACTGTCTCCGATCGGAGATCTTGCCCTTAGCCCCGAGGGACTTCGAGTGCCTGCTCAGGGAAGGTTAGTTCTTCAGTATTTTGTGAGTATTTTTGTTGTGTGGGTTTGTTGTGGAGCTGAAGCTTATAGAGACTGTGCAGTCACTGGGAGAGAGGATGCAGTCCCTTTTGGAGGTGCTCCGAATTGGGGTTTCTGCAGGAGATTCAGCCGATATTTTGAGCAGAGGGTCAGCCTTTTCCCATAGGAGGATTTTGGTAGAGTTTGAGGCAGTGTTTCAGATATTTCCATTTAATGTCTGTGCAGAGCCTTGGAGGCTAGCGTAATTCCATGAGGAGGCATTTTCTGGCGATTTTAGGGGGTTGGCCATTTTTGATATGGTTTATGGGTTTTGTCCGAGTTGGTGAGGAAAGGAGGTTTGCAGATTTTCAACTCATTCTGGCAAGGGGATCAACCCGTAGTCTTCAGTCCATTCCAGCAGTAGCAGCTACACGGCAGTTTTCCAGCAGCTGGGACGCAGTTCATAGAGCATCCATTTACTGTGTTTTCTGAGATTTTTTGTTCACTTGCTTTGAGCAAGATCGCCTATTGTAATTCATTACATTTCTCAGATTAATAAAATGGCTCAGCATTTCCGCTCTATGTTTTTTGGATGAGTTGCAGTAGTTGTCGTAGTTTCCGTAGTTGTCATATTCTCTTTCTATGATATTATATGTCTATTATTGTTTTTGAGCGTCTAGCTCTATACCGCTTGGTGTGTTTATATTTCACTCTTAGACAGAGTCTAGAAAGGGCTAGGTACCCTCCGGATCTCATCCACTTTTTAGAGGCAAAATATCCGGTAAATGCCCTCCCAGTCTATCTCTGGTTGGAGTTTGCCATGTTTTAGAGATATCCCCGAAACAAGATATTACAGTGGTATCAGAGCTTCAATCTTGGATCAGCGTGCGGGTTTCTAGTCTTCAATTGCAGCTATTTTGGTTATAACGGCCTACACAGTCATTGGAGGAGGCTCATTTGCGGGAGCTTCATTGGTGATATTTTAGAGCTGGGGTGTTGGGAAATTGATAGGAGAGAAATATAAGGAGGTTTTATCGGATTTTGGAGAGCAATGATTGATAGTAGTAGCTGTAGTGCCAGAAAACGAATTTGGAAGAGGGCCGAAGTACGCAGGGTTAAATTTTGAAGGTTGGAAGTAGAAGAAGCCATTTTTGGGTTTTTCTGGGTTTTGGGCAAGGATCTCCTTCCCAAATTCCCAGAATTTTCTGAGTAGTTTTCAGTGGGTAAATCAGAGGCCGAATTTAGGCAGCAGTGTAGTCTTGGAGTAGCAATGCAGTTTTAGGAGGAGCTTGTGATAGTCATAGAGCAGGAGGAGCCGACCGTAGGTGATGATGATGCAAATATATTTGGGGAGATGCTCCTCAAATAAGTACAATATTTGTAGAGGCAGATTGAAGTGATGGGGCAGAGATTCACTGTTGTGGAGGCTAGACAGTGTAAAACCCCAAGGGATTTCCATATTGGCAAGGGATGAGGCACATCCCACCATTTTTCGGAGCATGATGCCACTCAGCATATGGCATCACATACACCCACACGTTCCACTATGCCCACTTTTCTGGGTGCAGACATAGGGGTAGGAGCACAGCAGGAGCCAGAGCCTAGCCACATGGGTGATTATTTCGCCGAGTATTAGGCATATGGGCAGGAGTTTAGGGATGCCCTTCCATTCAGAGTTTTTTTTAAGCTCCAGCGGGATAGAAAACCCCGCAAATTTCATAGCGGGAACATGCACTCACATGACGGGGGCTTATAGCACACAGTGGGCAGATTCCATTTACCGAAATTTGACGGGTCATCCAAACGTTCAGAAAAAGCTTGGGTGGAGAACTTGGATACCTCTTTCTAGCTTGACCGAGTATTAGAGGGGGAAACCATCAAAATGGTTACCTCGCACTCGGAGGATGAGGGCACATAGGATTGCAGGGAGTTTGAGGATACACCTAGTGTGACACATGACTCACCCTCATTGGAGACCTCCTTGACCGTGTCGGTTGATATCGTAGTGGAGAAGGTAGAGCCTACAATAGTAGAGCCATCCATTGAGGTGATGACCGGAGTCGTGTCCGAGTCTTCGAGTGGTAGCAGCACACGACAAATGGGTGAGGTGTTAGGAGATGTATCCACCTTAGATGAGGCAGTAGGAGATAGAGAGGTATTAGATGATGGTCGTAGAGAGCAGTATCATCGGCTTCGGGTAGACCTTCTAGTTTTTAAAGGGAAGGCCACGTTACTACGAGAGGCCATTTTTTTGCAGGACAAAGATCTGGAGGGCATGAGAGTGGCTTGTGCCGAGTCAGTGGCCAAGTTGGCCCACATTGGGGGACAACTGGATTCCCTGATGGTACAACCAAAGGGCACGTTGGAGTGTCAGATCATTCCCCTTCAGGCATGCATGGACGAGACTAGTAGTGTTGTTGGGTCACCTCTTCCCTTTAGAGAGAGAGGAATGGAGTCACCTAGTCAGATCTCATACGTTGACTTGGTTAGCAGGATGAGACGATTGGGGTTGCATAGGGTGCAGCATCCACATGTTGAGGTTCGATGGCGAGAGATTTTGAGTTGGTACTCAGTGGAGTGGGTTATGGATATAGTGGTGGATTGGAGTGTAGTTTAGCAGGAGTCTCTATGTACGGGGATTACAGGAACCCCAAATTGGCATTGGGATCTAGGCGGGATCACCTATCATTTCCCAAGCAGGTAAGTTGAATATGTCTTGGCGGGTACAATTGGCCTAGCAGTAGAGCATGCGCATCCGCTAGGGGAGTTTTGGTTAACTATAGTGGCTAGCCAATTTATGGGCAGACTCCCTAGGTTGTCTTTGTATGATACTTATACACGGGATCATGGGGTGGACAACATACTTTGGCAGGAGCTTGTCGGAGGAGGTGGCATTGGCAAGCCACTAGATGGTGCCTTGTATGGGGTGAAGAATTCTTCAGCTTTGTGTGGGGCACAGAGGATGCAGCAGAGCCGAGCAGTGGTGGTAACACTACCAACACATAGGGAGATTCACTCCTTGGACCCCTTGAGGAGGGTTTGGAGTGATGATCCATTCATCAGCAGGTATAGTGATGCCACGATGGAGATGATGATACCGATTGGGGGTAGTCCGACATGTAGAGGCACAGCTCTAGGTCATCACATCCAGGGATGTGTGGGAGCCTCTAGCGTTGAGCAGTGGACTACCGGTGGACATGGAGTTGCATGGTGGTGTACCATAGTGTGTGGGACTGCATTGGGGAGTAGGGGTGTCCTACAGCACATTGAGAGCACTCGGGGAGTGACCGATGCCTGGACACAATCAGGGCACGAGACAATACAGGGTGGTACAATAGTAGCATGGGGTATCCAAAAGTATACAAGGGTATGCCTCAGTATGCAGTGGCATATCGAGGAGTATAGGGATGATCGGTGGTATGCGAGGGCGTATGGTGCTACACAGCAGGGTCTTAGAGCATTGCCTCCAGGGAGACTTATAGACAGGGACACCAGGCTTACTTTTGGGGGTATTTCACCCAGGATCGATGGGGAGATAGATGAGCAATACTTGACGGTATTTGTGGGGAATCACGCATCTGACCCTCTTCTACATCACTCATGGGCACAGCCGATTTTTTTGTTGTCCTTTGGCACTTTGGGCATGAGCAGCGGGGTACGCGAGGCTCACCCAAGATATTTGGATGGCACTCAATGCACTAGGTGAGAGACCTCTCAGTAGTGGCACTGGGTCGGTGCACTAGTTGGCAGCCACAGGCTAGGGGATGAGATGATGATCTGCAAGGGTGGCCCATCAGTCATCGCTGAGCCTACGATTTGGAAGGAGGTCGCGAGGGAGACATGCGTCACTTTTCCATCGGGGCATGTCGAGATCATGCATGAGAAGAGGATACTGGGTACAACAGAGGTAGCATTCAAGTATGTGTCTAGGCTCCAGACATTGTATCGACACTTTATCGACAGTGTGGATGGCATACTCAATGCAGATGAGGTGGCGAAGGTAGAACAGGATGAAGAGTCACTTGTGACGATTCATCTAGAGAGGAAGGTGATGGATCCCGAGTCAACAGAGGAGGACACTATTCACATTAGGAATGATATTCCTTTGGGGGAGAGCTATATGGGTGCCCAAATTGAGTCGATGAGGGATATGCAACTAACATTGGGTTCAGCCATTGAGGTGGGGTAGTCAGATGCACCGACATCAAGTATGGTGACAGAAGTTGCAGATCCATATCCTCTGGAGGTGTTGGAGGTTAATGGGATTGTTCTGCAGGGGACCAGTAGATAGTGGGAGCATGGCATTCTGGATCGGGAGTTGGAGGATCTGTTGGATATGGTGGAGCATCCATCTGTGGGTTGACACTAGGATGAGGCACAGATAGATTTACACACAGTCAGCAGAGCTGCAATTTTTTTAGTGTGTAGCACTCTCCAGGAGTACATCGATGGAGTTTGAAGCATATCCCTCCCACTTTGGCCCATTATAGAGAGAGGGGCTTCTTTCTATATGTAGCTTTCATTGGAAAACCGGGTACAACAATGGGAGTTGATTACGGGCTAGCGACAACACTTCAGGCGTGTTCCATATGTAGTTGTTGTTGCTACATCGGATTCTTCTTCCAGGATGGACTATCAATAGATCATGAGTTGGTACCCTCTTGATGGTAAGGTATTTTTCGTAGGGAGCACAGCGGAGTAGGGGCCCTTGGACATAGCAGATGTTACAGATTCCACTTGGCACGGGGGCACAGGTCGTCGTTTCTTCAACACTCCATCCCGATTTCATCAGAGCAGGATCAGCGTGGGAGTGAGTCAGGACTTGGATTGGAGAGAGATTATGAGTTCGTACATAGTTTATGGGACAACTTACTCAGTCACAGATACAGCGCAGCAGGGGTGATGTTCTTCACCCCTTAGAGCATCAGTCATAGCTAGGGGTAGTGCACAGTCCGAGTCACGGGACTTGGGTGATTATTGGCCATGGTAGCGATGGGATCCGAGAGGATTTTTGGTTGGCTAGTACCGTGAGAGATCAGTATGGGATCCTGGCATTAAGAGATTCCTTCATATCAGGCTGATGTAGAGGATAGGGAAGATTCAGTGGCACATCTGGGACCTAGGCACATTTTGCAGTGTTGGTGGGGAGCATCAGCGAGAGAAGAGGCTTGTTCAGGGATTTATTGAGGACAAGCGATTTTTGGCGGGGAGGATTGTAATATTTCCAATTAGCAGCAGCTAATTGGAAATATTAATTTTGATCAATTTTTCCTTATATAATTAAATTATAAATAAAAAGTGAGTGGAGAGGGTCTAACTCACTTAGATGGAATAAAACACCTTCCTAGTAGCACAACGTTGTGACTTAAGGGGGAGCCAAAGGGCCCAAACACCACGTAGAGAAGGGGGACCACGTACACTCTTGAAGCTACTGCACAGATAAGGATGAGCACATGAAGGAGAGAGAAGCTACGTTGGGGTTTCGAAGGGAAACCAACGTTATAAAAGATGGAGGAGCCTTCTCATTTGATTCATTCTGGAGTTGATGATTTCGACTGAGGCATTTGTCTTCTTGAGCACATCGGCTATTTAGCCTATCTGCAGCACTCTTTAGTGCATTGAGTGTCTTCGGTCAGAGATCTCGCCCTTAGCCCCGGGGGACTTCGAGTGCCTACTCGAGAAACGTTAGTTCTTCAGTATTTTGTGAGTATTTTTGTTGTGTGGGTTTGTTGCAGAGCTGGAGCTTATAGAGACTGCGCAGTCACTGGGAGAGAGGATGCAGTTTCTTTTGGAGGTGCTCCGATTTGGGGTTTTTGCAGGAGATTCAGTCGAAATTTTGAGTAGAGGGTCAGCATTTGCCCACAGGAGGATTTTGACAGAGTTTGAGGTGGAGTTTCAACTATTTTTTTTTAGCCTCTTCATAGAGTCTTGGAGGCTAGCGTAATTCCCTGAGGAGGCATTTTCTGATGATTCTCAGGCGTTGGCCATTTTTTATATGGTTCCTAGGTTTTTTTTGGGTTGGTGAGGAGAGGAGGTTTGCAGATTTTTAGCTCATTCCATCAAGGGGATCAACCCCTAGTCTTCAGTCCATTCCAACAGTAGCAACTACATGGGAGTTTTCTAGTAGCGGAGATGCAATTCATAGAGCAGCTATTTCCTATATTTTCTGCGAGTTTTTATTCACTTGCTTTGAGCAAGATCGCTTATTTTACTTCATTACATTTGTCAGATTAATAAAATGGCTCAACATTTTCTCTCTATGTTTTCTGGATGAGTTGTAATAGTTGCCATAGTTGTCATATTCTCTTTCTATGATATTATATGTCTATTATTGTTTTTGAGCGTCTAGTTCTATAACACTTGGTGCATTTATATTTCACTCTTAAACAGAGTCTGGAAAGGTCTAGGTAGCCTCTGGATCTCGTCCCCTTTTTAGAGGCGAAATATCTAATAAATGCCCTCCCAGTCTATCTCTGGTTGGAGTTTACTGTGTTTTAGAGATATCCCCGAAACGGGATATTACAACGGACTATAGTTTTGGGTCTATCAATTTCAGAGCTAAAGGAGGAAACAATGGCATGTGGAAATTCGTACAATTTTTCTCTAGTAAACCAGTCCAAAATTGGCTCATTGTGGGAGATTAGACATAACTTTGCCTTGTAGAATCCAAATCAAATCAAACCTATGGCATTTGAAAGAAGCTTTAGATGGATACTACAGGGCTGAATTTCAGATATTGAGGATCCAAAATTATAGAGATACTTCAATTTCAACATTGATCTCCTCAAAAGAAAGTAAAAGGTGCGTATTTTTTTTACAAATTGCAGAAGTCCTGTTTGACGAATCAAGTTGAATTGATTAGAAGGGCATATTGTAGAATAGATATCAATATTGGATTCTAAAATGGCCCCTAAAAAGAATTCAACACCCATTAAGCCTTTAGAAAGCTTTACTATGATTCATGAAGACGAAGAATGGCAACAAGACACTTCAAAATTACAGGAGCAAGTGAAACAAATTTCACTCTCGCAAAGAGCAACAAAAAATGACATGGAAGTTTGAAGAAAGGTGTGGAAAATAAGATGGATGGTTTTAATAATGGCATGGATTCCAAGATATATGGAATGAAATCTAAGATAGATGGCATTGATGCTAGCATGGAATCTAAAATCGAAAACATGAAGAATGATCTAAAAGAAAACATGGAAGGTTTGACAAAGTTGATACAAGAAATGTTTCGTAATGGTGAAAAGATAGTAGAGGAAACTCATGATGAGAACAAAATAAATGCTAATCATGATTTCATAAAGTCTAATGTTGGCGGGAAGAACCACTGTATACCAAAAATGGATATGACAAAGCTTGATGGAAAGGATCCTGTAACATGGATACTACAGATGGAACAATATTTTGATCTCCATAATATGCAGAACACACAAAAGGTATGCATTGAAACTTTACACTTAGAACAAAATACATTTGTATGGTATTGATGGGTTTTCTCACGAAAAAAAATTGTCACTTGGTCAATTTTTACAGTGGAAATGATAGCACATTATGAGGATACAAAGAGAAACACCTTCTTTAGATAATTGATAAATCTCAAACAAATGGGTTTAATGGGGAAGCACATTGAGGATTTCCAAAAATTGAAATAAGGGTAATTGATATTCTAGAGGAACACAGGATTGATCTCTTCATAGGAACTTTAAAGGATAACATCCAACATGAAGTTCGACTTTTAGAACCTAATTCATTGGAGAAGGCATTCAGGTGGGCAAGAAAAATTGAATGTAAAATTATGGCGACAAGGAAGCCTACCACTCTCTTATATAAAGAGGGAAGTGTACTACTCCTAGATTTCCACAACCTACAAGGTTGACACCACAAAAATAGGTTGAAAAAAGATAAAAAGGGCTTTGCTACAATTGTGACATCAAATATACTAAAGGTCATAAGTATGCTAAGACGAAATTATTTTACCTAGATTGTGAAGAGGAAGAAGAAAATGAACAAGAAGAGGATATACACCACGAACCAACCCAAGAAGACAAAGAAATGAGTCCAACCATATCATGTAATGCATTGGCAGGAATTAGCACTCCTCAAACTCTCAAGATAGAAGGACATATCAAGAAGAGAAAGGTAATAGTGTTGATTGATTCAGGTAATACCCATAATTTTATTCATTGTAAGGTAGCCAAGGAATTGAATTGTTTCCTATACCCAGCACCAGAATGTCAAGTGATGGTTGCTAATGGAGGAACTATAAATTGCTCTGGAAAATGCCATAATATCAAGCTAACCATGGGGGAATATTGAATAGTCCAATGCTTTCCATTCCGTGGGGAGGTTCATGTTGTACTAGAGTACAATGGTTGTAATATTTTGTGTATTGTTTTAATTACTTAAGAATATTTCTTTAATTATTTTTTAATGAGGCAGTTAATCAACAGTATTTAAGGTAAGCTGTATATGTTAAAAAATCTCAATTTCATGACAAAGCTTTAAAGAAATAACAACGAGGCGTAATTGCACAATTATGCTCTCTAGAAGTTCCAACATCAAAATCATCTATTTCTTCAGATCTCCAAAAAGTCTTGGACAATCATTCCAAGGTGTTTGAAACTCCCAAAGGACTCCCACCTATTCGTGATCGTGATCATGCTATTCATTTGATTCTAGGAAGTGTTCCTCCAAACATCAGGCCTTATAGATATCCTTATGTCCAAAAGAGCGAAATTGAATGTATGATTGCAGAAATGTTAGAGGCGGGTATAATTCAACCTAGTCAAAGTTCTTTCTCTGCTCCTGTATTATTGGTACACAAGAAGGATGGATCATGGCGAATGTGTCCAAATTATAGGGAGCTCAATAAGCTCACCATTAAAGATAAATTTCCCATTCCTGTGATTGATGAATTATTGGATGAATTACATGGAGCAATTTATTTTACCAAGTTGGATGTTCATTCAAGATATCATCAAATTAGAATGAAGACTGAAGATATTCCAAAAACAGCATTTCGAACTCATGAGGGTCATTAAGAATTTTTGGTCATGCCTTTTGGCCTTACCAATGCACCTTCTACATTTCAAGGGTTGATGAATTCCATTTTCAAACCCTTCCTTAGAAAATTTGTGCTAGTATTTTTTGATTATATACTAATCTACGGTAGGTCTAGGAAGGATCATGTTCAACATGTTGATAGGGTGCTCAAACGATTGCAGGAGAAAAAATTAAATGCAAAAACATACAAATGTTTCTTTGGAGTACAAGAGGTGGAATATTTGGGTCATATTGTATCTGACAAGGGTGTTAAGCTAGACCCTAAAAAAATGAAAGCCACTAAGGAATGGAAAGTCCCCACAACCATAAAGAAGTTGCGAGGATTTATCAGGTTAACAGGGTATTATCGAAAGTTTTTTAAGAATTATGGGATAATAACAACACCTCTAACAACATTATTGAAGAATGATTCATTTTAATGGACTCCTGAAGCAACTAAGGCCTTGGAACATCTTAAAGAGGCAATGTGCCTAGGACCAGTCTTAGCTACACCAGACTTCACAAAAACCTTTATTGTGGAATGTGATGCCTCAAGAAATGGAATTGGTGTTGTTTTAATGCAAGAAGGAAGACCTACACTTCTATTAAAGTTGTCTAGAATGAAAGGTAGCATTTAGACAAACCAATTACAGAGAAGGAAATGTTAGAAGACTATTAACTGGGCCAATGGAGAACTTACCCAATGGGAAGACACTCCAAGGTAAAAACTGATTATGATAGTCTTAAACACTTTTTGGAACAAAGACTATCTTCAGAAGAGCAGCAAAAATGGGTCACAAAGATGTTGGGTTATGACTTTGAAATAATCTACAAAAAAGGGAAGCGAAATGTTGTTGCAGATGCACTCTCAAGAAAGAATGAAGAGGTGGAAGCATTGCTTTGTGTTTTCTTTGGCTATCTATAAAATGGAGCACTGAAGCAAGAGAGCTAGTCAACATGGACGACAATGTGGACACTTGGTCCAAAAGCTGTAGCAAGATAATGGATCTAAACATCGACAAGTATTAGTTGGAAAATGACTTTGGTACAAATATTGTTTACTCATTTGTAATGATTTTGAATCGTTATTCTTTTAGAATTGCACACTTCTCCTTCAGGAGGACACTCGAGATTTTTTAAAACTTACCACAGGGTGAAGAAATGATTTTTTTGGGATGGCCTTAAATCTGATATTCAAAATTTTGTGGTGGAATTTTTGGTTTACTAGTAGAATAAAGTTGAGACAATTAAGACCACAGGTCTTCTACAACCTTTATCCATTCCAAGTAAATGTTGGGAGGAGATTTAAATGGATTTTATCACTGGTTTACCTAAGTCCGAAGGAAAGAGTGTCATCATGGTGGTAGTTGATAGACTTACCAAGTATGCACACTTTTGTGCATTATCTCATCCATTTAAGGCAAGTACAGTTGCTACTACATTTATGGACACAATTCAAAAGCTACATGGAAACCCAAGGGTTATTGTGAGCGACAGAGATCCCATTTTTACTGGAAATTTTTGGACGGAGTTATTTTCTTGTTTGGGTACTCAATTAGCTCATAGCTCATCTTATCATCCTCAATCCGATGGTCAAACCGAGATAGTAAATAAATGTTTGGAAGGATATCTTCGTTGTTTTGTATCTGATAAACAAACACAATGGGTCAAGTGGTTACCTCTCGCTGAATGGTGGTATAACACTTCCTTCCATACTGCAGCAAAAATGACCCCATTTATGGCACTTTATGGATATCATCCACCATCCATCATATCATATTTGGTGACAGTACCCAAGGTTCAACAAAGGGGATCATATCGAGCATCACGAGAAGTTCTCCAACTTCAAAGGAAAACCCCACTGGAAAAAAATGAAAATGAAACAGCAGCATATCATGAGGAAAATCAAGAAGTTTTGATGTAGGAGACTAGATATTTTTACATACAAACTATACAAATGTACTTCACAAGTCAAGAGATGGCCAAATTATCGCCAAATTACTATGAGCCTACAAGGTGTTGCAAATATTATATTTATAGCATAAAAATTCTGATCTTCCTGCGTTCTTCACAGAGTGCATCCAGTTTTCCATGTTTCATGCTTAAAGAAGGTTATAGGTGAAAATCTCCCAGTTCAAACAATATTTCCAGAACTTAATGAGGAAGGAAGAATCATATTGGAACCTGAAGCAGTAACGGAAACAAGAAATCGAGAGCTACGAAATCAATCAATTTCAGAGTGTCTCATCAAGTGGAAGAACTTACTAGCTGAAGATTCGACATGGGAGGATGAGAATTTTATACATAAGCATACATAACTACTTAAGTGTTGATAAAAACACATTTTTGAAGGAGAAGAGCATGCTAGGTCCCTATATTATTAGTAATACCCCTTATTGTCGTTAGCGGTAACCCACTTGTTGTTATTATTGGCCTTGCAACTTCAATATTAAGTGATTGTGCCCTTAAATTATTATTGTTGTATTTATTAGGATTATCAGTTTGCACCCTACTGAATAATATATTCTCATGAACTTAAGAAAGGAGGTTTTGTAATTTGAATCATAAAAGAATTGTTCAGGCATGTAATGTATTGGAGGTTTCCCTCTTGAAGTGGCTTATTTCTAAGGTGTTGATATCTATTTTATTCTCTTTTTGGAGCTGGTTTCACAACAATATTCACTAAATTTCATCCTTTATATATACTCTTCTTTCATATATGAGTCTGACTATGTATTTATACTTGTTTTCATATGTGAAAGGAAATTTAATGGACTATTGAGCCAACCTTTGTATTAAATATGACTATGAAATGTTTATTTTATGTGGAATAATATGAGAAGGAATCGCCTTTGGCACACGACATTTCTTCAAGAATGGCATCGTATAAAACATATACCTGTCAATGAATTATTTTCTCTTCCGCCTCATAATTTAGAATCATGGTCATGTATATTGTATAAAACATAAATGCTACTAAGCATTTCTTCCTTACGTTTATGAGAGCTTGTATCGTTATGAAAAGTATAAAGACCATATATAACAATTCTCTTCACTCTATGTATAGTGAGTACTTCCTTGCAAGCACCAATAAGCACCAATTTTAAACATCCATTTCAAGGATTATTAGACTCCAATAGTTTATTAAGTCTGCCATCAATAGGGAATTCACAAATAGGTCTCATAGAATTAAAACTACAAACACCATAAACACCACAGGTTACAAAAAGATCACACTGATTCTCCACAACCTGCAATCCAAATTTCTAATCTACTTTAGCTTCTTCAAGTTTTGTTTTGTTTCCTATGTGCAGAGTGCTCAATTCAATTCCATTTGTATAATATAATTTTATAATACAATTCCTAGTTCTTGGGAGCCTTTCCAATCAACACTAGTGGAGATAAAACATATTCAATGAAATTATTTAGGTATATCAAATCATAAAATAGATCGCTTTTCCATTTTTACCATTAAAAACTTATAATTATACCACTAATTGTTAGGGTTTGATACATAGGGATTTTGTTAAGAACCTAGGGTTTAATCACAATCATATAATTTTTTATTTAGAGAAGATTAGAGCTTGCTTCAGCTAAGGCTTCTTCAACAGTGTTTCTTCATTAACATCAATGATAACTTTATCCAACACATATTTATATATCATGAATTTGATATTGCAATGCCAAATATTGAATGGAGGATCCATATCTTTTATGAATACATAAAATCTCCTTTTAAAGCGCAATATCTCCCTCATGAAGTTCCAACCACCACATAATACTTTAATTTTTTCATTATACTCAGGTTGGAAAGATGAGAATGATAGGTTCAATCGTACACCCTGGAGGTTTTTGGGTTTTGTAGTTATGGTCATTGTTGATAATTTATATTTTATCTCTTGAAATACATAATGTAATTGTGAGACATGTTATTCATGTATTTTTCATTGATTAGCCCCTGAAATAATTAATATGAGACACATTCTTAATGAGTGAAGAGACAAATCCATTTGGATAGAAATACCACTATATATTGAGAAATATACCTCCTCCTCAAGGTACCATTAGACCTCACATAAAAAAAAAGACAATTTCTTTGAATATAAGCTAAGGAGAAGAAGAAAAAAGTACAAGAATGATGAATTCATCTCTAACTTCTACCTCTCTAGACCTCATACTTGTGAATTTATTTTTGCACAGTTTTTGAGTAACATTATGGATATGCTAAAAATTTGGGCATTCAGAAATTCTAGGCAGGTATATTTTATGGGAATATTTTGGGATATCAAAATTTTAACATCATAGAGGGTTAATTTTCAAGGGAATAATTTTGAATTTACTTGAATTGAATAGAGGGCTACTTGAACATGTTTGATCATAATATATTGGTTATGTTCACCTCATAATTTACTTGCTACATTAGATGTATATCTTGCTGAAATGAATAATTTCACTAAGAAAACTATTGTTGGGTTTCCACCCCAAAAGGGTTTTTTGAGGGTAAATATTGTGTTCTATTTGTGCATTGTGATATATACTATCATTGTGGTTATAGGGTTGAATATCTATATTGTAATTTATTAATGATAAACATGAATTTTTAAAATAAGATATACCTCATTTGAAGTAATTATTAGTATTTCAAAAATTTGTGATTGTATCAATTGTACTTGAAAAATAAATAGAGGTTATGTAGATATCTATAATTTAGTTGATGTATATGAAAAAAATGTTTCAAATGATTTCAAATTGAATTTATCAACTAATTTTGAACCAACTTCCTTTGAAATAAGACACTTCTAGTTATAATTATGGGATTGTGGAGAAATACAAGGCTAGATTTGTGGAGAAGGGGTTCTCTAAGGTACAATGAGTAGATTACAACGATACCTCTGCTCTACTATAAAGGTACTCTTAAATTAGATCTATTATTGCACTTTGAATGCATATGAGATGGAATATACATCTCTTGGATGTAAAGACAACATTCCTCAATGGATTGATTAAGAAAGAGATGTACATATATCAGCTGGAAGGATTTGAGACCTTCCACAGAGAGTCGGATGTCTGCATACTCAAGCGAGTGTTGTATGGAGTGAAACAAGCACCACATTCTTGCTACATGAATATCCAAAACTATTTCATGAGGTTGGGCTTCACCAAAAGTGAAGCAGATGAAAACCTTTACCATTATTGTGGTTGAAGGTGAAAATTTTATAGTATTATTATATAATGGTGTGGCTTGAATTTTCGATTGAAAATTCAACCATATTCAGGGGAAAGAAGCTTAACTGATGATAGGAATAGTGCTTGACCATAAAATATATATAGGGAATGGAAAAATTAGTTGCTAGAGAATTGGAGACCAAAGGGAACGTTGAGACATTTGACTAGAAAAAAAAAATTTATTATTTGAGATATTTGAGGATTTTATAAAGAATTAAATAAATATATTTTTCTTAAAATTATTTGCACACAATTCAATAAAAGGGGATAAAATGGAATTAACCTTTGGAATTAATTAATTTTACATAAATTTTGAATAAAAAATAATTAAACCAAGTTAGAAAAATGAAAAGTTTGACTAAATTAAATAATTAAATAAAAAACTCCCTAAAATGTTTGTTATTGGAGAAATCATTGATTATTAGTTAACCAAGGTAAGAAGAATAGAAATAAATAGTTACTCAAATCAAAATTAGAATAAAATAAAATTAGAACTAGAAATTACATAATCTTTGATAAAAGTTCAAAAAAGGAGGTAAACAATAAAATGAGAATTATAAATATATGTATTAACAAAGGGTTTTGTTAATATAGGTGGAAATCTCTAAAGTAAGATCAAAGGAAGGAATATATTAAATTTTTGATGTAAATTAAGTTGAAACTAAAATTTTTGATGTAGATTTTGTTGAAAGTAAACATTCTTAATCAATAAAGGAAAACAATAGAATTTAGATTATTGAAAAAGGGGAAGAATTTTTCATTAGGAAAAATAGTAAACAAAATATAGAAATATAGAAATATAAATATAAAAATATTAATTAAGGGAATAATTGTCTAAGGTAATGGGGAAGGAGTATTGTTAAGGGGAAGGGAAGATTAAGGAGAGTTGGATTTTGAATCATAGGAACCATGCTTAAATGATAAGAAATAGGTGGTGGGTTGCCAGGACTAGCATAAATGATAACCATCATTATGATTAAAATTGTTTATATGATTCCTTTTGATTTCGAGGGCTTATGTAATGACCGGATTGCTGTGAAATGTGGAAGATGTTAAGATTTTGGTCTTGTCAAAACAACAAATTTTGAAGACATGTCATAGGGTCATGTTTATCCTTGGTTGTTCTAAAGAGCGGGTTGGCAGTTTTATTGGGTTTGAGAAAGGTTTTTGTGTTCTTTCAAGAAAGGATCTTACATAATTGATCGGTAACTACTTGAATTTAAGGAAGGGTAACTTTGGCTAAGGGAGGGGTGCATGGGTAGTTTTTAGGGTAGGGATGGATTCGAGAATGGAAGGCTCTACTCATAAGGGCATTTGACTGACCATTAGACTTCAGAGCTTTATTAAGATGTGTTATTCCTTTTGGAAAGGATTGGGAGGAGTAGATTTAAATGAGTAGAGTGACGAAGGCTTTAAGAATGACATATTTATGAGGATTATGGTTGTGATAATTAGAATTTTGATACCTATCAGTGTGGGTCTTCTTTCAAAATACTTGGTGGCTAAGGGATGCCTGAGAAAGGCATGAGATGAGGACATCTAGGAATGGAAGGGATAAGTACTCATCAAGATCCATAGTGAACTCGGGGTGGGGGGAAATTTTATTGAGATGAGAGAGGAATTCACAGAGAATTATGTTGGGTAGTTTATGGGTAACATTCTCTACAACCCGAAATTTTGGGCATGCTGAAATTGTATGGAGGCTGAGTTTCTCGGAATATTATATGAGATCAAGATTCAGCTTAACGACATCAAACAGGGCCTATGTTGAAGTGAATAAGTTTGAATTTACTTGAATTGAATATGGGGATACTTGAATAGGTTTGATTATAACTTTTTGGTTAGTTTTATCACAAAGTTGACTAGGTTCATTAGATGTATCTATTGTTGAAATGAAGAATTTCACTAATAAAAGGTTGTTGGGTTTCGGCCAAGTGGGTTTTTTTATAGTAAATATTTTGTCCTCTTTGTGAATTATGATATGTACTGTCATTGTAGTTCTATGGTTGAATATATAAAGGGTAATTGCTCAATGATAATCATGAATTGTTGAAATAAGATCTACATCGTTTTAAGTAATTATTAGTATTTTATCAACTGTACTTGAAAAATCAATAGAGGTGATGTAGATATTTATAATTTAGTTGATATATATGAAACAAATGTTTCAAATGATGGCAAATTGAATGTATCAACTAATTCTGAACCAAATTCCTTTGGAATAATATACTTTTCAAGATAAGTATGATGGTCTTATTAATAATGGGACATGGAAGTTACTGGATGCTATATTTCTAAGTAAACCAATTGGATGCAAGTGGGTCTACAAGAAAATGTACAAATTATATAGCTCAGAACAAATCAAGGATCATGGAAAAAATATTTTCATACAAAGAAGGCATTGCTTATGATGAGACTTGTTCTTCGACAGCAACCTGAGACATCATCCACATCCACATTCTCTTTTCCTTAAGACCAAAAAATGGATAGAAATTTAGTAACGTGGATGTGAAGACTACTTTCATGAAAGTATACTTGATAGAGGCAATTATTTCTCAGGAGTTCTATTGTTCAGGCTATAGTAAATGTATACATTCTACTCCAAAGCTAACCTTAAAATCCAAATTTCCCCACAAGAATTTTAACAAAAAAATCATCAAAATCCCTTAGAAAATATGTTCAATTATTCTTCAAACTTCCAACAAAAATTTGTAAAGAAAAGCTTCCAAATGGTAACACAATTAAATAATTGAAAGTCTATGCTTCTAACTAGTTATGTTGACAAGAGAAGATTGGGATCACTGTATAATTCACAAAGTCTCCAACATTGTAAGAAATTTTTTATGTATTGATCGAGATATTAGGTACAAATTGAGAGGTATTCAACAATCTCAAAATTATAGTGTCAAGGTTGCAATCCTCTCAAAAATTTTACTCTTTCGAAAATTCTCCAACCTAGTAGAAGATTTTGAAATAATTCCATATGTATTCTAAGATGGTTCCATAGGTGGAATGGATGTACTCCACACTCTGTAGAACATGACAAGGCTCAGGTCCAATATATTTCAATATATAAGTCTGAAGGCTCTACTTTTGACACAACTCTAATGATAACGTGCCCAAATATAATCCTATGTTTACAAGTTTAGATTAGGTCTTAAATTCTTATAAACTATAGGACCATGGTTTACACAACGTATAGATCAAGACCCAAACACAAAATATTCACTAAATTTCATCCTTTCTATATCCTTTTCTTTCATATATGAGTCCGACTATGTATTTATAGGTGTTTTCATATGTGAAAGGAAATTTGATGGACTATTAAGCCAGCCTTTGTATTAAATCTGACTATGAATTGTTTATTTTATGTGGAATAATATGAGAAGGAATAGCCTTTGGCACAAGAATTTTCTTCAAGAACAACATCCTAGTAAAAAAACATAAGTATACTCACTAATGAACTATGTTCTCTTCAGTTTACATAATTTAGACTCATAGTCATGGTTGTTGCAGCAACACATAAATCATACGTCAAGCATTTCTCCTTACAGTTCTGAGACCCTCTATAATTATGAGAAGGATAAAGACCATATAGAACAATTCTCTTCATTATATGTATAGTGATTCTTTCCTTGCAAGCACCAAGAGGAACCAATTTTAAACATCCATTTCAAGGATTCTTAGACTCCAATAGTTTATTAGGTTCGTCGTCAATAGGGAATTCACAAATAGGTCTCATAGAATTAAAACTACAAACACCATAAACACCACAGGTTACAAAAAAATCACATTGATTCTCCACAACTTGCAATCCAAATTTCTAATCTACTTTAGCTTCTTCATGTTTTGTTTTGTTTCCTATGTTTAGAGCCCTTGATTCAATTCCATTTGTATAATATAATTGTATAATAGAATTCCTAGTTTTTGGAAGACTTTCCAATCAACCCTAGTGGAGATAAAATGAATTGAATGCAAGTATTTAGGTATATCAAATCATAAAATAGATCGCTTTTCGATTTTTACCATGAAAAACTTATGATTAGACCACTAATTGCTAGAGTTTGATACATAGGGATTTTTCTAAGAACCTAGGGTTTTATCACCATCATATAATTTTTTATTTAGAGAATATTAGAGCTTGCTTCTACTAAGGCTTCTGGAACAATGTTTCTTTATTGACATCCATAATAACTTTATCCAACACATATTTAGATATTATGAATTTGATATTGCAATCCCAAATATTGAATGGAGGATCCATATCTTTTATCAATACTAAAATCTCCTTTTAGAGCACAATATCTCCGTCATGAAGTTCCAACCTGCACATAATACTTTAATTTGTTCATTATAATGAGGTTGGAAAGATGAGAACCATAGGTTCAATCACACACCATAGAGGTTGTTGATTTTTGTAGTTATGGTCATGCTTGATCATTTATATTTTATCCCTTGAAATAAATAATTTAATTGTGAGACATGTTATTCATGTAGTTTTCTTTGATTAGCCCTTGAAATAATTATTATGAGACACATTCTTAAAATATGATTTAAAAGAGAAAATTTGAAAATTTAAGTTTTGAATTTTTAGATCAATTCATCAATTCATCTAGTGAAGAGACAAACCCATTTGGATAGCAATACCACTATATATTGAGATATATACCTCCTCCTCAAGGTACCATTAGACCTCACACAAGAAAAGACAATTTCTTTGATTATAAGATAAGGAGAAGAAGAACAAAGGATAAGAAGGATGAATTCATCTCTAACTTCTATCTCTCTAGACCTCATACTGATGAATTTATTTTTGCAGAGTTATTGAGTAACATTATAGATATGCAGAAAATTTGGGTTGAAATTATAGGGAGGTATAGTTTATGGGAATATTCTGGGAGGTCAAAATTTGATATCATAGAGGGTCAATTTTAAAGGGCAGAATTTTGAATTTACTTGAACTGAATAGAGGGCTACTTGAACATGTTTCATCATAATTTATTGGCTAGCTTGACCTCATAATTTACTTGCTTTATTAGATGAAACAAATGTTTCAAATGATTTCAAATTGAATTTATCAACTAATTTTGAACCAAATTCCTTTGAAATAAGAGAATTCTAGTTATAATTATTGTGGTCTTATTAATAATGGTACATGGAAGTTGGTGGATTATTTCTTTGTAACTAAACCAATTAGTTGCAAGTGTGTCTACAAGAAAAGGTACAAATTATATGGTTCACTTGACCAACACAAAGAAAGGTCGATGGAAAAATTATTTTCATAGAAAAAAGGCATTTATTATGATTAGACTTGTTATCATACAACAATGTCAACCATCATCCATATTCTCTTTTAGTTGACCATAAAAAAATGGATGGAAATTTCATAAAATAGATGTGAAGACTACTTTCATGAAATGATACTTGAAAGAGGATGTTTCATGTATTAATTGGAAGATTTTGTTGTAAAGGGACAAGAACAAAAAGTGTGAAAACTGATTTAATTCTTATATGGTCTAATGGAATGATCATAAGCATGGTGTTAAAAGTTAATTGAAAATATTCTGAAATTTGAATATCAAACATTTTAATCTTTATGATACAACTCTATTTGCTAATATGGTGGGATAAACTATTTCTATATCTTGTAGTGTAAGTTGATGACGGGGAAGAATTAAATGATCTATATTGCATCCAAAAATAATGAGTTGAATAATGGATTTGGGATGATATGTTTGGGACATCTTCCATACTACTTCAACATTGAAGTGAATCAACAATTAAACTACATATTTATCTCCCAAAATATGTGCATTGAATAATTATGAACAAGTTTTGGTTTGGTAGAATGTAACCCTCTTATAGTAAAGAAACATAATTTGAAGTTCAAGTGCAATAAATTTTGGGGAATGTAACCATCCGAGATATATATGTTTTGGGAAACAATAGATATCTTACCACCAAGAGACCAAACATTTCATTTGTTGCTGGACTCTTCCAAGGTTATGTAAAAATATTGTGAAGGATTCACATTTAGATGACTTCGGCTTGATTTCATATTTTGATTTAATTTTCATGGGGGCAAAGGAAATGAGTACAAATAATCAAATCCAACACATAATTGGATTCTCAAGTCAATAAACAATGTCATTAGTTCTTGTATGGAAATGTTTAGGTTTTTAAATTGGGTTTTATTGAGAATTTTCATATAATATTCAAATATTTTAGCCTTATAATTATAAATTTTAGTTAATGGATATTTGGAATTAGCAATGGATGTAACGACTGTGTGTAAAGAAGTGGTTAATGAGAATTTGGAGGGTTATTCATTATTATTTAGGCCATGTATGAGGGCTTTTAAATAGCTCAAACATCCATCAATGTTCATATTAATGTTTGGTAGGTGAAAAAGTTGTGTGATACTATTCATTTTTTATTATATATGCTAATTCCTTTATAACTTCTAAAGTAAATACAAACACATAGCATAAGAAAATATCTCATCTAGAACACTAAGTATGCTATTCCTAGTGGATTTAGAGAATAATCCCTATTGCATAAATCTCATGATAACATGAATTAGGTTACCTTATCCATATATTACATAAGAATCCCACATTCCCTCACAAGTAAATGACCCGCTATGGGAGGAGGAGCTCATCTAGTAAAATTCTCAAGCCCCAACAAGTAAACATGAGGATAGAGGAAGTATTCCCATAAGTGTCTATTAAATGGAATGTTAAAGTGGATTTGGATATAATAGGTGTAAACATAACATAAATAAAGGTAATATCACATATCATGAATTTCAACTAGTAGTCTAAAATATTGAGTTTGAACCAATCCCTTCCTCCAATTGCCCATTATGATGAGTAACAGTCTTGTAATTCTAGTAGCACTCTTGCAATGTTAACTACATTAGACAGAGAGGTAACCGAATAGAAAATTCTACAAACTAATCAATATTTAGGTAGACTAAAAATCATGGTTATAGATAGCCATGGAACTAGGAGGCACAAGAATTTATCTATTACATACTAAAGAGAAATATTATTTTAATATCAATTCACAACCCTAGGGTCCTTAGAGGGCATTTTAAATTAAGATTAGATAATTGATAATAAACAAAACAACATCGCCTTATTACTATATTTCCAAAGTATAATAATTTTAAACTGTAACATCAAATTAATTCAAATATTTGTCATTCAATAAGTTAGCAAACTAGAACTACAAAGTTCAAACTAATATTCTACTTGGTTCCGCTAATATTCAAGTTAATTCGTTTAAGTTGAGAACTACAAGCTTGTCTTGGACCAACACAAACCGGCGTCTGCATGTTGGACATGAATGCTTACGATCAAACCATAACAAAATGCACTTTGCATGATAGTTATGTTTGCATGGTAATTGTTTTGCAGAATCACTTGTGGAAAACGTTTCGAGACAGATAGGGCAGGTGACCGCATCCTCACTTTCATTTTCTTGGCAACTTAATATAACTGAGGGCAACGCATCAAGTGCTGCACGAACACTGCTATTTACCCACACTTCCTCCTCTTCTGTTTCATCTTCTTCTGAGTCGTCTGTAAAACTACTATCTGAATCGTATGAAGAGTCAATGAGGCCAATACGCACTTCTTCATATTTGAAATTGAATTGATATGTATCATTCTCCAGATGCTGTTTGATCTCACGCCATGTGAATTCTGAATTCCAAATAATTTGAATTCTATCGAAATCAACGAGTTCATCGACGTTTTGTGGGCGAAAATCCTCTATGTATCTGATGACGATTACATTCTCCGCCAACCTAAGCGTTACCATATAGTCTTCATCACTCTGCTCATTTTCAGTATCTTCGTTTCTGCCTCTCCTCCGATCTATGCTCTCTTCCAGCCACTCTTCGTCCAACTCACGTACACTAGCATTCTCTGTGACATCCAGCAATTCCCTTGTACCAATATCCTGGAATTCCGTTATATACTGCAATTCCATTGTACCAATAGTCACGCTGGACACCAAACGATCAGCATCTACATCTTCACCAGACACTGAATCCTCAACATCTACATCTTCACCAGACACTGAATCCTCAGCATCTACATCTTCACCAAACACTGAATACCGAGAACCAGACAATGAATCCTCTTCATCTACATCTAAATCAATGGTTGTTGCCTCTGCTGCGATTAGTGCAGGTTCCACGTCTCTCAGAATACCGAGAACGGTTTCCCTGCCAAAATAGTGAGAACGGTTTGTATCATTTCTTATGTTACCTTCTGCCATTCTTTACCAATGACCTAACTCAAATACTATACAATTTTCAACAAAGAGATATGAAGTTTCCCGCACGTCAAGGGATCTGATAAAGAAATATGAAGCGATAGATCTGTATTGTTGTTTTGAATAGATCTTTGAATTATATATACATAAACATTCACGTTCACTTATTTTGATCGTATAAAGCCGACAATGGTTCTGCCATTTGACTATTTTATTTGTAAATTAATGGGTTTTTAACATAGTTATTAAGTTTGAATTCTAATTTGGATTAGAAGGTTTATCTTAACTTCATATTAACTCATTGTGAAGAAGGGTTAATATTTCTTTTCACTTTAAATAAAATTTGTATTTCTAGATTTGTAATTAACAGTTTTATTATTACTTATAATTATAACTATCATTATAAATATTAATTATTAATTTATTTTTATTTTTTGTAATTTCGTTAATTTTGATAACAATTATAATCAATTATTTTATTTTATTTTTAATATAATTTAAATTTTATTTTATTACACAACATTACAATATATCTACATTTAAGGTGGAGAATGCCTAGTAAATTATTTTAAATATTTTATTATTTTTAAAATAAGTATATGTGTAAATGTCTATAAACATTTACACCACTATACCATCTTTTATATACCATTTTGAATTTAGATTTACTCTAAAAAGTGTAATAAAATAAAATTACTATCTTAATTCAGGTTTGATCTCTTTTCGAATGTGGTAGATATAGAGTAAAGATGAATCTAAGTTGGTTTAATTCCCCCTTTAAATAGGCTACATTCCATATAAATACCATGGATCAATACCATGGTTATCAATACCATGGGCCATTTTTATTGTAATTATTATTTTGTTTTTATAGGGTTATTTTTATTTCATTTATTCATGTTATTTTATTTTGAGTTAAAATATTTTCATTAAATTATTATTTTATTTTATTTTATTTTTATGTAATTTCACTTCGTAAAAATGTTAAACATTGCATTACAACATCTCTACCACGTGTAAAAATAAAATATTTATAAAATATTTTGATTTTGAAATAAGTTATAGGTTTTGGGCAAGTGGTATTGATAAGACATGTTAATTGCCCATGGTATTCTAACAAAGCCTATTTACAAGTTAATAATGACTATTGTAAAATATGGGTTAACATCCATGGTTAAGAATCTTGCTCTATTGGAAGTTTATTGCAAGTATTAAGTTTTAATTTAAATACATGCTACAAAATTAATTAAGATAAAATTTTTATAAAATATTTTGATATTAAAATGAGTTAGTGTTTTTGGGCATGTGATATTGATAAGCCATGGTATTGGCCCACGATATTGTAATAAATCCTATTTGGAAGTTAATAATATCCCAGTTAAGAATCTAGTTATGTTGTAAATATGAAACTTTGATTAGACAATAATTATTTTAATTTATATGGTAAAATTGATTTTAATTTATATATATCGCAAGGACACCTTAAAAATGCACTTATTTTAATGTGATATGTATATTATGATTAATAAAAAAAATTACAATAAAAAAAATTAATAATTTAAAAAAATGTTTACGTTTAATCATTATTTTCTAATTTCTAATGTTTAATGTCAACACATCTTATACTAAGTTGTAGAGCCCATCTCAATGCAATAAATTTCTTATGAGATAAATTTCTTACAAGTTATTAAATGTATCAAGAAGATGATGAGTATTTTTCCCTTATGGAAGCCTACCCCCTTACGGATCATTTTTCAAATGGATCACTACTCAATCAGGAGAGCCAATCCACATTCATAGATAGCAAGTAGTAATATAGAGCATCCTTCTTTATTAATGAATACATTATAATAAATTATTATCAAATAGTACAAGAAGAACAAGTTATTTTAACGTCCACGAGGCTAAATATAACCTATGGGAAAAATTTCTTCTCTATCTTGCTCTTGTATTCTTCCCTTTTCCTATGAAGTTTCACAATAAACTCTCACGACTTTTTGAAAAATCCCATGCTAAATGTAATATCGCAAGGGATAGATGCCAAAATATGTGCATAACTTTCCTTGTTGTCTTTGAAGGCCTCACATCCTGAAATGAAATTCTTTTCTGTTCCCATTTTTCAAGAAGAGCAAAAAGTACATACTCTATCCTCCCACATTTCTTTTGGCCCTTTCTAGTGCCATGCTTCACAACAGATTTGATGCAAATCAGTCCTTATTTGAGCAATAATAATTTTGGCTCTCCAAGAAATATTGGACCGTATATACACTTTTTGATGATGATTATGATTAGGATTAAAATCTTCAATATAAACTTTTTCTTTCTCCCTAGCTCCTTCTCCCAAGTTCTTTTGTGGTGTTGGGTATACGACCAAAGTCCCACATTGACTAGAAGTGGGGAGGATCATGGGTATATAAGGATGGAAAAATATCTCCATTGGTATGAGGCCTTTTGGGGTAAAGCCCATAAGCAAAGCCATGAGGGCTTAGGCCCAAAGTGGACAATATGATACCATTGTGGAGATATGTGGTGTCCAGAATCCTTACAAGTGGTATCAGAGCCATGCCCCGAAA
Organism: Pinus albicaulis; assembly: GCA_034641835.2. Lineage (NCBI taxonomy): Eukaryota > Viridiplantae > Streptophyta > Pinopsida > Pinales > Pinaceae > Pinus > Pinus albicaulis. The sequence goes on along the minus strand of CM076574.1, from coordinate 192,436,371 downwards.
TTAGTGAAGTGGATGAATCCTTGAATGCCGAATGAAGGTGGTGGGCCCCGGTAATATCACGATGGGATCCATGGATGAGCTCGGTTAGACAGGCGGTATGCTCCGGATTCTTCATGGACGTGTCCTGGTCCCAACACGGTGAAGAGGAGTTGACCTGGGATAGAGCAAGCTCTCGAGGCAGGTGGTGCTCCATGTAAGGCGTGTGCTTCCAACGCATTGGAGCGGAGAATCCCGGTTGGTAGAGAGTGGACGGATGGATAATCGTTTGAGGGGAGGCTCGATGGTCCTTTGTTCGAGGGGAGGATTGTTGGGTATACGACCAAAGTCCCACATTTACTAGAAGTGGGGAGGATCATGGGTATATAAGGATGGACAAATATCTCCATTGGTATGAGGCCTTTTGGGGTAAAGCCCATAAGCAAAGCCATGAGGGCTTAGGCCCAAAGTGGACAATATCATACCACTGTGGAGATATGTGGTGTCCAGAATCCTTACATGTGGAACTTATCAATAAACAAAAGCTTTTATCTCTTTACTTTTTGTGGGACACATCTCAATAAAATGCCCCATTTTCTAATCCATTTGTTACTTTGCTGAATCCAAGTCTTCTTTCTTATGCCCAATATTTCATTTAAAAAAACCTCAGGCCATTTTGCATCTTCCATTTTCTCATTTTTTTCAAATACCTTATGGCCCACACCATAGCTATTACCTCAATAGGAGCAACCCGTGTTTGACTTCAAAATATAGCATAAGGAATTGCACTTTTAATTTTGAGCTTTTTTTTAATCAAACACATTTGAATTTTCTCAATTTGTTTCCACTACATGTCGGATGTACTATTGGCCACCAGTTCACAACTGTAGAGAGTCACCAAAATTATTAAAAATCCAAAAAGAGTTAGAGAGGCTTTCAAGTTGCATAACTCTCCCTATCTACACTTATTTTGAAAAGCATATAATTCTTTCAGACCCCCAAAAGTTATTTTTTTTCTACATCCATCCCATCTTAGATTTATTTTCAAGTCAATTCCGAGGTATTTTTAATCCAAAACTTCTTCCAGAATGTTTCCTTCAAAGTGCAACGGTATAGAAAACCACTACTTTGGTTTTGATCGTATTGACTTGCATCCTCACATTTCTACAAAATTTCTCAAGGGAAAGTAAGTGCTCCTGCAAACAAAGAGAATATTTAGAAATTATAATAAGGTCATCGGCTTATAAAAGAAGCTTTATAGCAAAATTTCCCGAATGGATATTGTCACCCTCTTGCATATTTAGCCACTCTTTAATCTTGTCGATATATAAAACTAAGAGGGTTGGAGACAATTCGAAACCTTGTTTGATGATCCATGTGGATATTGGTGGCCACCCACCTATTCCATTTGGACCCACACCATTAGTTCTTTCAGTTTTTTAGTTTCAACACAACTTACTATTTTTCGCAGTTTTTCACGTTATGAACTTCCAGACCCATGTTGAGGCCCTAATCATCCAGGTGTATATTGATGGCTACCAACCTATTCCATTTGAATGTGCACCATCAGTTCTTGTAGTTTTTCATTTTCAACACAACTTACTCTTTTTAGTAGCTTTCGAGTCCTAAGCCTTCAGAGCCATTTGAGGTTGTAAACGAAGTTTTTTGGGAAATACAGGAGCAACATTGGTCTACTCAATCAAAATTTTTATTCCTCAAATTGATCTTTCTAATGAGGTATTGAGCACATCAAACGAGGATTGTATGCCAAAGTTACGTCCCCAGGAAGATTGATGTACCATTTTACCCAAATGTGGCCCATAGTTTTGGCGCTTTATCTCCTAAGGATAGGTTTTTGGATGTTTAGCATGTTTTATTGTTTCTCAACAATAAATAGGTATTTGAGCCTCATTCTAACACAGTTCGAAGGCCTATAGCTGCCACATCTCTTCTCAAAGATAAAATAGCAGTGTCATAGCTAGTTTATTTCCATTATGTCAGTAAGCATATTTTAGTCATTTGTTATTAATGAAATGTGGTTTTATTTCCATTGCATCTTTGTGTTTATGCCTATTTCTATATTTTATTGAATTCCTGCATAAATCTAGATCAGTGGTACCATAGTAGTATGGTATTTCTTTATTTTTCTATGCATGTCCCCAACACAGTCTCGGTATAAGGAGTTAGGTCTCGATCTAGTTGAAACCTTGCAAGATTAGCCTAATAAACCTCAAATAACTCCCATGGTGAATGAAAAGAAAGATGATGGAGTAGGAGATCCTATCAAAATATTTCTAAAGGAGGCCATTGAGAAACAGAGGAACGCAAGGATGGATAACTTTGCCCAGATCCTTCAACAGCTGCCAACAGGCGACATATCTACATCCTGTAGCCACTTTGGAGGTGCCACTCCTTTTAAGGTATAGGTCAAATTCAACATTCATGTATTTGAAAGCTAGATAGATGTAGACGTCAGAGATAGACGGTTGAATTTTCTCGAAGGGTATTTCTCGGTCCATGATTTCCCTAACCGAGAAAATATTTTTTTTACACTTCTCAAAGCCAACCCCCATGTCAAAGAGTCATGGGAAACAAACTATAAGCAAAGGGATGAGAGAGAACCCTCTTTGTTCTCGGCCACACCCTCTTAGAATTCATTCTGAGATGACATCAAGGAACAATATTACCCTGTGGGGATCTATGAGGAGAAATACATCCAATGGGCCATGTTGTGGCAACAAAGGGATCAAGATGTGCATGAAATAGCGAATTGTTTCCATACCCTGTGCACAAAGTTGGGTATTAAATATTCTCAGAGAAATTTGGTGCTCAAGTACTGCAACTCTCTTCACAGACACTGTTAGGAGGAAATGGAGTTCTTCGACATTACCTCGCTTGGCACAACATGTCACCATGCCACCAAGATCGAGCATCAATTTAAGCAGAAGAAGTAAGACTTTCGATCCGCAAATATGAAGCCGGGGAAAAGCCAAAGAGGGGCAACACAAAACAACAACAAAAACCAAAAGAAGGACACATGGATGTGGTGTGAGTTTCATAATAGCCCCACTCACAGCACAAGTGAGTGTTGGGACAAATAGCCATTGGTGGTCGAACTGAAGGCACCCAAATCAGATGCATGTTCTGATCCCAAGACAGAACCAGACAAGGGAGATGACAAAGTGAAGCAAGTCATTAATAAAGACCCTAGTTCCATTGTTGCCACCACCAAGCTCCAAAGGGAGGATCCCGAGGATCGAAAGGAGGGGGAGTGCCTCTTCCATTCAAAGATGTGGGTAAAGGGTTCTCTGCTACAATTCCTCATTGATAGCAGAAGCCAAAAGATCATCATTTTGGCAAAGGTCATGAAGCTCCTCGACCTACTGACTATAACACACATACAGTTGTATACCATCGGGTAGGTTAAACCTGGAAGAGATCTCCGTGTCTGCCAACAATGCCACCTTTCACGGATAAGGTATTCTGTGATGTTGCTCCTCTTAATGTAGCTGATGTATTATTGGGCCAACCATACTTGTGGAAGTGACATGATGTGTATGAGTTTAGGCCTAATTTTGTAGTTATTACTTTGGGAAATAAATTATACCGAATACCAGAGGTAGTACCCCCTCCTGCCATCTCTTTGACTATTGCAAAAAAATGCAGTAAAATTTATTTCCAAACCATGAAATTTATTTTCCTTACAACTTGATCATAGGGGAAGAGGAATATTGTGGCCATAACCTAGAAATAGGGCTCCCCTACACGGCTGTAGCATATGGAAAAAATTCATGGAGGAAGACGACGATATTTTCTCCTTACCAATAAATGTTCCTGTACGCTATAAGGACAAACACTCCATTGATCTGATCCCTCGGTGCACTGCTGCATAATGTTTCCATACCTCAAGTGACTACAAAAAAATAATCCACACATGTTTTTTCTGAGGTAACCAAATTTATTGAACGTATCTAACACATCTACCAACTCGTCCACCAACATGTCCACAACATCCTCGACAAATCCAATACCAAGTTCAATATAGTTTTCCTCTCATGGAGGAACATAACACAATGGGGAACATTTCTTCCTAAAGAGGGAGGAATGATCTAGGTGGATATTGGTGGCCACCCACCTATTCCATTTGGACCCGAACCATTAATTCTTTCAATTTTTCAAGTTCAGCACAATTTACTATTTTTAGCAATTCTTCAGGTGACGAAATTCCAAAGTTGTTTTGAGGAACTAATGATCCAGGTGGATATTGGTGGCCTCAAACCTATTCCATTTGAACCCCCACCATTGTTTATTCCATTTTTCCTGTTTCAGCACATCTTACTATATTTAGCAGTTTTTTAGGTCGTGAACTTTCAGAGCTGTTTTGAAGCCCTAAAGGACTGTTCTTTGGAAAATCAGGAGAAGCATGGGTCTATGAATCACTCACTCAAATTTTGTAGTCCTCAGCTAGATATTTCTAACGAGGTATTGAGCGCGTCTAACAGAGATCGTATGCCAAAGTTACATCCCTTGGAAGATTGATGTACGAATTTACCCAAACGATGCCCATAGCTTTTGAAATTAATCTCCTAGGGTTAGGTTTTTCAATGTTTAGGGCTTTATATTGTTTCTCAGCAATAAAGAGGCCTTTGATACTCATTATAACATAGTTCAAAGGCTTGTAGCCATCACATATATTCTCAGATATAACCTACCTGTGCCCTAGCTGGTTTATTTCTATTATGTCTATAAGCATATTCTAGTCATCCATTGTTGATGAAATGAAGTTTTGTTTCTGTTGCATCTCTGTGTTTATATCTATTTCTATATTTTTTTCTTACCTTCATAAATCTAGACCAATGGTATCAGAGTAGTTTTCTCTTTCTCTATTTTTCTTTGCATGTCGCCAACATGGTCAGGGTGTAAGGAGTTATGGCTCGATCTGGTTGAACCCTTGCAAGATTAACCTCAGAAACGCCGACGAACTCCCATGGCAGAAGAAAATAAAGACGAGGGAGCAGTAGATCCTATCAAAATATTTCTCAAGGAGGCCCTTGAGAAACAGAGGAATGCGATGATGGATAACTTTTCCTAGATCCTTCAATGGTTGCCCACTATTGGCGCATCTACATCCTACACCAACTCTGGCGGTGCCACTCCTTTGAAGGTACATGTCAAATTTGACATTCCTATATTTTAGGGTACATGTCAACTTTTACATTCCTATATTCGAAGGCCAGATAAATGTAGATGTCGTAGATATATGGTTGAATTTTCTTAAAGAGTATTTGTGAGTCCATGATTTCTCTGGCCGAGAAAATATTATTTTTGCACTCCTCAAAGCCTCCCCCCCATGTCAAAGACTCATAGGAAACCTATTTTGATAAAAAGGACAAGAGGTAACCCGGTTTGTTCTCAGCTACACTCACATGGAATTTGCATCGAGATGGCATCAAGGAACAATATTACCCATTATGGAAATATGAGGACAAATACATCCAATGGACCATGCTACGGTAGCAAAGGGATCAAGATGTCAACGAACTAATGAATTTGTTCCATACCCTACGGACAAATTTGGCTATTGAAGTTTGAATAAGAAATTTGGTTCTCAAGTACTGCAACCTTTTGCACAGACATATTCAGGAGGCATGGAAAATTTTAAGGGCTAATATTCGTAAGTGGGCTAATTTTCCATGATTTTTCCCAAAAAAAAGATTTGCTAATTTCCATTTTTTTGTAAAAATGATTCGCCCAAATTTTACAATAAAAAATTATTTTACCTTTAAAATACCCAACGTTATATAGAGACTATATATAAAATCATTATAAAATTCTATAATTTTACAAACATATCAATAAAATTTGATAGTTCACATATTAGTGACTAGTGAAATTTGCGAACCATTTAAACTTCAAGATAATTTTCCATCCTTAAAATTATCCTTATCAGGAGGAAATGGAGTTCCTAGAGATTACCATTCTTGCCACGACATATCGCTATGCTGCTAATATTAAGAAGAAATTTAAGTAGAAGAAGTGAGACTTTGGATACGCAAATCCGAAGCGAGGGAAAGGCACCCTCGAACCATAGAGCTGGGAACAAAGCCAAAGTTAGGTGACTGAGAACAACACCACAAAGCCAAATAAGGACACATGGAAGTGGTGTGAGTTTCATAACAACCCCACTCATGGCACAAAAGAGTGTTGGGCCAAACAGTCATTGGTGGGAAAATTGAAGGCACCCGACTCAGATGCATGTTTTGATCTCGAGCCAGAACTAGACAAGGGAGATAAAAAAGGGAAGCATATCATTGATGCCGACCCCAATTCCATTTTTACCATCACCAAGCTCCAGAGGGAGGATCCTTAGGATCCAGAGAGAGGGAGTGCCTCTTCCATTCGCAGATGTGGGTGAAGGGTTCTCCACTGCAATTCCTCATCGATAATAGAAGCCAAAATAACCTCATTTCGGTAGAGGTCGTGAAGTGACTGAGCCTACCGACCATAGCACACTTGCATCCATGTACCATTGGGTGGATTCACCCTAGTATAGATATTCACATCTGCCAACAATTTCGCCTTTCGTACAACATCAAGTCATTTACAAAAGAGGTATCTTGTGATGTTTCACCTCTTTATGTACCTCATGTATTATATGTCCTACCATACTTGTGGAGGCGACATGTTGTGGATGAGTCTATGCCTTTTTCTTTTTTTATTACTTTGGGAAATAAATTGTATCAGATACCAGAGGTTTTAGTGCCTCCTTCCATCTCCTTAACTATTGTGAAACAATGCAATAAGATTGATTTCCAAACCAGGAAATTTATCTTCCTTATAAATCGCTCACACGGAAAGAAGAATATTATAGCCTCAACCTTGAAACAGGGCTCCCTTGCATGGCTGTAACATATGGACAAAGTCATGGAGGAATACGAGGACATGTTCTCCTTAACCATAGAGCTTCATGTATATTGCCAGGACAAGCACTCCAGTGATCTGACCCCTCGACGCACCACTGCCTAATGTTGCCATACCTTATGCGACTACATAGAAATAATCCACACATCTACAGTCTGAGGTGACCAAATTTACTGAACGTATCCAATGCATCTGCCAACACATCTGCCAGCACGTCCACGACATTCTGGACAAATCCAATACCATGTTTAACAGAATTTTCCTCTCATGGAGGAGTTTAACGGAATTGCGAATATTTCTCCCTAATAAAGGAGTAATGATACAGATGTATATTGGTGGCGACCCACCTATTCCATTTGGACCCGCACTATCAGTTCTCTCAATTTTTCAGTCTCAACACAACTTACTATTTTTAGCAGTCTTCCGGTTCATGACTGTCTGGAGCTGTTTTGAGGCCCTAATGATCCAGCTGGATATTGTTTGCCACCCAAATATTCCATTTCAACCCCCACCATCGGTTCTTTCATTTTTTTAGTTTCAGCAAAAAATTTTGTTTTTAGCAGCTTTTCAGGTCCTGAACTTCCAGAGTCGTTTTGAGGCCCTCAACGACATTCTTTGGAAAAACTGAGAGCAACATGGATCATGAGCTGATGTTTCTCACTCAAACATTATAGTACAAGGAGATATATTTTTGAAAATGTATTGAGCTCATCAAACAAAGATCGTATGCCAAAGTTATGTCCCTACGAAGATTGATGCACCAATTTACCCAAACGGGGCAAACAGTTTGGTGCTTCATCTCCTAGGGTTAGGGTTTTGGATGCTTAGGTTTTTCTATTATTTCTCAACAATAAATAGGCCTTAAAGCCTGATTCTAACATAGTTCAAAGACCTGTAGTCATCACATATCTTCTAAGAGATAAGCTATGAGTGCCCTAACTAGTTTATTTCCATTATGTCTGTAAGCATCTTTCAGCCATTTTTTATTAATGAAATGAATTTTATTTCCATTGCATCTCCATTTTTATGCATATTTCTATAATTTATTCTATTCCTACATAAATCAATATCAATTGACCCTGATATCACTTCTAAAAGTTTCATAAATTCTTGTTGAAGTTTTAATTTTGACTTTCACCTATATACCCTATGCACAACTCCTCTCAAATGCCTCGGAACCCCAAGTTCCTCAATTATGTGCCAAACCTTATGCCCAGGAACTATGTCAAAGGCTTTTCTGAAATCAGCAAAGCAACAAAAGACTTCTCCCTTTTTATCCCAAGCTCTATCAACGATGTGCCTTAAAGTTATACCATGATTAACTGTGGAATGTTTAGGTGTACAACTTGCTTGTCCTTTAACACATTTATCTATTTCTTTTGCGCACTTGATAATTTTATTTTGTAAGATGCTTCCAAATAAATTTTAAAACAAGGGGTTTATCATTATGGTCATATAGTTGTAGGGTTATTGACATCAACACTCTTCAAAAGAGGTATTACAAAACTAGTTGTCCAATTAGTGGGGAAGCACTATTGTATGATGTTGTTAAAAATTATTTAAATGTGACGTGAAAGAAATTTTAAGCCCCACTTTAGACTCTCATTGGAGTTCAAAAACATCTTTTTCTTTTCCAACACCTAACTTATTGATGCCCATATCTACCTCTTGCACTGTGAAGAGTATTGTATCAATGTTGACCAAAGGAGGAGGGTCAACCTTGGGATCCTGCCCATAATTTTTTCTTGAAGAGCCAAACCATTTACAAGTTGTAATTTTGTTTTTAGTTTGATTATTTATGGACTGATGCTCCTTCCAAAATAATTTGGAGTTATTTTTTCCAAGGAAGATTAGTTATTCTCTCCTTGAAACCATGAAATTGGTCATTGTCTTTCATAATATTAGTTTAGACTACCATCTTTATTAATTAACCAGCCTAGTTCCATCTTAATCCCAAATATATCATGCACTCAAACGAATCTAATCCATCTAGGTGAAACCTCTTTTTTGAGGGTGAGGCTTGATGAACGGATTTCACCTCCAAATATTTGGTCCCTCTAAACTCTTGATAGATCTGGGGCTAATATGGATCTAGGATGGTTATATAATACTATATAATACCTATATTTGCATCTATGTGTATCTTTCTTTTTCCCTCTATCTCACTCCACAAAAATACATACTCTATTTCTCTACAACTATCTCTCTTTGTCTCCCTCCCTCTTTCTCTCCCTCTATCTCTCTTGCCATTCTATCTCTCTCTCTCCCTTCCCCTTCTCTCCCATTATCTCTTCCCTATTTTTCTCCTATCTCACTCTCTCTTCATTTCTCCCTTGTCACTATCTCTCTCTCTCTCCACCTTTCTCCCTCTATGTATTTCTTCCTCACTTCTCTCTCTTGAGTCGTCTCTCTATTCCTTCATCTCTCTCCCTTTCTCTCCCACCTCCCTCTCTCTCCCCCCCCATCTCTCTCTCTCTCTCTCTCTCTCTCTCTCTTTATTCCCTCCAACTCTTTCTCTCTATCTCTCTCCACCTTTTTCAATATCTCACATCCTTTCTCAATCTCTCCCCCCCCTTGATATTTGTCCAGCCCTCTCTCTCTTCTCCCTCTCTCCATATATATCTCATGTATTATTTTGTGTCTTCTATCCTGTCCTCTCTCTCCATTTCTCCCTTATCAATCCATATTTCTCTCTATGTCTTTTTTCTTTCCTCGATCTCTTTCCAATATTCTGGAATTCTATTATATTAAGAGTCATGCTCGACACCAAATGCTAAACATCTACATCTTTTCTTTAGGTCCTTTCAGTGGTTGTTTCCTCTATTGCATTTATTGCATTTTCCACGTCTCTCACAGTTCACTATGAGAATACTGCGAACCATTTGTATCATTTATTAGGTTACCTTATTCCATTATTTCCCAATGACCATACTCAAATACTATAGATTTTTCAATAATCTATTTGATCAACAGATGTGAATTTTCATGCACATGAAGAGATTTGATGAGAAAATATTAAGTGATAGAAATATCTGGATTGTTATTCGGAATATATCTTTGAATTATCTTTGACTGTATAAATTGACAACGGTACTACCATCATGCATAAATTAATGGACTTTCGAATTGACCTACTACTAACGATGTGATTAATCAAAAAACATTTATCTAAATTATGGATCAAAAAAGTCTTAGATCTAACAAGAATGATTATATATATATATATATATATATATATATATATATATATATATATATATATATATATATATATATATATATATATATATATATATATATATATATATATATATATATATATATATACGTACACACACAAACACACACACACACACACACATATATTCTACAATTATATAATATGGAAAGAATAATAATTATATATATATATATATATATATATATATACATGTACACACACACACACACATATATATATATATATATATTTTACAATTATATAATATGGAAAGAATAATAATTATTCCAAGTGAGTTAATTATTTTATACCATTACCACCTAAGTCTAATTACAATTTTTTGTAATATTATATGTAAAAAAAAACAATTAATTGACCTAAGTTAAATTTATTCATTTAATTACTTGAAAAAGTGAAAAAAATGAAAGTGTTAAAATTCCAATATCTCGTTTTATAAATGATGTTTGGATTAAGATATAATATTGGTCGAAGACAAGGTTGACCTTAACTCTAGATCTACCAAGTGTCAAGAGGGATCAATATCTCTTTTCACTCTAAATGAAGTTTGTATTTCAAAAGATTTGACCCCACTTTAGGTTTGGTAGATCTAAATTTAATATTTTTAATATTAATTATAAATAATTATAATTAATTATAATTATAATAATAACTATTAACTATTAATTTATTTTTATTTTTATCTAATTTGATGAAGTGGAAATCATTTATTCATAATTATCCAAATTAAGTGTTCTATTTTATGTCTTTTTTTATTTTTTTCTTTCTTTTATCTTGACCTAGTCGAAATGTTTACATGATGTTACAACATCTCTACATATAAGGTGTATTCAAATATTTAATTTTTTATTATTTTTTAAATGAGCCAACATGTAAATATTTTACACCACTACACAATCTCCAAAATTCATGTTTTATTTTAGATCTACTCTAAAATAGGTTATGAAAATAGATTACCAACCTAGATCCATCTTAGCTAGGGATCTATCTACCAAACTAGGAGGGATCAAATATCTTTTCACTCTAAAAGAAGTTTGCTTATGAAGTGATTTGATCCCTCTTGGAACTTGGTAGACATGGAGTTAAGATGAATCCAAGTTGGATTAATTGCTCCCTTTAAATAGGCTACATTCCATATGAATACCATGGATCAATACCATGGGTTGCTATTTTTATTTTAATTATTATTTTATTTTTATAGAGTTTTATTTATTTATTTATTAAATTCTAACCATATTAAATGTTTACATTACATTATTTACATTATTATTATTATTATTATTTTCTTGTAATTTGAAGTAATGATAATGTTAACATTAGAATACAACATCTCTACCATATTGGGCTCCAGAGCTAGGGCCAAAAATAAAATATTTGTTAAATATTTTGATTTTCAAATAAGTTATTGTTTTTGAGCAAGATTGATAAGTCATGGTATTGGCCAATGCTATTCTAACAAAGTCTATTTACAAGTTAATATTATTTACTGTAAAATATGGGTGAATATCCATGGTTAAGAATATTGTTATATTGTAAATTTAGCGTAAGTATTAATTTTTAATTTAGATAAATATTACAAAATTAAATTAAAATATATTGATTTTGAAATGAATTATGGTTTTTGGGCATGTGTTATTGATAAGCCATGGTATTGGCCCTTGGTATTGTACTCAATCCTATTTGGAAGTTGGGTGAATATCCATGGTTAAGAATCTAGTTATATTGTAAATATGAAAACTTTATGTTCTTATTTATTATATTTATATATTGTTACACAATAATTTCTTCAATTAATATGGTAACATTGATCTTGGACCACCTTAACAATGCACTTATTTTAATGTGATATGTATATTAAGATTAATAAAAATAAAATTACAATAAAAAAACATGAATTTAAAAAATTTACATTTAACATTTAATTTCTAACTTTTAAAATTCAATGTGGACCCATCTACCCTACTCTCAATGCAAGCTGATGACATAAATTGTTTATAAGTTATTAGATGTATCTAGTAAGAGCATCCCATATGAAAGCCCACCCCTTATGGATCATTAGTAAAATGGACCACTAGCCAATCACGAGAGTCAATCCACATTCATAGATAACAACTAGTAATAGAAATCATTCATAGGTATGTCTCCCTTTCTCTCTCCTCTCCTCTTATGTGTCTTCCCTCTTCTCCTCTCTCTCTTAAATTTAATAATGAAAAAAATTAAAAAAATTATGTCCTCTCTTTCCTCTATTATGGTTAGTCCCCTTTTTTTCTCTTATCAAAAGTGAGGATATGGGATTTAGATATATCTCAAAAGTAATTATAACATTTTTCTTTTTAGATTAAATTAAAAAAACGTTATCAATTAAATTAAATTAAAATATTTTTATTGTAAAATAGGTTATGTTTTTTGGCATGTGGTATTGATAAACCATGATATTGTCCCATGGTATAATAAGAGAACCAATTTACAAGTTGATAATAACTATAGTTAAGAATATTTTCATGTCGTTATAAAATATTTTAATTGTAAAATAAGTTATGAGTTTTAGACATGTGGTATTGATAACCCATGGTATTGTGCCCATGGGATTGTAAAAAATTGAAAATGTGGGTCAATATCTATGGCTAAGAATTTGTCAAGTAAGTTATGGATTTTGACATGTGATATTGATATGCCTTGATATTGACCCATAATACTATAACAAAATCTATTCACAAATTAATAACAAAAATATAGCAAATTGAATTTTATTATTTTTATTTTAATAAACCAATATTTAAATTTAATTTTTTTACATAGCGAACATTTACAAATATTTACATACTTTTTCTTTGTTGCAAAAAAAAATTATAATAATTATATAAAACATGAAGATTAATTCAAAAATAAGTTATAATAATTATATAAATCTAAAACAAGAAGATTAATTCAAATTCTATATAAATACTATTACAACCTTACATTAAGGAATAGGTCCCTTTGCCATTTCGACGTCATTAATTTTTTTGTGTAGTGTGTAATGCCAATTTTTCACTTGTGCGATGAGATGAAATGACAATTCCCGAGTCGTCTCTTATCTGTGGTGATCTTTTCCCGGCCTCCGACAACCCATGTCCTCCGCTCTTGTAATGACTTCATCTCTCTTTATTTGTATCATTTCAGATCTCTCTTGGTTGGAATGATAAGTTGAAAAATCCTAGGGTTTGAAGAGGTATATGGTGACCAATAGGGTATTCATTATTACAAAATTTTTATTATTTATTTATATTTTTGGAATTTTTGAAGGACGAAAAGGTTTGTTTCTCCACACCTTATATTTATCTAAAATAAAATATGAAGTTTTATATAAATACACAAAATTTTAATTATGAGAAACAATGGACTGGAACTTGTTCCAAAACCGAAGGACAATATGGTTGTAGGATCTAGTGAATCTACAAGGTGAATCAAGCAGCAGATGGGAGTGTGGGGAAATACAAGGCTAGATTTTTGGCGAAGCGTTCTCTCAAGTACAACGAGTAGATTACAAGGATACCTTTGCTATAGTATAAAGGTACTCTTCAATTAGATCTACTCTTGCATTTTGAATGCAGATGAGATGGAATATACATCTCATGCATGTAACGACAATTTGGTTGTAGGATCCAGTGGATCTACAAGGTGATGCAAGCACCAGATGGGAGTGTGGAGAAATAAAAGGCTAGATTTGTGGTGAAGGGTTCTATCAGGTACAACGAGTAGATTACAAGGATACCTTTTCTTTAGTGTAAAGGTACTCTTCAATTAGATCTATTCTTTCACTTTGAATGCAGATGAGATGGAATATACATCTCATGCATGTAAAGACAACATTCCTCAATGGATTGATTAAGGAAGAGGTGTACATAGATCAGGTGGAATTATTTTATGATAGAATCGCATGTGTGCATACTGAAGCGAGTGTTGTATGGAGTGAAACAAGCACCACATGCTTGGTACATTAAGATAGAAAAATATTTCATTGGGTTGGGCTTCCCCAAAAGTGAAGCAAATGCAGAACTTTACCATATTATGGTTGAAGTTGAAAATTTTATCATAGTATTATATAATGGTGTTCAGAACTTCTGGAAACTTGTGTATGTTTCTCAAAAGGCATGATGTTTGGTTGAAAATTCAACCATTTTCAGGGGAAAGAAGATTAACTGATGATAGGAATAGTGCTTGACCATAAAATATATATAGGGAATGGAAAAATTAGTCATTAGAGAATTGGAGATGAAAGGGAACGTTGAGACATTTGACTAGAAAAAGAAACGAATTATTATTGGAGATATTGGAGTATTTTATAAATAATTAAATAAATAGATTTTTGTTAAAACTATATGCACACAATTCAATAAAAGGGGATAAAATGGAATTAACCTTTGGAATTAATTTTTATATAAATGTTGAATATAAAAAAATTAAACTAGGTTAGAAAAATGAAAAGTTTGACTAAATTAAATAAATAAATAAAATAAATACTAAATGCTTTTTTATTGAGTACTCATTAATTATTAGTTAACTATAAAGAAGAACATAAATAAATAAGTATCAAATTAAAACTAGAATAAAATAAATTTAGAATAAAAAATTACATAATCTTTGATAAAAGTTCAAAAATGAGGTAAACAATAAAATGAGAATTATAATATATGTATTAACAAATGATTTTGTTAATATAGGCGGTAATCTCTAAAGTAAGATGAGAGGAAGGAATATATTAATTTTTTTATGTAAAGTAAGTTGAATCTAGAATTTTTGATGTAGAGTTTGTTGACAGTAAACATTTTTAATCGATAAAGGAAATCAATAGAATTTATATTATTAGAAAATAGGGAAGGAATTTTCATTACCAAAAATATAAAAACAAAAATATAGAAATATAGAAATACAAATATAAAAATATTAATTAAGGGAAGAATTCCAAGGTAATGTGGAAGGAATATTGTTAAGGGAAGGGAATATTAGGGATAGTTGTATTTTGACTTATAAGAACCATGCTTAAATAATAAGAAATAGGTAGTGGGTTGCGAGGAATAGCTTAAATGAGAACCATCACTCTGATTAAATTTTTTTATACGATGCTTTTTTATTTCGAGGGCTTCTCTAATGACCCGGTTGGTGTGAAATGGGGCAGAAGATAAAAAAAATTTCTTGTCAAAACAAATAAGTTGTTTGGTAGAATGGGAATGTTCAACAATGGCATATTTTGAAGTGCAGTTGTGGATGGTATCACCCATGTGTTCTTTTAGTCGGGCTTTGAAGGACCTTCTCTTTTGTGCTATGTAAGACCTTCTGCAGGATAAGGAGATTTCATAGACTCCGAGACAAGTCATAAGGTCATGTTTATCCTTGGTTGTTCTAAAGACCAAGTTGGCGATTTTATTGGGTTTGAGAAAGGCTTTTATGTTATTTTAATAAAGGATATTACATAATTGATCCGTAACTACTTGAATTTAAGGAAGGGTAACTTTGGCTAAGGGAGGGTTGCACGGGTAGTTTTTAGGGTAGGGATGGAGGCGAGAATGGATGGCTTTCCTCACATGGCCACTTGAGTGACGGTTAGACTTAAGAGCTTTATTGAGATGTGTTATTTCCTTGGGCATGGATTGGGATGAGTATATTTGAATGGGTAGGGTGAAGAAGGCTTTAAGAATGACATATTTATGAGGATTGTGGTTGTGGTAATTAGCATGATGATACCTATCAGTGTGGGTCTTATTTCAAAATACTTGGTGGGTAAGGGAACCATGAGAAAGGCCTGAGACGAGGAGATCTAGGAATGGAAGGGATAAGTACTCTTCAAGATCCATAGTGACCTTGAGGTGGGGACAAATTTTATTGAGATGAGAGAGGAATTCATAGAGAAATATGTTGGGTAGTTTACGAGTAACATTCTCTACAACCAGGAATTTTGGGCATGGTGAAATTCTAGAGAGGTCGAGTTTCTCAGAATATTCTAGGAGGTCAAGATTCGGCTTAAGGACATCAAAGAGCACCTATGTTGAAGTGAATAAGTTTTAATTGACTTGAATTGAATATGGGGATACTTTAATAGCTTTGATTATAACTTTTTAGTTAGTTTGATCGCAAAGTTGACTAGGTTCATTAGATGTATCTATTGTTGAAATGAAGAATTTCACTAAGAAAAGGTTGTAGGGTTTTTCGGCCAAGTTGGTTTTTTTAGGGTAAATATTGTGTCCTCTTTTTGCATTATGATATGTACTATCATTGTAGTTTTATGGTTTAATATCTAAATTGTAATTGCTTAATGATAAACATGAATTGTTGAAATAAGATCTACATCCTTTTAAGTAATTATTAGTATTTTATCAACTGTACTTGAAAAATCAATAGAGGTGATGTAGATATTTATAATTTAGTTGATGTATATGAAACAAATGTTTCATATGAGTCCAAATTGAA
The DNA here is from genome assembly GCA_034641835.2 of Pinus albicaulis. NCBI lineage: Eukaryota > Viridiplantae > Streptophyta > Pinopsida > Pinales > Pinaceae > Pinus > Pinus albicaulis. The sequence goes on along the minus strand of CM076574.1, from coordinate 192,419,789 downwards.
TTTATCAACTAATTTTGAACCAAATTCATTTGGACTAATATACTTTTCATGATAAATATGATGGTCTTATTAATAATGGGACATGGAAGTTGGTGGACGCTATATTTCAAGCTAAACCAATTGGATGCAAGTGGGTCTACAAGAAAAGGTACAAATTATATAGCTCACTTGACAAGAGAAAATCAAGACTCATGGAAAAAATATTTTGATATAAAGAAGGCATTGATTATGATGAGACTCGTTCTCTGATAAAAACCTGAGCCATCATCCACATTCTCTTTACCTTAACACTAAAAAGTGGATGGAAATTTCGTGAAGTGGATGTGAAGACTACTTTCATGAAAGGATACTTGATAGAGGAAATTATTTCTCAGCAGTTCTATTGTACATACTATAATAAACATATACATTCTACTCCAACTCTAACCTTCAATTCTAAATTTCCCCAAAATTTTTTCACAAAAAAATCATCAAAATCCCCTAGAAAGTATGCTCAATTATTCTTGAAACTTCCAACAAAATTTTGTGAAGAAAAGCTTCCAAATAGTAACATCGTAAAATAATCCAAAGACTATGCTTCTAACTAGTTATGTTGACAAGAGAAGATTAGGATCATTGTATAATTAACAAAGTCTCCAACAAGTCGATCTCTTGTAAGAAAATCTTTATGTATTGATCAAGATATGAGGTAAAAATTGAGAGGTATTCAATAATCTCAAAATTATAGTGTCAAGGTTGTAATCCTCTCCAAAATTTTACTCTTTCAAAAAGTCTCCAACCTATTAGAAGATTTTGAAATAATTCCATATTTTCCAAGATGGTCTTATAGGCTCTAATGGATGTCCTCGAGAGTCCGTTAAGTAACATGACAATGTCCAAGTCCAATAGATTTTAATGTATAGGTCCGAACTGTAGGGTTTCATGAGGATGTAGTAGGAATCTATTCTTCTAGAACTATGAACTTTAGGTCTTAGCTATAAGAAGATCCGAAAAAATGGGCCACCATAGGTTTCCACAAATCTCCACAAATATGAGCTCTTCTTTCGACACAACTCTAATGAAAACATGTCCAAATATAAGCCTGTGTTTACAAGTGTAGATCAGGTCTTAAATTCTTATAAACTACAGGACCATGGTTTACACAATGTATAGATCTAGACCCAAACACAAAATATTTGTTAGGTTCCTATATTACTAGTATAGTCCCTTATTATTGTTAGTGTAACCCCTTTATTGTTATTATTGTACCTTTGTAACTCCCATATTGTTATTATTGTGCCCTTAAATTATTATTGTTATGGCATCTAGGATTACATTGTGGCCCCACTAGGATTACATTATGGCCCCATCAACTCCTATATATAGAAAGGAGGTTTTGTAAATTGTATCATCCAAGAATTGTTCATTTATGTAATGTATTGGAGGTTTCCCCCTCGAAGTGGCTTATTTCTAAGGCGTTGATATCTTTTTTCTTTTATTTTTGGAGCTGGTTATACAACATTTGGTATCAGAGCTTTGGATTCTAGGGTTTCGCTGTCAAATTTTCTACTTATAACTTTTTTTCTCATATAAGTCAGAATCTGAAATTTGTAGGGTGTGAAACCGAAATCCTGAGGAAGATCGTCAGAAAATTTCAAATCTTGGTTCGTAATATTTTCGGAGATATGATCTGTGCAAGTTAGGTCATTTTGTAGGCTCCTGAATTTAACATAAACAGGTCATCATGGTATTTGCATAATAACTTTTTTTCTACAAAGTTTCATAAGCTGAAATTTTTAGAGTGCGAAGCCACAATTCTGAGGAACATCTTCAAAAAATTTCAGATATTGGTTTGCAATATTTTCAAAGATATGATCTGTGGAAGTTAAGGATTTTTTAGGCTTCTGAATTTCATCTCAAATAGGTGATCGTGGGAAAATATTAATAGCTCTCTCTCCGAGCATCGGATTGGAATGCTGTAAAAAGTGGCCGCAAGTGAACAAATGTAATATTCCCACTAAGAGTGGGCCTAATTGAAATATTAACTTTGATCAATTTTGCCTTATATAATTAAATTATAAATAAAAAGGAGGGAGGAGGGTCTAACTCACTTAGATGGAATAAATCACCTTCCTAGTAGCACAACGTTGTAACTTAAGGGGGAGCGAAGGGGGCCAAACACCACATAGAGAAGGGGGTCCACGTACACTCTAGAAGCTACTGCGTAGATAAGGATGAGCATCTGGAGGAGAGAGAAGCTATGTTGGGGTTTTGGAGGGAAACCTATGTTATAAAATATGGAGGAGCCTTCTCATTTGATTCATTCTAGAGTTGATGATTTTGAGTGAGACGTTTATCTTCTTGAGCATTCTGTCTTTTTAGCCTATCTGCAGCACTGTTTAGTGCATTGAGTGTCTTCGGTCGGAGATCTCACCCTTAGCCTTGGGAGACTTTGAGTGCCTACTCGAGAAAGGTAATTTCTTTAGTATTTTGTGAGTATTTTTATTGTGTGGGTTTTTTGCAGAGCTAGAGCTTATAGAGACTGCGTAGTCACTGGGAGAGAGGACACAGTACCTTTTTGACGTGCTCCGGATTGGAGTTTTTGCAGGAGATTCAGCCGAGATTTTGAGCAGAGGGTCAGCCTTTTCCCATAGGAGGATTTTCGCAGAGTTTGAGATGGAGTTTCAACTATTTCCATTTAGCCTCTACGTAGAGCCTTGGAGGCCATCGTAATTACCTAAGGAGGCATTTTCTGGTGATTTTCGGATGTTGGCCATTTTTTATATGGTTTTTGGGTTTTTTCCGAGTTGGTGAGAAGAGGAGTCTTGCAAATTTTCACCTCATGCCGGCAAGGGGATCAACCCCTAGTCTTTATTCCATTCCAGTAGTAGCAGCTACATGGCAGTTTTCCAGCAGCTCAGACGCAGTTCATAGAGCAGCCATTTCTTGTATTTTCTCATAGTGTTTCTTCACTTTCTTTGAGCAAGATTGCCTATTGTAGTTCATTAGATTTCTCAGATTAATAAAATGGCTCAGCATTTCCTCTCTATGTTTTTTGGATGAGTTGTAGTAGTTGTCGTATTCTATTTCTATGATATTATATGTCTATTATTTTTTTTGAGAGTCTAGTTCTATACCATTTGGTGCATTTATCTTTCACTTCTGATTGCAGTCCGGAAAGGGCCGGTGGCCTTGACCCTATTCAATTTAGAGGGAAATATCCGGTGGATCCGGTAAATTCCCTCCCCGTCCATCTCTCGTTGAGTTTTCTCTGCTTTACAGGAGATATCAAAAACTAGATACAAAGCAGTAAGATAGCTTCAATATTGGATCATCCTAGGGGTTTCAAGTTTTCATTGTAGCTATTTGTTATAAGGGCCCACACAATCATCGGAGAGGCCTACTGTGGAGCTACTAAGCTGATTTTAGATTGGGTGTTGGGAAATTGATAGGAGAGCCATATGAGGAGGTTTTCCTGGGATTGTTGGGAGAGCAATGATTGAAAGTAGCAAATACAAAGGTTAGAAAACGAAATTGGAAGAGGGCCAAACTACAAAGGGTTAGATTTTGAAGGTTGGAATTAGAAGAAACCCTTTCTGGGTTTTCCTGGGTTTTGGGCGAGGATCACCTTCCCAAATTCCTAGAATTTTAAGAGTAGTTATGGGTAAACTGGGGAGGCTTGGAAGTGAGGAAGAAGCAGAAGGTCTCTGAGGATTTTGTAGTGTAATTTCGTGGAGGAAGCACAGTGATAGTCATAGAGCAGGAGGAGTCGATGGTAGGTGATGATGATGTGAAGAGATTTCGGGAGATGCTCTTCAAATCAGTACAGGACCTCTCGAGGTAGATTGAGGTGATGGGGCAGAGATTCACCATTGTGGAGGCTAGAGAGCGTGAAACCCCAAGGGGTTTCGAGATTGGCGAGGGATCAGGCACATCCCACCATTTGCCGAAGCATGATGTGACTCAACATATTGCATCACATACACCCACACGTTCCATTATGCCCACTTTTCTGGGTGCAGACACAGGGGTAGGAGCACAGCAGGAACCAGAGCCTAGCCACATGGGTGATTATTTCACCGAGTATCAGGCATATGGGCAGGATTTCAAGGATTCCCTTCCATTCTGAGATTTTTTTCAGCTCCAACGGGATAGCAGACCCCACAAATTTCATAGCGGGAACGTGCACTCACATGACATGGGCTTACAGTGCACAGTGGGCATATTCCATTTACCTACATTTGACGGGTCATCCAAGCATTCGGAAAAAGCTTGGGTGGAGAAGTTGGATACCTCTTTCCAGCTTGATCGAGTATCAGAAGGGGAAACCATAAAAATGGTTACCTCGCACTTGTGGGATGAGGGCACACAGGATTGTAGGGAGTTCGAGGATACACCTAGTGTGACACAGGACTCACCCTCATTGGAGACCTCCTTGACCGTGTTGGTTGATATCATAGTGGAGAAGGTAGAGCCTACCCTAGTAGAGCCATCCATTAAGGTGATGACCGGAGTCGTTTCCAAGTCTTCGGGTGGTAGCAGCACACGACAGATGGGTGAGGTTTCAGGAGATGTATCCACCTTCGATGAGGCACTAGGAGAAACAGAGGTATTGTATGATGGTCGCAGACAGTGGTATCATCGGCTTCGGGCAGACCTTCTAGTTTTGAAAGGGAAGGCCACGTCAGTATGGGAGGCCATTTTGTTGCAGGACAAGGAGCTGGAGGGCATGAGAGTGGCTTATGCCGAGTTGGCGGCCAAGTTGGCCCGCATTGGGGAATGACTAGATTCCCTGATGGTACAACCAGAGGGCACATTGGAGCATCAGATCACTCCCCTTCAGGCATGTATGGACGATACTAGCAGTGTTGTTGGGTCACCTCTTCCCATTAGAGAGAGAGGAATGGAGTCACCTAGTCAGATCTCATACGTTGACTTGCTTAGTAGGATGAGACGATCGGGGTTGCAAAGGGTGCAACATCCACATGTTGAGGTTGGATGGCGAGAGATTTTGAGTTGGTACTCTATGGAGATCTAGGGAAGATCACCTATAATTTCCCAGGTAGATCAGTTGACTATGTCTTGCAGGGTATAGTTGGCCTAGTAGTAGAGCATGTGCATCCGCTGGGGGAGTTTTTGTCAGCTACAATGGTCAACTAGTTTATGGGTAGACTCCCTAGGTCATCTTGGTATGACACTTATACACGGGATCACAGGGTGGACAACATACCTTGGGAGGAGCTTGTCGGAGGAGGTGGCATTGGCAAGCCACCAGATGGTGCCTTGTATGGGCCAAGAATTCTTCACCTTTGTGTGGGGCACAGAGGACGCAACGGAGCTGAGCAGTGGTGGTAACACTACTGACACATAAGGAGATTCATTTCTCAAACCCCTTGAGGAGGGTTTGGAGTGATGATCCATTCGTCTGCGGGTATAGCGATGCGATGGTGGAGATGATGATACCAATTGGGGGTAGTCCGACATGTAGAGGCGCAACTCTAGGTCATCACATCCAGGGATGTGTGGGAGCCTCTAGCATTGAGCAGTGGAATACTGGTGGACATGGAGTTGCATGGTGGTGTACCGTAGTGTGTGGGACTACATTGGGGAGTAGGATTGTCCTACATCACATTGAGAGCACTCGGGGAGTGACCGATGCCTGGACACAGTCAGGGAAGGAGATGGTACAGGGTGGTACAACAGTAGCATGCGGTATCCAGCAGTATACAGGGGTATGCCTTAGTATGCAGTGGCATGTCGAGTAGTACAGGGATGATCAGTGGTATACGAGGGCATATGGTGCTGCACAGAGGGGTCTTAGAGCATTGCCTCCAGGGAGACTCACGAATAAGGACACCGGGTTTACCTTTAGGGATATTTCACCCAGGATCGATGGGGAGACAAATGAGTGATACTTGAAGGTATCTGTGGGGAGTCATGCACCTGACGCTCTTCTACATCACTCACGGGCACAGCCGATTTTTTTGTTGTCCTTTGGCACATTGGGCATGTGCAGCGGGGTATGCGAGGCTCACCCAAGATATTTGGATGGCACTCAACACACTAGGTGAGAGACCTCTCAACAGTGGCACTGGGTCGGTGCGCTAGTTCGTAGCTATAGGCCAGGGGATGAGATGATCCTTTGTAGGGGTGGCCCATCAGTCTTCGCTGAGCCTACGATTTTGGAGCAGGTCACGAGGGAGACATGTGTCACTTTTCCTTCAGGGCATGTTGAGATCATGCATGAGCAGAGGCTACTAGGTACAACAGAGGTAGCATTTCAGTATGTGTCTAGGCTCCAGACATTGTATCGACACTGTATCAAGAGGTTGTATGGCATATTCAATGCAGATGAGGTGGCAGAGGTAGAACAGGAGGGCATTCCTTCTGTATTCCAGGGTGAGGACTCTTTTTTGTATGAGTCCATAGGATCAGTTGAGGACGCTTCTGGGGAGCGAGAGAAGTCATGCAAAGATGGTGACAGTAGACCAAAGCTACATTCTAGTGTCTAGGGTGAGCAGTCACGGGACTCTGCAGGAGATACTCTCGGTGAAGAGTCACTTGTGACGATTCAGCTAGAGGAGCAGGTGATGGAGCCTAAGTCAACAAAGGAGGACACTATTCACATCAGGCATGATATTCCTTTGGGGGAGAGCCAGATGGGCGCCCACATTGATTCGATGAGGGATATGAGGGATATGGGCCCTTGGGCATAGCAGATGTTACATATTCCACTTGGCAGGGGGGCACAGGTCGTCGCTTCTTCAGCACTCCATCCCCATTTCAGCAAACCAGGATCAGCATGGGAGTGAGTCAGGACTTGGATTGGAGAGAGGTGATGAGTTGGTACACAGTTGATGGGACAACTTACACAGTCACAGATACAGTGCAACAGGTGTCATGTTCTTCTCCCTTTAGAGCATCAATCGTAGCTAGGGGCAGTGCGCAGTCTGAACTGTGGGACTTGGGCGATTATTGGCCATGGTGGCGATGGGATCCAAGAGGATTGTTGGTTGGCTGGTACCGTGAGAGATCAGTATGAGATCCTAGCATTGAGAGATTCCTTCATATCAGGATGATTCAGAGGACAGGGAAGATTCAGTGACACATCTAGGACCCAGGCACATTTTGCAGTGTCGGTGGGGACCATCAGCTAGAGAGGAGGCTTGTTCAGGCGTTGCTTGAGGACAAGAAATTTTGGGTGGGGAGGATTGTAATATTCCCAATTAACAGCAGCTAATTGGAAATATTAATTTTGATCAATTTTTCCTTGTATAATTAAATTATAAATAAAAAGTGAGTGGAGAGGGTCTAACTCACTTAGATGGAATAAAATGTCACCTTCCTAGTAGCACAACGTTGTGAATTAAGGGGATGCCAAGGGGGCCAAACACCATGTAGAGAAGGGGGGCCATGTACACTCTAGAAGCTACTACGCAAATAAGGATGAGCACGTGGAGGAGAGAGAAGCTACATTGGGGTTTTGGAGGGAAACCAGACTTCACAACAACCTTTATTGTGGAATGTCATGCCTCAGGAAATGCAATTGGTTTTGTTTTAATGCAAGAAGGAAGACCCATTTCTTTTGAAATTCATCCAATCAAAGGAAAGTATTTGCAGAAACCTATTTATGAGAAGGAAATGTTAGGAATATTGCATGCACTAAAGCAATGGAGAACTTACCTAATGGGAAGACACTTCAAGGTAATAAATGATCATGATAGTCTTAAACACTTTTTGGAACAAAAAATATCTTTAGAAGAGCAGCAAAAATGGGTCACAAAGATGTTGGGTTATGACTTCGAAATAATATACAAAAAAGGGAAGCTAAATGTTGCAGATGCACTCTCAAGAAAGAATGAAGAGGTGGAAGAATTTCTTTGTGCCATTTCTATTATCCAACCAGATTGGATAATTGAAGCAAGAGATGAATGGAAGAAGGATGAAGAAGTGTGGACACTCATTCATAAGTTGCAGCAAGATCCTAGTACATCTAATACATTTAGTTGGAAAAATGATTCCTTATGGTACAAAGATCACTTATATATTTGTAAGAAATCCCAACTAAAACAAAATATTCTTTTGGAATTGCACACTTCTCCTTTAGGAGGACACTCGAGATTTTTTAAAACGTACCACAAGGTGAAGAAATGATTTTTTTTGGGATGGCCTTAAATCTGATATTCAAAATTTTGTGGCGGAATGTTTCGTTTACTAGTAGAATAAAGTTGAGACAATTAAGACCATGGGTCTTCTACAAACTTTATCCATTCCAAGTAAATGTTGGGAGGATATTTCAATGGATTTTATCACTGGTTTACCTCAGTCCAAAGGAAAGAGTGTCATCATGGTGGTAGTTGATAAACTTACCAAGTATGCACACTTTTGTGCATTATCTTATCCATTTAAAGAAAGTACAATTGCTACTACATTTATGGACACAATTCAAAAGCTACATGGAAACCCAAGGATTATTTTGAGCAACAGAGATCCCATTCTTACTAAAAAAAATTGGATAGATTTATTTTCTTGTTTTTGTACTCAATTAGCTCATATCTCATCTTATCATCCTCAATTCGATGGTCAAACTGAGATAGTAAATAAATGTTTGGAAGGATATCTTCGTTCTTTTGTATCTGATAAACAAACAAAATGGGTTAAGTGGTTACCTCTAGCTGAATGGTGGTATAACACTTCCTTCCATACTGCAGCAAAAATGAACCCATTTATGTCACTTTATGGATATCATCCACCAGCCATCAGATCATATTTAAGAGAAAATTTGAAGGTTCAAGTAGTGGAACATCACATCGAGCATCAACGAGAATTTCTCCAACTCTTAAAGGACAACCTCAATTTGGCACAAAATGAAATGAGACAACAGGCATATCAAGAGAAAAATCAAGAAGTTTTGATGTAGGAGACTAGGTATTTTTACGGCTACAACCATACAAACAAATGTCCCTCAAGCAAGCTAAGAAGGATATTAAATTATCACCAAAGTAATATGTTTCTTACAAGGTGTTGCAAAATATTGGTACTTCGGCATACAAATTGCAACATCCTACTTCTTCATGAGTGCATCCAATTTTCCATGTTTCATGCTTATAGAAGGTTATACGTGAAAATCTTCGAGTTCAAACAATATTGCCAGAGCTCTATGACGAAGGAAATATCATATTGGAACCTGAAGAAGTCATGGAAACAATAACTTGACAGCTATGAAATCGATCAATTTCAGAGTATCTCATCAAGTGGAAGAACTTAACCACTGAAGATTCTACATGGAAGGATGAGAATTTTATACATAAGCACCCACAGCCTCTCAAGTGTTGAGGACAACAATTTTTTGAAGGAGAGGGGCATGTTAGGTCACTATATTACTAGTATACTCCCTTATTGTTGTTGGTGTAACCCACTTATTGTTATTATTTTACCCTTGTAACCCCCATATTATTATTATTGTGCCCTTAAATTATTATTGTTAGGTTGGATATGATTACATTATGGCCCTACTATGATTACATTATGGCCCCATGGACTTCTATATATAGAAAGGAGGTTTTGTAATTTGAATCATCAAATAATTGTTCAGTCATGTAATGTATTGGAGGTTTCCCCCTTGAAGTGGCTTATTTCTAAGGCGTTGATATCTCTTTTATTCTCTTTTTGGAGCTGGTTTCACAACAATATTCACTATATTTCATCCTTTCTATATCCTCTTCTTTCATATATGAGTCTGACTATGTATTTATACTTGTTTTCATATGTGAAAGGAAATTTGATGGACTATTGAGCCAACCTTTGTATTAAATATGACTACGAAATGTTTATTTTAAGTGGAATAATATGAGAACGAATCACCTTTAGCACACGACATTTCTTCAAGAACAACATGGTAGTAAAAAAACATAATTATACCCACTAATGAATTATGTTCTCTTCAGCTTACATAATTTAGACTCATAGTCATTTATATTGCAGCAAAACATAAATCATACTGCAAGCATTGCTCCTTACAGTTCTAAGAGCTTGTATCATTATGAAAAGGATAAAGACCATATAGAACAATTCTCTTCACTCTATGTATAGTGATTACTTCATTGCAAGCACCAAGAGGCCCCAATTTTAAACATCCATTTCAAGGATTATTAGACTCCAATAGTTTATTAGGTCTGCCATCAATAGGGAATTCACAAATACGTCTCATAGAATTAAAACTACAAACGCCATAAACACCATAGGTTACAAAAAAATCACAGTCATTTTCCACAACTTGCAATCCAAATTTCTAATCTACTTTAGCTTCTTCAAGTTTTGTTTTGTTTCCTATGTGCAGAGCCCTCAATTCAGTTCCATTTGTATAATATAATTGTATAATAGAATTCCTAGTTCTTGGGAGCCTTTCCAAACAACCCTAGTGGAGATAAAACGTATTGAATGAAATTATTTAGGTATATCAAATCATAAAATAGATCCCTTTTTTCATTTTTACCATTAAAACCTTATGATTATACCACTAATTGCTAGGGTTTGATACATAGGGATTTTTCTAAGAACCTAGGTTTTAATCACGATCATATAATTTTTTATTTAGAGAATATTAGAGCTTGCTTCAACTAAGGCTTCTTCAACAATGTTTCTTCATTGACATCAATGATAACTTTATCCAAAAAATATTTGTATATCATGAATTCAATATTGCAATGCCAAATATTGAATGGAGGATCCATATCTTGTATGAATACATAAAATCTCCTTTTAAAGCACAATATCTCCCTCATGAAGTTCCAACCACCACATAATACTTTAATTTGTTCATTATAATGTGGTTGGAAAGATGAAAATGATAGGTTCAAGCGTACACCCTCGAGGTTTTTGATTTTTGTAGTTATGGTAATTGTTGATAATTTATGCTTTATCCCTCGAAATACATAATGTAATTTTGAGACATGTTATTCATGTATTTTTCATTCATTAGCCCTTGAAATAATTAATATGAGACACATTCTTAATGTGTGATTTAAAAGAGAAAATTTCAAAATTTGAGTTTCGAATTTTTGGATCAATTCATGAATTCATCCCGAGTGAAGAGACAAATCTATTTGGATAGAAATACCACTATATATTGAGAAATATACCTCCTCCTCAAGGTACCATTAGACCTCACATAAAAAAAGACAATTTCTTCGAATATAAGCTAAGGAGAAGAAGAACAAAGGACAAGAAGCATAAATTCATCTCTAACTTCTATCTCTCTAGACCTCATACTTGTGAATTTATTTTTGCACAGTTTTTGAGTAACATTCTAGATATGCTAAAAATTTGGGCATGTTGAAATTCTAGGGAGGTATAGTTTATGGGAATATTCTGGGAGATCAAAAGTTGAACATCATAGAGGGTTAATTTTAAAGGGAAGAATTTTGAATTTACTTGAATTGAATTGAGGGCTACTTGAACATGTTTGATCATAATTTATTGGTTAGCTTGACCTCATAATTGACTTGCTGCATTATATGTATATCTTGCTGAAATGAATTGTTTCACTAATAATTTCACTAAGAAAACTATTCTTAGGTTCCCCCCCCCAAAAGGGTTTTTTGACGGTAAATATTGTGTTCTATTTGTGCATTGTGATATATACTATCATTGTGGTTATATGGTTGATTATCTAGATTGTAATTTATTAATGATAAACATGAATTTTTAAAATAAGATATACATCATTTGAAGTAATTATTAGTATTCCAAAAATTTGTTATTGTATCAATTGTACTTGAATAATCAATAGAGGTTATGTAGATATCTACAATTTAGTTGATGTAGATGAAACAAATGTTTCAAATGATTTCAAATTTAATTTATCAACTAATTTTGAACCAACTTCCTTTGAAAGAAGACACTTCTAGTTATAATTATGGGATTGTGGAGAAATACAAGGGTAGATTTGTGGATAAGGGGTTCTCTCAGGTACAACTAGTAGATTACAAGGATATTTCTGCTCTAGTATAAAGGTACTCTTAAATTAGATCTATTATTGCACTTTGAATGCAGATGAGATGGAATATACATCTCTTGGATGTAAAGACAACATTCCTCAATGGATTGATTAAGGAATAGGTGTACATATATTAGTTCACATGTCTGCATACGCAAGCAAGTGTTGTATGGATTGAAACAACCACCACATGCTTGCTACATGAATATCAAAAAATATTTCATCAGGTTGGGCTTCACCAAAAGTGAAGTAGATGCAAACCTTTACCATATTGTGGTTGAAGGTGAAAATTTTATCGTAGTATTATATAATGGTGTTCAATGCTTCTTGAAACCTAGAAAGGCTTGAATTTTCGATTGAAAATTCAACCATATTCAGGGGAAAGAAGCTTAACTGATGATAGGAATAGTGCTTGACCATGAAATATATATAGGGAATGGAAAAATTAGTTGTTAGAGAATTGCAGACCAAAGGGAACGTTGAGACAATTGACTAGAGAAAAAAACTAATTATTATTGGAGATATTTGAAGATTTTATAAAGAATTAAATAAATAGATTATTCTTAAAATTATTTGCACACAATTTAATAAAAGGGGATAAAATGGAATTAAGCGTTGGAATTAATTAATTTTATATAAATGTTTGATAAAAAAAGAATTAAACCAGGTTAGAAAAATGAAAATTTTCACTAAATTAAATAATTAAATAAAAAATTCCCTAGAATTTTTGTTATTGGAGCAATCATTGATTATTAGTTAATTGAGGTAAGAAGAATAGAAATAAATAGTTACGCAAGTCAAAATTAGAATAAAATAAAATTAGAATTAAAAATTACATAATCTTTGATAAAATTTCAAAAAAGGAGGTAAACAATAAAATGAGAATTATAAATATATGTATTAACAAAGTGTTTTGTTAATAGAGGCGGAAATCTCTAAAGTAAGATCAAAGGAAGGAATATATTAAATTTTTGATGTAAAGTAAGTTGAATCTAAAATTTTTGATGTAGATTTTGTTGAAAGTAAACGTTTTTAATCAATAAAGGAAAACAATAGAATTGAGATTATTGAAAAATGGGAAGAATTTTTCATTAGGAAAAATAGTAAACAAAAATATAGAAATATAGAAATATAGATATAAAAATATTAATTAAGGGAATAATTCTCTAAGGTAACGGGGAAGGAGTATTGTTAAGGGGAAGTGAAGATTAAGGAGAGTTGTATTTTGAATTATAGGAGCCATGTTTAAATGATAAGAAATAGGTGGTGGGTTGCGAGGACTAGCTTAAATGATAACCATCATTATGATTATAGTTGTTTATATGTTTCCTTTTGATTTCCGGGGCTTATGTAATGACCGGATTGGTGTGAAATGTGGAAGATGTTAAGATTTTGGTCTCGTCAAAACAAATAAGGTGTTTGGTAGAATGAGAGTGTTCAACAATGGGAGATTTTGAAGACATGTCATAGGGTCATGTTTATCCTTGGTTTTTCTAAAGAGCGGGTTGGTGGTTTTATTGGGTTTGAGAAAGGTTTTTATGTTCTTTTAAGAAAGGATCTTACATAATTGATCCGTAACTACTTGAATTTAAGGAAGGGTAAATTTGGCTAAGGGAGGGGTGCACGGGTAGTTTTTAGGGTAGGGATGGAGGCGAGAATGGAAGGCTCTACTCATACGGGAATTTGAGTGACCATTATACTTTAGAGCTTTATTGAGATGGGTTATTTCGTTTGGAAAAGATTGGGAGGAGTAGATTTAAATGGGTAGAGTGACAAAGGCTTTAAGAATGACATATTTATGAGGATTATGGTTTTGATAATTAACATGTTGATACCTATCAATGTGGATCTTCTTTCAAAATACTTGGTGGGTAAGGGATACGTGAGAAAGGCATGAGACAAGGACATCTAGGAATGGAAGGGATAAGTACTCTTCAAGATCCATAGTGAACTCTAGGTGGGGGGAAATTTTATTGAGATGAGAGAGGAATTCAGAGAGAAGTATTTTGGGTAGTTTATGGGTAACATTCTCTACAACCCGAAATTTTGGGCATGCTGAAATTGTAGGGAGGCCGAGTTTCTTAGAATATTATATGACGTCAAGATTCACCTTAAGGACATAAAATAGGGCCTATGTTGAAGTGAATAAGTTTGAATTGACTTGAATTAAATATGGGGCTCTTTGAATAGGTTTGATTATAACTTTTTGGTTAGTTTGATCACAAAGTTGACTAGGTTCATTAGATGTATCTATTGTTGAAATGAATAATTTCACTAAGAAAAGGTTATTGGGTTTGGGTCAAGTGGGTTTTTTTAGGCTTAATGATAATCATGAATTGTTGAAATAGGATCTACAAAATTTTAAGTAATTATTAGTATTTTATCAACTGTACTTGAAAAATCAATAGAGGTGATGTAGATATTTATAATTTAGTTGATATATATGAAACAAATGTTTCAAATTATTGCGCATTGAATGTATCAACTAATTTTGAACCAAATTCCTTTGGAATAATACACTAATCAAGATAAGTATGATGGTCTTATTAATAATGGGACATGGAAGTTGTTGGATGCTATATTTCTAAATAAACCAATTGGATGCAAGTAGGTCTACAAGAAAAGGTACAAATTATATGGCTCACTTGACAAGCACAAATCAAGGGTCATGGAAAAAATATTTTGATACAAAGAAGGCATTGCTTATGATGAGACTTATTCTCAGACAACAACCTAAGACATCATCCACATTCTCTTTTCCTTAAGACTAAAAAATGGATGGAAATTTAGTAACGTGGATGTGAAGACTACTTTCATGAATGGATACCTGATAAAGGAAATTATTTCTCAGCAGATCTGTTGTACAGGCTATAATAAATGTATACATTCTTCTCCAAAGCTAACCTTCAAATCCAAATTTCCCCACAAGAATTTTTACAAAAAAATCATCAAAATCCCTTAGAAAGTATGCTCAATTATTCTTCAAACTACCAAAAAAAATTTGTAAAGAAAATCTTCCAAATGGTAACAGGGTTAAATAATCGAAAGTCTATGCTTCTAACTAATTGTGTTGACAAGAGAAGATTGGGATCACTGTATATTTCACAAAGTCTCCAACAAGTGGATCTCTTGTAAGAAATTTTTTATGTATTGATCGAGATATTAGGTACAGATTGAGAGGTATTAAGAAATCTCAAAATTATAGTGTTAAGGTTGCAATGCTCTCAAAAATTTTACTCTTTCCAAAATTCTCCAACCTAGTAGAATATTTTGAAGTAATTCCATATGTCTTCTAAGATGCTTCCATAGGTCGAATGTATGTCCTCCACACTCCGCAAAACATGACAAGGCTTAGGTCCAATATAATTCAATATATAATTCTAAAGGCTGTAAGACTGTATTCTTCCATAACTATAAACTTTAGGTCTGAGCTACAAGAAGATAAAGACCATATTGAAAAAAATCTCTTCAATATATATATAGTGACATTTTCCCTGCAAGCACCAAGAGGCACCAATTTTAAACATCCATTTCAAGGATTATTAGAATCCAATAGTTTATTAGGTGCGCCATCAATAGGGAATTCACAAATAGGTCTGATACAATTAAAACTAAAAACACCATAAACACCACAGGTTACAAAAAAATCACACTGATTCTCCACAACTTGTAATCCAAATTTCTAATCTACTTTAGCTTCTTCATGTTTTGTTTTGTTTCCTATTTGCAGCGCCCTCGATTCAATTCCATGTGTATAATATAATTGTATAATAGAATTCCTAGTTTTTGGAAGACTTTCCAATCAACCCTAGTGGAGATAAAACGAATTGAATGCAAGTATTTAGGTATATCAAACCATAAAATAGATCTCTTTTCCATTTTTACCATGAAAAACTTATGATTATACCACTAATTGCTAGAGTTTGATACATAGGGATTTTTCTAAGAAATTAGGGTTTTATCACTATCATATAATTTTTTATTTAGATAATATTAGAGCTTGCTTCTAATAAGGCTTCTAGAACAATGTTTCTTTATTGACATCAATAATAACTTTATCGAACACATATTTAGATATTATGAATTTGATATTGCAATCCCAAATATTGAATGGAGGATCCATATCTTTTATCAATACTAAAATCTCCTTTTAGAGCACAATATCTCCATCATGAAGTTCCAACCACCACATAATACTTTAATTTGTTCATTACAATGAGGTTGGAAAGATGAGAACCATAGCTTCTATCACACACCATAGTATTAATATGGTTGGATAAACTATTTCTATATCTTGTAGTGTAAGTTGATGATGGTGAACTATTAAAGGATCTATATTGCATCCAAAAATAATGAGTTGAATAATGGATTTGGGATGATATGTTTGGGACATCTTCCATACTAATTCAAGATTGAAGTGAATCAACGATTACCCTACATATTTTTCTCCCAAAATAAGTACCTTGAATAATTATGAACAAGGTTTGGTTTGGTAGAATGTAACCCTTCTATAGTAAAGAAACAAAATTTGAAGTTCACCTGCAATGAATTTTGGAATGTAACCATCAGAGATATATATGTTTTGGGAAACAATATATATCTTACCATGAAGAGACCAAACATTTCATTTGTCGTTGGATTCTTCCAAGCTTATGTAAAAATATTGTGAAGGATTCACATTTAGATGACTTCGTCTTGATTTCATATTTTGATTTAATTTTCATGGGGACAAAGGAAATGAGTACAAATAATCAACTCCAATGCATAATTGGATTCTCAAGTCAATAAAAAATGTTATCAATTCTTGTTTGGAAATGTTTAGGTTTTTAAATTGCATTTTATTGAGAATTTTCCTATAATATTCAAATATTTTAGCCTTATAATTATAAATTTTAGTTAATGGATATTTGTAATTAGCAATGGATGTAACAACTGTGTGTAAAGAAGTGGCTAATAAAAATTTGGAGGGTTCTTCATTATTATTTAGGTCATGTATGAGGGCTTTTAGATAGCTCAAACATTCATCAATGTCCATATTAATGTTTGGTAGGTGAAAAAGTTGTGTGATACTATTAATTTTTTATTATATATGGTAGTTCTTTTATAACTTCTAAAGTAAATACAAACACATAGCATAAGAAAATATCTCATCTAGAACACTAAGTATGCTATTCCTAGTCGATTTAGAGAATAATCCCTATTGCATAAATCTCATGATAACATGAATTATGTTACCTTATCCATATATTACATAATTATCCCACATTCTCTCACAAGTAAATGACCACTATGAGAGGAGGAACTCATCTAGTAAAATTCTCAAGCCCCAACAAGTAAACATGAGGATAGAGGAAGTATTCCCATAATTCTATATCAAATGGAATGTTAAAGTGGATTTCGAGATAATATGTGTAAACATAACGTCAATAAAGGTAATATCACATGTCACTAATTTCAACCTGTAGTCTAGAATCTTGAGTTTGAACCAATCCCTTCCTTCAATTGCCCAGGTAATATCACATGTCACTAATTTCAACCTTTAGTCTAGAATCTTGAGTTTGAACCAATCCCTTCCTTCAATTGCCCATTATGATCGTTAAGTCGAGAAGCACAAGTTTCTATGCAACCTATCATTTCAAAATATGTATACACCATAAAGTTGGAGACATTAGAAGCTTCACCTAGAATTACATTCTAGTAGCAGTCTTGTAATTTTAGTAATACTCTTGCAATGTTAACTACATTAGAGAGAGAGCTAAGTGAATAGAAAATTCCAAAAACTAATCAATATTTAGGTAAACTAAAAATCATGGTTATAGATACCCATGGAACTAAGAGGCACAAAAATTTATCTATTACATACTAAATAAGAAGTAGGGAGAAATATTATTTAAATATCAATTCACAACCCTAGGGTCCTTTGAAGGCATTCTAAACGAATATTAGATAATTGATAATAAACAAAACAACATCGCCTTATTACTATATTTCCAAACTATAATAATTTTAAACTGTAACATCAAATTAATTCAAATATTTGTCATTCCATAAGTTAGCAAACTAGAACTACAAAGTTCAAACTAATATTCTACTTGGTTCCGCTAATATCAAACTTAATTCGTTTAAGTTGAGAACTACAAGCTTGTCTTGGACCAACAGAAACCGGCGTCTGCATGTTGGACATGAATGCTTACGATCAAACCATAACAAAATGCACTTTGCATGATAGTTATGTTTGCATGGTAATTGTTTCGCAGAATCACTTGTTTAAAACGTTTCGAGACAGATAGGTCAGGTGACCGCATCCTCACTTTCGTTTTCTTCGCAACTTAATATAACTGAGGGCATCGCATCAAGTGCTGCACGAACACTGCTATTTACCCACACTTCCTCCTCTTCTGTTTCATCTTCTTCTGAGTCGTCTGTAAAACTACTATCTGAGTCAGTCTGTATACGGAGGAACATAGTTATTAAGTTTGAATTCTAATTTGGATTAGAAGGTTTATCTTAACTTCATATTAACCCATTGTGAAGAAGGGTTAATATTTATTTTCACTTTAAATAAAATTTGTATTTCTAGATTTGTAGTTAATATTTTTATTATTAATTATAATTATAACTATTATTATAAATATTAATTATTAATTTATTTTTATTTTTCTGTAATTGGGTTAACTTTGATAACAATCATAATCAATTATTTTATTTTATTTTTAATATAATTTCAATTTTATTTTATTACACAACATTACAATATATCTACATTTAAGGTCGACAATGCCTAATAAGTTAATTTAAATTTTTTATTAAGCTGTAAATGTTTATAAACATTTACACCACTACACCATCTCTTATATACCATTTTGAATTTATATTTACCCTAAAAAGTGTAATAAAATAAAATTAATATCTTAATTCCCAGAGGTTTGATCCCTCTTGGAATGTGGTACATGTAGAGTAAAGATGAATCTAAGTTGGTTTAATTCCCCCCTTTAAACATCCTACGTTCCATATGAATACCATGGATCAATACAATGGGTTCTCAATACCATGGGCCATTTTTATTGTAATTATTATTTTGTTTTTATAGGGTTATTTTTATTTCATTTATTTATGTTATTTTATTTTAATGGAGTTAAAATATTTACATTACATTATTATTTTATTTCATTTTATTTTTATGTAATTTGACTTCCTAGAAATGTTAAGCATTGCATTATAACATCTCTACCACAGTGGGCTCAGAGCGCTTGTAGTGCAAATATAAAATATTTATAAAATATTTTGATTTTGAAATAAGTTATAGGTTTTGGGCAAGTTGTATTGATAAGACATGTTACTTGCCCATGGTATTCTAACAAATCCTATTTAAAATTTAATAATGAATATTGTAAAATATGGGTTAATATCCATGGTTAAGAATCTTGTTCTATTGGAAGTTTATTGTAAGTATTAAGTTTTAATTTAAATACATGCTACAAAATTAATTAAGATAAAATATTTATAAAATATTTTTATATTAAAATGAGTTACATTTTTTGGGCATGTCATATTGATAAGCCATGGTATTGGCCCATGATATTGTAATAATATCCTAGTTAAGAATCTAGTTATATTGTAAATATGAAACTTTGATGTGCTTATTGATTAAGTTTAAATATAGT
Organism: Pinus albicaulis; assembly: GCA_034641835.2. Taxonomy (NCBI): domain Eukaryota; kingdom Viridiplantae; phylum Streptophyta; class Pinopsida; order Pinales; family Pinaceae; genus Pinus; species Pinus albicaulis. Next base: position 192,400,148 of record CM076574.1, on the reverse strand, counting down.
TATACAATAATTATTTTAATTTATATGGTAAAATTGATTTTTAATTTATATATATTGCAAGGACACCTTAACAATGCACTTATTTTAATGTGATATGTATATTATGATTATTAAAAAAAATTACAATAAAAAAATAATAATATAAAAAAATGTTTACGTTTAATAGTTATTTTCTATTTTTTAATGTTTAATGTCAACACATATGATACTAAGTTGTAAAGCCCATCTCAATGCAATAAATTTCTTATGAGATAAATTTCTTATAAGTTATAAAATTTATGAAGAAGATGATGAGTATTTTTCCCTTATGGAATCCTATCCCCTTATGGATCATTAGTCAAATGGATCACTACCCAATCACAAGAGCCAATCCACATTCATAGATAGAGACTAGTAATAGAGAACATCCTTGTTAATTAATGAATACATTATAATAAATTATTATCAAATAGTACAAGAAGAACAAGTTATTTTAACGTCCACTAGGCTAAATATAACCTATGGGACAAACTGCTTCTCTATCTTGCTCTTGTATTCTTTCCTTTTCCTATGAAGTTTCACAATAAACTCTCACAAATTTTTGACAAAGCCCATGCTAAATATAATATCCCAAGGGATAGATGCCAAAATATGTGCATAACTTTCCTTGATGTCTTTTAAGGCCTCACATTCTAAAATGAAATTCTTTTCTATTCTCATTTTTCCAGAAGAGAAAAAATTACATACTCTATCCTCCCACATTTCTTTTGGCATTTTCCAGCGCCATGCTTCCCAAGGGAGGTGATGCAAATTAGTTCTTATTTGAGCAATAATAATTTTGGCTTTCCAAGAAATATTGGACCCTATATACGCTTTTTGATGATGATTATGATTAGGATTAAAATCTTCAATATAATACTTTTTCTTTCTCCCTAGCTTCTTCTCCCAAGTACCTTTGTGGAACTTATCGATAAACAAAAGCTTTTATCTCTTTACTTTTTTTGGGACACATCTCAATAAAATGCCCCATTTTCTAATCCATTTATTACTTTGCTGAATCCAAGTCTTCTTTGTTGTGCCCAATATTTCATTAAACACAACCTTAGGCCATCTTACATCTTCCATTTTCTCATGTTTTTCAAATACCTTATGACCCACACCATAGCTATTACTTCAGTAGGAGTAGCCCGTGTTTCAATTCAAAATATAGCATAAGGAACTGCACTTTTAATTTTGGGGTTTTTTTTTAATGAAACACTTTTGAATTTTCTTAATTTGTTTCCACTGCATGTCAGATGTACTATTGGCCACCAGTTCACAAGCATAGAGAATCACCAGAATTACTAAAAAGACAAAAAGAGTTAGAGAGGTTTTCAAGTCGCATAACTCTCCCTATCTAAACTTATTTTGAAAAGCATATAATGCTTTCAAACCCCAAAAAGTTATTTGTTTTCTACATCCATCCCATCTTAGATTTCTATTTAATTCAATTCCGAGGTATTTTTAATCCGAAACTTCTTCCAGAATGTTTTCTTCACAGTGCAATTTATTCTCGATAAGTTTTATTTTGGTATAGAAAACCACTTCTTTGGTTTTTATCATATTGAGTTGCATCCCCACATTTCTACAAAAGTGCTCAAGGGAAATTAAGTGCTATTGCAAACAAAGAGAATATTCAGAAATTAAAATAAGGTCACCTGCTTATAAAAGAAGCTTTATAACAAAATTTCCCGAATGGATACTGTCACCCCCTTGAAAATTTAGCCACTCTTCAATATTGTCGATATATAAACCTAAGAGGGTAGGAGACAATTGGAAACCTTGTTTGATGATCCATGTGTATATTGGTGGCCACCCACATATTCCATTTCGACCCACACCATTAGTTCTTTCAGTTTTTTAGTTTCAACACAACTTACTATTTTTGGCAGTTTTTCACGTTATGAACTTCCAGACCCATGTTGAGGCCCTAATCATCCAGGTGTACATTGGTGGCTACCCACCTATTCCATTTGAACCTTCACCATCAGTTCTTTTAGTTTTTCATTTTTAGCACAACTTACTATTTTTAGTAGCTTTCGAGTCCTGAACTTTCAAAGCCATTTGAGGCCGTAAACGAAGTTTTTTGGGAAATACAGGAGAAACATTGGACTACTCAATCAAAATTTGCATTCCTCAAATTTATCTTTCTAAGGAGGTATTGAGCGCATAAAACGAGGATTGTATGGCAAAGTTACATCCCCGGGAAGATTGATGTACCATTTTACCCAAATGTGGCCCATAGTTTTGGCGCTTTATCTCCCGGGGATAGGTTTTTAGATTTTTAGTGTGTTCTATTGTTTCTAAAAAATAAATAGGTCTTAGAGCGTCATTATAACACAGTTCAAAGGCCTATAGCTGCCACATCTCTTCTCAAAGATAAACTACCAGTGCCATAGCTAGTTTATTTCCATTATATAGAAAAATTCTCTTCACTATATGTATAGTGACTACTTCCTTGCAAGCACCAAGAGGCACCAATTTTAAACATCCATTTCAAGGATTATTAGGCTCCAATATTTTATTAGGTCTATCATCAATAGGGAATTCACGAATAGGTCTCATAGAATTAAAACTACAAACACCATAAACACCACTAGTTACAAAAAAAATCACACTGATTCTCCACAACTTGCAATCCAAATTTCTAATCTACTTTAGCTTCTTCAAGTTTTGTTTTGTTTCCTATTTGTAGAGCCCTCAATTCAATTCCATGTTTATAATATAATTGTATAATAGAATTCCTAGTTCTTGGGATCCTTTCCAATCAACCCTAGTGGAGATAAAACGTATTGAATGAAATTATTTAGGTATATCAAATCATAAAATATATCCCTTTTCAATTTTTACCATCAAGAACTTATGATTATACCACTAATTGCTAGGGTTTGATACATAGGGATTTTTCTAAGAACCTAGGGTTTTATCACGATCATATAATTTTTTATTTAGAGAATATTAGAGGTTGCTTCAACTAAGGCTTCTTCAACAATGCTTCCTCATTGACATCAATGATAACTTTATCCAACACATATTTATATATCATGAATTTGATATTGCAATGAAAAATATTGAATCGAGAATCCATATCTTTTATGAATACATAAAATATCCTTTTAAAGCACAACATCTCCCTAATGAAGTTCCAACCACCACAAAATACTTTAATTTTTTCATTATAATGAGGTTGGAAAGATGAGAATGATAGGTTCAATCATACACCCTCGAGGTTTTTTATTTTTTTACTTAAAGTAATTGTGAGACATGGTATTCATGTAGTTTTAATTGATTAGACCTTGAAATAATTAATATGAGACACATGCTTAATTTGTGATTTAAAAGAGAAAATTTCAAAATTTGAATATTGAATTTTTGGATCAATTCATGAATTCATCCTGAGTGAAAAGACAAATCCATTTAGATAGAGATACCACTATATATTGAGAAATGTACCTCCTCCTCAAGGTACCATTAGACCTCACACAAGAAAAGACAATCTCTTTGAATATAAGCTAAGGAGAAGAAGAACAAAGGAAAAGAAGGATGAATTCATCTCTAACTTCTATCTCTTTAGAACTCATACTTGTGAACTTAGTTTTGCACAGTTTTTGAGTAACATTCTAGATATGCTGAAAATTTGGGCATGCGGAAATTCTAGGGAGGTATAGTTTATGGGAATATTCTGGCAAGTAAAAATTTGAACATCATAGAGGGTCAATTTTAAAGGGAAGAATTTTGAATTTACTTGAGTTGAATAGAGGGCTACTTGAACATGTTTGGTCATAATTTATTGGTTAGCTTGACCTCCTAATTGACTTGCTGCATTAGATGTATATCTTGTTGAAATGAAGAATTTCACTAAGAAAACTATTGCTGGGTTTCCCCCCCAAAAGGGTTTTTTGAGGGTAAATATTGTGTTATGTTTGTGAATTGTGATATATAATATCATTGTGGTTATATGGTTGAATATCTAGATTGAAATTTATTAATGATAAACATAAATTTTTAAAATAAGATATACATCATTTGAGGTAATCATTAGTATTTCAAAATTTTGTTATTGTATCAATTGTACTTGAAAAATCAATAGAGGTTATGTAGATATCTATAATTTAGTTTATGTAGATGAAACAAATGTTTCAAATGATTTAAAATTGAATTTATCAACTAATTTTTAACCAACTTCCTTTGAAATAAGACACTTCTAGTTTTAATTATGGGATTGTGGAGAAATACAAGGCTAGATTTGTGGAGAAGGGGTTATCTAAAGTACAACGAGTAGATTACAAGGATACCTTTGTTCTATTATAAAGGTACTCTTCAATTAGATCTATTATTGCACTTTGAATGTAGATGAGATGGAATATACATCTCTTGGATGTGAAGACAACATTCCTCAATGGATTGATTAAGGAAGAGGTGTACATATATCAGCCGGAAGGATTTGAGACCTTCGACAGAGAGTTGCATGTCTGCATACTCATACTCAAGCGACTGTTGTATGGAGTGAAACAAACACCACATGCTTGCTACATGAATACCAAAAACTGTTTCATCATGTTGGGCTTCAACAAAAGTGAAGCAGATGCAAACCTTTACCATATTGTGGTTGAAGGTGAAAATTTATCACAGTAATATATAATGGTGTTCAGTGCTTCTCAAAACCTCAAAAGGCATGAATTTTCGATTGAAAATTCAACCATCTTTAGGGGAGAAACCTCAAAGGCATGAATTTTCGATTGAAAATTCAACCATCTTCAAGGGAAAGAAGCTTAGTTGATGACCAAAGGGAATGTTGAGATATTTCACTACAAAAGAAAACTAATTATTATTGGATATATTTGGGGATTTTATAAACAATTAAATAAATAGATTTTTCTTAAAATTATTTGCACACAATTCAATAAAAGGGGATAAAATGGAATTAACCTTTGGAATTAATTAATTTTATATAAATGTTTAATAAAAAAAGAATTAAACCATGTTAGAAAAATGAAAAGTTTGACTAAATTAAATAAATAAAAAATTCACTAAAATGTTTGTTATTGGAGCGATGATTGATTATTAGTTAACTAAGGTAAGAAGAATAGAAATAAATAGTTACTCAAATAAAAATCAGAATATCATAAAATTAGAATTAAAAATTACAAAAAAGGAGGTAAACAATAAAAGGAGAATTATAAATATATTTATTAAGAAAGGGTTTTGTTAATATAGGCAGAAATCTCTAAATTAATATCAAAGGAGGTAATATATTAAATTTTTGATGTAAAGTAAGTTGAATCTAAATTTTTTGATGTAGATTTTGTTGAAAGTAAACATTTTTAATCAATAAAGGAAAACAATAGAATTTAGATTATTGAAAAAGGGGAGAAATATAGAAATATAAATATAAAAATATTAATTAAGGGAATAATTCTCTAAGGTAATGGGGAAGGAGTATTGTTAAGGGGAAGGGAAGATTAAGGAGATTTGGATTTTGAATTATAGGAACCATGCTTAAATGATAAGAAATAGGTGGTGGGTTGCGAGGATTAACTTAAATGATAACCATCATTATGATTAAAATTGTTTATAGGATTCTCTTTGATTTCGAGGACTTATGTAATGACAAGATTGGTGTGAAATGGGGCATATGTTAAGATTTTGGTCTTGTCAAAACAAATAAGGTGTTTGGTAGAATGGGAGTGTTCAAAAATGGCAGATTTTGAAGTGCAGTTGTGGATGGTATCACCCATGTGTTCTTTTATTCGGGCTTTGAAGGACCTTCTAGTTTGTCCTATTTAAGAGCTTCTGTAGGATAAGGACATTTCATAGACTCCGAGACATGTCATAGGATCATGTTTATCCTTGGTTGTTCTAAAGAGGCTGTTGGCGGTTTTATTGGGATTGAGAAAGGTTTTTATGTTCTTTTAAGAAAGGATCTTACATAATTTATCGATAACTACTTGAATTTAAGGAAGGGTAACTTTGGCTAAGGGAGGGGTGCGCGGGTAGTTTTTAGGGTGGGGATGGAGGCGAGAATGGAAGGCTCTACTAATATGGGAATTTGAGTGACCATTAGACTTAAGAGCTTTATTGAGATGTGTTATTTCATTTGGAAAGGATTGGGAGGAGTAGAATTGAATGGGTAGAGTGACTAAGGCTTTAAGAATGGCATATTTATGAGGATTATGGTTGCAATAATTAGCATGTTGATACCTATCATTGTGGGTCTTCTTTCAAAATATTTGGTGGGTAAGGGATACGTGAGAGAGGCATGAGACGATGACATCTAGGAATGCAAGGGATAAGTAATCTTCAAGATCCATAATGAACTGGAGGTGGGGGGAAATTTTATTGAGATGAGAGAGGAATTCACAGAGAAGTATGCTGGGTAGTTTTTCGGCAACATTCTCTACAACCTGGAATTTTGGGCATGCTGAAATTGTAGGGAGGCCTCGGAATATTCTATGAGGTCTAGATTCAGCTTAAGGACATCAAAGAGGGCCTTTGTTGAAGTGAATAAGTTTGAATTGAATTGAATTAAATATGGGGCTACTTGAATAGGTTTGATTATAACTTTTTGGTTATTTTTATCACAAATTTGACTAGGTTCATTAGATGTATCTATTGTTGAAATGAAGAATTTCACTAAGGAAAGGTTGTTGGGTTTCGGCCAAGTGGGTTTTTTTAGGGTAAATATTGTGTCCTCTTTGTGAATTATGATATGTATTGTCATTGTAGTTTTATGGTTGAATATCTAATGGGTAATTTCTTAATGATAATCATGAATTTTTGAAATAAGATCTACATCATTTTAAGTAATTATTAGTATTTTATCAACTATACTTGAAAATCAATAGAGGTGATGTAGATATTTATAATTTAGTTGATGTATATGTAACAAATATTTCAAATGATTTTGAATTGAATGTATCAACTAATTTTGAACCAAATTCCTTTGGAATAATATACTTTTCATGATAAATATGATGATCTTATTAATAATGGGACATGGAAGTTTTTGGATGCTATATTTCTAACTAAACCAACTGGATGCAAGTGGGTCTACAAGAAAAGGTACAAGTTATATGGATCACTTGACAAGCACAAATCAAGGGTCATGGAAAAAATATTTTCATACAAAGAAGGCATTACTTATGATGAGACTTGTTCTCTGACAACAACCTGAGACATCATCAAATTATCTTTTCCTTAAGACTAAAAAATGGAGGGAAATTTAGTAACATGGATGTGAAGACTACTTTCATGAAAGGATACTTGATAGAGGCAATTATTTCTCATCACTTTTTTTGTATAGGATATAATAAATGTATGCATTCTGCTCCAAAGCTAACCTTCAAATCCAAATTTCCCCACAAGATTTTTTTTTTAAAATCATCAAAATCCATTAGAAAGTATGCTAAATTATTCTTGAAACTTCCACAAAAAATTTATAAAGAAAAGCTTCCAAATGGTAACACTGTTAAATAATACAAAGTCTATGCTTCTAACTAGTTATGTTGACAAGAGAAGATTGGGATAATTGTATAATTCACAAAGTCTCCAACAAGTCGATCTCTTGTAAGAATTATTTTATGTATTTTTTATGTATTGATCGAGATATTAGGGACAAATTGAGAGGTATTCAACAATATCAAAAATTTTACACTTTCCAAAAGTCTCCAAAGTAGTAGAAGATTTTGAAATAATTTCATATGTCTTCTAAGATGGTTCCATAGGTCGAATGGATGTCCTCCACACTCCGCAGAACACGACAAGGCTCAGGTCCAATATATTTCAATATATAAGTCTGAACTGCAGGTTTGAGGAGGTTGTAAGACTATATTCTTCCATAACTATAAACTCTAGGTCTCTGCTATAAGAAGATCTGAAAAAGGTGCCAGCATAGGTCTCCACAGGTCCCACAAATATGAGCTCTACTTTTGACACAACTCTAATGATAACATGTCCAAATATAATCCTATGTTCACAAGTTTAGATTAGGTCTTAACTTCTTATAAACTACAGGACCATGGTTTACACAACGTATAGATCAAGACTAAACACAAAATATTCACTAAATTTCATCCTTTCTATATCCTCTTCTTTCATATATGAGTATGACTATCTATTTATACTTGTTTTCATATGTGAAAGGAAATTTGATGGACTATTGAGCCAACCTTTGTATTAAAGTTGAATATGAATTGTTTATTTTATGTGGAATAATATGAGAAGGAATAGCCTTTGGCACAAGACATTTCTTCAAGAACAATAGGGTAGTAGAAAAACATAAGTATACGCACTAATGAATTATGTTCTCTTCAGTTTACATAATTTAGACTCATAGTCATGGTTGTTGTAGCAACACATAAATCATACTTCAAGCATTTATCCTTACAGTTCTGAGAGCCTTTATAATTATGAGAAGGATAAATACCATATAGAACATTTCTCTTCACTATATGTATAGTGACTATTTCCTTGCAAGCACCAACAGGCACCAATTTTAAACATCCATTTCAAGGATTATTAGACTCCAATAGTTTATTAGGTCAGCCATCAATAGGGAAATCACAAATAGGTCTCCACAACTTGCAATCCAAATTTCTAATCTACTTTAGCTTCTTCATGTTTTGTTTTGTTTCCTATGTGTAGAGCCCTCATTCAATTCCATGTGTATAATATAATTGTATAATAGAATTCCTAGTTTTTGGAAGAATTTCCAATCAACCCTAGTGGAGATAAAGTATTTAGGTATATCAAATCATAAAATAGATCGCTTTTCGATTTTAACCATGAAAAAAAAATGATTATACCACTAATTTCTAGAGTTTGATACATACGGATTTTTCTAAGAACTGAGGGTTTTATCACCGTCATATAATTTTTTATTTAGAGAATATTAGAGCTTTCTTAGACTAAGGCTTATGGAACAATGTTTCTTTATTGACATCAATAATAACTTTATCCAACACATAATTAGATATTATGAATTTCATATTGCAATCCCAAATATTGAATGGGGGATCCATATCTTTTATGAATACTAAAATCTCCTTTTAGAGCACAATATCTCCGTCATGAAGTTCCAACCATGAAATAATACTTTAATTTGTTCATTATAATGAGGTTGGAAAGATGAGAACCATAGGTTCAATCACACACCATGGAGGTTGTTGATTTCTGTAGTTATGGTCATGCTTGATAATTTATATTTTATCCCTTGAAATACATAATGTAATTTTGAGACATGTTATTCATGTAGTTTTCTTTGATTAGCCCTTGAAATAATTATTATAAGACACTTTCTTAAAATCTGATTTAAAGGAGAAAATTTGAAATTTTGAATTTTGAATTTTTGGATCAATTCATCAATTCATCCGGAGTGAAGAGACAAGCCCATTTGGATAGCAATACCACTATATATTGAGAAATATACCTCCTCCTCAAGGTACCATTAGACCTCACACAAGAAAAGACAAATTCTTTGATTATAAGATAAGGAGAAGAAGAACAAAGGACAAGAAGGATGAATTCATCTCTAACTTGTATCTCTATAGACCTCATTATAGTGAATTTATTTTTGCACAGTTATTGAGTAACATTCTAGATATGCTGAAAATTTGGGCTGAAATTCTAGGGAGGTATAGTTTATAGGAATATTGTGGGAGGTCAAAATTTGATATCATAGGGGGTCAATTTTGAAGGGAAGAATTTTGAATTTACTTGAACTCAACAGAGGACTACTTGAACATGTTTGATCATAATTTATTGGTTAGCTTGACCTCCTAATTGACTTGCTTCATTAGATGAAACAAATGTTTCAAATGATTTCAAATTGAATTTATCAACTAATTTTGAACCAAATTCATTTGAAATAAGACACTAATAGTTATAATTACGGTGGTCTTATTAATAATGGTACATGGAAGTTGGTGGATTCTTTATTTGTAACTAAACCAATTAGTTGCAAGTGTGTCTACAAGAAAAGGTACAAATTATATGGTTCACTTGATCAGCACAAAGAAAGGTCAATGGAAAAATTATTTTCATAAAATGAAGGCATTGATTATGATTAGACTTGTTATCATACAACAATGTCAGCCATCATCCATATTCTCTTTTAGTTGACTATAAAAAATGGATGGAAACTTCATAAAATAGATGTGAAGACTACTTTCATGAAATGATACTTGAAAGAGGATGTTTCATGTATTAATTGGAAGATTTTGTTGTAAAGAGACAAGAACAAAAATTGTGAAAACTCATTTAATTCTTATATGGCCTAATGCAATGATCATAAGCATGGTGTGAAAAGTTAATTGAAAATATTCTGAAATTTGAATCTCAAACATTTTATTCTTTATGATACAACTCTATTTGTTAATATGGTTTGAGAAACTATTTCTATATCTTCTAGTCTACGTTGATGACAGGGAACAATTAAATGATCTATATTGCATCCAAAAATAATGAGTTGAATAAAGGATTTGGGACATCTTCCATACTACTTCAACATTTAAGTGAATCAACAATTAAACTACATATTTATCTCCCGAAACAAGTACATTGAATAATAATGAACAAGGTTTCTTTTGGTAGAATGTAACCCTCCTAGAGTAAAGAAACAAAATTTGAAGTTCACCTGCAAGGAATTTTGGAATGTAACCATCCTAGATATATATGTTTTGGCAAACAATATATATCTTACCACGAAGAGACCAAATATTTCATTTGTCGCTGGATTCTTCCAAGGTTATGTAAAAATATTATGAAGGATTCACATTTAGATGACTTTGGCTTGATTTCATATTTTGAATTAATTTTCATGGGGACAAAGGAAATGAGTACAAATAATCAACTCCAACGGATAATTGGATTCTAAAGTCAATAAACAATGTCATCAATTTTTGTATGGAAATGTTTAGGTTTTTAAATTGGTTTTTATTGAGAAGTTTCCTATAATATTCAAATATTTTAGCCTTATAATTAGAAATTTTAGTTAACGGATATTTGGAATTACCAATGGATGTAACAATTGTATGTAAAGAAGTGGTTAATGAAAATTTGGAGGGCTCTTCGTTATTATTTAGGTCATGTATGAGGGCTCTTAGATAGTTCAAACATTCATCAATGTCCATATTAATGTTTGGTAGGTGAAAAAGTTGTGTGATACTATTCAATTTTTATTATATATCCTAATTCCTTTATAACTTCTAAAGTAAATACAAACACATAGCATAAGAAAATGTCATCTAGAACACTAAGTATGCTATTCCTAGTCGATTTAGAGAATAATCCCTTTTGCATAAATTTCATGATAACATGAATTATGTTACCTTATCCATATATTACATAAGAATCCCACATTCCCTCACAAGTAAATGACCACTATGGGAGGAGGAACTCATCTAGTAAAATTCTCAAGCCCCAACAAGTAAACATGAGGATAGAGGATGTATTCTCATAAGTGTCTATCAAATGGAATGTTAAAGTGGATTTCAAGATAATATGTGTAAACATAATATAAATAAAGGTAATATCACATATCACAAATTTCAACTAGTAGTCTAGAATCTTGAATTTGAACCAATCCCTTCCTTCAATTGCCCATTATGATCATTAAGTCCGGAAGCACAAGTTTCTATGCAACCTATCATCTCAAAATATGTAGACACCATAGAGTTGGACACATTAGAAGCTTCACCTAGAATTACATTCTAGTAGCACTTTTGTAATTCTAGTAGCACTCTTGCAATGTTAACAACATTAGACAGAAAGCTAACCGAATAGAAAATTCCACAAACTAATCAATATTTAAGTAAACTAAAAATCATGGTTTTAGATACCCATGAAACTAGGAGGCACAAGAATTTATCTATTACATACTAAATAAGAAGAAGAAAGAAATATTATTTAAATGTCAATTCACAACCCTACGGTCCTTAGAGGGCATTCTAAATGGATATTAGATAATCGATAATAAACAAAACAACATCGCCTTATCACTATATTTCCAAAGTATAATAATTTTAAACTGTAACATCAAATTAATTCAAATATTTGTCATTCCATAAGCTAGAAAACTAGAACTACCAAGTTAAAACTAATATTCTACTTGGTTCTGCTAATATTCAAGTTAATTTGTTTAAGTTGAGAAGTACAAGCTTGTCTTGGACCAACACAAACCGGCGTTTGCATGTCGGACATGAATGCTTATGATCAAACCATAACAAAATACACTTTGCATGATAGTTATGTTTGCATGGTAGTTGTTTTGCAGAATCACTTGTGGAAAACGTTTCGAGACAGATAGGGCAGGTGACCGCATTCTCACTTTCGTTTTCTTGGCAACTTAATATAACTGAGGGCAATGCATCAAGTGCTGTACGAACACTGTTATTTACCCACACTTCCTCCTCTTTTGTTTCATCTTCTTCTGAGTCGTCTGTAAAACTACTATCTGAGTCGTATGAAGAGTCAATGAGGCCAATACAGACTGCTTCATATTTGAAATTGAATTGATATGTACCATTCTCCAGATGCTGTTTGATCTCACGCCACGTGAATTCTGAATTCCAAATAATTTGAATTCTAACGAAATCAAGGAGTTCATCGACGTTTTGTGGGCAAAAATACTCTATATATCTGAGGACGATTACATTCTCCGCCAACCTAAGCGTTACCATATAGTCTTCATCACTCTCCTCATTTTCATTATCTTCGTTTCTGCCTCTCCTCCGATCTATGCTCTCTTCTAGCCACTCTTCGTCCAACTCACGTACACTAACATTCTCTCTGACATCCAGCAATTCCCTTGTACCAATAGTCACGCTGGACACCAAATTCTCAGCATCTACATCTTCACCAGACACTGAATCCTCAGCATCTACATCTTCACCAGACACTGAATCCTCAGCATCTACATCTTCACCAAACACTGAATACCGAGAACCAGACATTGAATCTTCTTCATCTACATCTAAATCAATGGTTGTTGCCTCTGCTGCGATTAGTGCAGGTTCCAGGTCTCTCAAAATACCGAGAATCGTTTCCCTGCCAAAATAGTCAGAACGGTTTGTATCATTTCTTATGTTACCTTCTTCCATTCTTTACCAATGATCTAACTCAAATACTATAAAATTTTCAACAAAGAGATATGAAGTTTCCCGCACGTCAAGGGATCTGATAAAGAAATATGAAGCGATAGATCTGTATTGTTGTTTTGGATAGATCTTTGAATTATATATACATAAACATTCACGTTCACTTATTTTGATCATATAAAGCCGACAATGGTTCTGCCATTTGAGTATTTTATTGGTAAATTAATGGGTTTTTAACATAGTTATTAAGTTTGAATTCTAATTTGGATTACAAGGTTTATCTTAACTTCATATTAGCTCAGTGTGAAGAAGGGTTAATATTTCTGTTCACTTTAAATAAAATTTGTATTTCTATAGATTTGACTCCACACAAGTTTGTTAGATTTGTAGTTAATAGTTTTATTATTAGTTATAATTATAACTATCATTATAAATATTAATTATTAATTTATTTTTATTTTTCTGTAACTGACTTAACTTTGATAACAATCATAATCAATTATTTTAATTTATTTTTAATATAATTTCAATTTTATTTTATTACACAACATTACAATATATCTACATTTAATGTCGAGAATGTCTAGTAAATTATTTTAAATTTTTTATTATTTTTAAAATAAGTATATGTGTAAACGTTTATAAACATTTAAACCACTACACCATCTTTTATATACCATTTTGAATTTAGATTTACTCTAAAAAGTGTAGTAAAATAAAATTACTATTTTGATCTCTCTTCGAATGTGGTAGATATAGAGTAAACATGAATCTAAGTTGGTTTAATTCCCCCCTTTAAATAGGCTACATTCCATATAAATACCATGGATCAATATCACGGGTTATCAATATCATGGGCCATTTTTATTGTAATTATTATTTTGTTTTTATAGGGTTATTTTTATTTCATTTATTCATGTTATTTTATTTTAATCGAGTTAAAATATTTTCATTACATTATTATTTTATTTTATTTTATTTTATTTTTATGTAATTTGACTTCGTAAAAATTTTAAGCATTGCATTACAACATCTCTACCATAGTGGGCTCACACGACATCTTGTGCAAAAATAAAATATTTATAAAATATTTTGATTTTGAAATAAGTTATAGGTTTTGGGGCAAGTGGTATATATAAGACATGTAACTTGCCCATGGTATTCTAACAAATCCTATTTACAGGTTAATAATGACTATTGTAAAATATGGGTTAATATCCATGGTTAAGAATCTTGTCCTATTGGAAGTTTATTGTAAGTATTAAGTTTTAATTTAAATACATGGTACAAAATTAATTAAGATAAAATATTTATAAAATATTTTGATATTAAAATGAGTTACTATTTTTGGGCATGTGATATTGATAAGCCATAGTATTGGCCCATGATATTGTAATAAATCCTATTTGGATGTTAATAATATCCTAGTTAAAAATCTGGTTATATTGTAAATATGAAACTTTGATGTGCTTATTGATTAAATTTAAATATATTTATACGATAATTATTTTAATTTATGTGGTAAAATTGACTTAAATTTAAATATATCGCAAGGACACCTTAACAATGCACTTATTTTAATGTGATATGTATATTATCATTAATAAAAAAATTACAATAACAAAAAATTATATTTAAAAAAATGTTTACTTTTAATCATTATTTTCTAATTTATAATGTTTAATGTCAACACATCTTATACTAAGTTGTAGAGCCCATATCAATGCAATAAATTTCTTATGAGATAAATTTCTTATAAGTTATTAAATGTATCAAGAAGATCATGAGTATTTTTCCCTTATGGAAGCCTACCCCCTTATGGATCATTAGTCAAATGGATCACTACCCAATCAGGAGATCCAATCCACATTCATAGATAGCAACTAGTAATAGAGAGCATCCTTGTTTATTAATGAATACATTATAATAAATTATTATCAAATAGTACAAGAAGAACAAGTTATTTTAACATCCACGAGGCTAAATATAACCTATAGGACAAATTGCTTCTCTATCTTGCTCTTGTATTCTTCCCTTTTCCTATCAAGTTTCACAATAAACTCTCACGACTTTTTGACAAAGCCCACGCTAAATATAATATCCCAAGGGATAAATGCCAAAATATGTGCATAACTTTCCTTGTTGTCTTTGAAGGCCTCACATTCTAAAATGAAATTCTTTTCTGTTCCCATTTTTCCAGAAGAGAAAAAAGTACATACTCCATCTTCCCACATTTCTTTTGGCCTTTTCCAGCACCATGCTTCGTAACAACAGAGTTGATGCAAATTAGTACTTATTTGAGCAATAATAATTTTGGCTCTCCAAGAAATAGTGGACCGTATATATGCTTTTTGATGATGATTATGATTAGGATTAAACTCTTCAATATTATAATTTTCCTTTCTGCCTAGCTCCTTCTCCCAAGTACCTTTCTGGAACTTATCAAAAAACAAAAGCTTTTATCTCTTTACTTTGTGTGGGACACATCTCAATAAAATGCCCCATTTTCTAATCCATTTGTTACTTTGCTGAATCCAAGTCTTCTTTCTTGTGCCCAATATTTCATTAAACACAACCTTAGGCCATCTTGCATCTTCCATTTTCTCATTTTTTTCAAATACCTTATGACCCGCACCATAGCTATTACTTCAATAGGAGCAACCCATGTTTGACTTCAAAATATAGCATAAGGAGCTGCACTTTTAATTTTGAGATTTTTTTTAATCAAACACTTTTGAATTTTCTCAATTGGTTTCCACTGGATGTCAGATGTATTGTTGGCCACCAGTTCACAACCGTAGAGAGTCACCAGAATTATTAAAAATCCAAAAAGAGTTAGAGAGGTTTTCAAGTTGCATAACTCTCCCTATCTAGACTTATTTTGAAAAGCATATAATGCTTTCAAACCCCCAAAAGTTATTTTTTTTTTACATCCATCCCATATTAGATTTCTGTTGAAGTCAATTCCGATGTATTTTTAATCCGCAACTTCTTTCAGAATGTTTCCTTCAAAGTGCAACTTATGCTCGTTAAGTTTTACTTTGGTATAGAAAACCACTACTTTGGTTTTGATCGTATTGACATGCATCCCCACATTTCTACAAAAGTGCTGAAGGGAAAGTAAGTGCTCTTGCAAACAAAGAGAATATTTAGAAATTAGAATAAGGTCATCTGCTTATAAAAGAAGCTTTATAACAAAATTTCTTGAATGGATACTGTCAACCCCTTGCAAATTTAGCCACTCTTTAGTCTTGTCGATATATATAACTAAGAGGGTTGGGGACAATTGGAAACCTTGTTTGATGATCCATGTGGATATTGGTGGCCACCCACCTATTCCATTTGGACCCACACCATTAGTTCTTTCAGTTTTTTAGTTTCAACACAACTTACTATTTTTCACAGTTTTTCACGTTATGAACTTCCGGACCCATGTTGAGGCCCTAATCATCCAAGTGTATATTGGTGGCTACCCACCTTTTCCATTTGAACCCACACCATTAGTTCTTTCAGTTTTTCATTTTCAGCACAACTTACTATTTTTAGTAGCTTTCGAGTCGTGAACTTTCAGAGCCATTTGAGGCCGTAAACGAAGTCTTTTGGGAAATACAGGAGAAAAATTGGTATTGAGCGCATCAAACGAGGATTGTATGCCAAAGTTACGTCCCTCGGAAGATTGATGTACGATTTTACCTAAATGTGGCCCATAGTTTTGGCGCTTTATCTCCTGAGGATAGGTTTTTGGATGTTTAGCATGTTATATTGTTTCTCAACAATAAATAGGTCTTTGAGCCTCATTCTAACACAGTTCAAAGGCCTATAGATGCCACATCTCTTATCAAAGATAAACTAGCAGTGCCATAGCTAGTTTATTTCCATTATGTCAGTAAGCATATTTCAGTCATTTGTTATTAATGAAATGTGGTTTTATTTCCATTACATCTCTGTGTTTATGTCTATTTCTATATTTTATTGAATTCTTGCATAAATCTAGATCAGTGGTACCATAGTAGTATGGTCTTTCTTTATTTTTCTTTGCATGTCTGCAACACAGTCTGGGTATGAGTTAGGTCTCGATCTAGTTGAACCCTTGCAAGATCAGCCTCATAAACCTTGAATACCTCCCATGGCGAATGAAAAGAAAGATGATGGAGTAGGAGATCCTATAAAAATATTTCTAAAGGAGGCCCTTGAGAAACAGAGGAACGCAAGGATGGATAACTTTGCCCAGATCCTTCAATAGCTTCCAACGGGCGACATATATACATCTTGTAGCCATTCTGGATGATCCAGGTGGAAATCAGTGGCCACCCACCTACTCCATTTGGACTAGCACCATCAATTCTTGCAGCTCTTCACATACAACACAACTTACTATTTTTAGCAGGTTTTCGGGTCCTCCACTCCCGGAGCCGTTTCGGGGCCTTAATGATCCACGTGGATATTGGTGGCCACCCACCTATTCCATTTGAACCCCCACCATCAGTTCTTTCAATTTTCAAATTGCAACAAAACTTACTATTTTTAGCAGGTTTTTGGGTCCTGAACTTCCGGAGCCATTTTGAGGCCCTAGATGAAATTTTTTTGGGAAAAAGGAGAGTAACATGGGTCCATCGACCAATTTTTCTCATTCAAAAGTTGTACTCCTCAGATAGATCCTTCTAACGAGGTATTGAGCGCGTAAAAAAGAGATCGGGTGCCAAAGTTACGCCCCCAAGAAGTTGAACCACCAGTTTACCCAAACGGGCACCCATACTTTTGGCGCCTGATCTCCTATGGTTAGGTTTTTGGACGTTTCAAATTCTAAATTGTTTCTCAATAATAAATATGCCCTCGAGCGTCATTGTAACATAGTTCAGAGGTCTGTAGCCATTACATCTCTTCTCAGAGATTCGCTACCACCACCCTAGCTATTTTATTTCCATTATGCCTGTAAGCTTATTGCAGTCATTCTTTTATTAATAAAATGAAGCATTATTTCCGTTGCATCTCTATGTTCATGGTTATTTATATGTTGTGTTGCGCTCCTGCAGAAATCCGGATCAGTGGTATCAGAGCGGGTCTGCTCTTTCTTTGTTTTTCTTTGCATGTCCCCAACAGAGTCAAGGTATAAGGAGTTAGGGATCGATCTGGTTGAACCCTTGTAAGATGAGCCTCACAAACCCCGACGACCTCCCATGGCAGAAGAAAAGAAAGACGAGGGAGCAGGAGATCCTATCAAAATACTTCTCGAGGAGGCCCTCGAGAAACAAAGGAACGTGATGATGGATAACTTTGCTCAAATACTTCAACGACTACCCACATATGGTGCATCTGCATCCAACAGCCACACTGGAGGCACCACTCCCTTCAAGGTACAGGTAAACTTTGAAATTCCTATATTTGAAGGAAAAATAGATGCAGACACTGTAGATAGATGGTTAAATTTGTTGGAAGGGTATTTCTCGGTCCTTGACTTCTCTGACCGAGAAAATATTATTTTTTCACTCCTCAAAGCTGCCCCCCATGTCAAAGACTGGTGGGAAACCTATCGTGAGCAAGAGGGTGAAGGGGAACCCTCACTGTTCTCGGCCACACCCACTTGTAATTTGTTCCAAGACGGCATCAAGGAACATTATTACCCCATGGGGAGCTATGAGGACAAATACATCCAATGGACCACACTGCGGCAACAAAAGGATCAAGATGTGCACAAACTGACGAATCTGTTCCATACCCTGCGCACAAAGTTGGGTATTAAATATTCAGAGAGACATTTGGTGCTCAAGTACCGCGACTATCTGCACAAACAAATTCAAGAGGAAATGGAGTTCCTCTACATTACATCGCTTGGCACGGCATATCGCTATGTCGCCAATATCGAGCAGAAATTTAAGCAGAAGAAGCGAGACTTTGGATCTACGAATCTGAAAGGGGCCCCCAAACTGAAGAACAAGGGGCAAGGACAAAGCAATGCGACTCAAAAAAACACCACAAATCCAAAGAAGGACACAGGGAAGTGGTGTGAATTTCATAATAGCCCCACTAGCAGAAACGAGTGTCAGGCCAAACAATCTTTGGTGGCTGAACTAAAGGCACCCGAATCAGATGCATTTTTTGATCCTGAGTTAGAACGAAAAAAAGGCAATGAAAAATGGAAGCAGATCATTGATGTGGATCCCAGTGCCATTGTTGCCACCACCAAGATCGAAAAGGAGGGTCCAGAGGATCCAGAGGAGAGGGCGCGCCTCTTCCAGTCGCAGATGTGGGTGAAGGGTTCTCCGCTCCAGTTTCTTGTCGATAGTGGAAGCCAAAAGAACCTCATTTCAGCAGAGGTCGTGAACCGGCTCGGCCTACCAACTATAGCACACCCGTAGCCATATATCATTGGGTGGCTCCACCCAGGGAGAGATCTCCGCATCCGCCAGCAGTGCCACCTTCCATACAGTATCAAGCCATTCATAGCTGAGGTATTGTGTGATGTTGCTCCTCTTGATGTAGCTGATGTATTATTGGGCCAACCATACTTGTGGAGGCGACATGTTGTGTATGAGTCTAGGCCTCGTGCTATTATTATTACTTTGGGAAATAACTTGTACAGGATACCGGAGGTAGTACTGCCTCCTGTCATCTCTTTGACTATTGCAAAAAAACGCAGTAAGATTGTTTCCCAAACCAGGAAATTAATTTTCCTTACAAATCACTCACGGGGAAAGAAAATTATTGTGGCCACAACCTCAAAACAGGGCTCCCTTGCATGGCTGCAGCAGATGGACAAAGTCATGGAGGAATACGAGGAAGTTTTCCCCTCACTCATAGAGGTTCCTCTACACTGTCAAGACAAGCACTCCATCGATCTAACTCCCAACGAACCACCACCTCATGTTGCCATGCATCCTGTAACTACACATACAGAATTCAAACATGTACTATCTGAGGCTGATAAAGAAACCAAATTTAATAAATGCATCCAGCATGTCCACCCGCAGGTCCTTGACATCTTCAACACATCTAATACTCAGTTCAACAGAATTTGCCTCATCTCATGGAGGATCTAAACGCAATGGGGACAATTGCTTCCTAAGGAGGGAGGAATGATCCAGGTGGATATCGGTGGCCACCCACCTACTCCATTTGGACTAGCACCATCAATTCTTGTAGCTCTTCACATACAACACAACTTACTATTTTTAGCAGGTTTTCGGGTCCTCCACTCCCGGAGCCGTTTCGGGGCTTTAATGATCCAAGTGGATATTGGTGGCCACCCACCTATTCCATTTGAACCCCCACCATCAGTTCTTTCAATTTTCAAATTGCAACAAAACTTACTATTTTTAGCAGTTTTTTGGGTCCTGAACTTCCAGAGTCGTTTTGAGGCCCTAAAGGACATTTTTTTGGGAAAACGGAGAGCAACATGTGTCCATGGACCAATATTGCTCACTCGAAAGTTGTACTCCTCATATAGATTTTTCTAACGAGGTATTGAGTGCATAAAACGGAGATCGGGTGTCAAAGTTATGCCCCTGGGAAGTTGAACCACCAGCTTACCGAAACAGGCGCGCATAGTTTTGGCGCCTCATCTCCTACGGTTAGGTTTTTGGACGTTTCAGATTCTACATTGTTTCTCAACAATAAATAGGCCCTCGAGCCTCATTGTAACATATTTCAGAGGTCTGTAGCCATTACATCTCTTCTTAGAGATTCGCTACCAGCACCCTAGCTATTTTATTTCCATTATGCCTGTAAGCTTATTGCAGTCATTCTTTTATTAATAAAATGAAGCATTATTTTCGCTGCATCTCTATGTTCATGGTTATTTCTATGTTCTATTGCGTTCCTGCATAAATCCGGATCACTAGAGGTGCCACTCCTTTTAAGGTATAGATCAACTTCAACATTCATGTATTTGAAGGCCAGATAGATGTAGACGTCATAGATAGATGGTTGAATTTTCTCGAATGGTATTTCTCGGTCCATGATTTCCCTAACCGAGAAAATATTGTTTTTACACTTCTCAAAGCCACCCCCCATGTCAAAGAGTCGTGGGAATCAAGCTGTGAGAAAAGGGACGAGAGGGAACCCTATTTGTTCTCGGCCACACCCTCTTAGAATTCATTCCGAGACGACATCAAGGAACAATATTACCCTGTGGGGAGATATGAGGAGAAATACATCCAATGGACCATGTTTTGGCAACAAAGGGATGAAGATGTGCATAAACTGACGAATTGTTTCCATACCCTATGCACAAAGTTGGGTATTAAATATTCTGAGAGACATTTGGTGCTCAAGTACTGCAACTCTCTTCACAAACACTTTTGGGAGGAAATGGAGCTCCTCGACATTACCTCGCTTAGCACAGCATGTTGCCATGCCACCAAGATCGAGCATCAATTTAAGCAGAATAAGTAAGACTTTCGATCCGCAAAATTTAAGCCGGGGAAAAGTGCCCTCAAACCACAGAATAGGTGGAAAATCAAAAGAGGGGCAACACAAAACAACAGAAAAAACCAAAATAAGGACACACGGATGTGGTGTGAGTTTCATAATAGCCCCAGTCATAGCACAAGTGAGTGTTGGGCCAATTATCCATTGGTAGTCAAACTAAAGGCACACGAATGAGATGCATGTTTTGATCCCAAGCCAGAACCAGACAAGGGAGATGAAAAGTGAAGAAAATCATTAATATAGACCCCAGTTCCATTGTTTCCACCACCAAGCTCCAAAGGGACGATCCCCAGGATCGAAAGGAGGGGGAGTGCCTCTTCCATTCAAAGATGTGGGTAAAGGGTTATCTGCTGCAATTCCTCATTGATAGAAGAAGCCAAAAGATCGTCATTTCATAAAAGGTCATGAAGCGCCTCGACCTACTGACTATAACACACCTACAATTCCATACCATCAGGTGGCTTAAACCTGGAAGAGATCTCAGTGTCTGCCAACAGTGTCGCCTTTCGTACATCATCAAGCCATTCACGGATGAGGTATTCTGTGATGTTGCTCCTCTTAAAATAGCTGATGTATTATTGGGCCAACCATACTTGTGGAGGCAGCATGGTTTGTATGAGTTTAGGCCTCATTCTATAGTTATTGATTTCGGAAATAAATTATACCGAATACCGGAGGTAGTACCCCCTCCTGCCATCTCTTTGACTATTGCAAAAAAAAGCAATAAAATTGATTTCCAAACCATGAAATTTATTTTCCTTACAACTCGCTCATAGGGGAAGAGGAATATTGTGGCCATAACCTTGAAATATGGCTCCCCTGCACGACTGTATCATATGGAAAAAGTCGTGGAGGAAGACGAGGACATTTTCTCCCTACCAATAAATGTTCCTGTACACTAAAAAGACAAACACTCCATTGATCTGATCCCTCGGTGCACTGCCACCTAAATTTCCATACCTCAAGTGACTACACAAACATAATCCACACATGTATTTTTTGAGGTAACCAAATTTATTGAACATATCCAACATGTCTGCCAACTCGTCTGCCAGCACGTCCACAACATCCTCGACAAATCCAATACCAAGTTCAATATAAATTTCCTCTCATGGAGGACCATAACGCAATGGGGACCATTTCTTCCTAAAGAGGGAGGAATGATCTAAGTGTATATTGGTGGTCACCCACCTATTCCATTTGGACCTGCACCATTAGTTCTTTCAATTTTTCAAGTTCAACACAATTTACTATTTTTAGCAATTTTTCGGGTGACGAACTTCCGGAGTTTTTTTAGGAACTAATGATACAGGTGGATATTGGATGCCTCAAACCTATTCCATTTGAACCCCCACCATTTTTTATTCCATTTTTCCTGTTTCAGCACAAATTACTATATTTAGCAGTTTTTCGAGTCCTAAACTTTCAGAGCCGTTTTGAGGCCCTAAAGGACTTTTCTTTGGAAAATCAGGAGAAGCATGGTTCTATGAATTACTCACTCAAATGTTGTAGTCCTCATGTGGATATTTCTAATGAGGTATTGAGCGCGTCTAATGGAGATCGTATGCCAAAGTTACATTCCTTGGAAGATTGATGTACCAATTTACCCAAACGACACCCGTAGCTTTTGCAATTCATCTCCTAGGGTTAAGTTTCTCAATGTTTATGGCTTTCTATTGTTTCTCAGCAATAAATAGGCCTTTGAGACTCATTGTAGCATAGTTCAAAGGCTTGGAGCAATCACATATCTTCTCAGATATAAGCTACCTGTGTCCTAGCTAGTTTATTTCTATTATGTCTGTAAGCATATTCTAGTCATCCATTGTTGATGAAATGAAGTTTTGTTTCCATTGCATCTCTGTGTTTATATATATTTCTATATTTTTTTTCTTACCTTCATAAATCTAGACCAATGGTATTAGAGAAGTTTGCTCTTTCTCTATTTTTCTTTGCATGCCCCCAACATGGTCACGGTATAAGGAGTTAGGGCTCGATCTGGTTGAACCCTTTCAAGATTAACCTCAGAAACCCCGAGGACCTCCCATGGCAGAAGAAAATAAAGATGAGGGAGTAGTAGATCCTATCAAAATATTTCTCAAGGAGGCCGTCGAGAAACATAGGAACGAAATGATGGATAAATTTTCCCAGATCTTTCAACGACTGCCCACTATTCGCGCATGTACATCCTACACCAACTCTGGCGGCGCCACTCCTTTGAAGGTACATGTCAACTTTTACATTCCTATATTTGAAGGCCAGATCAATGGAGATGTTGTAGATATATGGTTGAATTTTCTAGAAGGGTATTTCTCAGTCCATGATTTCTCTGACCGAGAAAATATTATTTTTGCACTCCTCAAAACCGCCCCCCCATGTCAATGACTCATAGGAAACCTATTGTGATCAAAAGGACAAGAGGGAACCCTCTTTGTTCTCAGCTACAATCACATGGAATTCGCATCGAGATGACATCAGGGAACAATATTACCCATTATGGAGCTATGAGGACAAATACATCCAATGGACCATGCTACGGTAGCAAAGGGATCAAGATGTGAACGAACTAACGAATTTGTTCCATACCCTACACACAAAGTTGGCTATTGAAGGTTGAATAAGAAATTTGGTGTTCAAGTACTGCAACTTTTTGCACAGACACATTAAGGAGGCATGGAAAATTTTAGGGGCTAATATTCGCAATTGGGCTAATTTTCCATGATTTTTCCCAAAAAAAAGATTTACTAATTTCCATTTTTTTGTAAAAATGATTCACCCAAATTTTACAATACAAAATTATTTTACCTTTAAAATACCCAACGTTATATAGAGACTATATATAAAATCATTATAAAATTGTATAATTTTACAAACATATCAATAAAATTTTATAGTTCACATAGTAGTGACTAGCGAAATTCGCCAACTTTTTAAACTTCAAGATAATTTTCCATCCTTAAAATTATCCTTGTCAGGAGGAAATGGAGTTCCTAGAGATTACCATTCTTGGCACGACATATCGGCATGCTGCTAAGATTAAGAAGAAATTTAAGTAGAAGAAGTGAGACTTCGGATACGCAAATCCGAAGTGAGGCAAAGGCGCCCTCGAACCATAGAGCTAGGGGAAAAGCCAAAGCGGGGTGACTTAGAGCAACACCACAAATCCGAATAAGGACACATGGAAGTGGTGTGAGTTTCATAACAACCCCACTCATAGCACAAAAGACTGTTGGGCCAAACAGTCATTGGTGGGCAAACTGAAGGAACCCGACTTACATGCATGTTCTAATTTCGAGCCAGAACCAGACAAGGGAGATAAAAAAGGGAAGCATATCATTGATGCGGACCCCAATGTCATTTTTGCCACCACCAAGCTCTAGAGGGAGGATGCTGAGGATCCAAAGCGAGCGACTGCCTCTTCCATATGCAGATGTGGGTGAAGGGTTCTCCACTGCAATTCCTCATCGATAGCAGAAGCCAAAAGAACCTCATTTCGGTAGAGGTCGTGAGGTGACTGAGCCTACCGACCATAACACACTTGCACCCATGTACCATTGGGTGGATTAACCCTGGTATAGATCTTCATGTCTACCAACAATTTCGCCTTTCGTACAGCATCAAGTCAAACACTGTTACTGATGAAATAGGTAACCGTATTGTTACCTACTTTTTTTTGGTAGCATAAAAAGCACCCGATTTTGAAAAGTGGTGATGCAAAATCACCTTCTTTTTTTTTAGCACATTTTTCACACTCTAATATTTTTATTTGTGAAGTATGAATATTTGTTTTAAAATGTTAGTGATTTTCATGATAATTTTGAAATGTATTGATGCAGCATCAACTTTTCTTTTTAGAGCAGTGATTTTCATGCTAATTTTGAAACGTATAGATGTAGCATAAATCTTTTTTTTTTAAGTGGTGATTTTCATGTTGGTAATAAAACACAAAACTTAGATAAAAATATATATATAAAAACAATAAAAAAAACAAATAAAAATGTAAAAAAAATCAAAATTAACTCATAAAAATAAAAAATTGAAACAAAAATAAATAAATAAATAAAAATCGAAAATGATATCAAAAGAAATAACAAAATTTGAAAAAAGACACATAATTTAAAGAAAAAAAACAAAAATTAACAAAAAATAAAAATAAAAATAAAAATAAAACATCAAAAACATTTTTTTCTAAGTTATTAAAAAAACCATATAATTAAAAATAATTAATATAGAAAATTTAAAAATAATTTAAATTACAAAATTAAAATTTAGATAAAAAAAATAAAATACAAAAAAGGAAAAAATTAAATTTAAATACTTAAATTAAAAAAATAATAATAATAAGAAAAAAAAATACAAATTTTAAAATTAACAAAAAAGCAAATTGAAAAAAAAAAAAAAAATTGAAACTTGAAAAGAATTGAAAAAAAAAAACTATCATTAAAAAACAAAAAAAGAAAAAAACCACGTACAAATAATTTAAAAACAAATATCCATAAATTTATTGTTTTCTTTTTAAATGAAACAATTTATAAATTTTAAAAATGAAAAACTAAATAAACTAAAACATTAAAAAAATTGAAATTAAATTAAAATTTAATAAATTTAATAAATAAAATTTAAATTTTAAAAATAATTAATCTAAAATATTAAATTTAAGAACAAAATTAACCCAAAAAAAAAAAAACAAAACAAAAAAACAAAAAAAATTAAAACAAATTGAATTTAAAATAAAGAAATTTGAATTAAAAAAAATATTAATTTTAAACTTTTTGAATTTAAAAAAAAAAAAAAAAAACAAACTAAAGAAAAAATATTAAAAATTAAAAAGAATTAAAAAAAAAGAATTTTTTGATCGTTGTGACGCCGCCAAGTGGCGGCCTCCGCCGCTACCTGGGCAGGAAGCTGATTTCGAGAATCGCCCTCCCACGGCGGTAGTCCGATTTCAGGAATCACCCTAAGGCCGATTTTGGGAATCGCCGTGCCGTGACGGGAGGCTGAATCGCCCTCCTGTGGCGGGAGGCCGATTCCGGGAATCGCCCTCCCACAACGGGATGTCGATTCTGAGAACCGCCCTCCCGCGGCACGATGCCGATTCCAGGAACCACCCTCCCGCGGCGGGAGGCCGATTCCGGGAACTGCCCTCCCGCCGCGGGAGGCCGATTCTTGGATTTGCCCTCCCGTGACGGGAAGTCGATTCCGGGAATCAGTCTCCCGCGTCGCAGGAGGGCCATTCCAAGAATCGCCCTCTCCCCGCGGGAGGCCGATTCCAGGAATCGCCTGCCCGCGGCGGGCCGATTCCAAGAATCGCCCTCCCACCCAGCGACCAGCCTCCACCGCCACCTGGGCGGCAGGCCGATTGGCAATGCAACCACGATAAAAAAAAAAATTATTTATTTTTTATTCTTTCAATTTTTAATATATTTTTTTTTAATTTGATTTTTTTTTTAATTCAATTATTTTTTTTAATTTAATTTTTATATTTGAAATTTAATTTGTTTTAAATTTTTTTGTTTTTTTTTTTTTAATTTTTTTGTAATTTTATTCATTTTTTTTTCTTTTTTTCTTTTTTTAATTTTTGTTAATAATTTTTATTAAATTTTGTATTTATTTTTTAATTTATTTGAATTTAATATTTTCTTTTTCATTTTTTATTTTTTTTATTTTATTTTAATTACATAAAATTTTTATATATTTTTTTTTTATTTCAATTAAAATTGTGTATTTAAAATTATAATTATATATATATATATATATATATATATATATATATATATATATATATATATTAATTAAACTTACTATTTTCAAGTTAATTTGTTTTTTAATTTATTTTTTATTTAATTTTCTTTTTTTAATTTTTCAATTTTAATTGATTTTTAAAGTTTTTTAACTTTTTACTTGAACAATTTTTTTATTATTTTTCTTTATATTTAAAATTATTTTTATTTCAAAATTGATTTGTTTATTCATTTATTTATTAATATTTAATATTTCTTTTTTTAGTTTAATTTGTTATTTTAATATTAACATTTTTTTTAAATCAATAAAATCTAATATATATATTTTTAATTTAAGAAAGTTTACGTATATATATATATATATATATATATATATATATATATATATATATATATATATATATATATATATATATATATATATATATTAATTATTTTTTATATTTTTTCATTTAATTTATTTTTTAAAATCTATTTGTTTTTTAAATATATATTTTTTTAAATTTAATACTTTTATTGTATTTAATTTTTCATTTTTTATTTTTAATTAATTTTTCATTTTTTTACTTTTAATTTCAATAATTTTTTTTTTTTTAATTTTAATTTTAATTTAATTTTTTTTTAAATTTAATAAATTTTATGTTTTTTTTAATGTTTGAATTTTAAAAATTAAAAAATGTTATTTCTATTTTTAAAAATGTCAAAAATATCATACAATTTTTTTTTTTTGTTATTCCACAATCAACTAGTTTTGTTTTGAAGGTGTTTTTTCAATCTTTTTTTCAAGAAACAATTTTGTTTTTAGCATAATTTTATAAAATGTTGAAATTTGACCTTGAAAAAAAACCAAGTGCGTTCTAGAATACACTTTTTTTGTTTTTGGGGTGTTTTTTCATGTTTTTTGAGTCTTTTTGTGCTATAGTTCCCGTTTTGAGGTCATGTTACCTATTTCATTGGTAACAGTGTTGTCATTTATGGAAGAGGTATTTTGTGATGTTTCACCTATTTATGTACCTGATGTATTATATGGCCTACCATACTTGTGGAGGCAACATGTTGTGTATGAGTCTAGGCCTCGTTCTTTTGTTATTACTTTGGGAAATAAATTGTACCGGATACCAGAGGTTGTAGTGCCTCGTGCCATCTCCTTGACTATTGCGAAACAATGTAATAAGATTGATTTCCAAACCAGGAAATTTATTTTCCTTATAAATCGCTCACAGGGAAAGAAGAATATTATAGCCTCAACCTTGGAACAGGGCTCCCTTGCATGGCTGCAGCATATGGAAAAAGTCATGGAGGAATACGAGGAAATTTTCTCATTACCCATAGAGGTTCATGTATATTACTAGGACAAGCACTCCATTGATCTGACCCCTCGACGCACCACCGCCTAATGTAGCCATACCTCATGCGACTACACAGACATAATCCACACATCTACAGTCTCAGGCAACCAAATTTATTGAATGTATCCAATGCATCCGCCAACACATCCGCCAGCATGTCCACGATATCCTAGAAAAACCCAATACCAAGTTTAGCAGAATTTGCCTCTCATGGAGGAATTTAATGGAATTGGGAATATTTCTCCCTAATAAAGGAGTAATGATCCAGATGGATATTGGTGGCCACCCACCTATTCCATTTAGACCCACACTATCAGTTCTTTCAATTTTTCAGTCTCAACACAACTTACTATTTTTAGCAGTCTTCCGATTCATGACTGTCTGGAGCTATTTTGAGGACCTAATGGTCCAGGTGGATATTTTTTTCCACCCACCTATTCCATTTCAACATCCACCATTGTTCTTTCATTATTTTAGTTTCAACCCAATTTTTTTTTAGCATCTTTTCAAGTCTTGAACGGCATTCTTTGGGAAAACTGAGAGAAATATTGATCATGAGATGATGTTTCTCACTCAAACATTATAGTACAAGGATATATATTTCTAAAAATGTATTGAGCTTGTCAAATGAAGATTGTATGCCAAAGTTATGTCGGTACGAAGATTGATGCACCAATTTACCCAAACGAGGCAAACAGTTTGGTGCTTCATCTCATAGGGTTAGGGTTTTGGATGTTTAGGGTTCTCTATTATTTCTAAACAATCAATGGGCCTTCAAGCCTCATTGTAACACAGTTCAAAGACCTATAGTCATCACATCTCTTCTCAGAGATAAGCTACGAGCGCCCTAGCTAGTTTATTTCCATTATGTGTGTAAGCATCTTTCAGTCATTTGTTATTAATGAAATGAATTTTATTTCCACTGCATCTCTAGGTTTATGCCTATTTCGATAATTTATCCTATTCCTCCATAAATCTATATCATTTGACCTTGATATCGCTTCTAAAAGTTTCATAAATTCTTGTTGAAGTTTTAATTTCGACTTTCCCATATACACCTTATGCACAACTGCTCTCAAATTGCTTGGAACCCCAAGTTCCTCAATTATGTGCCAAACCTTATGCCCAGGAACTATGTCACAGGATTTTCGGAAATCAACAAAGAAAAAAAGACTTCTCCCTTTTTATCCCAAGCTCTCTCAACGATGTGCCTTAAAGTTATAACATAATTAACTGTGGAATGCTTAGGTGTACAGCTTGCTTGTCCTTTAACACATCTATCTATTTCTTTTGCCCACTTGCTAATTTTATTTTGTAAGATGCCTCCAAATACATTTTCAAACAAGGGGTTTATCATTATGGTCATATAGTTGGAGGGTTATTGACATCAACACTCTTGAAAAGAGGTATTTCAAAACTAGTTGTCGAATTAGTGGGGAAGCACTCTTGTATGATGCTATTGAATTTTTTTTAAATGTGACGTGAAAAATTTTTTAAGCCCCACTTTAGACTCTCATTGGAGTTCAAAAACATCTTTTTCTTTTCCAACACCTAGCTTATTGATGCCCATATCTACCTCTTGCACTGTGAAGAGTATTGTATCAATGTTGACCAAAGGAGGAGGGTCAACCTTGCGATCCTGCCCATAAATTTGTCTTGCATAGTGAAACCATTTACAAGTTGTAATGTTGTTTTTAGTTTGCATATTTATCGGCTGATGCTCCTTCCAAAATAATTTGGAGTTATTTTTTCCAAGGAAGATTAGTTCTTCTATCCTTGAAACCATGAAATTGGTCTCTATCTTTCATAATATCAGTTTAGACTACCATCTTTATTCATTAACCAGCCTAGTTCCATACTAATCCCAGATATATCAAGCGCTCAAACGGATTTAATCCATCTAGGTGAAACCTCTTTTTTGAGAGTGAGGCTTGATGAACGGATTGCAACTCCAAGTATTTGGTCCCTCTAAACTCTCGATAGATCTGGGGCTAATATGGATCTAGGATGGTTATATAATACTATATAAGACCTATATTTGCATCTATGT
This sequence comes from Pinus albicaulis, assembly GCA_034641835.2. Lineage (NCBI taxonomy): Eukaryota > Viridiplantae > Streptophyta > Pinopsida > Pinales > Pinaceae > Pinus > Pinus albicaulis. The sequence continues at coordinate 192,369,472 of CM076574.1, read as the reverse complement.
GTATCTTTCTTATTCCCTCTATCTCACTCCACAAGCATACATAGTCTATTTCTCTACAACTATTTCTCTTTGTCTCCCCCCCTCTTTATCTCTCTCTATCTCTCTTCCCATTCTATGTCTCTCTCTCCCTTCCCCTTCTCTCCCATTCTCTCTTCCCTCTTTTTCTCCTATCTCATTCTCTCTCCATTTCTCCCTTGTCACTATCTCTGTCTCTCTCCACCTTTCTCCCTCTATGTATTTCTTCCTCACTTCTCTCTCTTGAGTCATCTCTCTATTCCTTCATCTCTCTCCCTTTCTCTCCCACCTCCCTCTCTCTCCCCCCATCTCTCTCTCTATCTTTCTTCCCTCCAACTCTTTCTCTCTATATTTCTCCACCTTTTTCAATATCTCACTCCCTTTCTCAATCTCTCCCCCCTGTTGATATTTTTCCATCCCTCTCTGTCTTCTCCTTCTCTCCATATATATCTCATGTCTTCTTTTGTGTCTTATATCCTGTCCTCTCTCTCCATTTCTCCCTTATCAATCCCTCTTTATCTATATGTCTTTTTTCTTTCCTCACTCTCTTACCAATATTCAGAATTCTATTATATTAAGAGTCATTCTCAACACCAAATGCTAAACATCTACATCTTTGCTTTGGGTCCTTTCAGTGGTTGTTGCCTCTGTTGCATTTATTGCGGCTTCGATGTCTCTCATAGTTCACTATGAGAATACTAAGAACCATTTGTGTCATTTATTAGGTTACCTTAGTCCATTATTTCCCGATGACCATACTCAAATACTATAGATTTTTCAATAATATATTTGATTAGTAGATGTGAATTTTCATGCACATCAAGAGATTTGATGAGAAAATATGAAGTGATAGAAAGATCTAGATTGTTATTCAGAATATATCTTTGAATTATATGTGATTGTATAAAATCACAATGGTACTTCCATCATGCATAAATTAATTGACTTTCGGATTGACCAAATACTAATGATGTGATTAATCAGAAAGACATTTATCTAAATTATGGATCAAAAAAATCTTAGATCTAACAAGAATGATTACAAACACACACACACACACACACACACACACACACACACACACACACATATATATTCTACAATTATATGATATGGAAATAATAATAATTATTCCAAGTGAGTTAATTATGTTATGCCAATACTACCGAGGTCTAATTACAAATTATTTTAATATTATATGTAAAAAAAAACAATTACTCAACCTAACTTAAATTTATTCATTTAATTACTTGAAAAACTAAAAAAAAATGAAAGTGTTAAAATTCCAATATCTCGTTTTATAAATGATGTTTGGATTAAGATATAATATTGGCCTAAGACAAGGTTCACCTTAACTCCAGATCTACAAAGTGTCAAGAGGGATCAATACCTCTTTTCATTCTAAATGAAGTTTGTATTTCAAAATATTTGACCCCACTTTAGGTTTAGTAGATCTAAATTTAATAGTTTTAATATTAATTATAAATAATTATAATTATAATAACAACTATTAATTTATTTTTATTTTTATCTAATTTGACGAAGTGGAAATGTTTTATTCATAATTATCCAAATTAAGTGTTCTATTTTATGCCATTTTAAATTTTCTTTCTTTCTTTTATCTTGACTGAGTCGAAATGTTTAGATGATGTTACAACATCTCTACATATAAGGTGTATCCAAATATTTATTTTTTTATTATTTTTTAAATGAGCCAAGATGTAAATGTTTACAAACATTTGCACCACTACAAAATCTCCTACATTCCTGTTTTATTTTAGATCTACTCTAAAAAAGGTTATGAAAATAGATTACCAACCTAGATCCATCTTAACTAGGGATCTATCTACCAAGCTAAGAGGGATCAAATATCTTTTCACTCTAAAATAAGTTTTCTTATGAAGCGATTTGATCCCTCTTGGAACTTGGTGGACATAGAGTTAAGATGAATCCAAGTTGGCTTAATTTCCCTATTTAAATAAGCTACATTCCATATGAATACCATGGATCAATACCATGGGTTGTTATTTTTATTTTAATTATTATTTTATTTTTATAGGGTTTTATTTATTTATTTATTAAATTTTAACCATATTAAATGTTTACATTACATTATTATTATTATTATTGCTATTTTCTTGTAATTTGACTTACTGATAATTTTAACATTAGAATACAACATCTCTACCATATTGGGGGCCAAAAATAAAATATTTGTTAGATATTTTGATTTTGAAATAAGTTATTGTTTTTGAGAAAGATTGATAAGTCATGGTATTGGACAATGCTATTCTAACAAAGTCTATTTACAAGTTAATATTATTTACTGTAAAATATGGGTGAATATCCATGGTTAAGAATCTTGTTATATTGTAAATTTAGCGTATGTTTTAATTTTTAATTTAAATAAATGTTACAAAATTAAATTAAAATATATTGATTTTGAAATGAATTTTGGTTTTTGGGCATGTGTTATTGATAAGCCATGGTATTGGCCCATGGTATTGTACTAAATCCTATTTGGAAGTTGGGTGAATATCCGTGGTTAAGAATCTAGTTATATTGTAAATATGAAAACTTTATGTGATTATTTATTATATTTATATATTGTTACACTAATTATTTCAATTAATATGGTAACATTGATCTTGGACCACCTTAAAAATGCACTTGTTTTAATGTGATATGTATATTATGATTAATAAAAATAAAATTACAATAAAAAAAACATGAATTTAAAAAATTTACATTTAACCTTTATTTTCTAACTTTTAAAATTCAATGTGGACACATCTACCCTACTCTCAATGCAAGCTGATGACATAAATTGTTTATAAGTTATTAGATGTATCTTAGAGCATCCCTTATGAAATCCTACCCCCTATGGATCATTATTAAAGTGGGCCACTAGCCAATCATGAGAGTTAATCCACATTCATAGATAGCAACTAGTAATAGCAGTCATTCATAGGTCTGTCTCCCTTTTTCTCTCCTCTCCTCTTATGTGTCTTCCCTCTTCTCCTCTCTCTTTAAAATTTAATAATGAAAAACTTTAAAAAAATTATGTCCTCTCTTTCCTCTATTATGGTTAGTCGCCTTGTTTTCTCTTATCAAAATTGAGGATATGGGATTTATATATATCTCAAAAGTAATTATAACATTTTTCTTTTTAGATTCAATTAAAAAAACGTTATCAAATTTAATTAAATTAAAATATTTTTATTCCAAAATAGGTTATGGTTTTTGGCATGTGGTATTGATAAGCCATGATATTGGCCCATGGTATAATAAGAGAACCAATTTACAAGTTGATAATAACCATAGTTAAGAATATTGCCATGTCGTTATAATATATTTTGATTCTAAAATAACTTATGAGTTTTAGACATGTGGTATTGATAACCCATGGTATTGTGCCCATGGGATTGTAAAAAAGCATTGAAAAGTGGGGGTGAATATCTATGGCTAAGAATATCGTGATATTGTTATACGATTGTGAATAAGTTATTTTTTTTGGTTACTGGGATAAAAAAGTCATGGTAATGTAACAAAGCATATTTACCAGTTAATAATATCCATAGTTATAGTTAAGAATATTTCCATATTGTTATAAAATATTGTGATTGTGAAATAATTTGTGTTTTTTGGGCATGTGGAATTGATAAGCCATGGTATTGATAGATGGTATTGTAACAAATCATATTTCCAAGTTCATAATATCCATGATAAAGTGGGATTGAATATCCATGGTTAATAATATTTTCATAATGATATAGAATATTTCCATTGTGAAATATGTTATGTTTTTTGGACATGTGGTATTCATAAGCCATGGTATAGGGCCGATTGTATTATAACACAACCTATTTTTTACAGGTTAATAATATCCACAATGAAGTTGGTACAAATATCTATGGTTAAGAATCTTGTATTGTTATAAAATATTTTGGTTGTCAAGTAAGTTATGGATTTTGAACATGTGATATTGATAAACCATGATATTGACCCATAATATTGTAACAAAATCTATTCACAAATTAATAACAAAAATATAGCAAATTAAATTTTATTATTTTTATTTTAATTAACCAATATTTAAATTTAATTTTTTTACATAGCAAACATTTACAAATGTTTACATACTTGCATTACATTTACCCATTTAACTTTTTCTTTGTTGTAAAAAAAATTTATAATAATTATATAAAACATGAGGATTAATTCAAAAATAAGTTATAATAATTATATAAATCTAAAACATGAAGATTAATTCAAATTCTATATAAATACTATTACAATCTTACATTAAGGAATAGGTCCCTTTGCCATTTCGACGTCATTAATTTTTTTGTGGAGTAGTGTGTAATGCGAATTTTTCACTTTTGCGATGAGATGAGATGACACTTCCCGAGTCGTCTCTTCGGCCTCCGACAACCCATGTCCTCCGCTCTTGTAATGACTTCATCTCTCTTTATTTGTATCATTTCACATCTCTCTTGGTTGGAATGATAAGTTGAAAAATGCTAGGGTTTGAAGAGTAGTCATTATTACAAATTTTTTATTTTTTATTTATATTTTTGGAATTTTTGAAGGACAAAAAGGTTTGTTTCTCCACACCTTATATTTATCTGAAATTTATCTGAAATAAAATATGAAGTTTTATATAAATACACAAAATTTAAATTATGAGAAACAATGGATTGGAACTTGTTCCAAAACTGAAGGACAATATGGTTGTAGGATCTAGTGGATCTACAAGGTGAATCAAGCACCAGATGGGAGTGTGGAGAAATACAAGGCTAGATTTGTGGCGAAGGGTTCTTTCAAGTACAACTAGTAGATTACAAGGATACCTTTCCTGTAGTATAAAGGTACTCTTCAATTAGATCTACTCTTGCACTTTGAATGCAGATGAGATGGAATATACATCTCATGCATGTAATGACAACATTCCTTAATGGATTGATTAAGGAAGAGGTGTACATAGATCAAGTGGAAGGATTTGAGGATAGAATCGTATGTGTGCATAATAAAGCGAGTGTTGTATGGAGTGAAACAAGCACCACATGCTTGGTACATTAAGATCGAAAACTATTTCATCGGGTTGGGCTTGACCAAAAGTGAAGCAGACCTTTACCATATTGTGGTTGAAGGTGAAAATTTTGTCATAGTATTATATAATGGTGTTTAGAACTTCTGGAAACCTGTCTATGTTTCTCAAAAGGTGTGAAGTTTTGGTTGAAAATTGATTAACTGATGATAGGAATAGTGCTTGACCATAAAATATATATAGGGAACGGAAAAATTAGTCATTAGAGAATTGCAGATGAAAGGGAACGTTTAGACATTTGACTAGAAAAAGAAACAAATTATTATTGGAGATATTGGAGGATTTTATAAAGAATTAAATAAATAGATTTTTCTTAAAACTATTTGCACACAATAAGATAAAAGGGGATAAAATGGAATTAACCTTTGGAATTAATTAATTTTATATAAATGTTGAATAAAAAAAGAATTAAACCAGGTTAGAAAAATGAAAAGCTTGACTAAATTAAGTAATTAAATAAAACATTCACCAAAATTCTTTTTATTGGAGTAATCATTGATTATTAGTTAACTAAGGTAAGAAGAATAGAAATAAATAGTTACTCAAATTAAAATTAGAATAAAATAAATTTAGAATTAAAAATTACATAATCTTTGATAAAATTTCAAAAAATGAGGTAAACAATAAAATGAGAATTATAAATATATGTATTAACAAAGGGTTTTGTTAATATAGGCGATAATCTCTAAAGTAAGATCAAAGGAAGGAATATATTAAATTTTTGATGTAAAGTAAGTTGAATCTAAAATTTTTGATGTAGAGTTTGTTGAAAGTAAACATTTTTAATCGATAAAGGAAATCAATAGAATTTAGATTATTGAAAAAGGGGGAAGGATTTTTCATTAGGAAAAATAGTAAACAAAAATATAGAAATATAGAAATATAAATATAAAAATATTAATTAAGGGAGGAATTCTCTAAGGTAATGTGGAAGGAATATTGTTAAGGGGAAGGGAGTATTAGGGATAGTTGTATTTTGACTTATAAGAACCATGCTTAAATAATAAGAAATAGGTAGTGGGTCGCGAGGAGTAGCCAAATGAGAACCATCATTATGATTAAAAAAATTTATAGGATGCTTTTTGATTTCGAGGGCTTCTCTAATGACCCGGTTGGTGTGAAATGGGGCAGAAGCTAAGATTTTTGTCTTGTCAAAACAAATAAGGTGTTTGGTAGAATGGGAATGCTCAACAATGGCAGATTTTGAAGTCCAGTTGTGGATGGTATCACCCATGTGTTCTTTTAGTCGGGCTTTGAAGGAACTTCTCTTTTGTGCCATGTAAGATGTTCTGTAGGATAAGGAGATTTCGTAGACTCCGAGACATGTCATAGGGTCATGTTTATCCTTGGTTGTTCTAAAGAGCAAGTTGGTGATTTTATTGGGTTTGAGAAAGGTTTTTATGTTATTTTAAGAGAGGATCTTACATAATTGATCCGTAACTACTTGAATTTAAGGAAGGGTAACTTTGTCTAAGGGAGGGGTGCACGGGTAGTTTTTAGGGTAGGGATGGAGGCGAGAATGGAAGGCTTTCTTCAAATGGGCGCTTGAGTGACGATTTCCTTGGGAATGGATTGGGATGAGTAGATTTGAATGGGTAGGGTGACGAAGACTTTAAGAGTGACATATTTATGAGGATTATGGTTGTGGTAATTAGAATTATGATACCTATCAGTGTGGGTTTTCTTTCAAAATACTTGGTGGGTAAGGGAACCATGAGAAAGGCCTGAGACGAGGACATCTAGGAATGGAAGGGATAAGTACTCCTCAAGATCCATAGTGACCTCGAGGTGAGGGAAAATTTTATTGAGATGAGAGAGGAATTCACAGAGAAGTATGTTGGGTATTTTATGGGTAACATTCTCTACAACCAAGAATTTTGGGCATGCTGAAATTCTAGAGAGGCCGAGTTTCTCAGAATATTCTAGGAGGTCAAGATTCGGCTTAAGGACATCAAATATTGTCTATGTTGAAGTGAATAAGTTTAAATTGACGTGAATTGAATATGGGGCTACTTGAATAGCTTTGATTATAACTTTTTGGTTAGTTTGATCACAAATTTGACTAGGTCCATTAGATGTATCTATTGTTGAAATGAAGAATTTCAGTAAGAAAAGGTTGTAGGGTTTCTCGGCCAAGTGGGTTTTTTAGGGTAAATATTGTGTCCTCTTTTTGCATTACGATATGTAATGTCATTGTAGTTTTATGGTTTAATATCTAAAGTGTAATTGCTTAATGATAAGCATGAATTGTTGAAATAATATCTACATCATTTTAAGTAATTATTAGTATTTTATCAACTGTACTTGAAAAATCAATAGAGGTGATGTAGATATTTATAATTTAGTTGATGTATATGAAACACATGTTTCAAATGAGTCCAAATTAAATTTATCAACTAATTTTGAACCAAATTCATTTGGAATAATATACCTTTCATGATGAATATGATGGTCTTATTAATAATGGGACATGGAAGTTGGTGGATGCTATATTTCGAACTAAACCAATTGGATGCAAGTGGGTCTACAAGAAAAGGTACAAATTATATGGCTCTCTTGAAAAGAAAAAATCAAGACTCATGGAAAAAATATTTTGATATAAAGAAGGCATTGATTATGATGAGACTCGTTCTCCAATAAAAACCTTAGCCATCATCCACATTATCTTTACCTTAACACTAAAAAGTGGATGGAAATTTCGTAAAGTGGATGTGAAGACTACTTTCATGAAAGGATACTTGATAGAGGAAATTATTTCTCAGCAGTTCTATTGTACATGCTATAATAAATGTATACATTCTACTCCAAATCTAGCCTTCCAATCCGAATTTCCCCACAAGATTTTTCACAAAAAAATCATCAAAATGCCCTAGAAAGTATGCTAAATTATTCTTGAAACTTCCAACAAAATTTTGTAAATAAAAGCTTCCAAATAGTAACATGGTAAAATAATCCAAAGAATATGCTTCTAACTAGTTATGTTGACAAGAGAAGATTAGGATCATTGTATAATTCACGAAGTCTCCAACAAGTCGATCTCTTGTAAGAAAATTTTTATGTATTGGTCAATATGTTAGGTAAAAATTGAGAGGTATTCAATAATCTCAAAATTATAGTGTCAAGGTTGCAATCCACTCCAAAATTTTACTCTTTCCAAAAGTCTCCAACCTATTAGAAGATTTTGAAATAATTCCATATTTCTTCTAAGATGGTTCCATAGTTCTAATCGATGTCCTCCACAGTCCGTAGAAGAAGACAAGGTCCAGGTCCAATATAGTTTAATGTATAGCTTTGAACTACAAGTTTCATGAGTCTGTAAGAATGTATTCTTCTAGAACTATAAAATTTAGGTCTTAGCTACAAGAAGATCTGAAAATTTGCCACCATAGGTCTCCACAAGTCCCACAAATATGAGCTCTTCTTTTGACACAAATCTAATGATAACATTTCCAAATATAAGCCTATGTTTACAAGCTTAGATTAGGTCTTAACTTCTTATAAACTATAGGACCATGGTTTACACAATGTATAGATCAAGACCCAAACACAAAATATTTGTTAGGTCCCTATATTACTAGTATAGTCCCTTATTGTTGTTAGTGTAACCCTCTTATTGTTATTATTGTACCCTTGTAACCCCCATATTGATATTATTGTGCCCTTAAATTATTATTGTTAGGTCGGCTAGGATTACATTGTGGCGCTACTAGCGTTACATTATGGCCCTATGGACTCCTATATATAGAAAGGAGGTTTTGTGATTTGAATCATCAAGGAATTGTTCATTCATGTAATGTATTGGAGGTTACCCCCTCGAACTGTCTTATTTCTAAGGCGTTGATATCTCTTTTATTCTCTTTTCGGAGCTGGTTTCACAACATTTGGTATCAAAGCTTTTAGATTCTAGGGTTTCGCTGCTCCATATTTTCGCTATAATTTTTTTTCTATGAAGGGTCAGAATCTGAAATTTTTAGAGCGCAAAGCCGAAATCCTAAGGAACACTGTCGAAAATTTTCAGAGATTGGTTCGCAATATTTTCGGAGATATGATCTATGCAAATTAGGTCATTTTGTAGGCTCCTGAGTTTAACCTTAACACATCATCGTGGTATTTTCGTAATAATTTTTTTTCTACAAAGGTTCAGAAGCTGAAATGTGTAGACTGTGAAGCCACAATCCTAAGGAACATCGTAAAAAAATTTCAGATATTGGTTCGCAACATTTTCGGATATATGATCTGTGGAATTTAGGGCTTTTTGAGGCTTATGAATTTCATCTAAAAGAGGTGATCGTGGGAAAATATTCATAGCTCTCTCTCTAAGCATCAGATTGGAATGCTGTAAAAAGTGAACGCAAGTGCACGGATGTAATATTCCCAATTAGCAGTAGCTAATTGGAAATATTAATTTTGATCAATTTTGTCTTATATAATTAGATTATAAATAAAAAGTGAGTGGAGAGGGTCTAACTCACTTAGATGGAATAAATCACCTTCCTAATAGCACAACGTTGTGACTTAAGGGGGAGCCAAGGGGGCCAAACACCACGTAGAGAAGGGGGCCCACATACACTCTAGAAGCTACTGTGCAGATAAGGATGAGCACATGGAGGAGAGAGATTCTACGTTTGGGTTTTGAAAGGAAACCAACGTTATAAAATATGGAGGAGCCTTCTCATTTGATTCATTCTGAAGTTGATGATTTTGAGTGAGATGTTTGTCTTCTTGAGCACACTAGCTATTTAGCCTGTCTGCAGCACTGTTTAGTGCATTGACTGTCTCCGATCGGAGATCTTGCCCTTAGCCCCGAGGGACTTCGAGTGCCTGCTCAGGGAAGGTTAGTTCTTCAGTATTTTGTGAGTATTTTTGTTGTGTGGGTTTGTTGTGGAGCTGAAGCTTATAGAGACTGTGCAGTCACTGGGAGAGAGGATGCAGTCCCTTTTGGAGGTGCTCCGAATTGGGGTTTCTGCAGGAGATTCAGCCGATATTTTGAGCAGAGGGTCAGCCTTTTCCCATAGGAGGATTTTGGTAGAGTTTGAGGCAGTGTTTCAGATATTTCCATTTAATGTCTGTGCAGAGCCTTGGAGGCTAGCGTAATTCCATGAGGAGGCATTTTCTGGCGATTTTAGGGGGTTGGCCATTTTTGATATGGTTTATGGGTTTTGTCCGAGTTGGTGAGGAAAGGAGGTTTGCAGATTTTCAACTCATTCTGGCAAGGGGATCAACCCGTAGTCTTCAGTCCATTCCAGCAGTAGCAGCTACACGGCAGTTTTCCAGCAGCTGGGACGCAGTTCATAGAGCATCCATTTACTGTGTTTTCTGAGATTTTTTGTTCACTTGCTTTGAGCAAGATCGCCTATTGTAATTCATTACATTTCTCAGATTAATAAAATGGCTCAGCATTTCCGCTCTATGTTTTTTGGATGAGTTGCAGTAGTTGTCGTAGTTTCCGTAGTTGTCATATTCTCTTTCTATGATATTATATGTCTATTATTGTTTTTGAGCGTCTAGCTCTATACCGCTTGGTGTGTTTATATTTCACTCTTAGACAGAGTCTAGAAAGGGCTAGGTACCCTCCGGATCTCATCCACTTTTTAGAGGCAAAATATCCGGTAAATGCCCTCCCAGTCTATCTCTGGTTGGAGTTTGCCATGTTTTAGAGATATCCCCGAAACAAGATATTACAGTGGTATCAGAGCTTCAATCTTGGATCAGCGTGCGGGTTTCTAGTCTTCAATTGCAGCTATTTTGGTTATAACGGCCTACACAGTCATTGGAGGAGGCTCATTTGCGGGAGCTTCATTGGTGATATTTTAGAGCTGGGGTGTTGGGAAATTGATAGGAGAGAAATATAAGGAGGTTTTATCGGATTTTGGAGAGCAATGATTGATAGTAGTAGCTGTAGTGCCAGAAAACGAATTTGGAAGAGGGCCGAAGTACGCAGGGTTAAATTTTGAAGGTTGGAAGTAGAAGAAGCCATTTTTGGGTTTTTCTGGGTTTTGGGCAAGGATCTCCTTCCCAAATTCCCAGAATTTTCTGAGTAGTTTTCAGTGGGTAAATCAGAGGCCGAATTTAGGCAGCAGTGTAGTCTTGGAGTAGCAATGCAGTTTTAGGAGGAGCTTGTGATAGTCATAGAGCAGGAGGAGCCGACCGTAGGTGATGATGATGCAAATATATTTGGGGAGATGCTCCTCAAATAAGTACAATATTTGTAGAGGCAGATTGAAGTGATGGGGCAGAGATTCACTGTTGTGGAGGCTAGACAGTGTAAAACCCCAAGGGATTTCCATATTGGCAAGGGATGAGGCACATCCCACCATTTTTCGGAGCATGATGCCACTCAGCATATGGCATCACATACACCCACACGTTCCACTATGCCCACTTTTCTGGGTGCAGACATAGGGGTAGGAGCACAGCAGGAGCCAGAGCCTAGCCACATGGGTGATTATTTCGCCGAGTATTAGGCATATGGGCAGGAGTTTAGGGATGCCCTTCCATTCAGAGTTTTTTTTAAGCTCCAGCGGGATAGAAAACCCCGCAAATTTCATAGCGGGAACATGCACTCACATGACGGGGGCTTATAGCACACAGTGGGCAGATTCCATTTACCGAAATTTGACGGGTCATCCAAACGTTCAGAAAAAGCTTGGGTGGAGAACTTGGATACCTCTTTCTAGCTTGACCGAGTATTAGAGGGGGAAACCATCAAAATGGTTACCTCGCACTCGGAGGATGAGGGCACATAGGATTGCAGGGAGTTTGAGGATACACCTAGTGTGACACATGACTCACCCTCATTGGAGACCTCCTTGACCGTGTCGGTTGATATCGTAGTGGAGAAGGTAGAGCCTACAATAGTAGAGCCATCCATTGAGGTGATGACCGGAGTCGTGTCCGAGTCTTCGAGTGGTAGCAGCACACGACAAATGGGTGAGGTGTTAGGAGATGTATCCACCTTAGATGAGGCAGTAGGAGATAGAGAGGTATTAGATGATGGTCGTAGAGAGCAGTATCATCGGCTTCGGGTAGACCTTCTAGTTTTTAAAGGGAAGGCCACGTTACTACGAGAGGCCATTTTTTTGCAGGACAAAGATCTGGAGGGCATGAGAGTGGCTTGTGCCGAGTCAGTGGCCAAGTTGGCCCACATTGGGGGACAACTGGATTCCCTGATGGTACAACCAGAGGGCACATTGGAGTGTCAGATCATTCCCCTTCAGGCATGCATGGACGAGACTAGTAGTGTTGTTGGGTCACCTCTTCCCATTAGAGAGAGAGGAATGGAGTCACCTAGTCAGATCTCATACGTTGACTTGGTTAGCAGGATGAGACGATTGGGGTTGCACAGGGTGCAGCATCCACATGTTGAGGTTCGATGGTGAGAGATTTTGAGTTGGTACTCAGTGGAGTGGGTTATGGATATAGTGGTGGATCTGAGTGTAGTTTAGCAGGAGTTTTTATGTACGGGGATTACAGGAACCCCAAATTGGCATTGGGATCTAGGCGGGATCACCTATCATTTCCCAAGCAGGTAAGTTGAATATGTCTTGGCGGGTACAATTGGCCTAGCAGTAGAGCATGCGCATCCGCTAGGGGAGTTTTGGTTAACTATAGTGGCTAGCCAATTTATGGGCAGACTCCCTAGGTTGTCTTTGTATGATACTTATACACGGGATCATGGGGTGGACAACATACTTTGGCAGGAGCTTGTCGGAGGAGGTGGCATTGGCAAGCCACTAGATGGTGCCTTGTATGGGGTGAAGAATTCTTCAGCTTTGTGTGGGGCACAGAGGATGCAGCAGAGCCGAGCAGTGGTGGTAACACTACCAACACATAGGGAGATTCACTCCTTGGACCCCTTGAGGAGGGTTTGGAGTGATGATCCATTCATCAGCAGGTATAGTGATGCCACGATGGAGATGATGATACCGATTGGGGGTAGTCCGACATGTAGAGGCACAGCTCTAGGTCATCACATCCAGGGATGTGTGGGAGCCTCTAGCGTTGAGCAGTGGACTACCGGTGGACATGGAGTTGCATGGTGGTGTACCATAGTGTGTGGGACTGCATTGGGGAGTAGGGGTGTCCTACAGCACATTGAGAGCACTCGGGGAGTGACCGATGCCTGGACACAATCAGGGCACGAGACAATACAGGGTGGTACAATAGTAGCATGGGGTATCCAAAAGTATACAAGGGTATGCCTCAGTATGCAGTGGCATATCGAGGAGTATAGGGATGATCGGTGGTATGCGAGGGCGTATGGTGCTACACAGCAGGGTCTTAGAGCATTGCCTCCAGGGAGACTTATAGACAGGGACACCAGGCTTACTTTTGGGGGTATTTCACCCAGGATCGATGGGGAGATAGATGAGCAATACTTGACGGTATTTGTGGGGAATCACGCATCTGACCCTCTTCTACATCACTCATGGGCACAGCCGATTTTTTTGTTGTCCTTTGGCACTTTGGGCATGAGCAGCGGGGTACGCGAGGCTCACCCAAGATATTTGGATGGCACTCAATGCACTAGGTGAGAGACCTCTCAGTAGTGGCACTGGGTCGGTGCACTAGTTGGCAGCCACAGGCTAGGGGATGAGATGATGATCTGCAAGGGTGGCCCATCAGTCATCGCTGAGCCTACGATTTGGAAGGAGGTCGCGAGGGAGACATGCGTCACTTTTCCATCGGGGCATGTCGAGATCATGCATGAGAAGAGGATACTGGGTACAACAGAGGTAGCATTCAAGTATGTGTCTAGGCTCCAGACATTGTATCGACACTTTATCGACAGTGTGGATGGCATACTCAATGCAGATGAGGTGGCGAAGGTAGAACAGGAGGGCATTCCTTTTGTATGCCAGGGTGAGGACTCTTTTTCATATGAGTCCATAATATCAGTTGAGGACGCTTCTGGGGAGTGAGAGAAGTCATGCAGAGATGGTGACAGTAGACTGGAGCTACATTCCAGTGTCCAGGGTGAGCAGTCACGGCACTCTACGGGAGATACTCTGGGTGAATTGTCACTTGTGAAGATTCAGCTAGAGCGGAAGGTGATGGAGCCTGAGTCAACAGAGGAGGACAATATTCACATTAGGAATTATATTCCTTTGGGGGAGAGCTAGATGGGTGCCCACATTGATTCGATGAGGGATATGCAGCTAACATTGGGGTGCACCGACATCAAGTATGGTGACAGCAGTTGCAGATCCATATCCTCTGGAGGTGTTGGAGGTTGATGGGATTGTTCTGCAGGGGGCCAGTAGACAGTGGGAGCATGGCATTCTGGATCGGGAGTTGGAGGAGCTGTTGGATATGGTGGAGCATCCATCTGTGGGTCGACACTAGGATGAGGCATAGATAGATGTACACACCATCAGCAGAGCTGCAGTGTTTTTAGTGTGTAGCACTCTCCAGGAGTACATCGATGGAATTTGAAGCATATCTTGCCCACTTTGGCCCATTATAGAGAGAGGGGCTTCCTTCTATAGGTAGCTTTCATTGGCAGAAAGGGCAGAGCAATGGGAGTTGATTACGGGCTAGCGACAACACTTCAGGCGTGTTCCATATGAAGTTGTTGTTGCTACATCGGATTCTTCTTCCAGGATGGACTGGCGAGAGATCATGAGTTGGTACCCTCTTGATGGTACAATATTTTTCGTAGGGAGCACAGCGGAGTAGGGGCCCTTGGACATAGCAGATGTTACAGATTCCACTTGGCAGAGGGGCACAGGTTGTCGTTTCTTCAACACTGCATCCTGATTTCAGCAGAGCAAGATCAGCATGGGAGTGAGTCAAGACTTGGATTGGAGAGAGGTTATGAGTTCATACACAGTTGATGGGACAACTTACACAGTCACAGATACACCGTAGCAGGCGTCATGTTCTTCACCCCTTAGAGCATCAGTCATAGCTAGGGGTAGTGCACAGTCCGAGTCGTGGGACTTGGGAGATTATTGGCCATGGTGGCGATGGGATCCAAGAGGATTGTTGGTTGGCTAGTACCGTGAGAGATCAGTATGGGATCCTGGCATTAAGAGATTCCTTCATATCAGGATGATGTAGAGGACAGGGAAGATTCAATGGCACATCTGGGACCTAGGCACATTTTGCAGTGTCGGTGGGGAGCATCAACAAGAGAAGAGGCTTGTTCAGGGATTTCTTGAGGACAATCAATTTTTGGCGGGGACAATTGTAATATTCCCAATTAGCAGCAGCTAATTGGAAATATTAATTTTGATCAATTTTTCCTTATATAATTAAATCATAAATAAAAAGTCAGTGGAGAGGTTCTAACTCAATTAGATGGAATAAAACACCTTCCTAGTAGCACAACGTTGTGACTTAAGGGGGAGCCAAGGGGCCCAAACACCACATAGAGAAGGGGGGCCACATATACTCTAGAAGCTACCACACAGATAAGGATGAGCACTTGAAGGAGAGAGAAGCTACGTTGGGGTTTCGAAGGGAAACCAACGTTATAAAATATGGAGGAGCCTTCTCATTTGATTCATTTTGGAGTTGATGATTTTGACTAAGACGTTTGTCTTCTTGAGCACGTCGGCTATTTAGCCTATCTGCAACACTGTTTAGTGCATTAAGTGTCTTCGGTCGGAGATCTCGCCCTTAGCCCTGGGGGACTTTGAGTGCCTGCTCGAGCAACGTTAGTTCTTTAGTATTTTGTGAGTATTTTTGTTTTGTGGGTTTGTTGCGGAGCTGGAGCTTATAGAGATTGCGCAGTCACTGGGAGAGAGGATGCAGTTTCTTTTGGAGGTGCTCCGGATTGGGGTTTTTGCAGGAGATTCAGTCGAGATTTTGAGCAGAGGGTCAGCCTTTGCCTGCAGGAGGATTTTGCCGGAGTTTGAGGTGGAGTTTCAGCTATTTCTATTTAGCCTCTGCGCAGAGTCTTGGAGGCTAGCGTAATTCCCTGAGGAGGCATTTTCTGGTGATTCTCAGGCGTTGGCCATTTTTATATGGTTACTAGGTTATTTTTGGGTTGGTGAGGAGAGGAGGTTTGCATATTTTGAGCTCATTCCGACAAGGGGATCAACCCCTAGTCTTCAGTCCATTCCAGCAATAGCAACTACACGGCATTTTTCTAGTAGCTGGGATGCAATTCATAGAGCAGCTATTTCCTGTATTTTCTGCGAGCTTTTATTCACTTTCTTTGAGCAAGATCGCCTATTGTACTTCATTACATTTGTCAGATTAATAAAATGGCTCAACATTTTCTCTCTATGTTTTCTGGATGAGTTGTCGTAGTTGCCATAGTTGCCGTATTCTATTTCTATGATATTATATGTCTATTATTGTTTTTGAGCGTCTAGTTCTATAACACTTGGTTTGTTTATCTTTCACTCTCAGACAGAGTCTGGAAAGGGCTAGGTAGCCTCTCTATCTCGTCCTCTTTTTAGAGGAAAAATATCTGGTAAATGCCCTCCCAGTCTATCTCTGGTTGGAGTTTGTTGTGTTTTAGAGATATCCCCGAAATGGGATATTACAACGGACTATAGTTTTGGGTCTATCAATTTCAGAGCTAAAGGAGGAAACAATGACATGTGGAAATTCGTACAATTTTGCTCTACTGAACCAGTCCAAAATTGGCTCATTGTGGGAGATTAGACATAACTTTGCCTTGTAGAATCCAAATTAGATCAGACCTATGGCATTTGAAAGAAGCTTTAGATGGATACTACAGGGCTGAATTTCAGATATTGAGGATCCAAAATTATAGAGATACTTGAATTTCAACATTTATCTCCTCAAAAGAAAGTAAAAGGTCTGTATTTTTTTTACAAATTGCAGAAGTCTTGTTTGACGAATCAAGTTGAATTGATTACAAGGGTATATTGTAGAATAGATATCAGTATTGGATTCTAAAATGGCCCCTAAAAATAATTCATCACCCATTAAGCCTTTAGAAAGCTCTACTATGACTCATGAAGATGAAGAATGGCAACAAGACACTTCAAAATTACAAGAGCAAGTGCAACAAATTTCACTCTCGCAAAGAGCAGCAAAAAATGACATGGAAGTTTGAAGAAATGTGTGGAAAATAAGATGGATGGTTTTAATAATGGCATGGATTCCAAGATATATGGAATGAAATCTAAGATAGATGGCATTGATGCTGGCATGGAATCTAAAATGGAAAACATGAAGAATTCTCTAAAAGAAAACATGGAAGGTTTGACAAAGTTGATACAAGAAATGTTTCCTAATGGTGAAAAGATAGTAGAGGAAACTCATGATGAGAACAAAATAAATGCTAATCATGATTTCATAAAATCTAATGTTGGCGGGAAGAACCACTATATTCCAAAAATGGATATGACGAAGCTTGATGGAAAGGATCTTGTAACATGGATACTACAGATGGAACAATATTTTGATCTCCATAATATGCAAAATGCACAAAAGGTATGCATTGAAACTTTACACTTAGAACAAAATACATTTGTATGGTATTGATGGGTTTTCTCACGTAAAAAAATTGTCACCTGGTCAATTTTTACAGAGGAAATGATAGCACATTATGAGGATACAAAGAGAAACACCTTCTTTAGCCAATTGATAAATCTCAAACAAATAGGTTTAATGGGGGAGCACATTGAGGATTTCCAAAAATTGAAATAAGCGTAATTGATATTCCAGAGGATCACAGGATTGATCTCTTCATAGGTAGTTTAAAGGATAACATCCAACATGAAGTTCGACTTTTAGAACCTAATTCACTGGAGAAGGGATTCAGGTGGGCAAGAAAATTTGAATGTAAAATTATGGCGACAAGAAAGCCTACCACTCACTTATATAAAGAGGGAAGTGTTCTACTCCTAGATTTCCACAACCTATAAGGTTGACACCACAAAAATAGGTTGAAAAAAGAGAAAAAGGGATTTGCTACAGTTGTGATATCAAATACACTAAAGGTCATAAGTGTGCTGAGACAAAATTATTTTACCTAGATTGTGAATAGGAAGAATAAAATGAACAAGAAGAGGATATACACCAAGAACCAACCCATGAAGACAAAGAAATGAGTCCAACCATATCATGTAATGCATTGGCAGGAATTAACACTCCTCAAACTCTCAAGATAGAAGGACATATCAAGAAGAGAAAGGTAATAGTATTGATTGATTCAGGTAATACCCATAATTTTATTCATTGTAAGGTAGCCAAGGAACTGAATTGTTTCCTACACCCAGCACTAGAATGTCAAGTGATGGTTGCTAATGGAGGAACTATTAATTGCTCTAGAAAATGCCATAATATCAAGCTAACCATGGGGGAAATATATATTGAATAGTCCAATTCTTTCCATTCCTATGGGAGGTGTTGATGTTGTACTAGGAGTACAATGGTGACAATATTTGGGGACAGTAGCTTTTACTTATCAAGAACTTTTCTTGAATTTTTTTTTAAAAGGAAAGGAAGTCGAATTACGGGGTATTGCAGGGAAGCCGGGAAAGATAATAATCTCTGATTTCATGACAAAGCTTTTAAAAAAATAACTACAAGGCATAATTTCACAATTATGCTCACTAGAAGTTTCAACATCAAAATCATATATTTCTGTAGATCTCCAAAAATTATTGGACTGTAATCATTTCAATATTTTTGAAACTCCAAAAGGACTCCCACCTTTTCGTTATCATGATCATGCTATTCATTTGATTCCAGGAAGTGTTCCTCCAAACATCAGGCCTTATAGATAACCTTATGTCCAAAAGAGATAAATTGAACGTATGATTGCAGAAATGTTAGAGCCAGGTGTAATTCAACGTAGTCAAAGTTCTTTCTCTACTCCTGTAGTATTGGTACACAAGAAGGATGGATCACGGCGCATGGGCCCAGATTATAGGGAGCTCAATAAGCTCACCATTAAATATAAATTCCCCACTCCTGTGATTGATGAATTACTGGCTAAATTACATGGATCAATTTATTTTACCAAATTGGATATTCGTTTAGGGTATCATCAAATTAGAATGAAGACTGAAGATATTCTGAAAACTGCATTTCGAACTCATGATGGTCATTATGAATTTTTGGTCATGCCTTTTGGCCTTACCAATGCACCTTCTACATTTCAAGGGTTGATGAATTCCATTTTCAAACCCTTCCTTAGAAAATTTGTGCTAGTATTTTTTGATTATATACTAATCTACAGTAGGTCTAGGAAGGATCATGTTCAACATGTTGGCAGGGTGCTCAAACAGTTGCAGGAGAAAGAATTAAATGCAAAAACATCCAAATGTTTCTTTGGAGTACAAGAGGTGGAATATTTGGGTCATATTGTATCTGACAAGGGTGCTAAGCTAGACCCTAAAAAATGAAAGCCACTAAGGAATGGAAAGTCCCCACAACCATAAAGAAGTTGCGAGGATTTCTCAGGTTAATAGGGTATTATCGAAAGTTTTTTAAGAATTATGGGAGAATAACAGCACCTCTAACAACATTATTGAAGATTGATGCATTTTCATGGACTCCTGAAGCAACTAAGCCCTTTAAACATCTTAAAGAGGAAATGTTCCTAGGACCAGTCTTAGCTACACCAGACTTCACAAAAACCTTTATTGTTGAATGTGATGCCTCAAGAAATGGAATTGGTGTTTTTTTAATGCAAGAAGGAAGACCCATTTCTTTTGAAAGTCATCTAATGAAAGGAAAGTATTTGAAGAAACCTATTTATGAGAAGGAAATGTTAGCAATACTGCATGCACTGAAGCAATGGAGAACTTACCTAATGGGAAGAAACTTCAAGGTAAAAACTTATCATGATAGTCTTAAACCCTTTTTGGAACAAAGACTATCTTTAGAAGAGCAGCAAAAATGGGTCACAAAGTTGTTGGGTTATGACTTTGAAATAATATACAACAAAGGGAAGCTAAATGTTGTTGCAGATGCACTCTCAAGAAAGAATGAAGAGGTGGAAGGATTTCTTTGTAACTTTTCTATTATCCAAACAGATTGGATAATCGAAGCAAGAGATGAATGGAAGAAGGACGAAGAAGTGTGGATACTCATTCAAAAGTTGTAGCAAGATCTTAGTACATCTGATACATTTAGTTGGAAAAATGACTCCTTATGGTACAAATATTACTTATATATTTGTAATAATTTCAAACTAAATCAAAATATTATTTTGGAATTGCACACTTCTCCTTCAGGAGGACACTCGAGATTTTTTAAAACTTACCACAGGGTGAAGAAATGATTTTTTTGGGATGGCCTTAAATCTGATATTCAAAAGTTTGTGGTGGAATGTTTGGTTTACTAGTAGAATAAAGTTGAGACAATTAAGACCACAGGTCTTCTACAACCTTTATCCATTCCAAGTAAATGTTGGGAGGAGATTTAAATGGATTTTATCACTAGTTTACCTAATTCTGAAGGAAAGAGTGTCATCATGGTGGTAGTTGATAGACTTACCAAGTATGCACACTTTTGTGCATTATCTCATCCATTTAAAGAAAGTACAATTTCTACTACATTTATGGACACAATTCAAAATATAAATGGAAACCCAAGGGTTATTGTGAGCGACGGAGATCCCGTTCGTACTAAAAAATTTTGGATAGAGTTATTTTCTTGTTTGGGTACTCAATTAGCTCATAGCTCATCTTATCATCCTCAATTTGATTGTCAAACTGAGATAGTAAATAAATGTTTGGAAGGATATCTTCGTTCTTTTGTACCTGGTAAACAAACAAAATGAGTTAAGTGGTTACCTCTAGCTGAATGGTCGTATAACACTTCCTTCCATACTATAGCAAAAATGACCCCATTTATGGCACTTTATGGATATCATCCACCATCCATCACATCATATTTAAGAGAAAATTCGAAGGTTCAAGCAGTGGAAGATCACATCGAGCATCAATGAGAAGTTATCCAACTCTTAAAGGACAACCTAAATTTGGAAAAAAATGAAATGAAACAACAGGCATATCAACAAGAAAATCAAGAAGTTTTGATGTAAGAGACTGGGTATTTTTACGGCTACAACCATATAAACAAATTTCCCTCAAGCAAGCTAAGAAGGATAATAAATTATTGCCAAAGTGCTATGGTTCTTACAAGGTGTTGCAAAATATTGGTACTATAGCATACAAATTTGATCTTCCTGCTTCTTCATAAGTGCATCCAATTTTCCATGTTTCATGCTTGAAAGAAGGTTATAGGTGAAAATCTTCAAGTTCAAACAATATTGCCAGAGCTTTGTGACGAAGGAAAAATCATATTGGAACCTGAAGCGGTCATGGAAACAATAACTTGGCAGCTACGAAATCGATCAATTTCAGAGTATCTCATCAAGTGGAAGAACTTACCACTGAATATTCTACATGGAAGGATGAGAATTTTATACAGAAGCACCTAGAGCTTCTCAAGCATTGAGGACAACACTTTTTTGAAGGAGAGGGGCATGTTAGGTCCCTATATTACTAGTACACTCCCTTATTGCTGTTAGTGTAACCCACTTATTGTTATTATTGTACCCTAGTAACCGCCATATTATTATGATTGCGTCGTTAAATTATTATTGTTAGGTTGGCTAGGATTACATTGTCACCCTACTAGGATTACATTATTGCCCCATGGACTCCTATATATAGAAAGGAGGTTTTGTAATTTGAATCATCAAAGAATTGTTCAGTCATGTAATGTATTGGAGGTTTCCCTCTTGAAGTGGCTTATTTCTAAGGCGTTGATATCTATTTTATTCTCTTTTTGGAGCTGGTTTCATAACAATATTCACTAAATTTCATCCTTTATATATCCTCATCTTTCATATATGAGTCTAACTATGTATTTATACTTGTTTTCATATGTGAAAGAAAATTTGATGGACTATTGAGCCAACCTTTGTATTAAATATGACTATGAAATGTTTATTTTATGTGGAATAATATGAGAAGGAATCACCTTTGGCACACGACATTTCTTCAAGAACAACATGGTAGTAAAAAAACATAAGTATACCCACTAATGAATTATGTTCTCTTCAGTTTACATAATTTAGACTCATAGTCATGGTTATTGTAGCAAAACATAAATCATACTTCAAGCATTTCTCCTTACAATTATGAGAGCTTGTATCATTATGAAAAGTATAAAGACAATATATAACAATTCTCTTCACTCTATGTATAGTGAGTACTTCCTTGCAAGCACCAAGAAGCACCAATTTTAAACATCCATTTCAAGGATTATTAGAATCCAATAGTTTATTAGGTCTGCCATCAATAGGGAATTCACAAACAGGTCTCATAGAATTAAAACTACAAACACCATAAACACCACAGGTTACAAAAAAGTCACACTGATTCTCCACAACCTGCAATCCAAATTTCTAATCTACTTTAGCTTCTTCAAGTTTTGTTTTGTTTCCTATGTGCAGAGCGCTCAATTCAATTCCATTTGTATAATATAATTGTATAATAGAATTCCTAGTTCTTGGGAGCCTTTCCAATCAACACTAGTGGAGATTAAACGTATTGAATGAAATTATTTAGGTATATCAAATCATAAAATAGATCTCTTTTCCATTTTTACCATTAAAAACTTATAATTATACCACTAATTGTTAGGGTTTGATACATAGGGATTTTGTTAAGAACCCAGGGTTTAATCACGATCATATAATCTTTTATTTAGAGAATATTAGAGCTTGCTTTAGCTAAGGCTTCTTCAACAGTGTTTCTTCATTGACATCAATGATAACTTTATCCAACACATATTTATATATCATGAATTTGATATTGCAATGCCAAATATTGAATGGAGGATCCATATCTTTTATGAATACATAAAATCTCCTTTTAAAGCACAATATCTCCCTCATGAAGTTCCAACCACCACATAATACTTTAATTTGTTCATTATAGTCAAGTTGGAAAGATGAGAATGATAGGTTCAATCGTACACCCTGGAGGTTTTTGGGTTTTGTAGTTATGGTCATTGTTGATAATTTATATTTTATCTCTTGAAATACATAATGTAATTGTGAGACATGTTATTCATGTATTTTTCATTGATTAGCCTATGAAATAATTAATATGAGACACATTCTTAATGTGTGATTTAAAATAGAAAATTTCAAAATTTGAATTTTTAATTTTTGGATCAATTGATGAATTCGTCCCGAGTGAAGAGACAAATCCATTTGGATAGAAATACCACTATATATTGAGAAATATACCTCCTCCTCAAGGTACCATTAGACCTGACATAAAAAAAAAAAAAAAAGACAATTTCTTTGAATATAAGCTAAAGAGAAGAAGAACAAAGTACAAGAAGGATGAATTAATCTCTAACTTCTACCTCTCTAGACCTCATACTTGTGAATTTATTTTTTCACAGTTTTTGAGTAACATTATAGATATGCTAAAAATATGGGCATTTGGAAATTCTAGGCAGGTATAGTTTATGGGAATATTCTGGGAGATCAAAATTTGAACATCATAGAGGGTTAATTTTCAAGGGAAGAATTTTGAATTTACTTGACTTGAATAGAGGGCTACTTGAACATGTTTGATCATAATTTATTGGTTATCTTGACCTCATAATTTACTTGCTACATTAGATGTATATCTTGCTGAAATGAATAATTTCACTATGAAAACTATTCTTGGGTTTCCCCCCCAAAACGGTTTTTTGAGGGTAAATATTGTGTTCTATTTGTGCATTGTGATATATACTATCATTGTGGTTATATGGTTGAATATATATATTTTAATTTATTAATGATAAACATGAATTTTTAAAATAAGATATACCTCATTTGAAGTAATTATTAGTATTTCAAAAATTTGTTATTGTATCAACTGTACTTGAAAAATCAATAGAGATTATGTAGATATCTATAATTTAGTTGATGTATATGAAAAAAATGTTTCAAATGATTTGAAATTGAATTTATCAACTAATTTTGAACCAACTTTCTTTGAAATAAGACACTTCTAGTTATAATTATGGGATTGTGGAGAAATACAAGGCTAGATTTGTGGAGAAGGGGTTCTCTAAGGTACAATGAGTAGATTACAACGATACCTCTGCTCTACTATAAAGGTACTCTTAAATTAGATCTATTATTTCACTTTGAATGCAGATGAGATGTAATATATATCTCTTGGATGTAAAGACAACATTCCTCAATGGATTGATTAAGAAAGAGATGTACATATAGCAGCTGGAAGGATTTGAGACCTTCGACAGAGAGTTTCATGTTTGCATACTCAAGCGAGTGTTGTATGGAGTGAAACAAACACCACATTCTTGCTACATGAATATCCAAAACTATTTCATGAGGTTGGGCTTCACCAAAAGTGAAGCAGATGAAAACCTTTACCATATTGTGGTTGAAGGTGAAAATTTTATAGCAATATTATATAATGGTGTTTAGTGCTTCTCGAAACCTCGAAAGGCTTGAATTTTCAATTGAAAATTCAACCATCTTCAGGGGAAAGAAGCTTAACTGATAATAGGAATAGTGCTTGACCATAAAATATATATAGGGAATGGAAAAATTAGTTGCTAGAAAATTGAAGACCAAAGGGAACGTTGAGACATTTGACTAGAAAAAAAAAAATTAATTATTATTTGAGATATTTGAGGATTTTATAAAGAATTAAATAAATATATTTTTCTTAAAATTATTTGCACACAATTCAATAAAAGGGGATAAAATGGAATTAACCTTTGGAATTAATTAATTTTACATAAATGTTGAATAAAAAAATAATTAAAACAAGTTAGAAAAATGAAAAGTTTGACTAAATTAAATAATTAAATAAAAAATTCCCTAAAATGTTTGTTATTGGAGCAATCATTGATTATTAGTTAACCAAGGTAAGAAGAATAGAAATAAATAGTTACTCAAATCAAAATTAGAATAAAATAAAATTAGAACTAAAAATTACATAATCTTTGATAAAAGTTCAAAAAAGGAGGTGAACAATAAAATGAGAATTATAAATATATGTATTAACAAAGGGTTTTGTTAATACAGGTGGAAATCTCTAAAGTAAGATAAAAGGAAGGAATATATTAAATTTTTGATGTAAAGTAAGTTGAAACTAAAATTTTTGATGTAGATTTTGTTGAAAGTAAACATTCTTAATCAATAAAGGAAAACAATAGAATTTATATTATTGAAAAAGGGGAAGAATTTTTCATTAGGAAAAATAGTAAACAAAAATATACAAATATAGAAATATAAATATAAAAAATATTAATTAAGGGAATAATTCTCTAAGGTAATGGGGAAGGAGTATTGTTAAGGGGAAGGGAAGATTAAGGAGAGTTGGATTTTGAATCATAGGAACCATGCTTAAATGATAAGAAATAGGTGGTGGGTTGCCAGGACTATCATAAATGATAACCATCATTATGATTAAAATTGTTTATATGATTCCTTTTGATTTCGAGGGCTTATGTAATGATCGGATTGGTGTGAAATGTGGAAAATGTTAAGATTTTGGTCTTGTCAAAACTGTAGATTTTGAAGACATGTCATAGGGTCATGTTTATCCTTGGTTGTTCTAAAGAGCGGGTTGGCAGTTTTATTGGGTTTGAGAAAGGTTTTTGTGTTCTTTTAAGAAAGGATCTTACATAATTGATCCGTAACTACTTGAATTTAAGGAAGGGTAACTTTGGCTAAGGGAGGGGTGCATGGGTAGTTTTTAGGGTAGGGATGGATTCAAGAATGGAAGGCTCTGCTCATAAGGGAATTTGACTGACCATTAGACTTCAGAGCTTTATTAAGACGTGTTATTCTATTTGGAAAGGATTGGGAGGAGTAGCTTAATATGGTTAGAGTGACGAAGGCTTTAATAATGACATATTTATGAGGATTATGGTTGTGATAATTAGCATGTTGATACCTATCAGTGTGGATCTTTTTTCAAAATACTTGGTGGCTAAGGGATGCGTGAGAAAGGCATGAGATGAGGACATCTAGGAATGGAAGGGGTAAGTACTCTTCAAGATCCATAGTGAACTCAAGGTGGGGGGAAATTTTATTGAGATGAGAGAGGAATTCACAAAGAATTATGTTGGGTAGTTTATGGGTAACATTCTCTACAACCCGAAATTTTGGGCATGCTAAAATTGTAGGGAGGCCTAGTTTCTCGGAATATTATATGAGGTCAAGATTCAGGTTAAGGACATCAAACAGGGCCTATGTTGAAGTGAATAAGTTTGAATTTACTTGAATTGAATATGGGGCTACTTGAATAGGTTTGATTATAACTTTTTGGTTAGTTTGATCACAAAGTTGACTAGGTTCATTAGATGTATCTATTGTTGAAATGAAGAATTTCACTAAGAAAAGGTTGTTGGGTTTCGGCCAAGTGGGTTTTTTTTATAGTAAATATTGTGTCCTCTTTGTGAATTATGATATGTACTGTCATTGTAGTTTTATGGTTGAATATATAAAGGGTAATTTCTCAATGATAATCATGAATTTTTCAAATAAGATCTACATCATTTTAAGTAATTATTAGTATTTTATTAACTGTAGTTGAAAAATCAATAGAGGTGATGTAGATATTTATAATTAATTTGATGTATATGAAACAAATTTTTCAAATGATTGCGAATTGAATGTATCAACTAATTTTTAACCAAATTCCTTTGGAATAATATACTTTTCAAGATAAGTATGATGGTCTTATTAATAAATGGGACATGGAAGTTGCTGGATGCTATATTTCTAACTAAACCAATTGGATGCAAGTGGGTCTACAAGAAAAGGTACAAATTATATAGCTCACTTGACAAGCACAAATCAAGGGTCATGGAAAAATATTTTCCTACAAAGAAGGCATTGCTTATGATGAGACTTTTTCTTTGACAGCAACCTGAGACATCATCCACATTCTCTTTTCCTTAAGACCAAAAAATGGATAGAAATTTAGTAACGTGGATGTGAAGACTACTTTCATGAAAGGATACTTGATAGAGGCAATTATTTCTCAGCAGTTCTGTTGTACAGGCTATAATAAATGTATACATTCTGCTTCAAAGCTAACCTTAAAATCCAAATTTCCCCACAAGAATTTTAATAAAAAAATCATCAAAATCCTTAAGAAAGTATGTTCAATTATTCTTGAAACTTCCAACAAAAATTTGTAAAGAAAAGCTTCCAAATGGTAACACGGTTAAATAATTGAAAGTCTATGCTTCTAACTAGTTATGTTGACAAGAGAAGATTGGGATCACTGTATAATTCACAAAGTCTCCAACATTGTACGAAATTTTTTATGTATTGATCGATATATTAGGTACAAATTGAGAGGTATTCAACAATCTCAAAATTATAGTGTCAAGGTTGTAATCCTCTCAAAAATTTTACTCTTTCGAAAATTCTCCAACCTAGTAGAAGATTTTGAAATGTTTCCATATGTCTTCTAAGATGGTTCCATAGGTGGAATGGATGTCCTCCACACTCTGTAGAACATGACAAGGCTCAGGTCCAACATATTTCAATATATAAGTCTGAAGGCTGTAAGACTGTATTCTTCCAGAACTATAAACTTTAGCTCTCAGCGACAAGAAGATCCAAAAATGGTGCCACCATAGGTCTCCACAAGTCCCACAAATATGAGTTCTACTTTTGACACAACTCTAATGATAACATGCCCAAATATAATCCTATGTTTACAAGTTTAGATTAGGTCTTAACTTCTTATAAACTATAGGACCATGGTTTACACAACGTATAGATCAAGACCCAAACACAAATTATTCACTAAATTTCATCCTTTCTATATCCTCTTCTTTCATATATGAGTCCGACATTGTATTTATAGGTTTTTTCATATGTGAAAGGAAATTTGATGGACTATTAAGCCAACCTTTGTATTAAAGTTGACTATGAATTGTTTGTTTTATGCGGAATAATATGAGAAGTGTTAAACACCATGTTAAAATACACACATGGTGTATGAGAAGAATAACACACACACAAGAGAAACACACAATGAAGGATAAGCGTGAGGCTTTCTTATTTTCCATTATACAAAGATGTACATTTATAATACAATGGTGTGACTCTTGGTTTCACATTCCAAGGTCACTTGGACTCCATTGTGACTTTTCGCATTCCACACCTACCCATGTAGGATTAGGTGTTCCAACATCCCCCTTTAATCCGAAGGGGTATGTGTGAGTCCAAGAAAAGAGTTGTAATACAAATCTGCAAAGTATACATGGCAGCACTTGGGCTGAATCAACTCTCTAAAATGTTGGAAAAAGAGGTGGTTTTAGGATGACCACAAACACTGGAACGCAAAACTTGTTGCAGTTCCCGGAACTCTTCCAAAACTAGCAAGAAGCTGAAGGCTTCTGTTAGAGGAATTGTCCCTCATAAAAAAGGGAGACCTTCGACCTAAAAGAAGGGAGGTCTACGACCTGTGGTGGTTTTAGGTTGTCCACCAACCAAAGATGATGGTTTTAGGTTATCCACCAACCGAAAATGATGGTTTTAGGTTATCCACCAACCAAATATGATGGTTTTAGGTTATCCACCAACCGAAGGTATGCTCATGGGCATCCGTATCTCTGGCTACATCTATGAATCCAGAATGACGAATTGTGGCTCAGGCTCGATTGAACTGTTGGCTACAACTCTGAACATGGAATGAGAGATTGTGGCTCAGGCTCGCTTGATCTGACGTCAAATCTTGTACATGACCACCATTTTCCCCCCTATCAGGGACAAGGTGAGATGATGGCGAAAACTCAACTGCATGTTTGCTCAATATCCGTGAACAAGTTCTAACATGTGTCTTAAACATCTTCTTGGCTGCTGATGCCCATTGCCAAGAAGTGATCCATCCAAGATGAATCTTGGTTCTTGCAGGAGGCTTATGTCTGAAGCATCTGTCTAAAGAGTGGGTGTGCCGACGACAGTGCTTGCATGGATGAAGATCAAAATAGTGATCTTTCATATGACCAACTCGATCACAGTGTTGGCATTTTTCAATCTGATGTGGAAGTGGAACAGGATTTGGAACAGCTGCAGGTGAATTGTCATATAGGAATCTGACACTTTTAAATCTGATGGGCTTTGTGTAGTCTGGAATATGAAAGGACACATCCTTGTCATATCCAAGACCAGTTCGGTGCTTGTTGTGGACAAGCTCTTCCCAAGGTCTGATGATGGGCTTAGGAAGTGCAGGTTGAACTGCTGCATCTGCATGTATATCTGCTCTAGTACAAGGAACTGAATGGGCATCAACTAGAACTTTGCTGACTTGCTGCTGATGGGAGTCTTTCACAATGTTCTAAACAGAAACAGGTTCAGAATGGTGACTCTTTTGATGAATTTCATCTTGTTGGAGCTGAGATTCCAACTGCAAAAACTCAATCTTCTCATGTGCATATAGCAAACAACTTTGAATGTTACAAAGAGCATCCTTGCTCATTTTTATCATGTCATCAACATTGGAATGAATGATTTTATTCAACAACTCTAATGCATCATTGATTTGATCCATTTTCAACAACTTAGGCTCAAAAAATGAAAGGGTGTTGGCTTCAACTGAAAATGCACCCGTTTACAATGTGATGCAACAAGCAATATAAATGACTCAAAAGAATTTCCAACTATGGAAATCTCAAAGTACAAAAGCTGCTCCTCAAATGATGGAGGGCAATCAACAATGACTTACATCAACAACTCAAATTAACTGATTCCAACTATGAATGAAGAGGCAAATTCACTCACAATGTGAGTTCAATACAAAATCTCTGCAAAATATTTGAATGTGCAGCAAAAAAAACTTGTGCAAGAAGCCTTTAAGGCAACTGAATTTTCTTCTTCAGGGAGTTGTTTTCAATGATGTCAAACTTGTCTTCAAATGTCAATTTCTTCAAAAAAATCACCCTTATGTCAATGTCAAATCTGTAATTTTCTCTATGTCATTTTCTCTAAATATAGTCCATCTGCTCTTCATATGCCATTTCTTCTTTTACTGGTGTTCATTTCTCTCTCCTATCTCTCTCTGCTCTTTTTTTTTTTTTAATTAATTAAAAATTAATTAAAAAATAAATTAATGGGAATTAATTAGAAATGGGGAAAGGAGATTAATTAAAAAGAGGGGAGATTTTAAAAAAGTATGGGAAATTTATTTGAAATGGGAGGGGGCTTAAAATAAATTTAAAAAGGAGAAGGGAATTAATAATTAAAAATGGAAGTAATTAAACAAAGGGAAAAGGGAATTTAATAAATTAAAAAAGGGAAGGGTTTAGCTTTAAAAAGGGAGGGGATGAAATTATATTAAAATAAATTTAAAAAGAAAGGGAAGTATTAAAATGGGATGAGGCATATTGAAAATGTGGGGGGAAGAGATTTAATAAAAACATATGAGGAGGCCGTTTAATATATGAGGAGGGGTGGTTAATTAAGTGGATTTTTTTTTTTTTTTTTTAATTAAAAAAAATAATTGGGTAAGGGAAGGATGTGAGGGGGTTGAGGGTAGTGAATAGGGAGCGTTGTGAGAGCGATGAATGTAAGTAAGGGTTAGAGCAGGTCGAGGTTTGTTGAAGCCCGTGGGCTATTGAGTGTGAAGTTGATAGGCCGTGGGCGTTGGGGAATCGTGGGTGGGAGTTTGCAGGGGAGGAGGAGCCGTGGTAAGGCGCGGGTGAAGAGGGCTCGAGGGGAGTGGCGAGAGATCTGTTGCAGGGTGAGTGTGTAGTGAAGAGTGTATGGAAGAGAGCGTGAGGCAGTTTAGGAAGGCCGCTTTTTAGTAATGGGAAGGGCTGTAAGGAACCGCTGGAGCGCTAAGGGGAAAACAAGTTGAAGGTGTATGCAAGTTGTAGGGGCGGGCCGAGAGTCCAAGAATCGATTTTTATTTTATTTTATTTTATTTTATTTTATTTTTTAAATCAAAATAGCAGAGAAGAACAGAGAATCTACATTTTCTTCCAGCAGCAGAATTTTCTTCCTTTCAAATATATAGCAGAATGGACAAAGTGCAGAAATGAGGGCAACAATAGAATTTTTCCAGCAGCAGAGAAACCCAGAATTGCAGAATTTTCCAGATTATTTCAACAGTAAAACCCAGAAATCTTTCTCAGGAAATGTGGCATAATTTCTCCAGTAAGAAACTCACAAATTTTTCTAATAAAAGCCAGAAACTTCTTCAGAAACCCTCTTTAAACTATTTTCCAGCAGCCCAAAATGGTGCAGAATATAAAAAGTAGAGATTTTTCAATGGAAAAATAAGCAGTGAGAAAGCCTTCATATGCATAAGGCTGTGTCTCCAAACCAATTTCTGAATGCTGTCAAGGATTTGAATGCTGCTCTTTCTCAAAACCAATGCTGCTTTTCTTCAAAACACCATTCCGAATCCAGCAAAATGTCTGCTGAAAAAACTCTCTAAATGCTGCAAAAATGCAGATATGCACAGGCCATAAACACAAATGGCTCACTCAATTTGGAGCAGGGCTAGCAATCGCCCACTCTGATACCATGTTAAACACCATGTTGAAGCACACACATGGTGTATGAGGAAGATGAGCACACACACAAGAGACTAAACACACAATGAAGGATAAGCATGAGGCTTTCTTATTTTCCATTATAAAAAGATGTACATTTATAATACAATGGTGTGACTCTTGGTTTCACATTCCAAGGTCACTTGGACTCCATTGTGACTTTTTGCATTCCACACCTACCCATAGAGGATTAGGTTTTCCAACAAGAAGGAATAGCCTTTGGCACAAGACATTCTTCAAGAACAACATCCTATTAAAAAAACATAAGTATATCCACTAATGAATTATGTTCTCTTCAGTTTACATAATTTATACTCATAGTCATGCTTGTTGCAACAACACATAAATCATACTTCAAGCATTTCTCCTTACAGTTTTGAGAGCCTCTATAATTATGAGAAGGATAAAGACCATATAGAACAATTCTCTTCATTATATGTATAGTGACTCTTTCCTTGCAAGCACCAATAGGCACCAATTTTAAACATCCATTTCAAGGATTATTAGACTCCAATAGTTTATTAGGTTCACCGTCAATAGGGAATTCACAAATAGGTCTCATAGAATTAAAACTACAAACACCATAAACACCACAGGTTACAAAAAAATCACAGTGATTCTCCACAACTTGCAATCCAAATTTCTAATCTACTTTAGCTTCTTCATGTTTTGTTTTGTTTCCTATGTTCAAAGCCCTTGATTCAATTCCATGTGTATAATATAATTGTATAATAGAATTCCTAGTTTTTGGAAGACTTTCCAATCAACCCTAGTGGAGATAAAATGAATTGAATGCAAGTATTTAGGTATATCAAATCATAAAATAGATCGCTTTTCCATTTTTACCATGAAAAACTTATGATTATACCACCAATTTCTTGATTTTTATACATAGGGATTTTTCTAAGAACCTAGGGTTTTATCACCATCATATAATTTTTTATTTAGAGAATATTAGAGCTTGCTTCTACTAAGGCTTCTGGAACAATGTTTCTTTATTGACATCCATAATAACTTTATCCAACACATATTTAGATATTATGAATTTGATATTGCAATCCCAAATATTGAATGGAGGATCCATATTTTTTATCAATACTAAAATATCCTTTTAGAGCACAATATCTCCGTCATGAAGTTCCAACCACCACATAATACTTTAATTTGTTCATTATAATGAGGTTGGAAAGATGAGAACCATAGGTTCAATCACACACCATAGAGGTTGTTGATTTTTGTAGTTATGGTCATGCTTGATCATTTATATTTTATCCCTTGAAATAAATAATGTAATTGTGAGACATCTTATTCATGTAGTTTTCTTTGATTAGCCCTTGAAATAATTATTATGAGACACATTCTTAAAATATGATTTAAAAGAGAAAATTTGAAAATTTAAATTTTGAATTTTTAGATCAATTCATCAATTCATCTAGTGAAGAGACAAACCCATTTGGATAGCAATACCACTATATATTGAGAAATATACCTCCTCCTCAAGGTACCATTAGACCTCACACAAGAAAAGACAATTTCTTTGATTATAAGATAAGGAGAAGAAGAACAAAGGACAATAAGGATGAATTCATCTCTAACTTCTATCTCTCTAGACCTCATACTCATGAATTTATTTTTGCACAGTTATTGAGTAACATTATAGATATGCTGAAAATTTGGGCTGAAATTATAGGGAGGTATAGTTTACGGGAATATTCTGGGAGGTCAAAATTTGATATCATAGAGGGTCAATTTTAAAGGGTAGAATTTTGAATTTACTTGAACTGAATAGAGGGCTACTTGAACATGTTTGATCATAATTTATTGGCTAGCTTGACCTCATAATTGACTTGCTTCATTATATGAAACAAATGTTTCAAATGATTTCAAATTGAATTTATCAACTAATTTTGAACCAAATTCCTTTGAAATAAGAGAATTCTAGTTATAATTACTGTGGTCTTATTAATAATGGTACATGGAATTTGGTGGATTATTTCTTTGTAACTAAACCAATTAGTTGCAAGTGTGTCTACAAGAAAAGGTACAAATTATATGGTTCACTTGACCAACACAAAGAAAGGTCGATGGAAAAATTATTTTCATAGAAAAAAGGCATTTATTATGATTAGGTTTGTTATCATACAACAATGTCAGCCATCATCCATATTCTCTTTTAGTTGACTATAAAAAAATGGATGGAAATTTCATAAAATAGATGTGAAGACTACTTTCATGAAATGATACTTGAAAGAGGATGTTTCATGTATTAATTGGAAGATTTTGTTGTAAAGGGACAAGAACAAAAAGTGTGAAAACTCATTTAATTCTTATATGGCCTAATGCAATGATCATAAGCATGGTGTTAAAAGTTAATTGAAAATATTCTGAAATTTGAATATCAAACATTTTAATCTTTATGATACAACTTTATTTGTTAATATGGTGGGATATACTATTTCTATATCTTGTAGTGTACGTTGATGATAGGGAACAATTAAATGATCTATATTGCATCCAAAAATAATGTGTTGAATAATGGATTTGGGATGATATGTTTGGGACATCTTCCATACTACTTCAACATTGAAGTGAATCAACAATTAAACTACATATTTATCTCCCAAAATATGTACGTTGAATAATTATGAACAAGTTTTGGTTTGGTAGAATGTAACCCTCCTAGAGTAAAGAAACAAAATTTGAAGTTCACCTGCAATAAATTTTGGGGAATGTAACCATCCTAGATATATATGTTTCGGGAAACAATATATATCTTACCACCAAGAGACCAAACATTTCATTTGTGGCTGGATTCTTCCAAGGTTATGTAAAAATATTGTGAAGGATTCACATTTAGATGACTTCGGCTTGATTTCATATTTTGATTTAATTTTCATGGGGGCAAAGGAAATGAGTACAAATAATCAAATCCAACACATAATTGGATTTTCAAGTCAATAAACAATGTCATTAGTTCTTGTATGGAAATGTTTAGGTTTTTAAATTGGGTTTTATTGAGAATTTTCGTATAATATTCAAATATTTTAGCCTTATAATTATAAATTTTAGTTAATGGATATTTGGAATTAGCAATGGATGTAACAACTGTGTGTAAAGAAGTGGTTAATGACAATTTGGAGGGTTCTTCATTATTATTTAGGTCATGTATGAGGGCTTTTAGATAGCTCAAACATCCATCAATGTTCATATTAATGTTTAGTAGGTGAAAAAGTTGTGTGATACAATTCATTTTTTATTATATATGCTAATTCCTTTATAACTTCTAAAGTAAATACAAACACATAGCATAAGAAAATATCTCATCTAGAACACTAAGTATGCTATTCCTAGTGGATTTAGAGAATAATCCCTATTGCATAAATCTCATGATAACATGAATTAGGTTACCTTATCCATATATTACATAAGAATTCCACATTCCCTCACAAGTAAATGACCAATATGGGAGGAGGAACTCATCTAGTAAAATTCTCAAGCCCCAACAAGTAAACATGAGGATAGAGGAAGTATTCTCATAAGTGTCTATCAAATGGAATGTTAAAGTGGATTTCGATATAATATGTGTAAACATAACATAAATAAAGGTAATATCACATATCATGAATTTCAACTAGTAGTCTAAAATCTTGAGTTTGAACCAATCCCTTCCTTCAATTGCTCATTATGATCATTAAGTCTGGAAGCACAAGTTTTTATGCAACCTATCATTTCAAAATATTTAGACATCATAGAGTTGGAGACATTAGAAGCTTCACCTAGAATTACATTTTAGTAATAGTCTTGTAATTCTAGTAGCACTCTTGCAATGTTAACTACATTAGACAGAGAGCTAACCGAATAGAAAATTCCACAAACTAATCAATATTTAGGTAGACTATAAATCATGGTTATAGATACCCATGGAACTAAGAGTTTACATTAATATCAATTCACAACCCTAGGGTCATTAGAGGGCATTTTAAATGAATATTAGATAATTGATAATAAACAAAACAACATCGCCTTATTATATTTCCAAAGTATAATAATTTTAAACTGTAACATCAAATTAATTCAAATATTTGTCATTCCATAAGTTAGCTAACTAGAACTACAAAGTTCAAACTAATATTCTACTTGGTTCCGCTAATATTCAAGTTAATTCGTTTAAGTTGAGAACTACAAGCTTGTCTTGGACCAACAGAAACCGGCGTCTGCATGTTGGACACATGAATGCTTACGATCAAACCATAACAAAATGCACTTTGCATGATAGTTATGTTTGCATGGTAATTGTTTTGCAGAATCACTTGTGGAAAACGTTTCGAGACAGATAGGGCAGGTGACCGCATCCTCACTTTCATTTTCTTGGTAACTTAATATAACTGAGGGCAACGCACCAAGTGCTGCACGAACACTGCTATTTACCCACACTTCCTCCTCTTCTGTTTCATCTTCTTCTGAGTCGTCTGTAAAACTACTATCTGAGTCGTATGAAGAGTCAATGAGGCCAATACGCACTTCTTCATATTTGAAATTGAATTGATATGTATCATTCTCCAGATGCTGTTTGATCTCACGCCACGTGAATTCTGAATTCCAAATAATTTGAATTCTAACGAAATCAACGAGTTCATCGACATTTTGTGGGCGAAAATCCTCTATATATCTGAGGACGATTACATTCTCCACCAACCTAAGCGTTACCATATAGTCTTCATCACTCTCCTCATTTTCAGTATCTTCGTTTCTGCCTCTCCTCCGATCTATGCTCTCTTCCAGCCACTCTTCGTCCAACTCACGTACACTAACATTCTCTGTGACATCCAGCAATTCCCTTGTACCAATATCCTGGAATTCCGTTATATACTGCAATTCCCTTGTACCAATAGTCACGCTGGACACCAAACGCTCAGCATCTACATCTTCACCAGACAGTGAATCCTCAACATCTACATCTTCACCAGACACTGAATCCTCAGCATCTACATCTTCACCAAACACTGAATACCGAGAACCAGACAATGAATCCTCTTCATCTACATCTAAATCAATGGTTGTTGCCTCTGCTGCGATTAGTGCAGGTTCCACGTCTCTCAGAATACCGAGAACGGTTTCTCTGCCAAAATACTGAGAACCGTTTGCATCACTTCTTATGTTACCTTCCTCCATTCTTTACCAATGACCTAACTCAAATACTATACAATTTTCAACAAAGAGATATGAAGTTTCCCGCACGTCAAGGGATCTGATAAATAAATATGAAGCGATAGATCTGTATTGTTGTTTTGAATAGATCTTTGAATTATATAATTCACGTTCACTTATTTTGATCGTATAAAGCCGACAATGGTTCTGCCATTTGACTATTTTATTTGTAAATTAATGGGTTTTTAACATAGTTATTAAGTTTGAATTCTAATTTGGATTAGAAGGTTTATCTTAACTTCATATTAACTCATTGTGAAGAAGGGTTAATATTTCTTTTCACTTTAAATAAAATTTGTATTTCTATATTTGTAATTAACAGTTTTATTATTAATTATAATTATAACTATCATTATAAATATTAATTATTAATTTATTTTTATTTTTCTGTAATTTCGTTAATTTTGATAACAATTATAATCAATTATTCTATTTTATTTTTAATATAATTTCAATTTTATTTTATTACACAACATTACAATATATCTACATTTAAGGTGGAGAATGCCTAGTAAATTATTTTAAATATTTTATTATTTTTAAAATAAGTACATGTGTAAATGTCTATAAACATTTACACCACTATACCATCTTTTATATACCATTTTGAATTTAGATTTACTCTAAAAAGTGTAATAAAATAAAATTACTATCTTAATTCAGGTTTGAT
The DNA here is from genome assembly GCA_034641835.2 of Pinus albicaulis. NCBI lineage: Eukaryota > Viridiplantae > Streptophyta > Pinopsida > Pinales > Pinaceae > Pinus > Pinus albicaulis. Next base: position 192,331,961 of record CM076574.1, on the reverse strand, counting down.
CTCTCTTCGAATGTGGTAGATATAGAGTAAAGATGATTCTAAGTTGGTTTAATTCTCCCCTTTAAATAGGCTACATTCCATATAAATACCATGGATCAATACCATGGTTATCAATACCATGTGCCATTTTTATTGTAATTATTATTTTGTTTTTATAGGATTATTTTTATTTTATTTATTCATGTTATTTTATTTTGAGTTAAAATATTTTCATTACATTATTATTTTATTTTATTTTATTTTTATGTAATTTCACTTCGTAAAAATGTTAAACATTGCATTACAACATCTCTACCATAGTGGGCTCAGAGTACCTCTCATGCAAAAATAAAATATTTATAAAATATTTTGATTTTGAAATAAGTTATAGGTTTTGGGCAAGCGGTATTGATAAGACATGTTACTTGCCCATGGTATTCTAACAAAGCCTATTTACAAGTTAATAATGACTACTGTAAAATATGGGTTAACATCCATGGTTAAGAATCTTGTTCTATTGGAAGTTTATTGTAAGTATTAAGTTTTAATTTAAATACATGCTACAAAATTAATTAAGATAAAATATTTTTAAAATATTTTGATATTAAAATGAGTTACTATTTTTGGGCATGTGATATTGATAAGCCATGGTATTGGCCCACGATATTGTAATAAATCCTATTTGGAAGTTAATAATATCCCAGTTAAGAATCTAGTTATATTGTAAATATGAAACTTTGACGTGCTTATTGATTAAATTGAAATATAGTTATACAATAATTATTTTAATTTATATGGTAAAATTGATTTTAATTTATATATATCGCAAGGACACCTTAACAATGCACTTATTTTAATGTGATATGTATATTATGATTAATAAAAAAAATTACAATAAAAAATAATAATAATTTAAAAAAATGTTTACGTTTAATCATTATTTTCTAATTTCTAATGTTTAATGTCAACACATCTTATACTAAGTTGTAGAGCCCATCTCAATGCAATAAATTTCTTATGAGATAAATTTCTTATAAGTTATTAAATGTATCAAGAAGATGATGTGTATTTTTCACTTATGGAAGCCTACCCCCTTACGGGTCATTATTCAAAGGGATCACTACCCAATCAGGAGAGCCAATCCACATTCATAGATAGCAACTAGTAATATAGAGCATCCTTGTTTATTAATGAATACATTATAATAAATTATTATCAAATAGTACAAGAAGAACAAGTTATTTTAACGTCCACGAGGCTAAATATAACCTATGGGAAAAATTTCTTCGCTATCTTGCTCTTGTATTCTTCCCTTTTCCTATGAAGTTTCACAATAAACTCACATGACTTTTTGACAAATCCCACGCTAAATATAATATCCCAAGGGATAGATGCCAAAATATGTGCATAACTTTCCTTTTTGTCTTTGAAGGCCTCACATCCTGAAATTAAATTCTTTTCTGTTCCCATTTTTCAAGAAGAGAAAAAAGTACATGCTCTGTCCTCCCACATTTCTTTTGGCCCTTTCCAGCGCCATGCTTCACAATGGAGTTGATGCAAATCAGTCCTTATTTGAGCAATAATAATTTTGGCTCTCCAAGAAATATTGGACCGTATATACACTTTTTGATGATGATTATGATTAGGATTAAACTCTTCAATATAATACTTTTTATTTCTCCCTAGCTCCTTCTCCCAAGTACTTTTGTGGAACTTATCGATAAACAAAATCTTTTATCTCTTTACATTTTGTGGGACACATCTCAATAAAATGCCCCATTTTCTAATCCATTTGTTACTTTGTTGAATCCAAGTCTTCTTTCTTATGCCCAATATTTCATTAAACACAACCTTAGGCCATCTTGCATCTTCCATTTTCTCATTTTTTTCAAATACCTTATGACCCACACCATAGCTATTACTTCAATAGGAGCAACCCGTGTTTGACTTCAAAATATAGCATAAGGAATTGCACTTTTGATTTTGAGCTTTTTTTAATCAAACACTTTTGAATTTTCTCAATTTGTTTCCACTACATGTCGGATGTACTGTTGGCCACCAATTCACAACTGTAGAGAGTCACCAAAATTATTAAAAATCCAAAAAGAGTTAGAGAGGTTTTCAAGTTGCATAAATCTCCCTATCTACACTTATTTTGAAAAGCATATAATGCTCTCAAACCCCCAAAAGTTAATTTTTTTCTACATCCATCCCATCTTAGATTTATGTTGAAGTCAATTCCAAGGTATTTTTAATCCAAAACTTCTTCCAGAATGTTTCCTTCAAAGTGCAACTTATGCTTGTTAAGTTTTATTTTGGTATAGAAAACCACTACTTTGGTTTTGATCGTATTGACTTGCATCCTCACATTTCTACAAAATTTCTCAAGGGAAATTAAGTGCTCTTGCAAACAAAGAGAATATTTAGAAATTAGAATAAGGTCATCTCCTTATAAAAGAAGCTTTATAACAAAATTTCCCGAATGGATATTGTCACCCTCTTGCATAATTAGCCACTCTTCAATATTGTAGATATATAAAAATAAGAGGGTTGGAGACAATTGGAAACCTTTTTTGATGATACATGTGGATATTGGTGGCCACCCACATATTCCATTTGGACCCACACCATTAGTTCTTTCAGTTTTTTAGTTTCAACACAACTTACTATTTTTCGCAGTTTTTCACGTTATGAACTTCCGGACCCATGTTGAGGCCCTAATCATCCAGGTGTATATTGGTGGCTACCCACCTATTCCATTTGAATGTGCACCATCAGTTCTTGCAGTTTTTCATTTTCAGCACAACTTACTATTTTTAGTAGCTTTCGAGTCCTAAGCCTTCAGAGCCATTTGAGGCCGTAAATGAAGTTTTTTGGGAAATACAGGAGCAACATTGGTCTACTCAATCAAAATTTGTATTCCTCAAATTGATCTTTCTAACGAGGTATTGAGCACATCAAACAAGGATTGTATGCCAAAGTTACGTCCCCAGGAAGATTGATGTACCATTTTACCCAAATATGGCCCATAGTTTTGGCGCTTTATCTCCTGAGGATAGGTTTTTGGATGTTTAGCATGTTCTATTGTTTCTCAACAATAAATAGGTCTTTGAGCCTCATTCTAACACAGTTCAAAGGCCTATAGCTGCCACATCTCTTCTCAAAGATAAAATAGTAGTGTCATAGCTAGTTTATTTCCATTATGTCAGTAAGCATATTTTAGTCATTTGTTATTAATGAAATGTGGTTTTATTTCCATTGCATCTTTGTGTTTATGCCTATTTCTATATTTTATTGAATTCTTGCGTAAATCTAGATCAGTGGTACCATAGTAGTACGGTCTTTCTTTATTTTTCTTTGCATGTCCCCAACACAGTCTCGGTATAAGGAGTTAGGTCTCGATCTAGTTGAAACCTTGCAAGATGAGCCTCATAAACCTCAAATAACTCCCATGGTGAATGAAAAGAAAGACGATGGAGTAGGAGATCCTATAAAAATATTTCTAAAGGAGGCCCTTGAGAAACAGAGGAACGCAAGGATGGATAACTTTGCCCAGATCCTTCAACAGCTACCAACAGGCGACATATCTACATCTTGTAGCCACTCTGGAGGTGCCACTCCTTTTAAGGTATAGGTCAAATTCAACATTAATGTATTTGAAGGCTAGATAGATGTAGAAGTCATAGATAGATGATTGAATTTTCTCGAAGGGTATTTCTCGGTCCATGATTTCCCTAACCGAGAAAATATTTTTTTACACTTCTCAAAGCCACCCCCCATGTCAAAGAGTCATGGGAAACAAACTGTGAGCAAAGGGACGAGATGGAACCCTATTTGTTCTCGGCCACACCCTCTTAGAATTCATTCTGAGATGACATCAAGGAACAATATTACCCTGTGGGGATCCATGAGGAGAAATGCATCCAATGGACCATGTTGTGGAAAAAAAGGGATCAAGATGTGCATGAGCTGACGAATGTTTTCCATACCTTGTGCACAAAGTTGGGTATTAAATATTCTGAGAGAAATTTGGTGCTCAAGTACTGCAACTCTCTTCATAGACACTTTTAGGAGGAAATGGAGTTCTTCGACATTACCTCACTTGGCATAGCATGTCACCATGCCACCAAGATCGAGCATCAAGTTAAGCAGAAGAAGTAAGAATTTCGATCCGCAAATATGAAGCTAGGGAAAAGCCAAAGAGGGGCAACACAAAACAACAAAAAAAACCAAAAGAAGGACACACAGATGTGGTGTGAGTTTCATAACAGCCGCACTCATAGCACAAGTGAGTGTTGGGCCAAATAGCCATTGGTGGTCGAACTAAAGGCACCTGAATCAGATGCATGTTTTGATCCCAAGACAGAACCAGACAAGGGAGATGAAAAAGTGAAGCAAGTCATTAATATAGACCCTAGTTCCATTGTTGCCACCACCAAGCTCCAAACGGAGGATCCCGAGGATCGAAAGGAGGGGGAGTGCCTCTTCCATTCAAAGATGTGGGTAAAGGGTTCTCCGCTACAATTCCTCATTGATAGCAGAAGCCAAAAGATCGTTATTTTGGCAAAGGCCATGAAGCTCCTCGACCTACTTATTATAACACACCTACAGTTGTATACCATCGGGTAGCTTAAACCTAGAAGATATCTCTGTGTCCGCCAACAGTGCTACCTTTCATGTATGAGGTATTCTGTGATTTTTCTCCTCTTAATGTAGCTGATGTATTATTGGGCCAACCATACTTGTGGAAGCGACATGATTTGTATGAGTTTAAGCCTAATTTTGTAGTTATTACTTTGGGAAATAAATTATACCGAATACCAAAGGTAGTACCCCCTCCTGCCATCTCTTTGACTATTGCAAAAAAATGCAGTAAAATTTATTTCCAAACCATGAAATTTATTTTCCTTACAACTCTCTCATAGGGGAAGAGGAATATTGTGGCCATAACCTCGAAATAGGGCTCCCCTACATGGCTATAGCATATGGAAAAATTCATGGAGGAAGACGAGGATATTTTCTCCTTACCAATAAATGTTCCTCTACACTATAAGGACAAACACTCCATTGATCTGATCCCTCGGTGCACTTCCGCCTAATGTTTCCATACCTCAAGTGACTACAAAAACATAATCCACACATGTATTTTCTGAGGTAACCAAATTTATTGAACGTATCCAACACGTCTGCCAACTCGTCCGCCAACACGTCCACAACATCCTCGACAAATCCAATACCAAGTTCAATATAACTTTCTTCTCATGGAGGAACATAACGCAATGGGGACCATTTATTCGTAAAGAGGGAGGAATGATCTAGGTGGATATTGGTGGCCACCCACCTATTCCATTTGGACCCGCACCATTAATTCTTTCAATTTTTCAAGTTCAGCCCAATTTACTATTTTTAGCAATTCTTCGGGTGACGAAATTGCAGAGTTGTTTTGAGGAACTAATGATCCAGGTGGATATTGGTGGCCTCAAACCTATTCCATTTGAACCCCCACCATTTTTTATTCCATTTTTCCAGTTTCAGCACAACTTACTATATTTAACAGTTTTTCGGGTCCTGAACTTTCGGAGCCGTTTTGAAGCCCTAAAGGACTCTTCTTTGGAAAATCAAGAGAAGAATGGGTCTATGAATTACTCACTCAAATTTTTTATTCCTCAGCTAGATATTTCTAACGAGGTATTGAGTGCGTCGAACAGAGATCGTATGCCAAAGTTACATCCCTTGGAAGATTGATGTACAAATTTACCCAAACGACGCCCATAGCTTTTGCAATTCATCTCCTAGGGTTAGGTTTCTCAATGTTTATGGCTTTATATTGTTTCTCAGCAATAAAGAGGCCTTTGAGACTCATTATAGCAGAGTTCAAAGGCTTGTAGCCATCACATATCTTCTCAGATATAAGCTACCTGTGCCCTAGTTGGTTTATTTCTATTATGTCTGTAAGCGTATTCTAGTCATCCATTGTTGATGAAATGAAGTTTTGTTTCTGTTTCATCTCTATGTTTATATATATTTCTATATTTTTTTCTTACCTTCATAAATCTAGACCAATGGTATTAAAGTAGTTTTCTCTTTCTCTATTTTTCTTTGCATGTCCCCAACATGGTCAAGGTGTAAGGAGTTAGGGCTCGATCTGGTTGAACCCTTGCAAGATTAACCTCAGAAACCCCAATGACCTCCCATGTTAGAAGAAAATAAAGACGAGGGAGCAGTAGATCCTATCAAAATATTTCTCAAGGAGGCCCTTGAGAAACGTAGGAATGCGATGATGGATAAATTTGCCCAGATCCTTCAATGGTTGCCCACTATTGGCGCATCTACATCCTACACCAACTCTCGTGGTGCCACTCCTTTGAAGGTACATGTCATATTTGACATTCCTATATTTTAAGGTACATGTCAAATTATACATTCCTATATTTGAAGGCCAGATAAATGCAGATGTCGTAGATATATGGTTGAATTTTCTTGAAGGGTATTTCTGAGTCCATGATTTCTCTCACCGAGAAAATATTATTTTTGCACTCCTCAAAGCCTCCCCCCCATGTCAAAGACTCATAGGAAACCTATTGTGATAAAAAGGACAAGAGGGAACCGTCTTTGTTCTCAGCTACACTCACATGGAATTTGCATTGAGATGACATCAAGGAACAATATTACCCATTATGGAACTATGAGGACAAATACATCCAATGGACCATGCTACGGTAGCAAAGGGATCAAGATGTCAATGAACTAATGAATTTGTTCCATACCTTACGGACAAAGTTGGCTATTGAAGGTTGAATAAGAAATTTGGTGCTCAAGTACTGCAACCTTTTGCACAGAGACATTCAGGAGGCATGGAAAATTTTAGGGGCTAATATTCGCAAGTGGGCTAATTTTCCATGATTTTTCCCAGAAAAAAAGATTTGCTAATTTCCATTTTTTTGTAAAAATGATTCGCCCAAATTTTACAATTAAAAATTATTTTACCTTTAAAATACCCAACGTTATATAGAGACTATATATAAAATCATTATAAAATTGTATAATTTTACAAACATATCGATAAAATTTGATAGTTCACGTATTAGTGACTAGTGAAATTCGCCAACCATTTAAACTTCAAGATACTTTTCCATCCTTAAAATTATCCTTATCAGGAGGAAATGAAGTTCCTAGAGATTACCATTCTTGGAACGACATATCGCTATGCCGCTAATATTAAGAAGAAATTTAAGTAGAAGAAGTGAGACTTTGGATACGCAAATCCGAAGTGAGGAAAGGCTCCCTCGAACCATAGAGCTAGGAACAAAGCCAAAGCGAGGTGACTCAAAACAACACCACAAAGACAAATAAGGACACATGGAAGTGGTGTGAGTTTCATAACAACCCCACTCATAGCGCAAAAGAGTGTTGGGCCAAACAATCATTGGTGGGCAAACTGAAGGCACCCGACTCAGATCCATGTTCTGATCTCGAGCCAGAACTAGACAAGGGAGATAAAAAAGGGAAGCATATCATTGATGCAGACCCAAATTCCATTTTTACCACCACCAAGCTCCAAAGGGAGGATCCTTAGGATCCAGACAAAGGGAGTGCCTCCTCCATTCGCAGATGTGGGTGAAGGGTTCTCCACTGCAATTCCTCATCGATAGAAGAAGCCAAAAGAACCTCATTTCGGTAGAGGTCGTCAAGTGACTGAGCCTACTGACCATAGCACACTTGTAGCCATGTACCATTGGGTTGATTAACCCTAGTATAGTTCTTCACGTCTACCAACAATTTCGCCTTTCATACAACATCAAGTCATTTACAAAAGAGGTATTTTGTGATGTTTCACCTCTTTATGTACCTGATGTATTATATGTCCTACCATACTTGTGGAGGTGACATGTTGTGTATGAGTCTATGCCTTGTTCTTTTGTTATTAATTTGGGAAATAAATTGTTTCTGATACCAGAGGTTTTAGTGCCTCCTTCCATCTCCTTAACTATGGTGAAACAATGTAATAAGATTGATTTCCAAACCAAGAAATTTATTTTCCTTATAAATCGCTCACAAGGAAAGAAGAATATAATATCCTCAACCTTGAAACAGGGCTCCCTTGCATGGCTGCAACATATGGACAAAGTCATGGAGGAATACGAGGACATTTTCTCCTTACCCGGAGAGGTTCATGTGTATTGCCAAGACAAGCACTCCAGTGATCTGACCCCTCAACGCACCACCGCCTAATGTTGCCATACCTCATGCAACTACACAGACATAATACACACATCTACAGTCTGAGGCGACCAAATTTATTGAACGTATCCAATGCATCCGCCAACACATCTGCCAGCACGTCCACGACATCCTGGACAAATCCAATACCAATTTTAACAGAATTTTCCTCTCATGGAAGAATTTAATGGAATTGGGAATATTTCTCCCTAATAAAGGAGTAATGATATATATGGATATTGGTGGCCACCCACCTATTCCATTGGGACCCGCACTATCAGTTCTTTCAATTTTTCAGTCTCAATACAACTTACTATTTTTAGCAGTCTTCTGGTTCATGACCGTCTGGAGCTGTTTTGAGGCCCTAATGATCCAGGTGGATATTGTTTTCCACCCAAATATTCCATTTCAACCCCCACCATCGGTTCTTTCAGGTTTTTAGTTTCAGAAATTTTTTTTTTTTTAGCAGCTTTTCAGGTCCTGAACTTCCAGAGTCGTTTTGAGGCCCTAAACGGCATTCTTTGGGAAAACTGAGAGAAACATGGATCATGAGCTGATTTTTCTCACTTAAACGTTATAGTACAAGGAGATATATTTCTAAAAATGTATTGATCTCGTCAAACGAAGATCGTATGCCAAAGTTATGTCCCTACGAAGATTGATGCACCAATTTACCCAAACAGGGCAAACAGTTTGGTGCTTCATCTCCTACGGTTAGGGTTTTGGATGTTTAGGGTTTTGTATTATTTCTCAACAATAAATATGCCTTCAAGCCCGATTGTAACATAGTTCAAAGACCTGTAGTCATCACATATCTTCTGAGAGATAAGCTACGAGTGCCCTAACTATTTTATTTCCATTATGTCTGTAAGTATCTTTGAGTCATTTTTTATTAATGAAATGAATTTTATTTCCACTGCATCTCTAGGTTTATGCATATTTCTATAATTTATTCTTTTCCTACATAAATCAATATCATTTGACCCTAATATCACTTCTAAAAGTTTCATAAATTCTTGTTGAAGTTTTAATTTTGACTTTCACCTATATACCCTAAGCACAACTGCTCTCAAATGCCTCGAAACCCTAAGTTCCTCAATTATGTGCCAAACCTTATGCCCAGGAACTATTTCAAAGGCTTTTATAAAATCAGCAACGCAACAAAAGACTTCTCCCTTTTTATCCCAAGCTCTATCAACGATGTGCCTTAAAGTTATACCATGATTAACTGTGGAATGTTTAGGTGTACAACTTGCTTGTCCTTTAACACATTTATCTATTTCTTTTGCCCACTTGCTAATTTTATTTTGTAAGATGCTTCAAAATAGCTTTTCAAACAAGGGGTTTATCATTATGGTCATATAGTTGTAGGGTTATTGAGATCAACACTCTTGAAAAGAGGTATTACAAAACTAGTTGTCCAATTAGTGGGGAAGCACTATTGTATGATGCTGTTAAAAATTATTTAAATGTGACGTGAAAGAAATTTTAAGCCCCACTTTAGACTCTCATTGGAGTTCAAAAACATCTTTTTCTTTTCCAACACCTAACTTATTGATGCCCATATCTACCTCTTGCACTGTGAAGAGTATTGTATCAATGTTGACCAAAGGAGGAGGCTCAACCTTGGGATCCTGCCCATAAATTTTCCTTGCATAGCCAAACCATTTACAAGTTGTAATGTTGTTTTTAGTTTGCATATTTATGGGCTGATGCTCCTTCCAAAATAATTTGTAGTTATTTTTTCCAAGGAAGATTAGTTATTCTCTCCTTAAAACCATGAAATTGGTCTCTGTCTTTCATAATATCAGTTTAGACTAACATCTTTATTAATTAACTAGCCTAGTTCCATCTTAATCCGAGATATATCAAGCGCTCAAACAGATCTAATCCATCTAGGTGAAACCTCTTTTTTGATAGTGAGGCTTGATGAACGGATTGCACCTCCAAATATTTTGTCCCTCTAAACTCTTGATAGATCTGGGGCTAATATGGATCTAGGATGGTTATATAATACTATATAATACCTATATTTGCATCTATGTGTATCTTTCTTATTCCCTCTATCTCACTCCACAAACATACATACTCTATTTCTCTACAACTATCTCTCTTTGTCTCCCTCCCTCTTTCTCTCCCTCTATCTCTCTTCCGATTTTATGTATCTCTCTCCCTTCCCCTTCTCTTCCCCTTCTCTCCCATTATCTCTTCCCTATTGTTCTCCTATCTCACTCTCTCTTCATTTCTCCCTTGTCACTATCTCTCTCTCTCTCTCCACCTTTCTCCCTCTATGTATTTCTTCCTCACTTCTCTCTCTTGAGTCGTCTCTCTATTCCTTCGTCTCTCTCCCTTTCTCTCCCACCTCCCTCTCTCTCCCCCCCATCTCTCTCTCTCTCTCTCTTTATTCCCTCCAACTCTTTCTCTCTATCTCTCTCCACCTTTTTCAATATCTCACATCCTCTCTCAATCTCTCCCCCCCCTTGATATTTGTCCAACCCTCTCTCTCTTCTCCTTCTCTCCATATATATCTCATGTCTTCTTTTGTGTCTTCTATCGTGTCCTCTCTCTCCATTTCTCCCTTATCAATCCATATTTCTCTCTATGTCTTTTTTCTTTCCTCTCTCTCTTTCCAATATTTTGGAATTCTATTATATTAAGTGTCATGCTCGACACCAAATGCTAAACATCTGCATCTTTTCAGTGGGTCCTTTCAGTGGTTGTTTCCTCTATTGCATTTATTGTGTCTTCCACGTCTCTCACAGTTCACTATGAGAATGCTGCGAACCATTTGTATCATTTATTAGGTTACCTTATTCCATTATTTCCCAATGACCATACTCAAATACAATAGATTTTTCAATAATATATTTGATCAGCAGATGTGAATTTTCATGCACATGAAGAGATTTGATGAAAAAATATTAAGGGATAGAAATATCTAGATTGTTATTCAGAATATATCTTTGAATTATCTGTGATTGTATAAATTGACAACAGTACTACCATCATGCATAAATTAATGGACTTTCGGATTGACCTACTACTAATGATGTGATTAATCATAAAACATTTATCTAAATTATGGATCGAAAGAGTCTTAGATCTAACAAGAATGATTATATATATATATATATAGATATTCTACAATTATACAATATGGAAATAATAATAATTATTCCATGTGAGTTAATTATGTTATGCCAATACCACCCAAGTCTAATTACCAATTCTTTTAATATTATATGTAAAACAAAACAATTAATCAACCTAACTTAAATTTATTCATTTAATTACTTGAAAAACTGAAAAAAATGAAAGTGTTAAAATTCCAATATCTCGTTTTATAAATGATGTTTGGATTAAGATATAATATTGGCCTAAGACAAGGTTCACCTTAACTCCATATCTACCAAGTGTCAAGAGGGATCAATATCTCTTTTCATTCTAAATGAAGTTTGTATTTTAAAAGATTTGACCCCACTTTAGGTTTGGTAGATCTAAATTTAACAGTTTTAAAATTAATTATAATTAATTATAATTATAATAATAACTATTAACTATTAATTTATTTTTATTTTTATCTAATTTGACGAAGTGGAAATGTTTTATTCATAATTATCCAAATTAAGTGTTCTATTTTATGTCATTTTTAATTTTTTTTCTTTCTTTTATCTTGACCGAGTCGAAATGTTTACATGATGTTACAACATCTCTACATATAAGGTGTATCCAAATATTTAATTTTTTATTATTTTGTAAATGAGCCAACGTGTAAATGTTTACAAACATTTGCACGACTACACAATCTCCTACACTCTTGTTTTATTTTAGATCTACTCTAAAAAATGTTATGAAAATAGATTGCCAACCTAGATCCATCTTAACTAGGGATCTATCTACGAAGCTAAGAGGGATCAAATATCTTTTCACTCTGAAAGAAGTTTCCTTATGAAGCGATTTGATCCCTCTTGGAACTTGGTAGACATGGAGTTAAGATGAATCCAAGTTGGTTTAATTACCCTATTTAAAAAAGCTACATTCCATATGAATACCATGGATCAATACCATGGGTTGCTATTTTTATTTTAATTATTATTTTATTTTTATAGGGTTTTATTTATTTATTCATTAAAGTTTAACCATATTAAATGTTTACATTACATTATTATTATTATTATTGTTATTTTCTTGTAATTTCAATTAATGGTAATATTAACATTAGAATACAACATCTCTACCATATTGGGCTCTAGAGTTAGGGCCAAAAATAAAATATTTGTTAAATATTTTGATTTTGAAATAAGTTATTGTTTTTGAGCAAGATTGAGAAGTCATGGTATTGGCCAATGCTATTACAACAAAGTCTATTTACAAGTTAATATTATTTAATGTAAGATATGGGTGAATATCCATGGTTAAGAATCTTGTTATATTGTAAATTTAGCGTAAGTATTAATTTTTAATTTAAATAAATGTTAGAAATTAAATTAAAATATATTGATTTTGAAATGACTTATGGTTTTTGGGCATGTGTTATTGATAAGCCATGGTATTGGCCGATGGTATTGTACTAAATCCTATTTGGAATTTAGGTGAATATCCATGGTTAAGAATCTAGTTATATTGTAAATATGAAAACTTTATGTTCTTATTTATTAGGTTTATATATTGTTACACAAGAATTATTTCAATTAATATGGTAACATTGATCTTCGACCACCTTAAAAATGCACTTGTTTTAATGTGATATGTATATTATGATTAATAAAAATAAAATTACAATAAAAATACATGAATTTAAAAAATTTACATTTAACCTTTATTTTCTAACTTTTAAAATTCAATGTGGACACATCTACCCTACTCTCAATGCAAGTTGATGACATAAATTGTTTATAAGTTATTAGATGTATCTAGTAAGAGAATTCCTTATGAAATCCCACCCCCTATGGATCATTAGTAAAATGGACCACTAGCCAATCATGAGAGTCAATCCACATTCATAGATAGAAACTAGTAATAGCAATCATTCATAGGTCTGTCTCCCTTTTTCTCTACTCTCCTCTTATGTGTCTTCCCTCTTCTCCTCTCTCTCTTAAATTTAATAATGAAAAACTTTAAAAAAACTATGTCCTTTCTTTCATCTATTATGGTTATTCGCCTTGTTTTCTCTTATCAAAAGTGAGGATATGAGATTTAGATATATCTCAAAAGTAATTATAACATTTTTCTTTCTAGATTCAATTAAAAAATGTTATCAAGTTAAATTAAATTAAAATATTTTTATTGTAAAATAGGTTATGGTTTTTGGCATGTGGTATTGATAAGCCATGATATTGGCCCATGGTATAATAAGAGAACCAATTTACAAGTTGATAATAACCATAGTTAATAATATTGCCATGTCGTTATAAAATATTTTGATTGTAAAATAAGTTATGAGTTTTAGACATGTGGTATTGATAACCCATGGTATTGTGCCCATGGGATTGTAAAAAAAAATTGAAAAGTGTGGGTCAATATCTATGGCTAAGAATTTCGTTCTCAAGTAAGTTATGGATTTTGACATGTGATATTGATAAACCTTGATATTGACCCATAATACTATAACAAAATCTATTCACAAATTAATAACAAAAATATAACAAATTGAACATAGCAGACATTTACAAATGTTTACATAGTTGCATTACATTTACCCATCTAACTTTTTCTTTGTTGTAAAAAAAAATTATAATAATTATATAAAACATGAAGATTAATTGAGAAATAAGTTATAATAATTATATAAATCTAAAACATGAAGATTAATTCAAATTCTATATAAATACTATTACAACCTTACATTAATAAATAGGCCCCTTTGCCATTTCGACGTCATTAATTTTTTTGTGGAGTAGTGTGTAATGCAAACTTTTCACTTTTGCGATGAGATGAGATGACACTTCCCGAGTCGTCTCTTATCTGTGGTGATCTTTTCCCGGCCTCCGACAACCCATGTCCTTCGCTCTTGTAATGACTTCATCTCTCTTTATTTGTATCATTTCAGATCTCTCTTGGTTGGAATGATAAGTTGAAAAATCCTAGGGTTTGAAGAGGTATATGGTGACCAATAGGGTAGTCATTATTATGAATTTTTTATTATTTATTTATATTTTTGGAATTTTTGAGGGACTAAAATGTTTGTTTTTCCACACCTTATATTTACCTGAAATAAAATATGAAGTTTTATATAAATACACAAAATTTTAATTATGAGAAACAATGGATTGGAAGTTCTCTCAAAATCGACGGAGAATATGGTTGTAGGATCTCGTGGATTTACAAGGTGAAGCAAGCATCAGATGGGACTGTGGAGAAATACAAGGCTAGATTTGTGGCGAAGGGTTCTCTCAACTACAACGAGTAGATTACAAGGATACCTTTGCTCTAGTATAAAGGTACTCTTCAATTAGATCTATTCTTGCACTTTGAATGCAGATGAGATGGAATATATATCTCATGCATGTAAAGACAATATGGTTGTAGGATCTAGTGGATCTACAAGGTGAAGCAAGCACCAGATGGGAGTGTGGAGAAATATAAGGCTAGATTTGTGGCGAAGAGTTCTCTCAAGTAAAACTAGTAGATTACAAGGATACCTTTGCTCTAGTATAAAGGTACTCTTCAATTAGATCTATTCTTGAACTTTCAATGCAGATGAGATGGAATATACATCTCATGCATGTAAAGACAACATTCCTCAATAGATTGATTAAGGAAGAGGTGTACATAGATCAGGTGAAAGCATTTGAGGATAGAATCACATGTGTGCATACTTAAGTGAGTGTTGTATGGAATGAAACAAGCACCACATGCTTGGTACATTAAGATTCAAAACAATTTCATTGGGTTGGGCTTGACCAAAAGTGAAGCAGATGCAGACCTTTACCATATTGTGGTTGAAGGTGACAATTTTATCATAATATTATATAATGGTGTTTAGAACTTCTGGAAGCCTGTGTATGTTTCTCAAAAGGTGTGAAGTTTTGGTTGAAAATTGATTAACTGATGATAGGAATAGTGTTTGACCATAAAATATATATAGGGAATGGAAAAATTAGTCGTTAGAGAATTGGAGATGAAAGGGAATGTTGAGGCATTTAACTAGAAAAAGAAACAAATTATTATTGGAGATATTGGAGGATTTTATAAAGAATTAAATAAATAGATTTTTGTTAAAACTATTTGCACACAATTCGATAAAAGGGGATAAAATGGAATTAACCTTTGGAATTAATTAATTTTATATGAATGTTGAATATAAAAAGAATTAAACCAGGTTAGAAAAATGAAAAGTTTGACTAAATTAAATAATTAAATAAAACATTCACTAAAATGATTTTTATTGGACTACTCATTGATTATTAGTTAACTAAGGTAAGAAGAATAGAAATAAATAGTTATTCAAATTAAAATTAGAATAAAATAAATTTAGAATAAAAAATTACATAATCTTTGATAAAACTTCAAAAAATGAGGTAAACAATAAAATGAGAATTATAAATATATGTATTAACAAAGGGTTTTGTTAATATAGGTGGTAATCTATAAAGTAAGATCAAAGGAAGAAATATATTAAATTTTTGATGTAAAGTTGAATCTAAAATTTCTGATGTAGAGTTTGCTGAAAGTAAACATTTTTAATCGATAAAGGAAATCAATAGAATTTAGATTATTGAAAAATGGGAAAGAATTTTTCATTACGAAAAATAGTAAACAAAAATATAGAAATATAGAAATATAAATATAAAAATATTAATTAAGGGAAGAATTCTTCAAGGTAATGTGGAAGGAATATTGCTAAGGGGAAGGGAATATTAGGGATAGTTGTATTTTGACTTATAAGAACCATGCTTAAATAATAAGAAAAAGGTAGTGGGTTGCGAGGAGTAGCTTAAATGAGAATGATCATTATGATTAAATTTTTTTATAGGATGCTTTTTGATTTCGGGGGCTTCTCTAATGACCCAGTTGGTGTGAAATGGGGCAGAAGCTAAGATTTTGGTCTTGTCAAAACAAATAAGGTGTTTGGTAGAATGGAAATGTTCAACAATGGAAAATTTTGAAGTTAGTTGTTGATGGTATCACCCATGTGTTCTTTTAGTCGGGCTTTGAAGGACCTTCTCCTTTGTGCTATGTAAGACCTTCTGCAGGATAAGGAGATTTCATAGACTCCGAGACATGTCATAGGGTCATGTTTATCCTTGGTTGTTCTAAAGAGCAAGTTGGCGATTTTATTGGGTTTGAGAGAGGTTTTTATGTTATTTTAAGAAAGGATCTTACATAATTGATCCGTAACTACTTGAATTTAAGGAAGGGTAACTTTGGCTAAGGGAGGGGTGCAAGGGTATTTTTTAGGGTAGGGATGGAGGCAAGAATGGAAGGCTTTCCTCATATGGGTGCTTGAGTGATGATTAGACTTAATAGCTTTATTGAGATTAATTATTTCCTTGGGAATGGATTGGGATGAGTATATTTGAATGGGTAGGGTGACGAAGGCTTTAATAATGACATATTTATGAGGATTATCGTTGTGGTAATTAGCATGATGATACCTATGAGTGTGGGTTTTCTTTCAAAATAATTAGCAGGTAAGGGAACCATGAGAAAAGCCTGAGACAAGGACATCTAGGAATGGAAGCGATAAGTACTTTTCAAGATCCATAGTGACCTCGAGGTGGGGGAAAATTTTATTGAGATGAGAGAGGAATTCACATAGAAGTATGTTGGGTAGTTTATGAGTAACATTCTCTACAACGGGGAATTTTGGGCATGCTGAAATTCTAGAGAGGCCGAGTTTCTCAGAATATTCTAGGAGGTCAAGATTCGGCTTAAGGACATCAAACAGCACCTATGTTGAAGTGAATAAGTTTGAATTGACTTGAATTGAATATGGGGATAATTTAATAGCTTTTATTATAAATTTTTGGTTAGTTTGATCACAAAGTTGACTAGGTTCATTAGATGTATCTATTGTCGAAATGAAGAATTTCACTAAGAAAAGGTTGTAGGGTTTTTCGGCCAACTGGGTTTTTTAGGGTAAATATTGCATCCTCTTTTTGCATTATGATATGTACTGTCATTGTAGTTTTATGGTTGGATATCTAAATTGTAATTGCTTAATGATAAACATGAATTGTTGAAATAAGATCTACATCATTTTAAGTAATTATTAGTATTTTATCAACTGTACTTGAAAAATCAATAGAGGTGATGTAGATATTTATAATTTAGTTGATGTATATGAAACAAATGTTTTAGATGAGTCCAAATTGAATTTATCAACTAGTTTTTTAACAAAATTCATTTGGAATAACATAATTTTCATGATAAATATGATGGTCTTATTAATAATGGGACATGGAAGTTGGTGGACGCTATATTTCGAACTGAACCAATTGGATGCAAGTGGGTCGACAAGAAAAGGTACAAATTATATGGCTCACTTGACAAGAAAAAATCAAGACTCATGGAAAATATATTTTGATACAAATAAGGCATTGATTATGATGAGACTCGTTCTCCGATAAAAACCTGAGCCATCATCCACATTCCCTTTACCTTAACACTAAAAAGTGGATGGAAATTTCATAAAGTGGATGTGAAGACTACTTTCATCAAAGGATACTTGATAGAGGCAATTATTTCTCAGCAGTTCTACTGTACATGCTATAATAAACATGTACATTCTACTCCAAATCTAACCTTCAATTCTAAATTTCCCCACAAGATTTTTTACAAAAAAATCATCAAAATCCCCTAGAAATTATGCTCAATTATTATTGAAACTTCCAACAAAATTTTGTAAAGAAAAGCTTCCAAATAGTAACATGGTAAAATAATCCAAAGACTATGCTTCTAACTAGTTATGTTCACAAGAGAAAATTAGGATCATTGTATAATTAACAAAGTCTCCAACAAGTCGATCTCTTGTAAGAAATTTTTTATGTATTGATCAAGATATTAGGTACAAATTGAGAGGTATTCAATAATCTCAAAATTATAGTGTCAAGGTTGCAATCCTCTCCAAAATTTTACTCTTTCCAAAAGTCTTCAACCTATTAGAAGATTTTGAAATAATTCCATATTTCTTCTAAGATGGTTCCATAGGTCTAATGCATGTCCTTCAGAGTCCGTAGAACATGACAAGGTCCAGGTCCAATAGATTTTAATGTATAGGTCGGAACTGTAGGTTTCATGAGGCTGTAGGAATCTATTCTTCTAGAACTATAAACTTTAGGTCTTAGCTACAAGAAGATCTGAAAATGTGCCACCATAGGTTTCCACAAGTCCTACAAATATGAGCTCTTCCTTCGACACAACTCTAATGATAACATGTCCAAATATAAGCCTATGTTTACAAGCTTAGATTAGGTCTTAACTTCTTATAAAATATAGGACCATGGTTTACACAATGTATAGATCCAGACCCAAACACAAAATATTTGTTAGGTCCCTATATTACTAGTATAGTCCCTTATTGTTGTTAGTGTAACCCTCTTATTTTCATTATTGTACCTTTGTAACCCCCATATTGTTATTATTGTGCCCTTAAATTATTATTGTTAGGTCGGCTAGGATTACATTGTGGTGCTACTAGGATTACATTATGCCCTATGGACTCCTATATATAGAAAGGAGGTTTTGTGATTTGAATCATCAAAGAATCGTTCATTCATGTAATGTATTGGAGGTTGCCCCGTCAAAGTGTCTTATTTCTAAGGCATTGATATCTCTTTTCTTCTCTTTTCGGAGATGGTCTCACAAAATTTGGTATCAGAGCTTTGAGATTCTAGGGTTTCACTGCTCTAAATTTTCACTATAACTTTTTTTCTACGAAGGCTCAGAATCTGAAATTTTTAGAGTGCAAAGCCGAAATCCTGTGGAACACCGTCAAATCATTTCAGGGCTAGGTTCACAATATTTTCGGAGATATGATCTATGAAAATTAGGTCATTTTTTAGGCTCCTGAATTTAGCCTTAATAGGTCATCATGGTATTTTTGTAACAATTTTTTTTCTACGAAGGTTCAGAAGCCCAAATGTATAGAGTGCGAAGCCACAATCCTGAGGAACTTCGTCAGAAAATTTTAGATATTGGTTCGAAATATTTTCGAATATATGACCTATGGAATTTAGGGATTTTTGAGGCTTATGAATTTCATCTCAAAGAGGTGATCGTGGGAAAATCTTCATAGCTCTCTCTCTGAGCATCGGATTGGAATGCTGTAAAAATTGGACGCAAGTGCATGGATGTAATATTCCCAATTAGCAATAGCTAATTGGAAATATTAATTTTCATCAATTTTTCCTTCTATAATTAAATTATAAATAAAAAGTGAGTGGAGAGGGTCTAACTCACTTAGATGGAATAAATCACCTTCCTAGTAGCACAACGTTATGACTTAAGGGGAAGCCAAGGGGGCCAAACACCACGCAGAGAAGGGGGCCCACGTACACTCTAGAAGCTACTGTGCAGATAAGGATGAGCACGTGGAGGAGAGAGAAGCTACATTGGGGTTTTGGAAACCATATGGTGCCTTGTATGGGGAAACCAGATGGTGCCTTGTATGGGCCAAGAATTCTTCACCTTTTTGTGGGTCACAGAGGACGCAGCGGAGCCGAGCAGTGGTGGTAACACTACTGACACATAGGGAGATTCACTTCTCGAACCCCTTGAGGAGGGTTTGGAGTGATGATCCATTCGTTGGTGGGTATAGTGATGCGATGGTGGAGACGATGATACCGATTGGGGGTAGTCCGACATGTAGAGGCACAACTCTAGGTCATCACATCTAGGGATGTGTGGGAGCCTCTAGCATTGAGCAGTGGAATACTGGTGGACATGGAGTTGCATGGTGGTGTACTGTAGTGTGTGGGACTACATTGGGGAGTAGGATTGTCCTACATCACATTGAGAGCACTCGGGGAGTGACCGATGCCTGGACACAGTCAGGGCACAAGATGGTACAGGGTGGTACAATAGTAGCATGCGGTATCCAACAGTATACAGGGGTATGCCTCAGTATGCAGTGGCATGTCGAGGAGTACAGGGATGATCGGTGGTATACGAGGGCATATGGTGCTGCACAACAGGGTCTTAGAGCATTGCCTCTAGGGATACTCACGAATAGGGACACCGGGTTTACCTTTAGGGATATTTCGGCCAGGATCGATGGGGAGAAAAATGAGCGATACTTGACGGTATCTGTGGGGACTCATGCACCTGGTGCTCTTCTACATCACTCACGGGCACAGCCGATTTTGTTGTTGTCCTTTGGTTGTTTGGGCATGAGAAGCGGGGTACACGAGGCTCACCCAAGATATTTCGATGGCACTCAACACAGGACTCTGCGGGAGATACTCTCGGTGAAGAGTCACTTGTGATGATTCAGCTAGAGCAGCAGGTGATAGAGCCTAAGTCGACAGAGGAGGACACTATTCACATCAGGCATGATATTCCTTTGGGGGACAGCCAGATGGGCGCCCACATTGAGTCGATGAGGGATATGAGGGATATGGGCCCTGGGGCATAGCAGATGTTACATATTCCACTTGGCAGGGGGGCACAGGTCGTCGTTTCTTCAGCACTCCATCCCCATTTCAGCAGAGCAGGATCGGCATGGGAGTGAGTCAAGACTTGGATTGGAGAGAGGTTATGGTTTCGTACACAGTTTATGGGACAACTTACACGGTCATAGATACAATGCAGAAGGTGTCATGTTCTTCTCCCTTTGGAGCATTAATCATAGCTAGGGGCAGTGCACAGTCCAAACCGTGGGACTTGGGTGATTATTGGCCATGGTGGCGATGGGATCCAAGAGCATTGTTGGCTGGCTAGTACCGTGAGAGATCAGTATGGGATCCTAGCATTGAGAGATTCCTTCATATCAGGATGATGCAGAGGACAGGGAAGATTCAATGGCACTTCTAGGACCCAGGCACATTTTGTAGTGTCGGTAGGGAGCATCAGCTAGAGAGGAGGCTTGTTCAGGCGTTGCTTGAGGACAAGAAATTTTGGGCGTGGAGGATTGTAATATTCCCAATTAATAGCAGCTAATTGGAAATATTAATTTTGATCAATTTTTCCTTGTATAATTAAATTATAAATAAAAAGTGAGTGGAGAGGGTCTAACTCACTTAGATGGAATAAAACACCTTCCTAGTTGCACAACGTTGTGAATTAAGGGGATGCCAAGGGGGCCAAACACCATGTAGAGAAGGGGGCCCATGTACATTCTAGAAGCTACTACGCAGATAAGGATGAGCATGTGGAGGAGAGAGAAGCTACATTGGGGTTTTGGATGGAAACCAGACTTCACAAAAAACCTTTATTGTGGAATGTCATGCCTCAGGAAATGGAACTGGTTTTGTTTTAATGCAAGAAGGAAGACCCATTTCTTTTGAAAGTCATCCAATCAAAGGAAAGTATTTGCAGAGACCTATTTCTGAGAAGGAAATGTTAGGAATACTGCATGCACTAAAATAATGGAGAACTTACCTAATGGGAATACACTTCAAGGTAAAAACTGAACATGATAGTGTTAAACACTTTTTGGAACAAAGACTATCTTTAGAAGAGCAGCAAAAATGGGTCACAAAGATGTTGGGTTATGACTTTGAAATAATATACAAAAAAGGGAAGCTAAATGTTGCAGATGCACTCTCAAGAAAGAATGAAGAGGTGGAAGAATTTCTTTTTTCCATTTCTATTATCCAACCATATTGGATAATCGAAGCAAGAGATGAATGGAAGAAGGATGAAGAAGTGTGGACACTCATTCAAAAGTTGCAGCAAGATCCTAGTACATCTGATACATTTCGTTGGAAAAATGATTCCTTATGGTAAAAAGATCGCTTATATATTTGTAAGAACTCCCAAATAAAACAAAATATTCTTTTGGAATTGCACACTTCTCCTTTAGGAGGACACTCTGGATTTTTTGAAACTTACCACAAGGTGAAGAAATGATTTTTTTTGGATGGCCTTAAATCTAATATTCAAAATTTTGTGGCAGAATGTTTGGTTTACTAGTAGAATAAAGTTGAGACAATTAATACCGCGGGTCCTCTACAACCTTTATCCATTCCAAGTAAATGTTGGGAGGAGATTTTGATGGATTTTATCACTGGTTTACCTCAGTCTGAAGGAAAGAGTGTCATCATGGTGGTAGTTGATAGACTTACTAAGTATGCACATTTTTGTGCATTATCTCATCCATTTAAAGAAAGTACAATTGCTACTACAATTATGGACACAATTCAAAAGCTACATGGAAACCCAAGGGTTATTTTGAGCGACAGAGATCCCATTCTTACTAAAAAATTCTGGATAGATTTATTTTCTTGTTTGGGTACTCAATTAGCTCATAGCTCATCTTATCATCCTCAATTTGATGGTCAAACTGAGATAGTAAATAAATGTTTGGAAGGATATCTTCGTTATTTTGTATCTGATAAACAAACAAAATGGGTTAAGTGGTTACCTCTAGCTTAATGGTGGTATAACACTTCCTTCCATACTGCAGCAAAAATGAACCCATTTATGTCACTTTATGGATATCATCCACCAGCCATCACATCATATTTAAGAGAAAATTTGAAGGTTCAAGCAGTGGAAGATCACATCGAGCATCAACGTGAAGTTCTCCAAATCTTAAAGGACAACCTGAATTTGGCACAAAATGAAATGAAACAACAGGCATATCAACAGGAAAATCAAGAATTTTTGATGTAGGAGACTAGGTATTTTTACGGCTACTACCATACAAAAAAATGTCCCTCAAGCAAGCTAAGAAGGATAATAAATTATCACCAAAGTACTATGGTTCTTACAAGGTGTTGCAAAAGATTGGTACTTTGGCATACAAATTGCAGCATCCTGCTTCTTCATGAGTGCATCCAATTTTCCATGTTTCATGCTTAAAGAAGGTTATAGGTGAAAATCTTCGAATTCAAACAATATTGCCAGAGCTTTATGAGGAAGGAAAAATCATATTGGAACCTGAAGAAGTCATGGAAACAATAACTCGACAGCTATGAAATCGATCAATTTCAGAGTATCTCATTAAGTGGAAGAACTTACCCACTGAAGATTCTACATGGAAGGATGAGAATTTTATACAGAAGCACCCAGAGCCTCTCAAGTGTTGAGGACAACACTTTATTGAAGGAGAGGGTCATGTTAGGTCCCTATATTACTAGTATACTCCCTTATTGTTGTTGGTGTAACCCACTTATTGTTATTATTGTACCCTTGTAACCCCCATATTATTATTAGTGTGCCCTTAAATTATTATTGTTAGGTCGGCTATGATTACATTGTGGCCCTACTAGGATTACATTATGGCCCCATGTACTTCTATATATAGAAAGGAGGTTTTGTAATTTGAATCATCAAAGAATTGTTCAGTCATGTAATGTATTGGAGGTTTCCCCCTTGAAGTGGCTTATTTCTAAGGCGTTGAAATCTCTTTTATTCTCTTTTTGGAGTTGGTTTCACAACAATATTCACTAAATT
Organism: Pinus albicaulis; assembly: GCA_034641835.2. NCBI lineage: Eukaryota > Viridiplantae > Streptophyta > Pinopsida > Pinales > Pinaceae > Pinus > Pinus albicaulis. The sequence goes on along the minus strand of CM076574.1, from coordinate 192,308,201 downwards.
TCATCCTTTCTATATCCTCTTCTTTCATATATGAGTCTGACTATGTATTTATACTTGTTTTCATATGTGAAAGGAAATTTGATGGACTATTGAGCCAACCTTTGTATTAAATATGACTACGAAATGTTTATTTTATGTGGAATAATATGAGAAGGAATCACCTTTGGCACACGACATTTCTCCAAGAACAACATGGTAGTAAAAGAACATAATTATACCCACTAATGAATTATGTTCTCTTCAGCTTACATAATTTAGACTCATAGTCATGGTTATTGCAGCAAAACATAAATCATACTTCAAGCATTGCTCCTTACAGTTCTAAGAGCTTGTATCATTATGAAAAGGATAAAGACCATATAGAACAATTCTCTTCACTCTATGTATAGTGACTACTTCCTTGCAAGCACCAAGAGGCACCAATTTTAAACATCCATTTCAAGGATTATTAGACTCCGATAGTTTATTAGGTCTGCCATCAATAGGGAATTCACAAATAGGTCTCATAGAATTAAAACTACAAACACCATAAACACCATAGGTTACAAAAAAATCACAGTGATTCTCCACAACTTGCAATCCAAATTTATAATCTACTTTAGCTTCTTCAAGTTTTGTTTTGTTTCCTATGTGTAGAGCCCTAAATTCAATTCCATTTGTATAATATAATTGTATAATAGAATTCCTAATTCTTGGGAGCCTTTCCAATCAACCCTAGTGAAGATAAAACGTATTGAATGAAATTATATAGGTATATCAAATCATAAAATAGATCCCTTTTTGCATCTTTACCATTAAAACCTTATGATTATACCACTAATTTCTAGGGTTTGATACATAGGGATTTTTCTAAGAACCTAGGTTTTAATCACGATCATATAATTTTTTATTTAGAGAATATTAGAGCTTGCTTCAAATAAGGCTTCTTCAACAATGTTTCTTCATTGACATCAATGATAACTTTATCCAACACATATTTATATATCTTGAATTTCATACTGCAATGCCAAATATTGAATGGAGGATCCATATCTTTTATGAATACATAAAATCTCCTTTTAAAGCACAATATCTCCCTCATAAAGTTCCAACCACCACATAATACTTTAATTTGTTCATTATAATGTGGTTGGAAAGATGAGAATGATAGGTTCAATCGTACACCCTCGAGATTTTTGATTTTTGTAGTTATGGTCATTGTTGATAATTTATATTTTATCCCTCAAAATACATATTGTAGTTTTGAGACATGTTATTCATGTATTTTTCATTGATTAGCCCTTGAAATAATTAATATGAGACACATTCTTAATGTGTGACTTAAAAGAGAAAATTTCAAAATTTGAATTTCGAATTTTTGGATCAATTCATGTATTCATCCCGAGTGAAGAGACAAATCCATTTGGATAGAAATACCACTATATATTGAGAAATATACCTCCTCCTCAAGGTACCATTAGACCTCACATAAAAAAAGACAATTTCTTCGAATATAAGCTAAGGAGAGGAAGAACAAAGGACAAGAAGCATGAATTCATCTCTAACTTCTATCTCTCTAGACCTCATACTTGTGAATTTATTTTTGCACAGTTTTTGAGTAACATTCTAGATATGCTAAAAATTTGGGCATGTTGAAATTCTAGGGAGGTATAGTTTATGGGAATATTCTAGGAGATCAAAATTTGAACATCATAGAGGGTTAATTTTAAAGGGAAGAATTTTGAATTTACTTGAATTGAATAGAGGGCTACTTGAACATGTTTGATCATAATTTATTGGTTAGCTTGACCACATAATTTACTTGCTGCATTAGATGTATATCTTGCTGAAATGAATTGTTTCACTAATCATTTCACTAAGAAAACTATTCTTAGGTTCCCCCCCCAAAAGGGTTTTTTGACAGTAAATATTGTGTTCTATTTGTGCATTGTGATATATACTATCATTGTGGTTATATGGTTGAATATCTAGATTGTAATTTATTAATGATAAACATGAATTTTTAAAATAATATATACATCATTTGAAGTAATTATTAGTATTTCAAAAATTTGTTATTGTATCAATTGTACTTGAAAAGTCAATAGAGGTTATGTAGATATCTACAATTTAGTTGACGTAGATGAAACAAATTTTTCAAATGATTTCAAATTGAATTTACCAACTAATTTTGAAACAACTTCCTTTGAAAGAAGACACTTCTAGTTATAATTATAATTATGGGATTGTGGAGAAATACAAGGGTAGATTTGTGGAGAAGGGGTTATCTCAGTAACAACGAGTAGATTACAAGGATACTTCTGCTCTAGAATAAAGGTACTCTTCAATTATATCTATTATTGCACTTTGAATGCAGATGAGATGGAATATACATCTCTTGGATGTAAAGACAACATTCCTCAATGGATTGATTAAGGAAGAGGTGTACATATATCAGTTGGAAGGATTTGAGACCTTCGACAGAGAGTCACATGTCTGCATACTCAAGCAAGTGTTGTATGGAGTGAAAGAAGCACCACATGCTTGCTACATGAATATCAAAAAATATTTCATCAGGTTAGGCTTCACCAAAAGTGAAGCAGATGCAAACCTTTACCATATTGTGGTTGAAGGTGAGAATTTTATCGTAGTATTATATAATGGTGTTCAATGCTTCTTGAAACCTAGAAAGGCTTGAATTTTCGATTGAAAATTCAACCATCTTTGGGGGAAAGAAGCTTAACTGATGATAGGAATAGTGCTTGACCATGAAATATATATAGGGAATGGAAAAATTAGTTGTTAGAGAATTGCAGACCAAAGGGAACGTTGAGACATTTGACTAGAGAAAAAAACTAATTATTATTGGAGATATTTGAAGATTTTATAAAGAATTAAATAAATAGATTTTTCTTAAAATTATTTGCACACAATTCAATAAAAGGGGATAAAATGGAATTAACCTTTGGAATTAATTAATTTTATATAAATTTTGAATAAAAAAAGAATTAAACCAGGTTAGAAAAATGAAAATTTTCACTAAATTAAATAATTAAATAAAAAACTCCTTAAAATGTTTGTTATTGGAGCAATCATTGATTATTAGTTAATTGAGGTAAGAAGAATAGAAATAAATAGTTACTCAAGTCAAAATTAGAATAAAATAAAATTAGAATTAAAAATTACATAATCTTTGATAAAAGTTCAAAAAAGGAGGTAAACAATAAAATGAGAATTATAAATATATGTATTAACAAAGGGTTTTGTTAATAGAGGCGGAAATATCTAAAGTAAGATCAAAGGAAGGAATATATTAACTTTTTGATGTAAAGTAAGTTGAATCTAAAATTTTTGATGTAGATTTTGTTGAAAGTAAACATTTTTAATAAATAAAGGAAAACAATAGAATTTAGATTATTGAAAAACGGGAAGAATTTTTCATTAGGAAAAATAGTAAACAAAAATAGAGAAATATAGAAATATAGATATAAAAATATTAATTAAGGGAATAATTCTCTAATGTAATGGGGAAGGAGTGTTGTTAAGGGGAAGGGAAGATTAAGGAGAGTTGGATTTTGAATTATAGGAGCCATGCTTAAATGATAAGAAATAGGTGGTGGGTTGCGAGGACTAGCTTAAATGATAACCATCATTATGATTATAATTGTTTATATGATTCCTTTTGATTTCCAGGGCTTATATAATGACCGGATTGGTGTGAAATGTGGAAGATGTTAAGATTTTGGTCTTTTCAAAACAAATAAGGTGTTTGGTAGAATGAGAGTGTTCAACAATGGCAGATTTTGAAGACATGTCATAGGGTCATGTTTATCCTTGGTTGTTCTAAAGAGTGGATTGGGGGTTTTATTGGGTTTGAGAAAGTTTTTTATGTTCTTTTAAGAAAGGATCTTACATAATTGATGCGTAACTACTTGAATTTAAGGAAGGGTAAATTTGGCTAAGGGAGGGGTGCACGGGTAGTTTTTAGGGTAGGGATGGAGGCGAGAATGGAAGGCTTTGATCATACGGGCATTTGAGTGACCATTAGACTTTAGAGCTTTATTGAGATGTGTTATTTCGTTTGGAAAGGATTGGGAGGAGTAGATTTAAATGGGTAGAGTGACAAATTCTTTAAGAATGACATATTTATGAGGATTATGGTTGTGATAATTAACATGTTGATACCTATCAATGTGGATCTTCTTTCAAAATACTTGGTGGGTAAGGGATATGTGAGAAATGCATGAGACGAGGACATCTAGCAATGGAAGGGATAAGTACTCTTCAAGATCCATAGTGAACTCGAGGTGGGGGGAAATTGTATTGAGATGAGAGAGGAATTCAGAGAGAAGTATTTTGGGTAGTTTATAGGTAACATTCTCTACAACCCGAAATTTTGGGCATGCTAAAATTGTAGGGAGGCCGAGTTTCTCGGAATATTATATGAGGTCAAGATTCACCTTAAGGAAATCAAATAGGGCCTATGTTGAAGTGAATATGTTTGAATTGACTTGAATTAAATATGGGGCTCTTTGAATAGGTTTGATTATAGCTTTTTGGTTAGTTTGATCACAAAGTTGACTAGGTTCACTAGATGTATCTATTGTTGAAATGAAGAATTTCACTAAGAAAAGGTTATTGGGTTTGGGTCAAGTGAGTTTTTTTAGGCTTAATGATAATCATGAATTGTTGAAATAAGATCTACAACATTTTAAGTAATTATTAGTATTTTATCAACTATACTTGAAAAATCAATAGAGGTGATGTAGATCTTTATAATTTAGTTGATGTATATGAAACAAATGTTTCAAATGATTGCGAATTGAATGTATCAACTAATTTTGAACCAAATTCCTTTGAAATAATATAATTTTCAAGATAAGTATGTTGGTGTTATTAATAATGGGACATGGAAGTTGTTGGATGCTATATTTCTAACTAAACCAATTGGATGCAAGTAGGTCTACAAGAAAAGGTACAAATTATATCGCTCACATGAAAAGAACAAATCAAGGGTCATGGAAAAAATATTTTGATACAAAGAAGGCATTGCTTATGATGAGACTTGTTCTCGGACAACAACCTAAGACATCATCCACATTCTCTTTTACTTAAGACTAAAAAATGGATGGAAATTTAGTAACGTGGATGCGAAGACTACTTTCATGAAAGGATACCTGATAAAGGAAATTATTTCTCAGCAGATCTGTTGTACAAGCTATAATAAATGTATACATTCTTCTCCAATGCTACCAAAAATTTCCCCACAAGAATTTTTACAAAAGGATCATCAAAATCCCTTAGAAAGTATGCTCAATTATTCTTGAAACTGCCAACAAAAATTTATAAAGAAAAGCTTCCACATGGTAACAGGGTTAAATAATCGAAATTCGATGCTTCTAACTAGTTATGTTGACAAGAGAAGATCGGGATCACTGTATAATTCACAAAGTCTCCAACAAGTGGATCTCTTGTAAGAAATTCTTTATGTATTGATCGAGATATTAGGTACAAATTAAGAGGTATTCAGAAATCTCAAAATTATAGTGTTAAGGTTGCAATCCTCTCAAAAATTTTACTCTTTCCAAAATTCTCCAACCTAGTAGAAGATTTTGAAGTAATTCCATATGTCTTCTAAGATGGTTCCATAGGTCGAATGGATGTCCTCCACACTCTGCAAAACATGACAAGGATCAGGTCCAATATATTTCAATATATAAGTCTAAAGGCTGCAAGACTGTATTCTTCCAGAACTATAAACTTTAGGTCTCAGCTACAGGAAGATAAAGACCATATAGAACAATTCTCTTCAATATATATATAGTGACATTTTCCTTGCAAGCACCAAGAGGCACCAATTTTAAACATCCATTTCAAGGATTATTAGACTCTAATAGTTTATTCGGTTCGCCATCAATAGGGAATTCACAAATAGGTCTGATACAATTAAAACTACAAACATCATAAACACCACAGGTTACAAAAAAATCACAATGATTCTCCACAACTTGCAATCCAAATTTCTAATCTACTTTAGCTTCTTCATGTTTTGTTTTGTTTCCTATGTGCAGTGCCCTCGATTCAATTCCATGTGTATAATATAATTGTATAATAGAATTCCTATTTTTTGGAAGACTTTCCAATCAACCCTAGTGGAGATAAAACGAATTGAATGCAAGTATTTAGGTATATCAAATCATAAAATAGATAGCTTTTCCATTTTTACCATGAAAAACTTATGATTATACCACTAATTTCTAGAGTTTGATACATAGGGATTTTTCTAAGAACTCAGGGTTTTATCACCATCATATAATTTTTTATTTAGAGAATATTAGAGCTTGCTTCTACTAAGGCTTCTAGAACAATGTTTCTTTATTGACATCAATAATAACTTTATCGAACACATATTTAGATATTATGAATTTGATATTGCAATCCCAAATATTGAATGGAGGATCCATATCTTTTATCAATACTAAAATCTCCTTTTAGAGCACAATATCTCCATCATGAAGTTCCAACCACCACATAATACTTTAATTTGTTCATTATAATGAGGTTGGAAAGATGAGAACCATAGCTTCAATCACACACCATAGAGGTTTTTGATTTTTGTAGTTATGTTCATGGTTGATAATTTATATTTTATCCCTTGAAATACATAATGTAATTGTGAGACATTTTATTCATGTAGTTTTCTTTGATTAGCCCTTGAAACAATTATTATGAGACACATTCTTCAAATCTGATTTAAAAGAGAAATTTTGAAAATTTGAATTTTGAATTTTTGGATCAATTCGTCAATTCATTAGGAGTGAAGAGACAAACCCATTTGGATAGAAATACCACTATATATTGACAAATATACCTCCTCCTCAAGGTACCATTAGACCTCACACAAGAAAAGACAATTTCTTTGATTATAAGATAAGGAGAAGAAGAAAAGTGGACAAGAAGGATGAATTCATCTCTAACTTCTATCTCTCTAGACCTCATACTTGTGAATTTATTTTTGCACGGTTATTGAGTAACATTCTAGATATGCTGAAAATTTGGGCTGAAATTCCAAGGAGGTATAGTTTATGGGAATATTCTGGGAAGTCAAAATTTGATATCATAGAGGGTAAATTTTAAAGGGAAGAATTTTGAATTTACTTGAACGAAATAGAGGGCTACTTGAACATGTTTGATCATAATTTATTGGTTAGCTTGACATCATAATTGACTTGCTTCATTAGATGAAACAAATGTTTCAAATGATTTCAAATTGAATTTATCAACTAATTTTGAACCAAATTCTTTTGAAATAAGACACTTCTAGTTATAATTATTGTGGTCTTATTAATAATGGTACATGGAAGTTGGTGGATTCTTTCTTTATAACTAAACCAATTAGTTGCAAGTGTGTCTACAAGAAAAGGTACAAATTATATGGTTCACTTGACCAGCACAAAGAAAGGTCAATGGAAAAATTATTTTTATAGAAATAAGGCATTGATTATGATTAGACTTGTTATCATACAACAATGTCAACCATCATACATATTCTCTTTTACTTGACTATAAAAAATGGATGGAAATTTCATAAAATAGATGTGAAGACTAATTTCATGAAATGATACTTGAAAGAAGATGTTTCATGTATTAATTGGAAGATTTTGTTGTAAAGGGACAAGAACAAAAAGTGTGAAAACTCATTTAATTATTATATGGCCTAATGAAATGATCATAAGCACGGTGTTAAAAGTTAATTGAAAATATTCTGAAATTTGAATATCAAACATTTTAATCTTTATGATACAACTCTATTTGTTAATATGGTTGGATAAACTATTTCTATATCTTGTAGTGTAAGTTGATGACGGTGAATTATTAAAGGATCTATATTGCATCAAAAAATAATGAGTTGAATAATGGATTTGGGATGATATGTTTGGGACATCTTCTATACTACTTCAACATTGAAGTGAATCAACAATTACCCTACATATTTATCTCCCAAAATAAGTACCTTGAATAATTATGAACAAGGTTTGGTTTGGTAGAATGTAACCCTCCTAGAGTAAAGAAACAAAATTTGAAGTTCACCTGCAATGAATTTTGGAATGTAACCATCAGAGATATATATGTTTTGGGAAACAATATATATCTTACCACCAAGAGACCAAACATTTCATTTGTCGCTCGATTCTTCCAAGGTTATGTAAAAATATTGTGAAGGATTCACATTTAGATGACTTCGTCTTGATTTCATATTTTGATTTAATTTTCATGGGGACAAAGGAAATGAGTACAAATAATCAACTCCAACACATAATTGGATTCTCAAGTCAATAAACAATGTTATCAGTTCTTGTATGGAAATGTTTAGGTTTTTAAATTGCATTTTATTGAGAATTTTTCTATAATATTCAAATATTTTAGCCTTATAATTATAAATTTTAGTTAATGTATATTTGGAATTAGCAATGGATGTAACAACTATGTGTAAAGAAGTGGTTAATGACAATTTGGAGGGTTCTTCATTATTATTTAGGTCATGTATGAGGGCTTTTAGATAGCTCAAACATCCATCAATGTCCATATTAATGTTTGGTAGGTGAAAAAGTTGTGTGATACTATTCATTTTTTATTATATATGCTAATTCCTTTATAACTTCTAAAGTAAAGAAAAACACATAGCATAAGAAAATATCTCATCTAGAACACTAAGTATGCTATTCCTAGTGAATTTAGAGAATAATCCCTATTGCATAAATCTCATGATAACATGAATTATGTTACCTTATCCATATATTACATAATTATCCCACATTCTCTCACAAGTAAATGACCACTATGGGAGGAGGATCTCATCTAGTAAAATTCTCAAGCCCCAACAAGTAAACATGAGGATAGAGGAAGTATTCCCATAAGTCTCTATCAAATGGAATGTTAAAGTGGATTTCGAGATAATATGTGTAAACATAACGTAAATAAAGGTAATATCACATATCACGAATTTCAACTAGTAGTCTAGAATCTTGAGTTTGAACCAATCCCTTCCTTCAATTTCCCATTATGATCATTAAGTCGGGAAGCACAAGTTTCTATGCAACCTATCATTTCAAAATATGTAGACACCATAGAGTTGGAGACATTAGAAGCTTCACCTAGAATTACATTCTAGTAGCATTCTTGTAATTTTAGTAACACTCTTGCAATGTTAACTACATTAGAGAGAGAGCTAACTGAATAGAAAATTCCAAAAACTAATCAATATTTAGGTAGACTAAAAATCATGGTTATAGATACCCATGGAACTAGGAGGCATAAGAATTTATCTATTACATACTAAATAAGAAGCAGGGAGAAATATTATTTAAATATCAATTCACAACCCTAGGGTCCTTAGAAGGCATTCTAAATGAATATTAGATAATTGATAATAAACAAAACAACATCGCCTTATTACTATATTTCCAAAGTATAATAATTTTAAACTGTAACATCAAATTAATTCAAATATTTGTCATTCCATAAGTTAGCAAACTAGAACTACAAAGTTCAAACTAATATTCTACTTGGTTCTGCTAATATTCAAGTTAATTCGTTTAAGTTGAGAAATACAAGCTTGTCTTGGACCAACAGAAACCGGCGTCTGCATGTTGGACATGAATTCTTACGATCAAACTATAACAAAATGCACTTTGCATGATAGTTATGTTTGCATGGTAATTGTTTCGCAAAATCACTTGTGAAAAACGTTTCGAGACAGATAGGGCAGGTGACCGCATCCTCACTTTTGTTTTCTTCGCAACCTAATATAACTGAGGGCAACGCATCAAGTGCTGCAAGAAAACCGCTATTTACCCACACTTTCTCCTCTTCTGTTTCATCTCCTTCTGAGTCGTCTGTAAAACTACTGTCTGAGTCTGTATACAGACTTCTTCTCCAGATGCTGTCTGATCTCACGCCACGTGAATTCTGAATTCTAAATAATTTGAATTCTAACGAAATCAACGGGTTCATCGATGTTTTGTGAGTGAAAATCCTCTATATATCTGAGGACGATTAATTTTGGGTTTTTTTTTTAATGAAACACTTTTGAATTTTCGTAATTCGTTTCCACTACATGTCGGATGTACTATTGGCCACCAGCTCACAAGCATAGAGAATCACCAGAATTATTAAAAAGACAAAAAGAGTTAGAGAGGTTTTCAAGTCGCATAACTCTCCCTATCTAAACTTATTTTGAAAAGCATATAATGCTTTAAAACCCCAAAAATTTATTTGTTTTCTACATCCATCGCATCTTAGATTTCTATTGAAGTCAATTCCGAGGTATTTTTAATCCGCAACTTCTTCCAGAATGTTTCCTTCAAAGTGCAACTTATTCTCGATAAGTTTTATATTGGTATAGAAAACCACTTCTTTGGTTTTGATCGTATTGAGTTGCATCCGCAAATTTCTGTTGGGAAAAACATTGAGAGGGGGGGTGAATCAATATTTAGGGCTGAACAATTTTTCTTTTCTTTCTCTTAAAACCATATGTTACATTATTGCATCCAACATGTATGTCCATATATCTTATTATGTATTTACTTAGAGCATTGCATTATTCATTCATCGGATGAGCAGTGAGCATGAACATAAATATCAGAACAGACCATCAAACATAAACAACACATATGAACACCAAGATTTAAGGTGGAAACCCAATTCGGGAGAAAACCACCACTGCTACAATCACAGTCTTCAATATTTATCATAGAGAAAACTTCTTACAATATATGTGGTGCAGACTTATACCAGTACACAAGCACCCACCTACAGAAGGCTACAACCTGCCTCTCCTAGAAGGGAGCTACTACCCCCTGCTCTCGTTTACCAGCTACCACTGGAAGGGAGCTAAAACCCCCTTACTAAAGGCTTCGACCCTCAGATCTACTGCAGACCACGTTTCATTACTTTTCACACTGGATCAAGCAGCTTCAATGCAACCCTTTATTCAATCATCAACAAACATATTTTGCCCAAAACTTCATAACAGAACAGTGAGACCACTGTAACCAGAATATCAGAAATAACCCAGACTTCAGAGAATATATGTATTCAACATCCCGTGTATCCTTATGTGTATATTAATCTTCAGAAACCCCAACTGTCATATGAACTTTTAGTGTAGATGACCCACATATATACGTGCTTTTCCTATATACATCTGTAATGATATATTTTGTAGAGCAGGCCAAATCTATATAAACTTACCTAGATTCATATGTGTTCTTCAACAAACATGCGCCAACTCTTCATCGTTTCTTCTATTAAATAAACTCAAGACTCATCACCTTGAGATCAATATCTCGATGGGTGCATCATAGACTCAGAATCATCAATTAAGCACATCGTCTATCCATACAGATATTCCTTCGAGGAATTCTTCTTTTTCAACCCTCGCGCCTACACCCTTCTTCATGATTCTCATCACCTTATATAGATTTTCCTTTAGTAAAACCATGAGTCAAAACCATGAACCGCTAATGGTATTCCTGGACGGGGTCCAACAATCCACTATAGTCATGACCTGCCCAAAACATACAAAATTGCTTTTACAACACGAAATGACCCAAAAAGGAGCTTTATCTTCGCCATATAAGTTTATAATTAATAAATCATTTACAATGGATTGGCGTGGTCATAATCTTTAAAACTTAGCTCCGGCCCCCCACCTATATGGTTAACAAGCCAATCAAATTTCGGCATCGTACGTTGCATAATCCTTCGTGCATCTTCATCAAGCGAACACTATCCAATGACCCCTTCCCAAATCAATGGTTCTCATCAATTTCTCTGGACATCCGTGGTCGAACAATAACGCACAATGGTGCGTAGTGACAGGTGGTTTTGTAGAGTTGTACAGGGATGCGTGTTACCCGATCAATGGAATTGCTACCCAACCGGAAATTATTACTTATCCCCAAAAGGCGGTACGAAATCGGCATACCGGCTTCATAAAACCCGCGCGTGATTCCTTTCCTTCGCTTAGTGCCACTGACTCAGCAATAAAATATATTCATATAACCTTTCGGTTATTTTAAAACTTTACAGTTCCTCCGTAACATTACTTTTATTCAAATTTCAATGAACTTTTAACCCGGACTTCAATCTTCAAACAAACGGGATTTCATTCTTTGACCCCAGGCCCACATCGTAGTCGGAACACTTGAATGTGCGATATTGCGATCGTGCGATGGCGCGATGATCGCATGTCGCAAACAACAGAACTTACGATGTCGGAAATAACAAATGTGTGATATTGCGATAATTGCATATCGCAACAATCCACAAAGTTTGGCTTGGGCGGAGGGTGATTTTGCGACATTGCGATGTTGCGATGGTGCGA